>OX451735.1:210776079-211417337 GCA_948472305.1 Vicia faba | reverse complement strand
ATGGTTGAGCTTGACTTGCCATTGGCTAGGTCAAACAGTCAAAAATTGCCTTTGTACAGTCAAAACCCTAAAAATGACCATTTTGCCCTTTTGGTGATCTGATTAAATTTCTTGTGGAATTGTGGTCCAAACTTGAACAAATGGTTCCTATGATTTCATAATGTTGATGTGGGTCAAAATTCATGAGGTTTGACTGTAAATTGGCCACAGTTGACTTTTTCCCCAATACAGCTGATTTCTAGGTCAACTGTCCAATTGACTGGGCAAAAATTTGATTCAAGGTTTGAAACTTGGTATGGACAAACTTGTGAGTCCCACATGAAGTATGAAAGTCACTTTGGGCATTGTAGTTCAAAATATCCCTGTGCAAACTCAAACCCTAATTTAGGTCAACAGTGCAAGGAGGTGTCTTGAGCAGAGCAAACCCTAGCTTGATATTGAATTCCAAAAGTCTTGTGATGAGGAAATGTTGACAAAATGAGAGGGAAAATTTTGGGGTACAACAGTTGCCCCTGTTCAATCTTCTTGAACCTGAAGAGTTAGATTGGCAAATTTTGCCTTTCGTAACTCGAAGGTAAAAGAGGATTGGACACTAGAGTGCCCGTAAATTTGCAATCGTCAAAATATTATTGAGGGAATGGGCTTAAAGATGCCATTTGGAGATGGTAGAATCTTGCTGGAGATGGGCTTAAAGATGCCATCCAAGAATGTTTGTTGAACTGCAATGTTGTAGGTCAGAAGAATGAGCATCAAAATGGTATCCGTGTCTGGAATGCATTTAAACTGTATCTGGAGACTGAGTCTGTGTGAGAAAAGGAATGGCGTCCGTGTCTGGAGCATATCCGAGTTGTAACTGTATTTGATCTTTGAATGAATATCAGAATGATTGCCGTGTCTGGAGTGTATCTGTATTCTGAATGGGTAATAGAGAAACATCTGGGTGTGGAGCAACTGGGTGCTGGGGATAAGTTCTGAATGAGTGACAGAATGGCAACCGTGTCTGGAGCGCATATGGACTGTATCTGAAATTGAGATCTGTATGAGTAACAAAATGACTTCCGTGTCTGGAGTGTATCTGAAACTGTAACTGGGATCTGAATAAGCGACAAAATGACTTCCGTGGCAACTGCACTGGGGAGAATCAAACTTCTGGTGTAAGGGCCAGAATGGCGTCCGTGTTTGGAGCGTATCTGAACTTGAAGTTGATAGTTGAACCTGAATGAGAGATAGAATGGTCGCCGTGCCTGGAGCGTATCTAGTCTGTATCGGATTGCTGAAGTCTGAATGAGTAATAGAATGACTGTCGTATCTAGGGTGTACCTGTACTGTATTTTGACTTGAAATTCTGAATGAGTAATAGAATGAACGCCGTGTCTGGGGGTGTATCTATACTGTATCTGAATAATTGTTAATGATAGCCTTTTAATCTTATCCTGAAAAGGGTAAAATGTTAGCTAAAACACCAAGTTATGTTGCATGATATGTATGATGCAATGAACTGTGTTTCATCAATGTTTATAATATATGAATGTAATGGATGTGCATGTAAGCTGAGTAGTTGTATTGCTGAGGAAAATAAATCCTTGATAACTGGAGATAATGAAATCTTTGACTGCTACGGGAGAAAGTAAATTCCTGGCCAATGCTGAGGGTTCAGAAATCTTTGATTACGGAAGATGAGAAATCCTTGCCGACTGCTTGGGGATTAAAGATATTTGATTGTTGAGAATGAGAAATCCTGGGACCACTGCTGGGGATTGAAAATCCTTGGTGACTGGTGGGGATTAACAATAGTTTTGACAACTTCTACGAGGAATGAGAATCCTTCATGACTTTCCTGGGAAATAAGTAAAACTCTGAAAATCTCTACTGGGGAGTTAAAACCTGGGAGGCTTCTGCTGGAGAAATGAAACCGAGAATCTTCGATCTGTTGGGAAATAACTCTGTGGGGAGAATGTTTACTCGGTCGGGGAAATCAGGAGCTTTGGGTTGTATGCCAAACTACTGGGGAATCAACCTAGTTGGGGATAAGACAAGAAGTTAACTGTTATCTGCTTGGTTCTCAGACTTTTAAGATAACCTGCTGGGGAAATTGGGGGAAGTTGAACGGTTCCTACCGGGGGTTGATAGTTGGAAATTTGACTTTTCTGGGGAAGAAGGTTTAGAACATTTTGGCTCTGCTGGGGATATGTATTTCAGGGTTTTCGGGCTCCACTGGGGGATCTCGAAATTTAACTCCGCTGGGGACATATACTCTTAAGGTTTTAGCTTTGTTGAGGATCTGAACAATGTACTGTAGGGGATTTCTTCTAGAATAGCACAAAGATATCTTCCTACACCTTCAACCTAACAGTAATTATCCTTTCTCAATTTCGTTTTATTTGTAAGCAGTGATTATATTCAAATGCATATGCCTATTTAACAAAACTTTGGACGTTTTCAAATAAAACATAAGTGTAAAAAAGAAAGAAAGGCAAGCAAATTTCTGCACTTTGAAGTATCTTTGTATTAACTCTTGTAAGTATCTTTGTACAAAGGAGACAGACATCCTAGTAAGAGAATGTTGTCGAGAAAATTGAAAAAAGAAAGATGGATATGTGCAACAATTCCATGGGATTCCCATTCTGCTCTAGCCTTCACAACTCTGAGTATCTTGTCCATTCGCTGCTTCGTCCGCCGATGATTGGATTGATCAGAAGCTTGGAGCTTGTTGGTGAAGAGATTGTTCTTAAAGTGATCCGACGAGACATAGTCATACGCTTTAATTCCCTAACTTTTGCCTGGACCGCCCTTTCGGGTTTTCGAACCACCGGGAAACCCTTTTTTGCCCAAGTCGCCCTTTCGGGTTTTCAACTTGCCGGGTGTACAGATTTTTTTTGTTTATCCCTAATTTTTGCCTGAACCGCCCTTTCGGGTTTTCGATTCATCGGGATGCCCATTTTTGCCCAAGCCACCCTTTCGGGTTTTCGACTTGTCGGGTCGTTTTATGCGTAGTATCTTTTGTTTATGTCTGCGTTCGTAGGGTGCGGCAAGTCGTCGCCGTCCATGGTGGTCAGAATCATTGCCCCACCAGAAAAGATGCTCTTGATCACAAATGGTCCTTCGTAACTAGGAGTCCACTTGCCCCTGGGATCACTTTGCGGCAAGATGATCCGCTTGATTACAAGATATCCGACTCGATATACCTGACGCCTGACTTTTTTGTTGAAGGCCTTAATCATCCTTTTTTGATACGTCTGACCATGACAAACAGCAATAAGTCGTTTATCGTCGATCAAGTTAAGTTGATCAAGGCGGGTCTGAATCCAATCGTCTTCACTCAAACCGGCATCCTTCATAATCCTCAAGGAAGGAATCTGAACTTCCATAGGTAAAACAGCTTCCATGCCATATACCAAAGAAAAGGGGGTTGCCCCTGTTGAAGTATGCACCTTGGTACGATACCCATGCAGAGCAAACTGTAACATCTCATGCCAGTCTTTGTAGGTGACCGTCAACTTTTGAATAATCTTCTTGATATTTTTGTTCGCGGCTTCAACAGCACCGTTCATCTTCGATCGATAGGGAGATGAATTGTGATGATAAATCTTGAACTGCTCGCACAGAGTGGTGATCATAGTGTTATTCAGATTTGTACCGTTGTCTGTGATAATCCTATCGGGGATACCATATCGGCATATGAGGTTCTTCTTGATGAAGCAGGCAACCACATTCTTTGTAACTGAGGCGTAGGAAGCTGCTTCGACCCACTTGGTGAAGTAATCAATAGCCACCAGGATGAAGCGATGTCCATTGGATGTCGTAGGCTTGATCTCTCCAATCATGTCAATGCGCCACATTGCGAATGGCCAAGGAGCTGTCAGAACGTTGAGAGGAACAGGAGGAATATGTACCTTGTCGGCGTAGACTTGGCATTTGTGGCAAGTGCGGGAATTTTGATGACAATCGGCTTCCATGGTAGACTAGTAGTAGCCTGCCCTTAGAATCTTCTTAGCCATCGTATGTCCGCTTAAGTGGGTGCCAAATGTGCCACTATGTATTTCGGTCATGATCAACTCTGCTTCAACCTTGTCCATACAACGAAGTAAAACACAATCATGGCTGCGCTTATAAAGGATGCCATTGCTTAGGAAGAACTTGGCAGCAAATCTCCTTAAGAACTTTTTATCATTGACTGAAGCTCCTTCAGGATATTCTCTAGTCTAGAGATACCTTTTGATTTCATGAAACCAGGGTTGTTCCACTACTTCTTTGGTATTAATCTCATGACAGTGCGCAGGTTCGTCCATTCGCTCGATGGTTATTTGGGGAGCCTCGTTATCCCAGTTGAGTTTAAACATGGAAGACATTGTAGCCAGAGCATCTGCTAGCTGATTTTCTTCTCGCGGGAAGTGCTCGAAAGTAATCTGCTCAAAATGAGGCAACAATGTCAAGACATGTTCTTTGTATGGGATAATATTAGGATGTTTAGTGTCCCACTCTCCTTTGACTTGACTGATAACCAAAGCCGAGTCCCCAAATACGACCAAAGATTTGATTCCCAAGTCTATAGCAGCCTTGAGACCAAAGATGCAAGCTTCATATTCAGCCATGTTGTTGGTACAGCTGAAGCAAAGTCGGGCAGTGAAGGGTGTATGGCAAGCTTCCGGAGAAATGAGTACTGCACCGATACCGTTGCCAAGTGCATTTGAAGCACCATCAAAGTACAGGGTCCATCGGGATCCTTGTTCAGGTCTGTCATACGGTCCGTTACCTTCAATGTTGTCCAACGTCATGATGTCCTCGTCAGGGAAGTCGAATCTCATAGATTGATAATCTTCGACGGATTGATGATCTAGATGGTCAGCTAGTACACTCCCCTTTATAGCTTTTTGGGTAGTATACTGGATATCGTACTCAGTCAGGATCATTTGCCATCTAGCAATTCTTCCAGATAAAGCAGGCTTCTCAAAGATATATTTAATCGAATCCATTTTGGAAATCAACAAAGTGGTATGAGTCAACATATACTGCCTTAGCCGGCGAGCATCCCATACCAAAGCGCAGCAAGTTTTCTCGAGCAGTGAGTAGCGAGTCTCACAGTCGGTAAACTTTTTTCTAAGGTAATAAATGGCATGCTCTTTTCGGCAAGACTCACCATGTTGGCCCAGTACGCACCCCATTGAGTTATCCAAAACAGTCAGATACATGATTAACGGCCTTCCTTCGACGGGTGGCATCAAAATAGGAGGTTCCAGTAGATACTCCTTGATCTTATCAAAAGCAACTTGACAATCATTGTTCCATTCAACTACCTGATCTTTCTTCAACAGTTTGAAGATTGGCTCACAGGTAGATGTCAGGTGAGAGATGAACCTTGTGATATAGTTTAAGTGTCCCAAGAATCCTCTAACCTCCTTTTCAGTGCGGGGGGCATGCATTTCTTGTATAGCCTTTACTTTAGCTGGATCAACCTCAATGCCTTTGTTGCTGACAATAAATCCCAAAAGTTTACCAGACCTGACTCCAAAAGGGCACTTGCTTGGGTTTAGTCTGAGTTTAAACTCCTTCAACCTGACAAACAGCTTTTGCAGATGATCAAGGTGTTCTTCTTCTGTCTGTGATCGGGCTATCATGTCGTCTACGTAGACTTCAATATCATGATGTATCATGTCATGAAATAAAGCTACCATGGCGCGTTGATAGGTTTCCCCGACATTCTTCAGTCCGAATGGCATCACTTTGTAGCAGAAGGTACCCCATTGCGTGACAAAAGTAGTTTTCTCCATGTCTTCGGGGGCCATTTTGATCTGGTTGTATCCCGAGAATCCATCCATGAAGGAAAGTACCTTGTGTTGAGTTGTGTTATCAACCAAGATGTCAATGTGTGGTAGTGGGAAATCGTCTTTAGGGCTAGCCCTGTTTAAGTCCCGATAGTCCACACACATTCTGACTTTGCCGTCCTTCTTAGGTACAGGCACAATGTTAGCAACCCATTGTGGGTAGGAAGTAACAGCCAGAAAGCCAGTGTTGAATTGCTTCATTACTTCAGCTTTGATCTTCTCAGACATGTCGGGCCTCATTCGGCGTACCTTTTGCTTGATCGGTGGACAGTCCTCTCTGGTAGGGAGTCGGTGAACCACGATGTCTGTGTCTAGTCCCGGCATGTCTTCATAGGACCAGGCGAAGATTTCAACGTATTCGTTCAATAACTGCACTAAGCGCTCTTTGACACCTGGTTCCAGGTTGGCACCCACCTTTACCTCTTTCTTGTCTTCCTCTGTTCCCAAGTTGATGGTCTCTAGCAACTCTTCATGGGGAAGAATAGCCCTCTCTTCTTGTTGCAAAAGTCTGGCTAACTCTCCCGGCACTTCATAGTCTTCGTCAACTTCGTACTCAACATGATTGACTGAATCTTCAGAGTTACCGAAGGCTAAAGCAGAATAGTCACCCATGGAATCCAGAGTGGATGGGTACCTGCATTTGTGAGTGTGGGTGTGTGTAAGGGGTAGCCATCCTTAAACAAAACAAAATGCAAAAGGAAAGAAAATGAACACAATAGTTTATAGATGAAAACGTCCAATGATTCATTAAAACATGGCATATGATAATGAAGAAAATCAAGCCCTTACAAGTGGACCTATATGTTCCGGGCAAGGCATAAGGTGAAAATAGTGTACGAATTATTTAGTTATTACAGACCAAAATAGGAAATTGTTCAAAGATAAATTACTGGTTGATGAAAGTGATGGGAATAAAGTCTTTTTCTTCCCAGTTTCTTAATCCTCCTTCGACGGTCGGAAAGATCCAATCTTCAAAGTTGTCTTCTACATCATCATCTTCTAAGGCATTAATTCCATGGTGAGTGATTTTTACGGGTGGTCCTCCAGCCTTGGAGCGACGCATAGCTTTCTGGCCAGCAGCAGTAAAACCTAGTCCGAACTTGTCCGTCTTATGGAGAAAATCAGGCAGTTGCCCCCACACTGTACTCCTTCCTTCTCTGATTACAGCCTCTGCATCCTTGAGAGATTCCATCCTAGACACATTCTTGGGAACGATAGGCACATCAACCATTATCTTCGCAACTGCGACCTCAGGAGAAACTTCCTCAAAATATTGGAAAGGCGTTTCTATGAATTCGCCATCCAACTCCACATAGCGGAAGGAGTTGAGGTGACTTATCATGTACTCTTCCTCGCCGTGCACCGTTATAATCTTACCCTGAACAGGATACTTTAGCATTTGGTGTAAAGAGGAGGTAACTGCCCCAGCATAGTGGATCCACGACCTTCCCAATAAGCACAAATATGAGGGACGGATGTCCATCACATAAAAGGTAGAGTTAAAGGTCTCGGTGCCCACTTTGATAGGAATGTCCACCTCTCCATGAACCATCCTCTTAGAGTCGTCGAAGGCTCTAACAACGATGTTACTGGGTTTGAGGGTCAATCCTTCGCAGTACAATCGGTCTAACGCTTTCTTTGGCAGCACATTCAAGGATGAACCGATATCAACTAGGATATGGGCAAGTGTGGTTCCCCTGCATTCTACTGAGACATGCAATGCGTCGTTGTGCTTCCTTCCCTTGGGGGTCAAATCAGCATCGGAAAAACCAAGACCATTATCAGCAGTAAGGCTGGACACGCACTCTTGAAACTGGTCAGCCGAAGTTTCTTGAGGCACGTGTGCCGTCTTTTAAAATTTGATTAAGGCCTTAGCATGGGCCTCAGAGTAGAGTAGAAGAGCCAACATGGAGATTTTAGAAGGGGTCTGCCCTAGCTGTTCCACGACGTCGTAGTCGCTCCTCTTGATTATTTTTAAGATTTCTTCCATTTCTTTCTGGGTGGTTTCGGGGATTACCACAGTCTGAGCCTTCATCCTGACAGGCGCTTCTAGTATCCCCTTACCCTTATCGGTAGTATCAACGGATGGTCTAACTTCAGGAGTATCCAATTATTCAATTATCGGGCCTTGCACATATGGCTTAACAGGCACATAAGCTTTCGAGGGTCCGAAGGCTACTCGTGGGGGAGCAATCTCCGGAGAAAAAATCCGTTCGCTGCGAGTTATCTTGCTTGTTCCCGCAATGTTCCCTATATCAGGGGTTTCATCATCAGAGTTCTCTTGGACTGATTCAATCTGTTTGATACGATGATAGAAGATTTCTCCTTCGTAGTTCCATGGTATCGTCTTGTTAGATTGATACGGGACAGGCCCCGGCATGGTGATTTTTAACGGAACAAACTTAGGATCAGGCGTAATCTTGACAGGCCTTTTGCAAGCCTTGGGAAGATTGTCGGAGATGGTTATTATTGCAATGTCATTAGTTGAAGTAGTAAAAGTAGCAGGAGTAACAGGAGTGAAGGTATCAACTGGAGTCTTTTGGAAGAGTATCTCTTGGGTATCCATCAGGCGTTGGATACCTGATTTCAACATTGGGCAGTCAGCTCATATGTTTAAAGAAAAGTAACAGTCTTTTCCACAGCCTGGGAATATCTCGGCTCTCATCAAATTCACTTTAATCACTAGTAAGGGAGTCAAAAGGTCAGCAACATTGGTAACATGAAGGTCTTCCATAACGGCATGAACATTATGACCGTGCTTGGGCATTGGGGCAGAAATCACATTCGGCTTTTCGGGCGCATCAAATTCTACCTCCTTGGCGTCGATTAGGTCTTGGATTTTGTTCTTAAGAGCCCAACAGTTGTTGGTATCATGCCCTACACTGTCATAGTGGTAAGCATATTTTGCATTGGAGTGGTAATATGGAGAAGATGTATTAGGGTTCTTTGGCGCTTCCTTCAAATTGGTAAGATTCAGCTTTAGAAAATGAGGGAGTACTTGAGTCGGTGTCATGTTGATTCGGGTGAACTGCCATTGTGGCCTTTCTACCCTTTGCTGATTAGATCTTGGCTGATTGTTGCGAGGTTGATCATTTGAAGAGTTTTGAATCATCACAGCCCCTACCGTTGGTTGGCGCTCAGTTCTTCCTTGACTTTTCTGAGAATAAACAGCAGAAGCTTCCTTCTTAGTTGGGAAGGTCTTCTTAATAGCAGTGGACACGGAGGCATCTTTCTGAATCTTACCACTTTTAATGTCGGCCTCGACCCTTTCGCCGGTCAAAATTAATTCGGTAAATCCTGCAGAGGAACTCCCGATTAAATGATTGAAGAAAGGGCTAGACAGGGTCCCTAAAAACATGTCAACCAGCTCTCTATCCGACAATGGTGGATGCACCCTTCCAGCCAGATCACGCCACTTCTAGGCATACTCTTTAAACCCCTCGTTAGAAGCCACACCCATACTCTGTAGTTGAGTACGAGTGGGCGCTAAGTCAGCGTTGTATTGGTATTGACGGTAGAAAGCAGCAACTAAATCTTCCCAGATATGAACCTCGGACCTCTCAAGTTGATAGAACCAGTCCAATTGTGTGCCTGACAAACTGTCTTGAAAAAAGTGTACCCAGAGGTCTTTATCAGATGAGTGGGGTTGGATCTTTCTGACATAGGATCTCAGATGCATCTTTGGGCAGGACAGACCGTCATACTTAGCAAATGTTGGTACTTTGAACTTGGGAGGAATGACGATCCCAGCGACCAACCCTAGTTCTTCAAAATCTAAACCAGGTACCCTTTGCAACTCTATGGCTGCCAACAGATCCTTAAGATTTTTTAAATTTAACATCCGTCGGGGGATATTGTTGTTCGGAGTAATCGTCGTCTTCTTCCTCTTCCTCTTCTTCAATTTCAACTTCAGATTCAGAAGGCATCGTTGTTCCTTTTCCTTTACCATCCCCTTCATCAGACGTTGAGGGGAACTCGAGAACTTTTCTAGCATTGCTTTCAAACCTTCTTCCCATGATGACTACACCAGGTCTTTTCTTCTTTTTCTCTTTATCTTTCTCCAACAGTGCTTTAAGGTCCTCTTGACCCTTTGCTAAGGTCATGAGGAGTTGCTGGAATTGAGAGTTTTGTGCTTGCAGATCCTTAACCGTCTGCTCCAAATCCATCTTGCTGAAATAAACAACAGAAAGATAAGGAAACCTAGTGTGAAGACCTGTTTATGCATATGATGAATGATATGTTATTTATGTAATGCATTCAAGGATTCAAAAATTCAAATTTGTTGCAAACAAAAAGGAACACACGTCATATTAAGAAGAAATTTGTTAGTACATAAATGCCCCATGGTCCAAATATTACAAAAATCTTAATGTAAAAAGACATTGCGCATCCTCTTTGGTGCGATGTAAGTGTTGAGGGTTTCCTCCTCATGAAGTTGGAGGGTAAGCTCTAAAACCTTCTTCTCACTGGCATAGAAGCTGGCTTCAAAAGTATTATGTTCTTCCTTGAGTTGGATTCAAATCATTTGTAATTTTTCCAATGATGTTGGCATGTCAGGATGTAGGAGGGTTTATGGAACCTCTCCTTCCATAACAGGCTCTTTGATCACGGGGAGAATGTGAGGATATGGCATCATAAGATTCAGGGCGCGGGTTCGTACCCACTTGAGATAAGGCTCAAGGGGGATGAAATTCTTGTGCCCCAGTGTCTTACTATCCACTTTGTTGGGCATCCTCCAAGCTCTGATGAACCTTTGTCGAAGTCCTTGCGCATCATTGTCAAAGTCAAAAACTAGGTCAGGAATCAGCATGTCATGAGGGCCATCCCTCCGAGCATATCCAAATTGTCTTAGAGATAAAAAAGGGTTGTAGGTGATGCCTCCCCTAATGCCAAGTAGTGGGACATTAGGGAATTCCCCACAACAATCAATGATGATGACATTTTCTCTGGACCGAAAACACCAATGCACATCAGAATGTGTGAGGGTCATCAATCGTTGTGACCACCTTAAACCCTGCTCATTCTTCAAAACTGATTGGGGAAGGTGAGAAATAAACCACCTTGCTAGAAGAGGAGTACAGCACATGAGAACACCTCTTTTCCTCATTGTTCGTGTGTAAAATGAGTGTAGGATGTCCCCAAGCAATGTAGGCACAGGATTCCGAGATATGAAGATTTTGACAGTGTTCACATCTATAAGTTGATCAGGGTTTGGGAATAAGACCAACCCATAGATGAGAAGTGCTACTATCTCCTCAAAATCTTGTAGATCTAGAGAGTTCCAGCAGTCTTGTGCCTTCTCAAACAGAAACTTTGCCAAGAAACCCTTGACACCACTTCTGGTTTCCCAATGTCCTTTCATGTCAGATGGTTGCAAGTGTAATGCTTGAGCAACATCTTCAGGCTTTGGTTCTTTTTCCGTACCGTTGTAGGGTAGTTGATGAAGAATAGGAATTCTCAGGAGTTGAGAAAATTCCTCCAAATTAGGTACTAGTTGGTAATCAGGGAATGTGAAACAGTGGTGTAGGGGGTCAAAGAACTGAAAGAGAACTTTCACCATGTCTTCTTCAATGTTGGAGTTGACCAAGTTGAGAAGTCTACCATGTCTTTCACTGAAGAGAGAATTCTCTGGAATCCTGGAAGTAAGCTCCTTGAGTTGAGGAGGGATCCTCACAAGGTTGACTTGAATTGTTTTCCTGCGAAGAGATTCCATGACCTACAAAACAGGAACAAAGATAAAGATCCAAACCCTTGAAATGGTTAGTGGATGTATATGATGCTTTATGATGTTCATGATGTATGCACAAGCACATGTACAAACAAGTCACACAAGATCCTAGTTTCAGGCTTGTATGAGGTTTCATAGGTAAGTACCCTCTTGAGTTTAGTTGGCTCAAACCTGTCCTATAAATAGTAACCGGGTTCTAAGGGGCTCAATATCACTGGATTATTTTCTGTGTTCATTGTTTTGGTTTAACCACTTAACTGGAGACCAAAATATTCCAAGAAAACAACCCTCAATAAGTGTAGTATCGAGTATCTACCAACTTCGGACTGCACCAAAGCCGGTCATCTCACTACCCCTAATAAAAGGCCAAGATGGTCAAGTAAGGTTCTAAGAGTTCATTAGTGCTTCATGACATCACTCAGCGGCCCTGTATTCTCTTTGATTGACTCAAAGGCTACCGGTACTCACAAATATGTCGCACTAATATAGCTATTGTTTCAACCATGTCGGTATACCCCGCACAGTTTCTACAATGTATTGCTATTTACCTATGAATGTTTCCCAAATCCAGGTAGAGGATTTCAAGCCTAAACAAGAGAACCAAATGTAAATCAATCAAAGCAATCAAGATAACCATGAAAAGGTGATCTAAGCCCTAAGGTTACTCCACTTTTAAAGTTATTCCCCAGCAGAGTCTCCAGTTCTGTGATACGGTGGGAGAACTGACTTGAGGTTTTGCGTTTGTGTTTGCAAATGTTTCGGTTTAGCAAGAGTCACCACCGACTTTTTATTTTATCCTAAGGAAAGGTCAAAAAGCACAGAAAAGACCTTTGAGATGCTTTCTTGGATTCGGGGAGTAGATTATAGAAAGGGAAGGTATTAGCACCCTTTCTATCCATGGTTATCCATGGGCTCTTAGTTACTTGTTTAGATCACTTGCTTTGCTTTTCAATTGTTTGAAATGGTGCTCTTAAATTGTTTGAAATGGTACTTTGTTTGTGGTTTTGAAATTTATTTTGAAAAGAGGCCATCGTTGTGGCAACCTTTGTAATGATTCTTGTTTGAATGTATACAAAGGTGTTTTTTGTCTTTTGAAAAGTTTTCAATGTTTGAAAGTAGAATTTTGAAATTGTGTTGTGAAGTGTGTTTTGAAAATAGCAAGGATGTTTTTACAAGTTTTTGATAAAGTAACTAAGAGCTATCTACCCTATTTTACTCAAAGATCTTTCTTGTGTTTTTAACCCTTTTAACAGTGTTGTTTCACCATTGTATTTTGTGAACAACCTTGTGTTAGGATGCTATACGGGACAGGCGCGGGTCATCGTATAGACCATGATAGCAATTGTGTCAAGTATTTTTGGCAATTTTCTTAAGGGACTTGATCATTTTGTTTAGGAGACTCAGATAGCGTCATCGAGGGACTATGATCTTTTGTTTTGTTTTTGTTTTGCTAAAGTACTTAACATGCACACCATGGCCCATTTTTGAAGGCAACAAGTGGATTGTAACCCTAGGGGTGCAAGTGTGCATTGTGTTTGTTTTTCATGCATTTTTGTCTTTGATTAGGTCAAACTATTTGTTGGTTTTGATTTTGCATACAAACCCTAATTCTCTAATCATGGCATAATTGAAAGCATTAAGTGCGTAAAAATAAATCTAAGCTATTACAACTTTGATATAGGGAGGGGGGTACAATTTTGAATAGGGGATTATTTTGCAAGAAATTAAAACCCTAAATTATTACAACCAAATTAAATTTACAATGCATAATATTTAAATGGGCAATATTTAAATAAACACAATAAATAAATGTTAAATAAAAATGTATTTATGCAAAAAAGATTTTTTTATGTATGTAAAGTATTTTTTAATGTAAAAAAAAGGTGTAAATAATTAAAATAAAAAAAGGTTGATTTTATTTAATAAAGGGGTAAACCCTAATTTTCCTTAATGAGAATAATATTATATTATTTATACACAAAAATATATTAATATGTACAAAAATAAAAATATATTAAAAAAAAGGTATTTTATTTGTATAAAAAATAATAAAAATAAAAATGTAATAATTTTGTATTTTTATTCTATGTTTTTTAATAAAATAAAGTATATATGTATGTATATATATATATATATATATATATATATATATATATATATATATATATATATATATATATATATATATATATATATATATATATATATATATATATATATATATATATATATATATATATATATATATATATATATATATATATATATATATATATATATATATATATATGTATATATATATATATATATGTATATATATATATATATATATGTATATATATATATATATATATATATATATATATATATATATATATATATATATATATATATATATATATATATATATATATATATATATTAAATGTGTATAAAATAAAATAAAATCTTTACAAAAATATATATATTCAAGAAAATATTTTTAATGTGAATAAAAATAAGAAATGAAAATAAAAGTATTTTTTTTACATTATTTTCAAGTTTTAATAAAAAATATAAAGTATTTAAACATTTTAATGTTAGAAATAATTAAAATAAATACCAAATAAATGTAAAAATTTATGAAAATATTTTTTAGGCATTTTTTATGTTTGGAAATAAAATAATAGAGTCAGAAATGAAATTAAAATGCAAAAATAATAAAAATACAAAGAAATGGGCCAGGGGGTGTGAAACTGAAAAAGAAAGTGTTAGAAGCAAAAAGCCAAGCCCAGCCCATCAGCTTCATCTTCTTCCTCCAGCACTGTGAAAAACGCGCGCCTGTTATGTACAAACTCGTATCTCCTGTATTTGTGATCTTTTGACAAAACTCAAAACATGAAACTTGTAGAGCATCAAACCACGATTCTAACCATATAAAAAACTTAATCTAACTCTCAAAGACTAGAGAGAATTTCTCTGGCCCTAATTTCTAACCTAGTTTTTTCAGAAAGTTCATGGATGAAATTCTCTTAGCACGTTTAATATAAATGAAAACTGAGCATATGTATGGTTTGAGGGCAATGAGTACTACATCTTTCATTTACAAACCTAAGGCTAAATGTTCCTAAATAGAGAGATAGAAGTTCATGAAAAACCTGTTTCAGTTTGATTCGAGTTGGACAATGCAGCAACTTTCAGTGAGGCCTGAGGTTCTTTTGAGCTTGCTTGATGTTCCCTGGACCTTTCCCAATGCTTAGTTTGTTTTGAAATGGCCTGAATCTTTCTACTGAAGTCAACCTGCACAAGCTTGAAATGAAAATGGTGAACATTGTAAATGGAGTTACAATTGGCAATGGAGGTTTGGGATAGCTTGAGTGAGTTGAATGGAAGGTGTTTGAAGTGGAAAGGAGCAAAACGCACGAGCAAAATGAGCTATGGCACTCAAGTTGCAGCAACTGCCCTATTTTGCAAGTTTTTGGTGTTTTGGTGTTCAAGGGTGTTTGAGGGATGATTGGCTCGTGTTTCTGACCTTAGGCAATGTGTAAAACTTGTTTCAAATGTTGGCTTAAGTTGATTTTATCAGATGTGTGAGTTGTGGACTTTTGGCACAATGACTTGTTTTGAAAGAAAAGTGTGAAGTGACCATGTTATGGCCTGTACAGGCTAGCTCCAAGCATGCTCATAGTTGGTGTACTATGCCTGAGATTAGGGGACTTTGTTTGCAACAAAAGGCTTGGTCCAATGCTCAAGAGAAACAACTTTACAAAAGTTATGCTTTATGAAAATGGAAGTGTTATCTTTATGCCCAAAATGGAATTGTTCATTGTATAATGCTTCCTTGATCAGAACAATTCCTCTAACCAATGTATTTGCATTCAAATTTTGAGTGTAAATTGGTTTAGAGACCTGTAATCAAGTACAAAGCTAGTTTGGTCAGATTTTGCAACTTGTATGAACATGTATTGGCCATGGTTACAAATGTGTTTGAGGAGTTATTGGACAATTTGGAAAGCTTGCAACATGTACTATAATCCATATTTGAAATGCAACTTGAGACTCCAAGTGTAACTATGTGAAAAATGGCCAAGAAGATGGGTCAAAATCCTGCCTAAATTAGGGCAAAATTTCTCTAAGTTAAAAGTTTTAGGGACCCTTGTTCAAAAAATCATAACTTGAGATCCAAGCTTCTTTTGAGAAAACTTTGTGAATCAAAGTTGTAGAATTTTTGGAGGACTACAACTTTCATGTTGCAAGTTTTTCTTTAATCCAATTTCATCTTGGTGAAAATATGGGACAAAGTTAGGAAAAATTAAGAAAATTTATAACTTAGAAAATTTCTAAGTTATGAAATTTTTTCAATTTCAAACCCTAATTTGCAATTTTGGGTTTCTTGATGAACAAGTTTCATAATTTGACATATCTTGATGAAAAATGACCCTTGGCACTTGATTTTGACCAAAAAGTCAAAGTTTGACTTTTCAGTGTACAGTCAAATTTTGATCAGTTGACTGAAAAATTCATCTGCCAATCCTATGCATTTGAGATCCTTTGAATTTTTTGAATGGGTCAAGATAATGTCATTGAGTCCTTAAGTCCATGGTTGAGCTTGACTTGCCACTGGATAGGTCAAACAGTCAAAAATTGCCTTTGTACAGTCAAAACCCTAAAAATGACCATTTTGCCCTTTTGGTGATCTGATCAAATTTATTATGGAATTATGGTCCAAACTTGATCAAATGGTTCCTATGAGTTCATAATGTTGATGTGGGTCAAAATTCATGAGGTTTGACTGTAAATTGGCCACAATTGACTTTTTCCTCAATACAATTGATTTCTAGGTCAATTGTCCAATTGACTGGGCAAAAATTTGATTCAAGGTTTGAAACTTGGTATGGACAAACTTGTGAGTCCCACATGAAGTATGAAAGTCACTTTGGGCATTGTAGGTCAAAATATCCTTGTGCAAACTCAAACCCTAATTTAGGTCAACAATGCAAGGAGGTGTCTTGAGCAGAGCAAACCCTAGCTTGATTTTGAATTCCAAAAGTCTTGTGATGAGGAAATGTTGATAAAATGAGAGGGAAAATTTTGGGGTACAACAAACACCCATACTTATTCCAGGCCCAGTCGAAAGACACGCCCACACTGATTCCAGCCCACAGTTGATGGAGACAGAAAGGAAGAATCGAAGGCTGCATCTCATGCCTCAGGTTAAGCCTAAATCGAAGGGCATGACCTCACTGACTCCAGGCCCTAATCGAAGGAAGCCAAGAAGTGAAAATCGAAGAGTGTGGCTTCCTGAATCGAAAGAGCCCCTTTTTCCTTCTTTATTTTATTTTGCCTTTATATTTTCTTGCTATTCAATATGGTTGTAATAGTGTAGGATTTATTTTTCTGCATTTTTATTACTTTTGTATAAATGTTAGTAATTAGGATGTATGGCAAGATAAAAACAAAAAGTAGACAACCTAAAATTCAAAGACAAAATGCATGCAATCAAACACATTATTCACACACATGCACCGTTAGGGTAATCTCACTTGTTGCCTCGGAGAAATAGTCATGTCCCTCGAATATGGGCGTTTTTGCAAAGACCCTCAATAAAAGATTGTAGTCCCTCAATGACCCTCGATGTTGCCTTCGGTAAATGATCTAGTCCCTAAACGACATTGCTAAAATGTCTCATAGGTTTCCTTCTATGACTATACAAACGTCCCACGCCCGTCCATTCACATCCAACGACGGGGCTTCTTACCAAATCAATGGTAAGATAGCAACATCTAAAGGAGGAGTAAAAGAATATTAAGACCTTTTGAGTAGGTAGGATGCTCCTAGTTGCTCGCTTTCTCACAACAACAAAAATTTATACACCAACACTTTCATCTTGAAACATTTTCAAAAGACAAAGCTTTTGTGTACATGTTCTTATAGAGACGAGAGCCATTACAAAGACAATTTTCAAAAACACATTCCACAAACACCTCTTTGAACTATTTTCAAAACAACACTTTGTACGCGTTCTTATAGAAACGAGAGCCATTACAAAGACATTTTCAAAATACTTTCAAAACCCACACCACAAGCACATTTTCAAACAAAAGCCAATGATCTAGCAAGCAACTAAGAGCCCGTATATAACTACAGATGAAAAGGGTGCTAACAACTTCCCTTTTCATAACCTACCCCCGAACTCATGAAATAATCTCGAAAGGTCTTTCTTATTCTTTTCAACCTTTCCTTATTGGATAAAAAAGGTAGGTGGCGACCCTTACTAACCGCAACAATTGCGAACAGACGCAAAACACCGAGTCAGTTCTCCCACCGTGTTACATATAGGTAATTGCTTCCATGTATTAATGTGAATTTAGTAGCTCCAAAATACAATATTAATATCCTAAAATAATAATGATTAAAAATATACAAAGATTAAAAAAAACAAAAAAAAAAACTATGTCGATTATATTGTGTTTGATTATGAAGATATTCAAGATTACATGCAACAAGTATTAGTTGCCTACTTGACAAATTTGTGACAAAAAAAATATTCACAGAGGCTCTCTTCATATGGATCTAGATAACATTGTGTCAATCCCCTTGAGTTAAAGACTTTTACATAAAAGATAACATATTTCAAATTACCATGGACATAGTGGAAGATTTTAGGAGAATATTAAAGGGAAACCTTTAAATCTTTAGAAATTATTTGTTGTGACAATCGTCGCACCAAGAACAAAGAAAATCAGAGAGAAAGAGATATTTTCTTGAACAAACACAAGAAACGGTCAGTTTTACGAAAGAGAGAAGATGGGGGAGAAGAGGGAGAAATAGAGTTGGTTATAACTATTTTTATATTCACTTTCTCAATTAGGAAAAAAATTAATTACAAGTGAGTAACAATAACATACTACTACCTACATCAAGAGATAGTAATAGTATATTTATAGAACCCTAACCTATGTATGATGATAACATTAATACATGACATGCATATCTACAACATCATAACATAATTTAACTACAAATAATACATAGTAGAATTGACTTCGACTACATCATACACTTTGACTACTACATGCTTGAACAAACTTTGACTACAATATGCATTTCCCAATCGAACCATGAAGCTAGTTCTGTCTAGACTAGAGTTAGATCCAAAATAAAATAAATATCCACCTTAGAACAAACTCTATAACAGGAGGGGAATAACTAGCTATCATCATGTAGCTTTATCAACTGCATATAATGGTAGAACTTCTTGCTTAGCAATGACTTAGTGATACCATCAGTCGAAACCCTCATCACTTTGACTTATCCACTTTCAATTTTCTCTTTAATGAAATTAAATTGTTCCTCTAACTATGAAATTTAACATAGATAGCTTGACCTTGAAGTTTGAGTTTATTAGAAAACCATTCATGCCATAATGCTTATTTTACAACTTTAGTTAGAAAAATATATTCAGCTTCACTGGTTGATAAGGATACAACCTTATGAAGCACCGCTAACCAACTTATTTTTGTACCAAACATAGTAGAAACATATCCAGAAAAAGATTTTATGGTATCATACATCCTGCATAGTCATAGTCACCAAATCCTCCAACTTTGGCTTTTCCATCATCTATAGATCCACCATAAACCCGGACCCTGCTCATGGATTCTTTTATATATCTTATAATCAACTTCAAAGCTTATCAGTGTGCCTTCCTAGGATTGGTCATATATGTAACGCCCCTGATTGCTTTCAGGATTAACAACTGATCCCACAAACTAACACGGGTCTTTTCAGCATACTTCATCCTCACTTACACATTTTCTGGGAAACTTCCCAGGAGGTCACTCATCTATATACTACTCCAAGTCAAGCACATATAACTATAAAGTTATTATTTGTTAGGCTACCGAAAAGAAAATGCATCTTGTTGGTATATGTAGTACCAATCAATCCTTATAAGCCTTCCTTTAACCACAAAGTCCCTTCTTTACACAACCTCGGGATCCCTCTTATTCTGGTGTGAACTCGGCGACCACTCCTCGCCTTCTTTGGCCGCGGGTGTTACATTATACCTTCTTACAAGGCTCACTCTGTAGGCTATGTCTGGCCTCTTACAGATCATAGCATACATCAAAGAACTTACTATACTAGCATAAGGTATGTTATTCATATAGGATATTTTCAACTTAAGTACTCGAACTTTGAGTCCAACTCAGCTTGAATTGAGGATTTTTTGTGTGTTACAACAGGATTTGAATTTGACATACAAAATTTATCGAGATCTTCCTTAGGTATGTCTCTTGAGATAAGCATAATCTCAACTACTTTTTATCTTTGTGGATGTCAATCCCAAAAATGTTTGAGGAAACTCCGAGATCCTTCATTTCGAACTCCTTATTAAGTTGATCCTTCACCTTTATTACATCCTCGATATTGTTGCTTGCTATGAGAATGTCATCCACATGAAGCAACAAAATAACAAGTGAACTTCTAGGTCAAAATCTTTATTAAACATAATGGTCGAACTAGCTCCTAGTGAAATCTATGAGTTCCATGAACTTATCAAATCTCTTATTCCAATGTCGAGGATATTAATTCAGGCCATACAATGACATATCTAGTTTCACACATAATACTCCTTGCATGTTTCTGCATACCCTTCAGATTGCTTCATCATAATTGTTTCATTTGGATCACCATACAAGAAGGTGGTCTTCACATCCATTTGTTCAAGTTCTAAGTCGAACTTTTCTACCAGGGCCAATAACATTCTAATGTATATATGCTTCACAATAGGTGAGAACACATAATTGAAGTTGAATCCTTCTTTCTGAGTGAATCCTTTAGCAACCAACCTTACCTTAAATCTCTTCAACATTACTCCTTCAATTATTTCCTTAACTTTGTAAATCCACTTATTGCTAACTAACCTTGTTCCTGCATGTTTCTTGATCTGATCCTAAGTGTGGTTATCATGAAAAGATTTCATATCATCATCCATGGTTTTCAGCCATTTAGTCAGCCATTTATTCTTGGTTTGACTCCTCATAGATTCTATGTAATCTATAGGTTCTTCATCAAGTACCTTCCTAACAGAGATTAAACAAAATGTAAGTCTCTAAGGTGGCTTGATGATCTTTCTCGACCTCTCTCTTGCCAAAAGGTAGTCATCAATAGTTTTCTCAATTTCTTCAACACCACGTTCTTCTTCCTCGACTTCATATGGGTTATGCAATTCAACATCAATATGTTCCACCTCAATATGAATATTTTCCTGTTCCAACTCTTCTTCAGAGATCTTTGCATTTCGACCAACTTCATCAATTTTCTTAAACGTCGTTTATGCTTCATTGAAAACTACGTCATGACTTGTGATACACCTTCTTTGACCTGGTTTTAGGCACCACAACATATAGGATTTTACTCCCTATGAATACCCCATGAACATGCATCTCAGGGCTCTACCCAACCAAACTTCTTCAGGTGTCTTCATCCCCAAGGCAATCGAGGGACACCTATTTATCAGGTAATATATAGACATAGTACCCTCAAACCAAAACACCTTTTTCAATACAGCACTTACCAATCTACATCAAAACTTTTCCAGGATTGTTTGATTGAACCTCTCAGTCAGGCCATTATCGATTCTCAATCTTTTGACCTTCCTGCTAGTTAGATTTTCAACCAGAGTCTTCCAACTATTGCACCTGAGTGTGAAGGATTCCTTGCAGACCCCCAAAGATCAGCATGAATATAATCAAGTGATCCATGTGTTCTTTATTTTTCTTTGTTAAACTTCACTCAGCAGACTTTACCAAACACACAAGGTTCACAAAACTCCATCTTTTCGACCTTGTCACCACCTAGAAGATTTTGTTTCCCCGGTTCGACGAGACCTCTTTCACTGACATGGCCTAATCTCATGTGCCATATTTATATCTTCGACACAAGTTTCATATATGCAAAATTTGTTGATCCACTTACAACCTCAGCCACAAGGGTATACAAGTCTTCTTTCCTCATGCCTCTTAAGATTTCCCTTGACCCCTTTAAGACTTTCATGATACCTTGCTATCCTCTTAAAATACATCCTTTCTTGTCAAATTAACCCAGAGAAATAAAATTTATCTTAAGATCAGGTACATACTTGACACCAGTCAAAAACATTATTGACTCATCATGGAGTTGAACCTCACAGATCTAATACATGCAATTTTATAGGCTTTATTATTTCTTTACAACACTAACCCACCATCTTGATCACATAATTCCTCAAATATGTCTTTATTTAGATTCATGTACCAATTACGTCCAGAATCCATAAGCCACTTCTTGCTAGAGTTTCCGCATGAAACCACAAGAACATTAGACGATTCAAAATCATCTTGCACAATGGTTGTATTACCATTATCCCTTCCTCCATGATTATTCAGATGTTTATGGAACAAATTCCTTGCATGGCCCTCATTATTACAATGATAACACCTGATTGAAGGAGCATGCATCACCACCACAAGACTTATGTTGACCTTTACCCTTCTTCTTCTCAAACCTACCATCTTTCTTTGAGAATTTTCCCTTAACGGACAACCCTTCTGATGAGTTTCAAATATATCTATTTTTCCACTTGTAAACTTGACACTTTTCAACTCCTTTAATTGTAATTGGTTGTGGTTTCTTTGATGTGTGTGCTATTTGTGCAAAAAACATGGAAAATGGTGCCACAAACCAAAGAAGAAATTCCATAGGGCAAAGGAAAAAAGTTTTTGTTATGTCAATTCTGCAAGGTGAATCTCAGAGCATTTTAAGCGCTATGAGGTCGCCAGGAAAATCTGGATCGAGGAAAAGTCTGGGGCTTTCTAGTGGAAAATGATGTCAATTCTGCCAGGCGAATCCAGAAGCATTTTAAGCGCTCTGAGGTTGCCAGGCGAGTCCAGAGCATTTTCAACACTCGGTGAAATTTTGGTCGCCAAGCAAATTTGGTTGTTTTTTAAGGGCGATTTAAGTGTTTGTGTTGACATTTTAGTTGTGAAGTGGAAATTCATCAGGAGAATCTTTTGGGTGCTGAGAGAATTTGTTTGTACAAAATTTGTATATATTATGTAAAAGCATATTCTTTTTTAGTGGATCCGCCAATATTTAGAGGCGTGATCAGGCTCCACCATTTTCTAGAGTAAAGAAGCTTAGAAAACAATAATTGGGGCTACATCTTGATGATCCGGAGTTGGATTTGCATCAATCATCCTGACACTGTGAGAGATGTTTGTTCTTCTTCCTTCTTCTCTTTGTACTCTTTATTGTTGGGTTTTTTATATAAGTTTACTTTGATTGTATGTATATTTATTGATCATGGTATTGTATAAGATCTATTTTACAAAATTATATCGATGTTATCCTTGTTTACTTGCTTTATGTTTGGATTTGAGTTGCTATCGACATATACTCTTCAAATCTGGATCTAGGATAAACATATATTAGGTTCTAAACTCTAGAGGTAGATTTAGATCTAATATTCACAAGGGGTATCGATTCTTAATGCTCTATGTTATTGAGTTGCATGAGGCATCACCGATGAGACAATATAGTAGAACTGTTGTTGGTGCTTCATACATGAACACTGATGTGAGGGATACGTGATGATATTGACAAGTGTTTTAGGTTACGTACAAATGATTGGTAGGTTTAAGTATTTGATGGATGTATGAAATCCAATCCTGGCGAGTTCTCTCCTCTCTAAAGAATGAATTATTTACTTGTTCATATGTTTTACTTTCCGCACTTTGCGATTCTAAACCATTCAAACCAAGCTTAGGAAAGTGGAGACTATTGAATGACATTTGATCTCTCGCATTGATCCTTGTGGATATGATAAAACCATGAATACTTCCAAACTAACTTTTGCTTTCCGCTTTGTTAGAACATAGTTTGATTATACAACCCTCAGTTAGAGTTTTGATGATAACAAAATACAAGATTAAATGAATTATGAGTTTTATATATGACATAGATGCTACCTAAAATTATGTTGTGTATTTGCAGGAAACTCTGATGGAATCAGCATCAGAATATCAGAATATCAACATCAGCATCAGAAGATATGTCACATCAGAAGATCAAACATGTGCTTACGCTGAAGTCTAATGAACAGAATCTGCGCTCAACATACTCTGACTCTGATCAAGATCATAACCATGTCATCAGCATTCAGAAGCGCCAGAATAAGCTATAGCCAGAACACTCTGATCTTCATCACGCAGAACATTCTGAAGTGTCAACGGTACTGCATTCAAGGCAGATTAATTACCAACGACATTATTCCAAGACAAAGATCTTCTCAAAATGGAAAGAACGTAATGAGAATTGAAATGGAATTATTGGCATCAACGTATCTTTTCCAAGAAGTATTTAAACAAATCAGTGAGAAGTGAAATGGCTAATGCTCTACAATACTCTACACGTCTAAAGTCAATCATCACAAAACTCGTTCTCACTTTTGCTAAAAGCTTTCAACCGCTCACTCTATAGCTCTAGCAATCTAGTGTCACTTAAGCTTCATTTTGTGTATTATCACAGTTGTGATATATAGTTTTTGTAGAAAACATCAAACACACATAATTGTTCATTTATCTGTAAGAAAAAATTTCCTTGAGAAACCGGACAGTGGTTTAGACTCAAGAAGGCTTTAGCAGTTGTTAAAGCAGTTTTGTATTCAGTTGAATATAGTGGATTAAGACCTCGTTGGAGAGAGGCGAAATCACCTTGACGGGCGGACTGGAGTAGTTTGAGATCAAACGAACCAGGATAAAAATAACGTGTTGTCTGCATTTGATTTCAATTTTCAACAATTCAACCCCCCTTCTTGTGTTTTTCACATCTTCAATTGGCATCAGAGCGCCTGGTTCTGAGTTCATAACACTTAACCGTGTCAGTACAAGATCCAGCGTTTAAAAACACTATGGCAGGAATACATCACAACATCAGCAATGACAACAATGAAGAAAGAGACAGATTCAGTGGCAAACCTCCAGTATTTGATGGAGAGAACTTTGATTACTGGAAAGATAGAATTGAAAGCTTCTTTCTAGCCCACGATGCTGATCTGTGGGATATGGTGACAGATGGATACACGTACCCAGTAAATGCAAATGGTCAGAAGATTGACAGGAAAGCAATGTCTGATCAACAAAAGCGTGATTTCAAAAACCATCACAAAGCCAGAACTATTCTTCTCAATGCTATCTCTTACTCTGAATATGAAAAGATATCAAATAGAGACACTGCAAAGAACATGTTTGACTCTCTGAGAATGATGCATGAAGGCAACCTTAAAGTTAAAGAAACTAAAGCTCTTGCGCTCATTCTGAAGTATGAGGCATTCAAGATGGAAGAAAGTGAATCTATTGAAACAATGTTCTCAAGATTTCAGATTCTGGTTGCTGGTCTCAAAGTTCTGGACAAAGAGTATTCTACTGCTGATCATGTCAAGAAGATCATCAGAAGCTTGCCAAAACAGTGGAGGCCAATGGTCACAGCGCTGAAGCTAGCTAAGGATCTCAATACAATCTCTCTGGAGGAACTTGTCAGCTCCCTCAGAAGTCACGAAATAGAGCTTGAAGCTGATGAACCTCAAAAGCAAGGTAAGCCTTTAGCTTTAAAATCTAACAGAAAATCTGACTCCAAGGTTTTGCAGGCTATAGAAGAAACCTCTGATGGGTCCTCATCAGAAGAAGATGAATTGTCTCTCCTCTCCAGAAGGGTGAACCAACTGTGGAAGCAGAGGCAAAGAAAGTTCAGGACTCCCAGAAGATCTGAGAACCAGAACGAATCCTCCTCCAGATACAGAAGGTCAGAATCCTCCTCTGGACACAGAAGATCTGAAGGCTCTTCAGGAAGCAGAAAGCCAAACAACAAGGACATCATCTGCTATGAATGCAACGAGCAAGGACACTACAAGAGTGATTGCCCAATGCTTCAGAAGGAAAAGCCCAGAAGAAAGTTTGTCAAGGAAAAGAAGAAACGTCTCATGGCCACATGGGATGACTCTGACACATCTGAAGCTGACTCAGAATCAGATGATGAGAGAGCAAACATAGCTCTCATGGCAAACATATCAGAAGAAAGTGAAGCTTCTGAATCAGACTCTGAATCAGACACGGAAGATATCAGCAGATCAGAGTCAAGTTCAGAAACCTGAAAAGGGATCTTGCTTCAGACTCTGATAAAACTGAGAGTCTCAAGTTGGAAAATTCTGAGTTGAAAAATAAAGTTTCAAAATTAGAAAATATATTACAAAACTCTCAGAAGGAAACAATTCTTGAAACTCCCAGTAGTGCTGATGAGATCATCAAGGAGTATGATCACAGCTTTCAGAAGTTTCTAGCTAAAAGCATATATAGAAGAAAAATGGCTTCAATGATCTATGGAGTTAGCAGAAATGGAAGAAAGGGAATAGGATACCAAGGTAAGGTACCTACACCAAAGAATGCCATGGATTTAGTTATTAAAAGAACTCCTCTTAAGTCACACTTTGTGTATGGGCACACACATGACATCAAATATACTAGTAGTAATTATTCTGTCAAACCAAAATTCAACCAGAGTTTTGGTAAAACTAACAAATCAGGACCCAAGAAAATATGGGTACCTAAGGATAAAATAATACATGTTGCAGATATCTTTAGCAGCAAAGCAGAAACACCAGTCATGGTACCTGGACTCTGGCTGCTCACGACACATGACAGGAAGAAGGCATATGTTCCAAAGCCTGGAACTTAAGCCTGGAGGCCATGTAGGCTTCGGAGGCAATCAGAGGGGAAAGATCATTGGCTCTGGAACAGTAGGTAATGGAAATATTCCCTCTATCAGTAATGTTTTATTAGTAGATGGATTAATGCATAACCTGTTATCCATAAGTCAATTAAGTTATAACGGCTATGATATAATCTTTAATCAAAATTCATGTAAAGCTGTTAGTCAGAAAGATGGGACTATCCTATTTAATGGAAAGAGGAGAAACAACATTTACAAAATCAAACTTTCTGAACTGAAAAGTCAGAATGTAAAGTGTCTTATGTCTGTTAACAACGAGCAATGGATCTGGCACAGAAGATTGGGGCATGTTAGTATGAGAAGAATATCTCAGATTAACAAACTCAATCTTGTCAGAGGACTTCCTAACCTGAAGTTCAATTCAGATGCTCTGTGTGAAGCATGTCAGAAAGGCAAGTTTGCAAAACCTGCTTTTAAATCTAAAACGTTGTTTCCACCTCTAAGCCATTAGAACTTCTGCACATTGACTTATTTGGACCAGTTAAAACTGCTTCAGTCAGTGGCAAGAAGTATGGGTTAGTAATCGTAGATGACTATAGCAGATGGACATGGGTAAAGTTCTTAAGACACAAGGACGAGTCACACTCTGTGTTTGTTACCTTCTGTAACCAAGTTCAGAATGAAAAGGATCTTAGAATCGTCAAAGTCAGAAGTGATCATGGTGGAGAGTTTGAAAACAAAGATTTTGAATCATTTTTTAATGACAAAGGCATTCTGCATGATTTCTCTTGTCCTAGAACTCCCCAGCAAAATGGAGTTGTAGAACGAAAGAACAGAACATTGCAAGAAATGGCCAGAACCATGATCAACGAGACTAACGTTGCTAAGATCTTCTGGGCGGAGGCAATAAACACAACGTGCTACATTCAGAATAGAATCTCTATAAGACCTATTCTGGAAAAGACTCCATATGAATTGTGGAAGAACAGAAAGCCCAACATTTCATATTTTCATCCATTTGGATGTACTTGCTTTATTTTGAATACTAAAAATTATTTGAACAAGTTTGACTCTAAAGCACAGAAGTGTATTATGTTAGGATACTCTGAACGCTCAAGAGGGTACAGAGTATACAATACAGAAACACAGATTGTGGAAGAATCAATCAGTGTTCGTTTTGATGATAAGCTTGACTCTCAAAAGTCAAAGTAGAATGAAGTATTTGCAGGTATGGAAGTTGAATTCACAGGTACTGAAGACAAGTCATCAGAAGCTCTTAACAGAGACACTCCCTCAACATCAGAAAGAGGCACTACAAGCAATCCAGCATCTTCTGTTGATCAACCTCAGAAAAGACCATCTAGAAGCAGCATGGATCACCTAGAAGAAACAATCTTAGGGAGAAAGGAAGATCCAATCAGAACCAGAGCCAGCTTCAGAAACTCTGAAGAATCCCTCATGGGACTTGTTTCTATGATTGAACCATCTTCAATTGATGAAGCACTTCTGGACAATGACTGGATTCTAGCAATGCAAGAGGAGCTGAATCAATTCACAAGGAATGACGTATGGGATTTAGTTCCTAAACCAAAAGAATTCAACGTCATTGGAACAAAATGGGTGTTCAGAAACAAGTTGAATGAACAATGTGAAGTCATCAGAAACAAGGCACGATTGGTAGCACAAGGTTATAGTCAGCAAGAGGGGATAGACTATACAGAAACCTTTGCTCCAGTCGCCAGGTTAGAATCTATCAGACTTTTAATTTCTTTTGCTGTTAATAAAGACATCACTCTGTATCAGATGGATGTCAAGAGTGCATTCTTAAATGGCTATATAGAAGAAGAGGTATATGTGCACCAACCCCCTAGTTTTGAAAGTTCAAAAAATCCAGAATATGTTTTCAAACTAAAGAAGTCATTGTATGGTCTGAAACAAGCTCCCAGAGCTTGGTATGAAAGACTGAGTAACTTCCTGTTAGAAAAGGAATTCACCAGAGGGAAAATGGACACAACCTTATTCTGTAAGACAGTTAAGAATGACATTCTAGTCTTCCAGATTTATGTTGATGATATAATATTTGGATCTACTAATCCCTCTCTGGGAAGAAAATTTGCTAAGTGTATGCAGGCAGAATTTGAGATGAGCCTAATGGGGGAACTGAAATTCTTTCTGGGAATTCAGATCAATCAAACCCCAGAAGGAACTTACATTCATCAGAGCAAATATGTTAGAGAACTTCTGAAGAAATTTGATCTCTCAGAATGTAAGCCATCAAAGATTCCAATGCATCCCACGTGCATTCTGGAAAGAGAAGAGGTAAGTAAAAAGGTAGAACAGAAGGTCTACAGAGGTATGATTGGTTCTCTTCTTTATCTTACAGCTTCAAGGCCTGATATTTTATTCAGTGTATGCATTTGTGCATGATTCCAATCAGATCCTAGAGAATCTCACTTAACAGCTGTTAAGCGAATTTTCAAGTATCTGAAAGGTACTACTAATCTGGGTCTGTTTTATAGAAAATCTAGTGATTACAGCTTAGTAGGTTACTGTGATGCTGACTTTGCAGGAGACAGAGTTGAACGTAAAAGTACTTCTGGAAGCTGCCAGTTTCTGGGAGAAAATTTGATCTCGTGGTCCAGCAAAAGACAATTCACCATTGCTCTATCAACAGCTGAAGCTGAATACATATCAGCAGCTGGATGCAGCACACAAATGCTCTGGATGAAAAGTCAGCTTGAGGACTTCCAGATTTATGAGAGTAACATTCCTATACTCTGTGACAACACCTCTGCTATTTGCTTAAGTAGAAATCCAATTTTGCATTCTAGGGCTAAGCATATAGAAATAAAACATCATTTTATTAGGGACTATATTCATAAAGGAATTTTAAACTTAAAATTTATTGATACAAACCATCAATGGGCTGATATCTTTACAAAACCACTTTCTGAAGATAGGTTCAACTTCATTCTGAATCATCTCAGCATGAAGCTCTGTCTAGAATAAAACTGTTTTAATTTTATATACTAACCTTCAGAATTATGTTTATTTCTCTGTGAACTTCTGAGCAATCCTCTTTCAGAATTTTTAGAAATGCAGATTGTATCAGAATCTATCCATGAAGCTCTGAGCTCTTCAGTTCAAGGATAGAAGTGATGTTCACTCAAAGCAAACAAGTGTCATCCAGTCATCAGTTGTGTCCCTAGGCAGAACACGCGTTCACGCTTCTGAAAAAGGCAAAGCGCTGATTGGATGCATTGAGACACATGTCACTGGTAACCGTTTAAGTATCTTTCTGAAATCCCCTAAAATCAGCAATCATTAAATGAAATTAATCATGATTTATTTCTCTCTCTTAAAGCGTTTATGTTTTCAAAAACTTTTTCAAAATCTATTTAAACACCATTCACACCATTCACAACGTTTACCCTAACTTTCGTTTTCAATCAATATTTCTGTTTTCTTGTGTTTTCTGTGTTCTTCTTTCTCAAGAAACCCCTTAAAGCTTTTTCAAAAAATCCTTGTGTGAACATGGCTTCTAGCAGCAATCTCTCTTCAGGTTCCCAGAAAGATGCATCAGCTGAGCAATATGAAGTTCCTCTCAGAATGCTACTCACTCCAGTCAAGAACCTTGAAGTTCTGTCAGAGATTATAGTGGATTTCAACAGTTTGAAGGAAAATGGTTTTGATTTATCAGAAGAGATTCAAGCTCAAGGATGGGAGAAATACTTTGACAGGTTGGTGGGTCCAACTTTTCCTATTTTGGTTAAGGAATTTTGGATTCACGCCTCTTCCTCAAATCACCAAGTCACTTCTTACATCATGGGGAAGAAAATTGTGATTACTGAAGACCTAATTGCAAGACTCATTGGGTACAATGGTGGTGGTATTCGCTGTATAGACATGGCAGAAAGATGCTCAGATGTTGCTGTTATAGCAAGGGAAATTTTCACGCTGGGGCTTCCCTCCAGCAAGATAAGGGATTTGAGAGATAAGCACAGAATTTGGGCAAAGATTATTCTGGGATGTTTCAACCACAGGAAGCCTACAAGCTCTCCTGATTACATAAACATAGATCAGCAGTTTCTGATCTATTTTATCAATCAGAAGGTAAAGATTAATCTAGCTTATCTTCTGTTCAACCATCTGAAAACAAGCGTCAAGGAGACAAGAGAAGATGAACGGAATAAAAGGGATTGGATACCCTTGGGCAGATTGATATCAGATATTCTGACTGAGAATAGGCTGATTGAACATTTGACAGAGGCACAAGAGATCAGCACCCTGGAACCTTCTGTTGGCAAGCAGCTGAATGCCAAGAATCTGAAGAAGATGAAGCTGATAGAGAATATTAAGAAGGAGCCCATCATCACTCCTTTTGCTGAAATCTCCAGCAGAAGAGTCCCTCTGGACGACTTCCCTATGTTCTCAGAGATTGACTCAAAGCCTCAAATCATTCTGAGATATTTGGATGCGTGCAAAGCTGATGGTACAACACCCAATCTAAATATTCAAGACCTTCAGCAGAAGGCACCAGAGGTTGTTCTGAAGAAGACTAAGAAGAGAAAAGCTGCTCCAGAAGGATCATCACAACAGACTCCAAAGAAAAGAGGTAATCTTGTTTCTGTATATGTTTTAAATTCAACTGCTGTTTCCACATCTATTCCTACTCCCACTCCAACTCCAGCTGATATCCCAACACCCCAAACCTTTGAAGATTTTGACATTGACTTTGACCCTTCTGAGTCATTAACCCTCAGAAGATCCCGCTCCAAACCATAAAATCCAAACAATGCAACCATACCAGAACCAGAACTTGCTCAAGTTCTTTCTGATATTGACCAACACTCTTCTGCTCCCCAAACAGAAAATCCAAATCAACAACCAGAAATTCCCATTTCACCACAACCTGACATTCCACTCTCACCAATACCAGAAACTCCACTCTCTCCCATACCAGAACCAGAAATTCCACAACCTTCCTCTCCCCAACCAGAAAGTAATCCACCATCTTCTCCACATGCACAATCACCACAACCTGAGACTCAAAACTCTGAGGCTCAAACCTCTGAGTCTCCTAAACCACAACCCTTGTCCATTCAATTTCCTTGTGGTACAACTGTTAATATGTCTCAACTTCCCTCTTCACCAGAAACAACTCCACCTAATACCCCACATAGTCCAATCGTTATTTCTGACTCTCTCACTCCCTCACCTAAGAAAACTACAGAAAACCACAGCAAGACTGTCATTGATCTTACAATCCTTGAACGCCTTGCTGCAATAAACCAGAAAACTGCCATCCCTAAACCGAAACAACCAGATGTTGGTTCCAGCATTTTGAACTTTGAATCAGATATGCAGAAGTGGATCACTTCTTTGAAAGAAGCAAGTCTGGAAGTGGTTGATCCTGCTGTATCAGATCATCTCTGGACTCAATTCAGAAGATGGGTATGCGCCGAAACCTTAAAGTTGCAAGACCATAGCTATGGACAGGCTCAACAGAACTTCAACAATCTGCTGAAGGAAATGGAAGGTCCAGTTCTGAGCAAGCTGCTGAAGGAAGAAGTTCTCCATCTGGACAGTGAGCCTTGGTCTGAAAAGCGTCCAGCATCTACAGTTCAACCTGCAGAAGAACAGGTTATTCAAGATGAAGACTTGGGTCAAGCAGAAGAAACTACAGAAAGCTCTGAGAAGCAGCCTGTATCTGAAGATCCTCAAGCTTCCTCTCTTGACAGGCAGGCTCTGGAAGACTTGAAGCGATCAGATATGCTGATGAATGAACGGATGGACAAGCAGGATATCAAGATTGAATCTATAGCAAGCATGGTAGCTAAGCAAAACGAAACCAGCAAACAAATCAAGAGCATGTTGGAAGCTCTGTTCACACGACTTCCTCCGTCTTCTTAGATTTTTCTTATGTTTTCCTTGTTTTCTTTACATGTTTGTCTGTAATATTTTTACTTGTTCTAAGCTATCATTTCTTCTGTTTTAATACAAATGTGTTTTCACTCTGATCATTTTAACTCTGATTAATTATGCTTTTTGATTACTGACAAAAAGGGGGAGAAAGAATGATATTTTTCAATAACGGTTTACTGAGACAAAAGTCTCAAACATTCTAACATTCTTATATATTTGAATGTCCTTGTTCTGAAAAGCTTACAGGTACAAGAATCTGAAGAACTCTGATAAAGCAAAATTCGGATGCTCAAAGAAAGGTTCAATAAAGTTCTAATACTCAAGGACTCAAGGAATCAAAGGGAAATAATCAACTCAGGGGGAGTTTGTCTCATCATTACTCTGATACTTTTTACTCCTTAACCTCTTAGCTCTGATACTTTTTCTCATTATCTGATTATCTCTGATATCGTTTCCTCTTTATCCTTAAACTCTGATACTTTCATCATTTTATTTTAATTGAAAAAATATGGTTTTTGTCATCATCAAAAAGGGGGAGATTGTTAGAACATAGTTTGATTCTACAACCCTCAGTTAGAGTTTTGATGATAACAAAATACAAGATTAAATGAATTATGAGTTTTATATATGACATAGATGCTACCTAAAATTATGTTGTGTATGTGCAGGAAACTCTGATGGAATCAGCATCAGAATATCAGAATATCAACATCAGCATCAGAAGATATGTCACATCAGAAGATCAAACATGTGCTTACGCTGAAGTCTGATGAACAAAATCTGCGCTCAACATACTCTGACTCTGATCAAGATCATAACCATGTCATCAGCATTCAGAAGCGCCAGAATAAGCTATAGCCAGAACGCTCTGATCTTCATCACGCAGAACATTTTGAAGTGTCAACGATACTGCATTTAAGGCAGATTAATTACCAACGGCATTATTCCAAGACAAAGATCTTCTCAAAATGGAAAGAACGTAATGAGCATTGAAATGGAATTATTGGCATCAACGTATCTTTTCCAAGAAGTATTTAAACAAATCAGTGAGAAGTGAAATGGCTAATGCTCTACAATACTCTACACGTCTAAAGTCAATCATCACAAAACTCGTTCTCACTTTTGCTAAAAGCTTTCAACCGCTCACTCTATAGCTCTAGCAATCTAGTGTCACTTAAGCTTCATTTTGTGTATTATCACAGTTGTGATATATAGTTTTTGTAGAAAACATCAAACACATATAATTGTTCATTTATCTGTAAGAAAGAATTTCCTTGAGAAACCGGTCTGTGGTTTAGACTCAAGAAGGCTTTAGCAGTTGTTAAAGCAGTTTTGTATTCAGTTGAATATAGTTGATTAAGACCTCGTTGGAGAGAGGCGAAATCACCTTGACGGGTGGACTGGAGTAGTTTGAGATCAAACGAACCAGGATAAAAATAACGTGTTGTCTGCATTTGATTTCAAGTTTCAACAATTCAACCCCCCTTCTTGTGTTTTTCACATCTTCACGCTTTACTGCGACGCAACACCTTCACCAACAAACGATGACTTGTGCTACTTTCATTTGTTGAAACCCTTAGATTACAAGGTTGATTGAAATTCTTCAAAAGTTAGGAAATCTCTTCCATACAAGAGAGTCTCTTTGAAATGAGCATGAGATTTAGGTAAAGAACATAACAATAACAACCTTTGATATTCATCATCGATACTAACCTCGATATTCTCTAGATCAAGAATCAACTTGTTAAACATATCCAAATGCTCCATCAAGACTCTATCTTCACTCATATTGAATGAATATATAGCCTGCTTTAGGTACAAACAATTTACCAGGGATTTAGTCATGTACAACCCTTCGAGTTTGGTCCGCACTCATGTTGTCGTCTTCTCCTTCGAAACCTATCGGTGAACCTTATACCCAAGGCTCAATATGATGGCACTGTGGGGTTTCTTGATCATCGTCATCTTCTCCTTCTATGTTAGCGCAACATTCATCATCTATGATCATTTCAATGCTTCTAACAAATCCTGCTGAACCAAAAGAGCTTGCATCTTCAAGCGCCACAAACTAAAATTATTCACTCCAGTGAATTTCTCAATATCATACTTCATTTACAGCATCTTGATCCACGTTCATCGCACCAGTTTATTGTGACAATCGTTGCTCCAAAAATGAAGCAAATCGGAGAGAAAAAGATAGTTTCTTGAACACACATAGGAAACATATTCACAAAGGCTTTATTCATATGGCTCTATATAACATTATGTCAACCCCCTGAGTTAAAGACTTTTACGTAGAAGATAACACACTTCAAATTACCACTGGCATAATGGAATATTCTAGGATAATATTCAAGGGAAACCCTTGAATTTTTAGAAACAATTTGTTGGGACAATCGTCACACTGGGAACGAAGCAAATCGGAGAGAAAGAGACATTTTATTGAACAAACTTAAGAAACTGTCAGTTTTATAAAAGAGGGAAGAATAAGAGAGAGAAATAGAGTCGATTATAATAGTTTTTCTATTCATTTTCTCTATTAGGGAAAATCGATTACAAGTGAACAACAACAACCGACTACTACCTAAAACAAGATATAGTAACAGTCTATTTATAGACTTCTAACCTATGTATGATGATAAGATAAATACATAACATGCATATCTACAACATTATAACATAAGATAAATACAATTTTTTCATACATAATAGACTTCGAATACAACATGCACTTCAACTACTGCGTGTTTGAACAGACTTCGACTACAACATGCACTTTCCATTCGAACCATGAAACTAGTTCCGTCGAGACTAGATTTCAATCCAAAATACCACATGATTAAAGAATGAAACAATTAAGTAATCATAAAAGATTTAGATTTTATTCATGTTACAACGTGAATCCAAATTTAGGACATACCTCACCAAATTAATTAAAGAAAATGGGAATCAAATTAGGGACTAGACTGGATATTATTCTAAAAGTTAGGATATTTGAATATCCTAAGAAAGTCAACATGGTTAAGGTTAAGGTGATTTTTGAAATATGTGACCCTGATAAAGTTTGGATACTTATTGTAAATCCAAGAAATGGCATATCCTAGATTTATTTTAGATATGAGAGGGCGTCAAAGTTTGCTCTGAATATAGCATTGTTTTTCATAATGAAGAATATTGCACCAATGGGGACAAGGATTAAAATCCAAAAGAAAAAGATATTTAATAATAACCCCATGAGATATCATAGTATGATAAATTTAAACCGCATTCCTAAAAACTCTTGGATGACATGGAATCCTTAAATGTTACTCAAAAGACTAAGGATAATGAGAAATGCACAAATGAATACAAGAGTTCAGTAGACTATACTAACTATATTACTCCAACCTGACTTGAACAAGTGATTCCATCTTATTTATGTAATCAATTACAAATATTAATGTGAAGTTAATAGCTCCAAAGTCCAATATCAATATCCCAAAAAATAAGCATACAAAAAACACAGATAAAAAACAAAAATAAATTATGTTGAATATGTTGTGTTTGATTATGATGATATTCAAGATTGCATGCAACAAGTAAATAATTGCCTAATTGACAAATGTATGACAAAAAAAAAACTATTCACAAAGGCTATCTTCATATGGCTCTCGCTAACATTATGCTAGCCCCCCGAATTAAAGACTTTTACATTGAAGATAACATGCTTCAATTTACCACAGGCAGGATGAAAGATTCTAGGAGAATATTCAAGGGAAACACTTGAATTTTTAGAAATGATTAAATAATAGAACAATCAAGTTAACATAAAAGAGTTGAATTTTATTCATGTTTTAATGTGAATCCAAATTTAGGGTATGCCTCTCCAAATTAATCAAAGAAAAATGGAACTAAATTGGGGACTAGATTTAGTATTATTCTAAAAGTTAAGATGTTTGAATATCCTAAGAAAGACAACATGATTAAGGTTAAAGTGCTTTTTAAAACATGTGACCCTTATAAAATTTGGATACTTATTTTAAATTCAAAAGATAGCATCTCTTGGATTTATTTTAGATATTAGAGGGCGTCAAAGTTTTGTCCCAAATATGAAATTGTTTTCATAATGAAGAACATTGCACCAATGGAAAAAAGGATTCTAATCCAAAAGAAAAATATCTTTAATAATAACCCCATGAGATCTCCTCGTATGAGAAATTTAAACCAGATCCCTAAAAACTCTTGGATGGTATAAAACCTTAAACATTACTCAAAAGACTAAGAATAATGAGAAATGCACAAATGATTGCAAGAGTTCAATAGATTATGTTTACTATATTACTACAACCTAACATGAACAATTTATTCTATCTTGTATAAGTAATTGGTTCCAGATATCAATGTGAAGTCAATAGTTCCAAAATTCAATATCAATATTCCAAATAAATAAATAAAAGCATGCAAAAACACAAAGATATAAAAACAAAAAAATTGCGTTGATTATGAAAATTTCAAAATTGCATGCAAAAAGAATATAGTTGTTTAATTGATAAATTTAGGACAAAAAACATATTCACATAGGATCTCTTCATATGTATTTAGCTAACATTGTGTCAACCCTCTGAGTTAAATAATTTTATAATTAAGATAACATGCTTTAAATTACCTCGGGCAGAGTGGAATATTCTAGGAGAATATTCAAGGAAAAACCTTGAATTTTTAGAAATTGTTAAAGAATGGAACAATCAAGTTAACAGAAAAGAGTTGGATTTTTTATCCATCTTTCAATGTAAATCCAAAATTAGGGCGTGCCTCGGTAAATTAATCAAAGAAAAATGGGAACCAAACTAGGGATTAGATTGGATATTATTCTAAATATTTTGATGTTTGAATAACCTAATAAAGTCAACATGGTTAAGGTTAAGGCGCTTTTTGAAACATGTGACCTTGATAATGTTTAGATACTTATTGCAAATCCAAAATATGGCATCTCTTGGATTTATTTTAGATATGATAGGGTCTTAAAGTTTTGTCCCAAATGTGCCATAGTTTTTCATAATGAAGAATATTTCCCAAATGGGAAAAACTGATTCAAATCTCAAAGAAAAACATCTTTAGTAATAATATCATGAGATCTCCTCATAAGAGAATTTTAAATCACATTCCTACAAACTCTAAGATGACATGGAATCTTTAAACATTACTTAGAAGACTAAGGATAATGAGAAGGGAACAATTGATTGAAAGAGTTTAGCGGACTATACTAAATACATTACTAAAACCTGATTTAAACATGTCATTTCATCTTTTATAGGTAATCGCTTATAGGTATTAATGTGAAACAAATAACTCCAAAATTCAATATCAATATCTCAAAAAATGAAGCATGCAAAAAGCATAGATAAAAAAACAAAAATAAATTATGTTGATTATATTGTGTTTGATTATGAATATATTCAAGATTGCATGCAACAAGTAAATAGTGGCCTAATTGACAAATTTATTACAAAAAAAAACTATTCACAAATGCTCTTTTCATATGGCTCTAGATAACATTATATCACCCCCCCTATTTAAATACTTTTACATTGAAAATAACATGCTTTAAATTACCACAGAGAGAGTGGAAGATTCTAGGATGACACCATGAGATCTCCTAGTATGAGAAAGTTAAACCAATCCCTAAAAATTTGTGGATGGAATGAAATCCTTAAATGTTACTCAGAAGACTAAGGATAATGAGAAATGGAAAAATGTTAGATGATGACAACTTATCTAAGGGGAGTGAATAGATCCCAAGTTTAAAAAAAAAATCGAAGTTTTAAAAACTTTGACAAACAAAAAACACACAGATCAACTATCGTCTAATCTGAACCGTTATCGAAAAGCTCAGATATAAGTTAAACCAATATTATGTAAAATGATAATGATAATCAATAGAGACAATATATTTTCACAAACAACATGTTTCTAATTAAATCTAATACAACAAACACAAAGAAGCAAATTATCAAACACTTGGTGTGCAATTGATGTTGGTCAGATTTTTCTTATTGTTTTATTGATTTCAAAAACCAATTACAATCTTATGGGCTGTGATCACTCAATGAAACAATTTTGAATTTAACAAATGTTTATCTAGACTTATCAATTGCATAATCAACGAATTCAACAATTTGCAATTAAACGTAAAAGATATATATATATATATATATATATATATATATATATATATATATATATATATATATATATATATATATATATATATATATATATATATATATATATATATATATATATATATATATATATATATATATATATATATATAGAGAGAGAGAGAGAGAGAGGGAGAGAGAGAGAGAGGACATGAGAATTTGTTTAGGCAGTTCATCAATCGTCCTTGCTATGGCTACGCCTGCTCCCATTTCCATTCAAAATTGAGATAATCAATCTTACTTTGTAAAAATCGTTTACAAGAGAAATGTAGCAATCCAACCCCACAAATCCTATGTTTGATGTTGATTCTAACAATTTCTCTTTTCTTGATCAGAGCTTTAAAAATGATTCATGTGTGTCGGCTCACAGCATATACGCGTCGGCACATATACTTGTTTTTCACATAAAAATTTATTTTTAATATATGAAACCTTTTCCAAACATCTCCAAACCATTTATAAGATGTTTTATGCTTTCTAATGTTAAGATTCACATCAAAAATCAGATGATACCGTGTAATATACAAAATTGTTAAAATATCCTAGTTTTAACATCATTCAAAACATCTCTAATAGAAATGTGCACTCACAACAAATGGTTGCAAGAGTTCATTGGACTATACTAACTACGTTACTTAAATTTGACTTGAATAAGTCATTCCATATTCTATATGTAATCACTTCCATGTATTAATGTGAAGTCAATAGCTCTAAAAACCAATATCAATATCCCAATCTTATTGGATGAAATCCTTGTTGAAGAAATTGATCACTGATATAATTTGGTCCTCTCTTCTTGTAATAACAATGACTAAACCTACAAAGTAATAAATGGTTAAATAAATTTGAGACGTGTAAGTACACTGTTCTTAAGGATTTATCCACCTCATAAACGCAAATCTCCCAGGATTCAACAGGTTCTTCTCATATTTCTTAATATGAATCTGAGATATCAGAACAACAAGAGATAATCTTTGAGATTCCTGAAAGATGTAACCGAAAATCAAAGGAACAAGAAAGAAAGAAAAAATAAACAAATTCACGTTATGTGCTCATCTTTTTTCATATGATGTCCAACAATAAGAGAGTTGTTTATATTAGAAAGAGAGAGAAATAAATTTAATGATTTTGACTAAGTCAACTCAATATTAAAATAAAATGATTATTAACCAAATTAAATATTGTTATAAACTATAAATAAATGAAATAATAATAATAATAATAATAATAATAATAATAATAATAATAATAATAATAATAATAATAATAATAATAATTTTCTTTAAAAATATTTGTCACTTAAAAATTAAAAGTAAACTTATTTAAAACTTTTGAAATATAATCAAAATTTACAACAATTCCCCACATATTTCAAAAGTTCAAAAGAAAATTAAAAAAGAGTTTTTTGGATTCACATCATGAATGTGATGCATCAAACTAGTGTAACAAACTATAGGAACTAGTCCTAGAATGATAGTACTTAACATACAGTGAGATTGGTGTAGCAAGCTATATGAACCAAGATCACTTAGTGTATGTTAGAGGTCTATCACTCACATCACACCCCCACAATTCATGTTGTTCACGTTGTGGTACGCTAATAGGCCATACGCGTGCTTGATTATTTCAAGAGTGCTCTAGAGATTTTTCTAAAATCTCATACAAGCGGCCCCACTCTACACTCATATAGGGGATTTCATCAAGTGTATGTTGCAAATCATACACCACCCATAAGGGATATGAAATTCATTAGAAGCTATATAAACTTATCCTCTCAGTAATGTCAGTGTCTAGCCTTTTCTCATTTAGATCATTGGAAAAGGACGCAAGCAAAAGTTAATCAAATAATTTATGGTGCTAACAGAACTAACAAGTGACTTGTTCTTACTCATATGAACCTTTTTTATGGGATATCCAACCATAAAGGTTGAGTTTTCATCACTTGTTAATTTCAATTGGCTAAGTCCAATTCCCCTCGACGTGACACAAATTAATTTCTTCCCAGGAACTTTGTCATAGAATTGACCAAAATCATTTTAATCTGACTTCACATAAATTAACGATATTATCTCATCGTTTAGTAGCTACTTTATACACAAATAAGAAAGCCACCATTTTTCTTCTTAAAAATATTGACTAAGACGTCTCTAAGTCAATGAATCTCAAATACTACTCAAATTTTAATATTAAACTTGGTCTCTTTAATTAAATGTATACATGTCTGCTTATATGACATTATTATTTCTCAATAATATATATATATATATATATATATATATATATATATATATATATATATATATATATATATATATATATATATATATATATATATATATATATATATATATATATATATATATATATATATATATATTTTATTGGAAAGGTGTGCTTTAATGTTTTTCAAGTAACAACACCCTCCACAATGAGAAATAGTTGGATATTTAATTTTATTCTCATTTGAATCATATCAACATTAATATATTATTCTAACACATTAGATCATCCATTATAAGAAATATCACAATTTGAATTATCACTCAAGATATTTCATATAAAAAATTTCTCCAAAATGTAACATGAATATACACTTCAAAAAAAATTTATAAGCACGAAATAATTAATCGATAATATAAAAATTTATATAAGACTTCTGAGATGACTATTAAGCGTCATTAATATCAATACTTATCAATATAATTATATTTTATTTATATATTTATCATTCAAGTCTCTTTGAATGACTTTCAAACGACAATCTACTCAATAATATTATAATATTATGTCTTCAAATATTTTATGTAATTAAAAATTATCATAAAATTATTTTCACAACACTTATTAAATAAGATATCTCACAAATATCTTTTTATTCTATCAAATGCTCAATAAATTTATTAATCAATGATAGGATTATTTCTAAATATCAACATTTCTCTTCTGGACTGGGCCCGACAGGCCCAAAAGCACTGCTGAGGCCCAGTCCAAAAGGGACTTACTGAGGACCACGCCGAGCAAAGGGGTCACAACCGTGCCCGACATCCTGACGCCCAGCTCGACGTCCCGCTGTCCAACTCCACGTGATGACGTCCAGCTCCACGTCCTGACGTTCAGCTCGACATCCTGCCGTCCAGCTCCACGTCCTGACGTCCAGCTCGACACCCTGCTGTCCAGCTCGACGTTGTCTCGAGCATCCCAACTAGGGCAGACTCAGTCCTAGTTCCCCCAACGATACTCCGGAAAGACCGCGTCTTCGTCCGCCCGCACTTCACGCAGAACATCCAGGAAGGGGACCACGTGCGGGTCCCCACTACCCACGTAGAACCTGGCAGTTCCTCCATTGGGCCAAATCCGCCCGGCCCAATGAAGGAACCTTGGCCCAGCGCTGGGGGCTATAAATACCCTCTGTTTCCAGAGGGTCAGGTATTGATCATTCTAACCTCAACTTACTATTATCTGCTCGTACTCCTACTTACTTTAGCATCGGAGTGCCTTGCAGGTACCCCCCCCCCCCCCCACCTCGTTCAAAAAAGCTTTCTGCTCGGAGCCAGCCGTGACGGTCCATTTCTGATCAGGTCAGATCAGTGGCGCCGTCTGTGGGAAACAGCTTCCCCGTCTAACGAACAATTCTAAGGACCAAAGCTCAATTCAACTACCTGTCATGGTTGATCCAGCTCACGACGAGCAGCCCGTCCGTGTCGCCGACACTAATAACGGCCCCGCGGACAAGAATGGACACCTCGACAATCCCGGTGATCCCGGCCACAATGCCATCCCTGTGACAACCGCCCTTGGACCTTCCTCCCGCAGGGACGGGGCTACTGCGTCGTCCTCTACGACCCCTCCAGCACTCGAAGACGACCCGGTAGCTCTCGCCTATCGCAGAGCTGCCCGGTTCTATGAAGTCCCAGTCCCCGCCGGGGCAGATGCCACGACCCAGGCACTGTTCGCGGCCATTAATCAGACAAATTACCTGATCTTCGCCCAAGGAGAACGATTAAGGGCACTTGAAGATGATCGCCGACCCCCGAGGAGGCATCTGAGGCCACATTCTCCTCCTCCTCGGGTCACGGAAACTCGACACCCTTCTCCCCCGTGGAGACACTATAGGGAGAAATCCAGGAGCCCCTCTCCCCGGCCAAAGCAGAGGCGGCCCTACTATGAGAGACAGCCTGTCATCCCTACCGAAGAGCCCAGTCGCGACCCATCCAGGCACGACAAGAGGCACGCCGCAGACGGGCGTGTGACCTTCAACCACCGAGCGTCACGCTCGAGGGAATCTCAGCACGATCATCGTGCCAGACATAACTACAGGACCCCCTCTCTTTCTCCGGAGAGGAGCGACGAGGACGACCCCCGCGGTCCCCTGTCGCAGGCCATCATGGATGCACCTATCCCCCCGGGCATGGAGAAGCCCCCGCATCTGAAGGAGTATGATGGAGTAGCGGACCCGGTCGACCACATCGACGGGTTCGAAGCCATGCTCCACTATCACAATGTCGGGGGGCCCATCAAATGCCGCCTTTTCCCCACAACTCTCAGGAAGGCGGCCATGGACTGGTATAAAGGTCTCGCCCCGGGCTCAATTACCTCGTGGCGAAACCTGAAGAACCAGTTCATCAGTTCTTTCACAGCTTCTCGGCGCCACCCGAAGACCGAGGCGGCCCTCGAGGCCATCATCCAAAGACAGGATGAAACCTTGAGGGAATTTATCAACCGCTTCAACCGGGAAGCAATACAGGTCCCCTGCGCGGACCATATGAAAAGATATTTGCTGGAGAGGGGCCTCCTCCCCGGCACAGAATTCAGAAAAGCTGTGGGTATTGAGCCACCTGCAACTTTTGATGCTCTCCTCGACAAAGCCCGAGCATACATGGACTACGAGGAGAGAGAAGCTGCCAACAGGGCACGAGACTCCAGGGCTCGCGCTCCCAATCATAGCAGCAGCTCGCGACAAGACCTTCCTCCCCGACGCACTGGGGAGAAAAGGAAGGAAGATCGACCCCGGGAGGTCCGGGAACAAAGGGGCCCCTCGAGCCGTTTCACCGAATACACTCCGCTCACGGCTTCCCGCGAGCGTATTTTGGCGGAGTGTGCTAGCACAGATTTCAGAGACGGTGGCGTCAAGCGTCCCCGACCTGCTCCCGCCAAGCCAGGGGCAGACAAAAATAAATAATGTCAATACCATAGGAGTCATGGCCATTTGACAGAGGACTGCGTCCACCTCAAGGACGCCATTGAAACCCTCATCAAAGGAGGGAGCTCGCACAGTACAGGCGAAACGACACTCCCCGTCGTGACGCCCATGAAGCTAAGGAGCCCGAAGAGGATGCCCGACCATCAGACGAGTCGGTACCAATCCAGACCGCCTTCTCGGTAACCAGGCCCGAGGATTTCGATGTTCCCGAGCTCCTGCAGGAGCCCCTGACAACACACAGCAGGTGGGAATACTTCCCCTCCGCCATGGTCATCAACGGGGGCGGGTTCAACGACCTCACCATCAATTCAGCCAAGAGGAAGTTGGACGAACTGGTCGACACAGCTCCTCCACAAACTGTGACGTTCAAAAAGGTGAAGGGCAGGTCAGAGCCCATCACCTTCTACCTAGAAGAACTCCCCGGCGGAGCCCCGACGCAATCATCCCCTTGCTGATAAGGGCAAAGATGGCCAATTTTGACGTGCATCGCATCCTGGTCGACGAAGGGAGTTCCGTCGACGTGATGTACAGCCAGCTGTTCCAGACCTTGCAACTGGACGACTCACATCTCTCTCCGTATGTGGGTTCGGATCTTCAAGGCTTCAACGGCTCGACTTCCAAACCTTGGGGTTATGTCGAGCTCCTGGTGACATTCAGGGAAGGAACAGCTACAAGACAGGTTAAGGTCCGCTTCCTCGTCATTGATTGCCCGTCCCTATACAATTGCATCTTGGGGAGGCCGACATTGGCGGAGCTGACAGCGGTACCCTCAACTGTCCATCTAAAAATGAAGTTCTATACCAAAAGGGCAAGGGTAGCCACCATCCAGGGAGACCTCGCCGCTGCCCGCAGGTGCTTCAACGCCGCTTCAAGGGGACGGAATACCGTCGACGTGGGGACCAGACCCACCAAGAGGACAAAGCAGGAGCCCGACAGAGCATCCCCCGAGGAAGAAGTCCAGAAGGCTCCACCAAAGGTCGACTCCATAGCCCTCGACGCTCGCTTCGAACAAGACGAGCCATCCAGCAGCGATCAAATCCCACTCCGACCTATTTCGGACGGTGATTTTGAACTCGTTCCCCTCGGAGCAGACCCGACCAAGGGAGTGAAGATTGGCAAAGACCTCACCGACTTAGCCAGGAAGCAAATCAAGGCCTGTCTGCGCGAGAATGCTGATCTCTTCGCCTGGAGCGCTGCAGAGATGCCCGGACTCGACCCTGAGGTCGCCTGTCATCACCTCGCCATTGATCCAGCCGCCAAGGCCGTAGTACAACGTAGGCGTAGGCAGTCTCCAGAAAAAACGGAGGCTGCTGAAAAAGCTGTAAAAGACCTCCTAGAGGCAAATTTTATTTCTGAAGCCCGGTACTCCACCTGGCTGTCAAATGTTGTACTTGTTAAAAAGAATAATGGAAAATGGAGAATGTGTGTTGACTATACCGACCTCAACCGGGCTTGCCCGAAGGATGCTTTTCCTCTACCTAACATCGACATGCTGGTCGACAATTCGGCCGGCTACAAGACTTTGTCGTTCATGGACGCCTACTCGGGATACAATCAAATCCCAATGGCTCTGGGCGACAAACGCTGCACGGCGTTCATGACCAGCTCGGGCAACTATTACTACAACGTAATGCCCTTCGGACTGAAGAACGCCAATGCAACTTACCAACGCATGATGAACAAAGTGTTCAACAAACAAATTGGCGACATGCTCGAGGTATATATGGACGACATGATCGTCAAATCCCGAGTAGACACCGATCACGCAGCTCATCTCAAGACAGTCTTCGCCCAGGCAAGACAGTGCAAAATAAGGTTCAACCCCGAGAAGTGCACGTTCGGGGTTAAGGCAGGAAAATTCCTAGGATTCTATCTAACAGAACGAGGGATTGAAGCCAACCCCGAAAAATGTCGAGCGTTCTCCGATCTACCGACACCGACGTCGAAGAAGTCGATACAAATCATGAACGGCATGTTGACGTCACTATCCCGCTTCGTCGCGAAGTCCGCTCAGCACGCCCTCCCCTTCTTCAAGCTCCTTCGAAAGGAAGCAGCATTCGAATGGAACGAGGAATGCGAGCACGCACTTCGCCATCTGAAGCAGAGCCTATCTCAACCGCCCGTGCTGTCTCGACCAGACGACGGAGAACCACTGTACTTATACTTGGCCGTTTCGAACGAAGCAATCAGCGCAGCCCTTGTCCGCGAAACCCCTGACGGGCAGAAACCTGTCTATTTTACGAGCAAAGCCTTACAAGGCCCCGAAAGCAGATGTCAACAGATAGAAAAGGTTGCTCTGGCCCTCGTCAACGCTGCAAGGAGGCTCAGACACTACTTTCTAGCCCACACCATCATCGTGCGAACCAATCAGCCGGTGAGGCAACTCCTGGGTCGGCCAGATATGGCGGGCAGAATGCTGAAGTGGTCCTTGGAACTCTCCGAATTCGACATTCAGTACGAGAGCAGGAAGGCCCTGAAAGCACAAGCCTTGGCCGACTTCGTCGCGGAGATGACCACTCACGACCTTCCCCCGGGGAAGGAACACAAGTGGACCATCTTCGTCGACGGAGCCTCCAGCTCGTCCGGAAGCGGCGCAGGGATCCTCCTGGAAAACGAAGAAGGTGTAGTAATCGAGCACTCCTTGGTTCTCTCTTTCCCGACGTCTAATAACCAGGCAGAATACGAAGCCCTGCTCGCAGGACTGAGATTAGCCGAGGACCTAGGAGCCCGCGAGGTTCAAATTTACACCGACTCCCAGCTCGTCGCTTCTCAAGTACAGGGAAGCTACCAGGCCAAAAATGACAACCTCATTGAGTACTTGAACTTAGTCAAAAAACAAATGACAAAGTTCGTACGTGCAGAAATTTCTCATGTTCCCCGCGAGCAAAACACGAGGGCGGACATATTGTCCAAACTTGCGAGCACACGAAAGAAGGGCGGGAATAAATCCGTCATCCAGGAATCTCTGGCACGACCGAGCATCGAACCATCTTCGACTACGGTCGAGATCCACGCCATCGGGGATGCCACGTCCTGGATGACCCCAGTTTATAATTTCCTGACAAAGGGAGAACTCCCGTCGAACCAGGCTGAAGCGGCCATAATCAAGCGACGAGCATGTTCCTATGTTGTTCTCGAGCAGAAATTGTACCGAAGAGGATTCTCCATTCCCCTCCTGAAATGCATCGACGAGTCCGCCATCCCCGACGTACTGCGGGAGATACACGAAGGGATCAACGCCCAACACATGGGCGGTAAATCCTTGGCAAGGAAAGCCCTTCGAGCAGGATACTACTGGCCGACGATGCAACAGGACGCCAAGGAACACGTGAAAAAATGTGACAAGTGCCAGAAGCACGGGGATATGCACCTCGCCCCCCCGCACGAGCTGAACACATTGTCGTCCCCATGGCCGTTCGCCTGGTGGGGCATGGACATCCTCGGGCCCTTCGTGCAAGGAATCTACCAGAACAAATTTCTAATCATCGCCGTGGATTACTTCACGAAGTGGATCGAGGCCGAGGCACTCGCAAAATTCACCTCACACAATATCCTCCGTTTCTACAAAAGAAACGTCCTCGCCAGGTTCGGAATACCGCAGGCCCTGGTGACCGACAACGGTACCCAGTTCATCGACCACGGGTTCCGAGACTTCGTCACCAAACTGGGGACCAAACAACATTTCACGTCGGTCGAGCACCCTCAGACCAACGGGCAAGCCGAAGCCACGAACAGAGTCATCCTCCGAGGGCTCAAACGTCGACTCGGCGAAGCCAAAAGAGGATGGGTCGAGGAGCTCCACAGCGTCCTGTGGGCATACCGCACCACACCCCACTCAACGACGGGTGAAACACCATTCCGACTGACCTACGACACCGAAGCTGTCATCCCGGTCGAAATCATGGAACCATCCCGACGAACGGAGGAACCCCTCGACGAAGAAATGAATGACGAAGCACTAAGGGATGAACTCGACCTTGTCGAGGAAATCCGATCGGGTGCTGCCCTGCGCGAAGCCACCCTAAAACAACTAGTGGCTCTGCGCCACAACAGCAAGGTCATCAAGCGCGAGTTCGAAATAGGCAGCCTGGTACTACGCAGGAACCAGAAAGATTCCCGCGAAGGGAAGTTGGCCGCGAACTGGGAAGGACCTTACCGCGTCCACGGCACCACGGGTACCGGGGCGTACTACCTCGAGCAGTTAGACGGAGAGCCATTACCACGACCTTGGAATGCTGCTAAGCTAAAGCAGTACTACAGTTAGAAACTATCAACACCTGGGACCCTCGACCAGCAGCACCCGCGCTCGGTCAACGAGGAAAAACGTCCAATTTCGTATAAGGCTAAGGTACAAGCCCGACATGCGACCAAAATGGCACAGCATCGCGCGGTAAACGATGACGATCGATAGTGCCCGACGTGGACAGCTATACCGAGCCCCACCGTCGTCGTGCCCATAAGGCAGAACACCCAGCTCGCGATGGGCAGTTCACGCCAAGGGAGAAGCGTCCCTAACGGGCTCCACGCCCGACTGAGCAACTTCGCTCCAAAATGCCCGACATTTCGTCAAGAACAACGGGCCATCTACCAGGGTCAAAAGAAAAATCTCTCCCCTCGAGCACAACACTTAGGTGACTCCGGCCAATTGAAATTGGGCCGGGAACGCATACAAACGGAGGCGGGCAGACTCGCTCGCCAAATCAAAGCCACTTACGGGCACTCCTCGGGCCCGGGACTTAGGCTGAAAATTCATGCAAACATATGATTTCAAACAAGGGCAAAAAATCCAAAATGTAAAACAGCATTTATATAAACGCCCGAAGGCAACAAAACAGTAATAAACCGACCAAGAAGGCCGGCGATGTTCATAACGTACAATAAACGGGCGTGCAGGCCCAAAGAATACAAATATCAAGGGCACGCAGGCCCGCTATCCTATTCAGACCTCCACGGAATCATCATTGTCGGCGTTCGGAGAGTCGGGCGGAGGAACGATCACGCCATCCACGATCTGGTGTGTGTGGCCGATACCCTCAGTGACCAGGCCAGGGTTTAGCAAGGAGAGTTGACCGACCGCAGAGTTGAACCCGTCCTCCAAGGCACCGACGCAGTCTACCTCGAGGAGTCGGATGTGAGCGACCAGCTCCACCCGACTCTTCAAAGCTACGAGGTCCTCGGGCTCGTCCTCGGCAGGTTGCAGGGCAGCATTCATTTCCTCGACCTGTTTGGCCAAGCGTTTGACTTCAGCCCCCAGGCGATCCCTGTCTGCCCGAAGAAGCTCCCCTTCCTCGGTCAACTTCCCCGACTTCTCCTTCTCCAGGGTCAACATCTCCCTCTCAGCATCGAGCATCGCAGTCTGCTCTCGGAACATCCCCTCGGAGCGTTCCAGAGCGACCTTCAACTTCCGTGAGCTCGCGGTCAGGGCCGCCTTCTCCTGCTCGAGTTCTTCAACACGGGCAGAATCCCATCCATCCTCGGATAGCACCAAAGCCATTTCGGCCATTTTTACCAGCCCATCCACGTTGGCGGCCAGATACGCCTTCCGTTCCTCTTTACTCATCTTTTTTATGGCCGCAGCTTCATGGGCAACCATTGTCGGAGGGAATCGCTCGAAAAAGCCCGCCTCTTCGAAGCAAGGGGGGAAGGCGAAAGATTTAACAGCACCGGCGTCCTCGCCGACAGTCGGACCACCTTTCACACGGGTCCTCTTCCTCTGCGTCAAAACGGCACTGGGGTCGATCTCCTCGACTTCTGGATCCGACGCGGGCCCCGAGCTCGACGGTGAGACCACCCTCGCCGGCTGAGGAGCATTTGGACTGTGTGGTGGGCCCATTCTCGTCGCCTGTGGGGCCTTCACGACCCTCCTGCCCCGCCTCTGGTCGCAGGATAATTTCAAGAGCCTTTCATGTCGACTAGCCATCGTACCTGCACAAAATAAAGGTTAGGTCAGTGTCGAGCAAACTTCATAAATAAATGACGAATAAAGAATTTCAAGCAACAAACAACCTAACAGGCGGGCAGCCTGCCTGTATGTCGGGCACTCCACCAGCGCCTTGGTGTCAATCGGACGGGACTCGAACGTTGGGTAACCATCTTTGTCCAAGATATCATCCCCTTCCCGCGTAACCCATCGGGCGGGATGGAAACTGTCGACAAACCGGCAAAGAGCGCCGTACGCCTGCTCGTCTTCCGAGCACATGTCCCCGGCGGCGGTGTGGTAATAACCCGTCCCATGCTCGTAATGCCGGGACATCCAGTACACCGGGATTTTAGCCCTACGACCCAACACAGGGTTCCCATCGTCGCCCATCATCGTCGCTCACCGACCCCTCCTCCTCGAAAAGGGAATTTAAAGCAGCGTCGGTAACTGGCCGTACCACGTACCACTTGTCTTTAAACCCCCTCACGGAGTCCATATACATCTTAAAGAGTCTCCTCGACTACTTCAGGGAGACCCAGCTATGTTTCCCTCCTCGGGACTGACGCTGCAGGTGAAATATCCGGAAGAAAAGCGGGATGGTCGCCCCGATCCTCAGGTAGCGACACGTCAACTCAAACGCCCGGATGAAGGCGAGAGAGTTTGGGTGTAGCTGGGACGGGGCCAGCTCCAAGTGCATAAAGACCCCGGCCTGGAAATCAGTGAATGGCAGCCGCAGCCCTAGGTCTTTGAACGCGATCTCATACATCGCGAGGCTGTAATTCGGATAAACCGAGCAAATCCTTGCACGGGTTGACGGAAGCATGACTACGAAGTTTTTCTGGAAGCCGGGCTGGTCTTGACCCTCTTCAATGACATCGAATGGATGTCGATCGTCCCGGCTGTATACCGACGCTATCCCCCGCGGCTCGACGCCCACCCATTCCAGCAAGGGGTCGGTCACAGTATCAATTAGGGTGACCGACTCGTCGGCACTCTGTTCTTCACGGTCGCGGCGTCCGGAGGAGCTCGGCTCGTCCGCCATGGTTACCTGCAGAGCACGGGAAACCAGTCAGTTGAGCACGAAGTCCTACGCTCGACAAAATCATGTCGTCCCATACACGACTACATAAGTCTGTTTCCACGAATGGTTGTCTCCCCGACGTCCTGAACCCGGTGTTCTTCCTCAAAACAACTGCGCGGCCACTCTCCAAGCATGTCGACCCGAGGTATGAACATGGCGAGCCGCACCATGAAGCCTACGGCCAAGACCATGAACATACCGGGCGCGATCATGAATCAGGCGCCCTGGATCATGAAGACCCCGGGCAGCTCTGAAGTTTATCACCCAAAACTATGAATGTGCCGGCCACAAACATGCGTTTGCCGGTCCTAGACATGAATGTGTCGGGCTAAGCATGAGTTTACCGGGCTAATCCCACGCGCACGGTCCTAAAACATCTACAAACGCCAGAAATCATGCATTCTAAACAGAAAAATGAAGAAGATAGATCACTTACTTGGATCAAAGAATGGGATTTGGCTACGAAATGGAAGAATCTGTAACGGAAAGTCGCAACTGGAGAAAGTCTGGAAGAGCAGCAGCAGAGAGAGCACAGAGAGCAGAAAACGTATTATGGGGCCCAAGGTTCCTATTTATAGTGATGACGTGGAATACCAAACGTCACCTCGGGCAACCACGGACTCCATCTCCTCGACGCGCTGCTCCCAACGCAATGATGACCCTACCCCCATAGGGTGGCGGCACAGTTCCCGAAAGATACCTCGTGCGCTCGACCGACGCGCCCGGTAAGGATCCTCCGCGCATCCACCACCAAGGAAGCCTCCGAGCACGACACGAGGAGGCCCCTCGAGGGCCCACACCTCTATCCCGGGCACGAGACCTCAACGAGGGAATAACGTGGGTTCAAGTCATGGCTCCTCGCAAAGGAACCACGACTTGGGGGGCTCCTGTTCTGGACTGGGCCCGACAGGCCCAAAAGCACTGCTGAGGCCCAGTCCAAAAGGGACTTACTGAGGACCACGCCGAGCAAAGGGGTCACAACCGTGCCCGACATCCTGACGCCCAGCTCGACGTCCCGCTGTCCAACTCCACGTGATGACGTCCAGCTCCACGTCCTGACGTCCAGCTCGACATCCTGCCGTCCAACTCCACGTCCTGACGTCCAGCTCGACACCCTGCTGTCCAGCTCGACGTTGTCTCGAGCATCCCAACTAGGGCAGACTCAGTCCTAGTTCCCCCAACGATACTCCGGAAAGACCGCGTCTTCGTCCGCCCGCACTTCACGCAGAACATCCAGGAAGGGGACCACGTGCGGGTCCCCACTACCCACGTAGAACCTGGCATTTCCTCCATTGGGCCAAATCCGCCCGGCCCAATGAAGGAACCTTGGCCCAGCGCTGGGGGCTATAAATACCCTCTGTTTCCAGAGGGTCAGGTATTGATCATTCTAACCTCAACTTACTATTATCTGCTCGTACTCCTACTTACTTTAGCATCGGAGTGCCTTGCAGGTACCCCCACCTCGTTCAAAAAAGCTTTCTGCTCGGAGCCAGCCGTGACGGTCCATTTCTGATCAGGTCAGATCAATTTCTATTTCACTTGTTTTTCACCTTCATATCATAATGTATCTCTGAAAATTACTTAATTTGTTGTCAATAAAATAATTAAGTAATATCTTATAATAAAACAAAATATCCAATTCAATTTATTCATACCTATATAAACACATCAAATTAAATTCTTCTGATATAAATACTATATTCTCCGACAGTCAATCATATTCCAATCCCCCACAGTCAAACATATTCCAAACAAATTAAAGTGAGTACATAGATATATTATATAATCCCAAAAAATTTCATTTACAACAATATATATTTTAATTCTACACTCTTAAATCAAATAAATATTGAGAGTAAATCATATTAAATTTTATTTAATTGATATCAATGTGACTTAAACACAATAAATGTCATAATATAACATGTACAAATAGACATTTTAGGGATATAATAAAATAAAATTCTGCGTATCTCATAAATTTCAATTGTATACTTGACACACTCTTACTCTTAATAACAAGGAAAGTATATTCTTGCTTTTAGCACATGTTACTATGATGAATGCAGAAATGTGACAGTATAATAAAAATGAACGGTTTATGAGCATTTACGTCTTAATAATTATCAATTTTATTTTACCAACATAGTAATTATAATTTGGGTTGATAATTGCATTAAAGATAAATAAATGCATATAAATAAAAAACCGACAATCATAAAGACCATTCTTTTATGCACTCAACATATTAAATTATAATTTAATATAGTATTACTATTTATAACTTACAACGATATATTATATGTTACTATTTAATGTATAATATCAATGTTAACTTGTTATAAGTTGGAAAAAAATTAAATATCCGTTTTGTGAGCTTTTACGGAACAAGCCTGAACGAGCAGACATACTCGTTTATCATCCCTACACTTACATAATTAAGGATGTTATTTGTTTTCAAAATTAAATATTTACTTTTTTTTTTTGGAAAAAAATACGTACAGCAGTACTGATCATTACATGCATTGTTCTCATCTCTAGGTGTTATTTTCATGGCTTTCTACCTCACATCCCTTTAAATTATGTTTTCAATTTAATTGTCATAAACATATTTTACAGTGGAATCAAAACAATAAAAGAAACAAGAAATTCAGTTCACTGATTTCATCGAATATTTGGTGTGCCAATGAAAAAATGATAGATAAAATATTAATTTTTTGTCAATTTTCAAACAATAATCTGAATTTCAATCAATAACAACAACACAATATCACAAAGCAAAAAAAATCAAAAAACGAAAAAACAAAGAAAAATCCAAACATGTATTTTCCCATCGGATTTCATCACCACATGTGATGTCACGTAGGAAATATTCTATCCTGACCGGTGATTCAGGATTTATGGTGATGGAATATGAATTTTGTAAGTGGATGAATCACAAAAAAAAAAAAATTAAGGGGGACAAAATTAAAACTCTCTACGGTGAAAGAGATATCATATATTTAACTCATAAATAATTGATTTAATATAAAATAATTGAATTCAAATAATTAATGTGAGATAAAAATTTAAATATTTACAATAACCAATAAGATTTTCAAATTATTTTACGTGACTTCATTCTCTCCTTATTCAACCTGTTGAATATTTTCAACACCAATTAATTTATCTCACTTTTAACACTTCATTCAATATTTCATTATAAGTGTTTAATTATTGAATAATTATTTCTAACACCCAATTATAAGTAGTCTTAATAACCACCACTCTTTTAATATTCTCTTTTAGTAAATGAATTTGATCGATAATTTAGTAAATCATATACAATGTTTTTAAGATAATATAAAACATGAAAAATGTAATTTTCTCACAATTTATATTACTAGCGATCAACCATAGTATAACTTTTAGAATCACAGTCGTATATTTCAGCAACAACAAAAACATATAAGAATTCATAATTTAATATAAAAGTTTGAATTGATAAATCCTGATATAACGTGACAATATCAACCATAAACAAAATCATGGATGTTCGTTAAATGTTTTCGGTTTTGGCAATCACATAAATTCTTAAGATTGTTAAAGAAATTGACTACAGATAAAATTTGATTCTTTCTTCTTGTAATAACAACGGTTAAACCTACAAAATTATAACGATTAAATAAAACTCAGACGTGTAAGTACATTCTTTTAAGAATTTATCCGTCTCATAAATATAAATCTCCCTAAACTCAACAGATTCTTCTCATATTTTTTAATATGAATCTGAGGTATCAGAATAACAAGAGATAATCTTTGAGATTTGTTGGAAGATATAACTATAAACCTAAGGAACAAGAAAAAAAACAAATTCATTTTATATAAGAAAGAGAGAGAAATAAATTTAATAATTTTGACTAAGTAAACTCAATATTAAAATAAAATAATTATTAACTAAATTAAATACTTTTATAAACTATAAATAAATTAAATAATAATAATAATAATAATTTCCTTTAAAAATATTTATCACTTAAAAATTAAAAGTAAATTCATTTAAAACTTTTGAAATATAATCAAAATTTACAACAATCCTATCTTCAACCCATCTTTTTTTAAAGCTACTAGTGTTAGTTGATTAATTTTTGTTAGTTGTTATTTGGGCTTTAACTTGTATTTGGGCTTGGGCATGTTGCCTATATAAAGGGTCATTACTTTGTAATTCATATAACTGCAGTAATAATAATAACAGTTTCAGTTTTAAGAGTTAGTTACACTAACTAACTCAGCAATCTGTCTCTCTTCTTCTCTCTTCTTCTTCTTCTTCTTCTTCTTCTTCTTCTTGTTTTTTACAATATTCATCTTTCTTGAATCCTTTGTTCCAACAAATTGGTATCAGAGCTTGTTTGCGATTCAGAGAGAATCTAATGACAAACAGATCAACAACCTCAACACAATTTCCAGCAAATCTTCCAGTTTTCAAAGGTGAAAACTATCAAAGATGAGCGGCATAAATGAAGGTTATTTTAATATTTCAAGATGTTGTAGAAATCGTGAATGATGGAATGTCACAACTGGAGAAAGATGCTACGGAAGTCCAGAAAGCTGCGCACAAAGATCAGAGGAAGAAAGATGGCAAGGCGTTGTTCTTGATTCACCAGTGTGTAGATTGTGATGTGTTTGAGAAGATAATCAAAGAAGAAACGACAAAAGGAGCTTGGAAAACGTTGAAGTCTTTGTATGGTGGAGATGAAAAACGGGAGAAGGTGAAGTTGCAGACTCTGAGAAAGCAGTATGAGATGCTGTAGATGAAAGAGATGAATCTATTTCAGCATATTTCTCAAGAGTGATGATGCTAACAAACCAGATGAAGGCGTGTGGTGAAGCGGTAATGGATCTACAGAAGATAGAAAAGGTATTAAGATTTCTAATTGCAGATTTTGATTACTTTGTTGTAACAATCGAAGAGGCCAAGAATCTATCTGAGATGAAGTTGGAAGAACTTCAAGCTTCTTTGGAGACTCATGAAATGAGGCTGCAGCAAAGAAACTCAAAAAGGGAGAAGACGGTTGAACAAGCATTGCAATCAAGATTCAGCAAGAAAGCTGGAAAAGAGAAATCGAAGCAGCGTAAGAATCTTGTCGGTGATGAGAAGTCAGGCAAGAATACTGATTCGAAAGAAGTGGGCAACAAGTATTCTGGGAAGAAAGTTGACACGAAAGGGGTGAAATGTTATAATTGTCAAGATTTTGGCCACTATGCTAGAGATTGTCGAAGCAAGAAAGCTGCAAGGTCGAAAGATAGTGATGAAGCTCAATATGCACGAGCTGGAAGTAGTGATTCTGATGATGTGTTGTTGCTGGTGAACACTCAATCGAACACTGAAAAAAAACATGTGGTATCTAGATTCAGGATGTAGCAACCACATGACTGACAATAAAAACTGGTTTACCGAGTTAGATGAGTCAGTCGAAAAGGTGATAAAGTTTGCAGATGGAAGGCATATCAAATCAGGTGGTAAAGGAGACATTTCGATTATAAGGAAGGATGGTCGAAAGGCTACTATCACTGAAGTTCTGTATGTACCTTCAATGACAAGTAACTTGATAAGTGTAGGTTAATTACTTGCAAAAGGCTTCAACATGAAGTTAGAGAATAATCAGATGAAGGTATATAAGGCTGATGGAAGGCTAATCATGAAAGCACCATTGGCGGAGAACAAAACCTTCAAAGTCGAACTCAACACATCAGATGACAAATGTCTTGCTTCAACTACAGAAGAAGACAAGAACTGGCTATGGCATCACATGTATGGACATCAAAACTTCAAAAGTTTATGTATGCTCAATCAGAAGAAAATGGTGCTTGGGTTACCGTATGTGAAGGAACCAAAGCAGATATGTGAAGAATGCTGCAAAGCTAAGAAGGCAAGGAAGGCATTCAAACGTGATTTGCCTATAAGGTCAAGGCAAAAACTGGAGCTGGTTTATTCAGTTGTGTGTGGACCTTTCGAAGTAAAGTCCAATGGTGGTAATAAGTATTTCCTTACTTTCATTGATGAATTCACCAGACATATATGGATTTACCTCATTGAAAGGAAGAGTGAGGTATTCATACAGTTCAAGAAGTTCAAGTTGCATGCTGAGAAATAAAGTGGCTGCAAATTAAAAAAGTTAAGAACTGATGGTGGTGGCGAATATACTTCAGTAGAATTTTCCAGATTTTGCAATGAGGAACGTATAGAGCATGAGTTTGTTGCACCCTATACGCCTCAGCATAATGGCATTGTTGAGAGAAATAATAGAAGTGTACTGAACATGACCAGATGTATGTTGAAAGCTAAGAATATGCCTAAGAGGTTTTGGGCTGAAGAAGCTTCGACAGCAGTATACATTCTAAACAGATGCCCAATAAAGAAGATGGTCGAAAAGACACCACATGAGGCTTGGACAGGGTCGAAGCCAAATGTAAGTCATCTTAGAATTTTTGGATCAATGTGTTTCAGGCATGTACCTGAACAAATGAGAAAGAAGTTGGATGATCAAAGTGAAGTCATGGTGCTCATAGGTTATCATTCGACTGATACATACAAGTTATATTCACCAATCGAAGATAAACTAGTTATCAGTAGAGATGTTCTTATAGACGAAAGCAAAGGATGAGATTGGAGTCAAAGTGAAGTTCGACAAGAATCAGACACAGTCACAACTGTGTTTGAAGAAGATGAAGCTTCGATAAGTCAAATGAACAAGGTGATACTTTGACTGATCGAAATGAAGAACCACATGTGCAGAATGAAAGAAGATCCACAAGAACAAGAACTGAGTCAACTAGGCTGACTGGATATGAGAGGCTTCCAGATCAAGAAATAGATGTTGATGGTGACTTAATCGAAGAAGCCATGATGATGGCTGAAGTAGAACTAATTGACTTGGGTGAAGCCTTGAGCAATTCGAATTGGTGTGAAGCCATGAAAGAAGAACTTAGAGACATTGAGAAGAACAACACTTGGGAGCTTGTCGAAAGAACCAACAAGAAACCAATTGATGTGAAATGGATCTACAAGGTGAAACAAAGGCTAGATGGTGAGATTGCAAAGTACAAGGCAAGACTGGTGGCCAGAGGTTTTCTACAACAACTAGGTATTGACTTTGATGAAGTGTATGCACCTATTGCTAGAATCGAAACAATAAGGATTGTTGTTTTGATAGCTGCATATAGAGGATGGAAAATGCACCAACTTGATGTGAAGTCAGCATTTTTGAATGGGCCTTTGGAAGAAGAAGTCTATGTTACTCAACCACCAGGCTTCGACATCAACGGGCAGGAGTCGAAGGTTTACAAATTAAGGAAGGCTCTATATGGCTTGAAGCAAGCTCCTAGAGCTTGGAATAAAAGGATAAATAGCTTCCTAATCAAAACAGGGTTCACAAAGTGTGTCTCTGAACATGGAGTGTATGTAAATGATGTCGAAAGAGCCAATCGAATCATTTTATACCTCTATGTTGATGACTTACTCATTACAGGAGCAGATGAAGCTGAGATAATGAAGGTAAAGTCAAAGTTAATGCAGGAATTCGAAATGTCTGATTTAGAGAATCTTTCCTACTTCCTGGGAATAGAATTGAAAGACATCGAAGGAGGAGTTTTCTTGCATCAAACGAATTATGCTCAAGATATATTGAAGAGGTTCAATATGAGCAACTGTAAGGCAGTTGTTACTCCATTAGAGACTGGAGCAAAGCTGAAGAAGGAATCAAATGATGAGTTTGTAAGTTCGACACTTTACAAACAAATCATTGGATCATTGAGGTATCTTTGCAATACTAGACCAGATATCTGCCAAAGTGTAGGATTGTTGAGCAGATTTATGGAGAAGCCTCAAGAATGTCATCTCATTGTAGTAAAGAGGGTGTTGAGATACATCAAGGGAAATGTTGATCATGGTGTGTTGTTGTCAAAAGGATCGAAGAACAATACAAAGGTCAAAGTGCATGGATACACTGACTCATATTTCAATGGAGATCAAGATGAAAAGAAGAGTACTGCAGGGTACATTTTCATGATCGAAGGAGCTCCAATCTCCTGGTGTTCAAGGAAGCAAAGCATTGTGGCTTTGTCTTCATGCGAAGCAGAATATGTGGCTGCATCATATGCTGCATGCCAAGCAGCATGGATCGAAATGCTACTTAAAGAGCTCAGAATAATGGAATCGAAGATGAAGTTGTTTGTTGATAACAAGTTAGCAATAAATCTTGTGAATCATCCAATGTGTCATGATCGAAGTAAGCACATTGAACGAAGGTATCGTTTTCTGAGAGACCAAGTAAATAAAGAGAAGCTTGAAATAGAACATTTCAAGACAGAAGTGCAACTAACTAACATATTCACCAAACTTCTGAAGAAAGTGAGATTCGAAGAGTTAAAGAAAGGCATTGAGATGAGAAGTCTTGATAACATGAATTAAGGGGGTGTGTTAGTTGGTTAATTCTTATTTTTTTGTTTATTTGAGCTTTAGCTTGTATTTGGACCTGAACATGTTGCCTATATAAAGGGTCATTACTTTGTAATTCATATAACTGCAGTAACAATAATAACAGTTTCAGTTTTAAGAGTTAGTTACACTAACTAACTCAGTAATCTCTCTCTTCTTCTCACTTCTTCTTCTTCTTTTTCTTGTTTTTCACAATATTCATTTTTCTTGAATCTTTTATTTCAACAATTAGGAGTTTCAATATTTAAATCATCTTTTGAAATTATGTATAGTTATCTATTAGTCTTCTGTAAATTCTTAATTTGTTTGGGTTATATACAATCTTGTTTTTATAATATCAATGTTTTCATTCTTGTTCTTAATGCCTTTTCAAATTGATAACCCATGAAACTGGTGTTTTAATTTATTGAGTGCTTGGAAAAGACTATAAATAAAGAGTCTAGAATAAAACCATCTTGAATAATAGTTTCTAGGAATAACTAAATAAGTATAGGTTTATAGTCACAGACTATTGTTATATCGGAATGTTATTCTACATATTAATTGTGTGAAGAATCATAAGTTAATAAGTATGAAAGATCTCGTATTGTTTGGGAATGAAAGCATACAATCAGTGAAAATATTTAAACAACATTGGATTCAAGATTATGGAAGAGGAAACATAGTGAAAAACAAGTGGGCGACTAGCATATAAGACAATTGAACCAAACTTTGTGGGATTTTAAACGATCTCCATGATTGGAGATCCAAAAAAATTGGAAACTAAATAAGAAAAATATATAAAAAAATTGAATAAGATATGTTGAAACTTCAGAAATCCAGACATATCTATCACATTATATATAAAATTAGAGTTAATAAATTGAGTTGGATGTGGCTCTAGGTTGGAAAGAACTATGGTAGATCTAAAGCTCTAAATATCAATAGCTTCAACATATAGATAAAAATATAAAATATTTCCACCAAAAAGCTACTTAAAGAAAAAATAATAAATTGGATTAAAATGTACAATATCATATTTATATGTAAGCACCTTTCTATAATACACTTTCAAATATGTACGTAAAATCACCTGTAATAATTTCTTTGTCGAAGAGAAATCGTCTCGAAAGACTTCTATTCTCCAAAGAGAATTTCAAGAAATACTCTAAAAGTTCAATGAGTAGAAAGGGAACAAAGAACTATGAAAATTCAAAGAGCAAAAAAGATAGTGAATAGGGAAAAACTCGAAAGTTTTTTTGTGTGTTTTAATAAGTGGATGAAGGTCTCAATTCATAGTGAAAACTTCAGCTCTGACGCATGAGCAAACGAACCCGATCATTTGACCATTATGGAGTTAGTTGGTCAAATGGAAACAAACTTGGGAGAATGAAGTTTTAGTTAATTTGATTTGGTAGAATTCAGGAGTGATGGCTCTTCTTCTTGGGCAACGAGACACATTTTCTTGGATATTTTGATACAAGTAACACTACAAGATAAAGGCTCTCCAGCCACGTGATTTTGCCACGTGATTTTCATGTGGCCAAATAAAGCCAGTTGCGGCGTGAAAATCACGTGGTAACATGTTTTACTAATATAATAAAGAAGTATTAAGCTTGTCAGTTTTTTTTTTGTTTTAAAAAATGTTGCGACGTGGGCTGCACGTCGCTAATAAAATATCATAAAAAATAATTGAATCACAATTTTCAACACTGACGTGTTCAGGTTTTGAAGAAAGAGAAAAGAGTTGTTGGATTGTTGCGACGTGAAAATCACGTGGCAACGTTGCGGCGTGATTTTCACGTCGCTACATGCTTTATATACTTTATCAAAAACGCTCCACAAACACAGTAGCGTTAACAGTTTGTTTTTCTTCTTCTTCAACCCTCCTCATTCCATATCCCTCCATAACCATTTTCTTCTCCAAAATTTGTTCTTCTCCAAAATTAAATTCCTACAATCTCCATACATTATTGTTTTAAGGTAATTTGAATTCAATTTTGTTTATATTTTGTTAACAGCTTTTTATGTGTTATTGAATACAATTTTTTTTCAATTTTTCTTTGAATAGAAGAAGATTGATAGAAGTATAAATTGCAAAAAGGGACAAGAAGATTGAAGGAGTTACAAGATAAAAGGTATTTCTTGAATTTTTTTTTTTTTTGAATTTAGTATATTTTCTGAATTTGATTAATTTTTAGGTTGAATTTGCATTGGATTAAAATTTTAGGTTGAATTTGGGTTATATTTTTTGAATTTGGGTTAAATTTTAGGTTTAATTATTTAGTTTATAATAATTATTAATTATTAATTTGTGATGAATGAGTTTAATTATTTTAGGAGTTTAAGTTTTTAAATTTTTAGGAGTTTATAAAATTTAGGTGTTTAAATTAAATTTTAAGTGTTTAAAAATAAATAAATATTTTTAGGAGTTTATAAATTTTTAGTGTTTAAATTAAATTTTTAGGAGTTTAATAAGTTTTTAAATTTTTAGGAGTTTATAAAATTTAGGTGTTTAAATTAAATTTTAAGTGTTTAAAAATAAATAAATATTTTTAGGAGTTTATAAATTTTAAGTGTTTAAATTAAATTTTTAGGAGTTTAAGTTTTTAAATTTTTAGGAATTTATAAAATTTAGGTGTTTAAATTAAATTTTAAGTGTTTAAAAATAAATAAATATTTTTAGGAGTTTATAAATTTTAAGTGTTTAAATTAAATTTTTAGGAGTTTAAGTTTTTAAATTTTTAGGAGTTTATAAAATTTAAGTGTTTAAATTAAATTTTAAGTGTTTAAAAATAAATAAATATTTTTACGAGTTTATAAATTTTAAGTGTTTAAATTAAATTTTTTTGTCTTAATAAGTTAGAATTAGAAAAAGTATAAAATGTTTTTTGAAAGCATATGTTTATCTGTAATTGTATATGTTTAGGATTATTATTAAGTTGATTAATTAATATTTCTAATTAAATAGGTTTTGATTATATAAATTTGCAGTAAATGGAATATTATAGGTATTATCGTAGTTGGATGTACGATAGACTATATCCAGGAAGACGCGCACTTAAACCCAATTTTATAGACGGAGTTAATGGTTTTATCGCGTGGACGTTTGCTTAGGAACGTTGTCGAAGTGAAGGAGGAGTTAGGTGTCCTTGTCTTAAATATGGATGTAGATATATAATTAGTGACCCAGAGGAAATAACACGTCATTTGCATAGGAAAGGTTTCATTGAAAATTATTGGGTTTGGACGTATCATGGTGAAACACTGCCGAGTAATGTACCAGAGACTAGCAACACATATGCTTCAAGTAGTCAACCGGTTATGCAACCACCTATGGAATTTGAAGAAAACTTTAATCTGATAGGTGACATGGTTGGTGATGCTTTTGGTGTTAACGTGACCTATGATCAACCTGAAGACTTTGACGGGGAAGAGTTGCCGAATGAGGAAGCGCAGAGATTTTATCAGTTGTTGAATGAGATGAATACGCCGTTGTTTGAGGGGTCGTCAGACTCAAAGCTATCAATGTGTGTGAGATTATTAGCCGCCAAGTCAAATTGGAATGTTCCTGATCAGTGTTTGGAGCACTTCGCAAAAATGATGTTGGACTCAACTGCAACGAAAGACAACTTGCCTGCGAGTTTCTATGATGCAAAGAAGTTGGTGTCGAAGTTGGGTTTAAGAGTAAGAAAGATTGATTGTTGCATTAATGGTTGTATGTTGTTTTATGTCAACGAGTTTGTTACTCAAGATGGATCGTCAGAGGAATGTAAGTTTTGTCATAGTCCAAGATATAAAGTTCGCAATAGAGCCATTAACAGTAACCAAAAACGTGTAGCAGTAAAGTCCATGTTTTATCTTCCGATAATACCAAGGTTAAAAAGAATGTTTTCTTCAATGCACAGTGCAAGTCAAATGACATGGCATCATATAAACAAAACAAGCCCAGGCAATATGCGACACCCATCTGACGGCCATGCATGGAAGCACTTTGATGAGGTACATCCTGATTTTGCTGCGGAACCTAGAAATGTCAGGCTTGGATTATGCTCTGATGGTTTTGCTCCATATGTCCAAGCGTCCGGAAGTGCGTATTCTTGTTGGCCAGTTATTGTAACACCTTACAATCTCCCTCCTGAGATGTGCATGACAAAACCATACATGTTTTTGACGTGCGTCATTCCAGGACCGTCGAGTCCAAAAACCGGAATTGATGTGTACTTACAACCTTTAATTGATGATTTGAAGAGGTTGTGGAATAATGGAGAATGGACTTATGATATATCCCGTAAACAAAACTTTCCTATGCGAGTTGCCTTGATGTGGACCATTAACGACTTTCCAGCATATGGCATGTTGTCTGGTTGGGGTACGCATGGCAGAATGGGTTGTCCGCATTGCATGGAATGCATTAAGGCGTTTACATTGGAAAAAGGGGGGAAAAGCTCGTGGTTTGACTGTCACCGCAGATTCCTACCATCAAATCATCCCTTTAGAAAAAACAAGACAAATTTCAAAAAGGACGAACGGGTAACAGATCTGCCTCCGCCTTGATTGGCACCAGTTGCTATATGGAACCAAGTTTGTGAACTTCCAAAGTTTACAGATACTGACAAAGCATGTAGAATTGAAGGATATGGGGTCACACATAATTGGACAAAAAGAAGTATATTTTGGGACCTCCCGTATTGGAAAGATAATTTGTTGCGCCATAATCTTGATGTTATGCATATTGAGAAGAATTTTTTTGATAACGTATTTAACACAGTGATGGATGTTAAAGACAGAACAAAAGATAATGTGAAGGCTAGACAAGAAATGGACCGTCACGGCTGGCTCCGAGCAGAAAGCTTTTTGAACGAAGTGGGGGGGGGGGGGAGGGTACCTGCAAGGCACTCCGATGCTGAAGTAAGTAGGAGTACGAGCAGATAATAGCAAGTGTAAGGTTAGAATGATGAATACCTGACCCTCTGGAAGCAGAGGGTATTTATAGCCCCCAGCGCTGGGCCAAGGTTCCTTCATTGGGCCGGGCAGGTTTGGCCCAATGGAGGAACTGCCAGGTTCTACGTGCATAGTGGGGACCCGCACGTGGTCCCCTTCCTAGATATTCTGCGTGAAGTGCGGGCGGACGGAGACGCGGTCTTTTCGGAGTATCGTTGGGAGGACAGTGGGTTGAGTCTTCCCTAGCTGGGGTGCTCGAGGTAACGTCGAGCTGGGCCTCAGACTGTGGTGCTGGACCACCTCATGTCGAGCTGGAGGCGTATCGTCGAGCCAGCGACTGCGCGTCGGGCACGGTCTCACTCTTTGGTCGGCGTGGCCCTTGTAAGTCCATTTGGACTGGGCCTTTGCAATGCTTTTGGGCCTGTCGGGCCCAGTCCAGAACAGGAGCCCCCCAAGTCGTGGTTCCTTTGTGAGGAGCCATGACTTGAACTCGAGTCGCTTCCTCATCGAGGTCTCGTGCCCGTGACAGAGGTGTGGGCCCTCGAGGGCCTCCTCGTGTCGTGCTCGGAGCCGTCTTCGGTGGTGGATGCCCGGAGGATCCTTACCGGGCGCGTCCGTCGAGCATACGAGGTATCTTTCGGGAACTGTGCCGCCACCCTATGGGGATAGGGTCATCATTGCGTTGGGAGCAGCGCGTCGAGGAGAGGGAGTCCGTGGTTGCCCGAGGTAGCGTTTGGTATTCCACGTCATCACTATAAATAGGAACCTTGGGCCCCATAACACGTTTCTATTCTCTGCGCTCTCTCTGCTGCTGCTCTTCCAGATTTTTTCCAGTTGCGACTTTCTGTCACAGATTCTTCTACTCCGTAGCCAAATCCTACTCTTTGATTCAAGTAAGTGGTCTATCTTCTTCATTTTCTTGTTAGAATGCATGATTTTTGGCGTTTGTAGATGTTTTAGGGCCGTGCGCGTGGGATTAGCCCGGTAAACTCATACGTAGCCCGACATATTCATGCCTAGGACCGGCAAACGCATGTTTGTGGTCGGCGTATTCATAGTTTTAGGTGATAAACTTCAGCGCTGCCCGGGGTCTTCATGATCCAGGGCGCCTGATTCATGACCGCGCCCGGTATGTTCATGGTCTTAGCCGTGGGCCTCTGGTGTGGCTCGCCATGTTCATACCTTGGGTCGACATGTTGGAGAGTGACCGCGTAGTTGGTTTGAGGAAGAACACCGAGTTTCAGGATGTCGGGGAGGCAACCATTCGTGGAAACGGACTATGTGGTCGTGAATGGGACGACGTGATTTGTCGAGCGTATGGCTTCGTGCCCAATTGACTGGTTTTCCGTGCTCTGCAGGTAACCATGGCGGACGAGCCGAGCTCCTCCGGGCGTCACGATCGTGAAGAACAAAGCGCCGACGAGTCGGTCAACCTGATTGATACTGTGACCGACCCTTCGCTGGATTGGGTGGGCGTCGAGCCTCGAGGGATCGCGTCGATCTACAGCCGAGACGACCGAAATCCGTACTCTATCATCGAGACGGGCCAGGGCCAGCCCGACTTTCAAAGGAACTTCGTAGTCATGCGCCCGTCCTCCCGTGCCAGGATCTGCTCGGTTTATCCGGAATATAGCTTCGCGATGTATGAGATCGCGTTCAAAGATCTAGGGCTGCGGCTGCCCTTCACTAATTTCCTGGTCGGGGTCTTTACTCACCTGGAGCTGGCCCCGTCCCAGCTACATCCAAACTCGCTCGCCTTCATCCGGGCGTTTGAGTTGACGTGTCGCTATCTGAGGATCGGGGCGACCATACCGCTCTTCTTCCAGATTTTTCATCTGCAGCGCCAGTCCCGAGGAGGGAAACATAGCTGGGTCTCCCTGAAGCAGTCGAGGAGACTCTTCAAAATGTATATGGACTCCGTAAGGGGTTTTAAAGACAAGTGGTACATTGTGCGGCCAGTTACCACCTCTGCTTTAAGTTCTCTTTTCGAGGAGGAGGAGCCCCTGAGCGACGATGTCGGGGAGGCGGTTTTGGGCGACGATGGGAACCCTGTCTTGGGCCGTACGGCTAAAGTCCCTGTGCACTGGATGTTCTGGCATTACGAGCATGGGACTGGTTATTACCATACTGCTGCCGGGGACATGTGCTCGGAAGACGAGGAGGCGTACGCCGCACTTTGCCGGTTTGTCGATAGCTTCCATCCTGCCCGGTGGGTTACGCGGGAAGGGGATGATATCTTGGACAAAGATGGTTACCCAACGTTCGAGTCCCGCCCGATTGATACCAAGGCGCTCGTGGAGTGCCCGACGTACAGGCAGGCTGCCTGTCTGTTAGGTTGTTTATTGCTTGAATTTCTTTTGCTCGTCATTTATTTATGAGTTTGCTCGATACTGACCCAACCTTTATTTTGTGCAGGTTCGATGGCTGGTCGACATGAAAGGCTCTTGAAATTATCTTGCGACCAGAAGCGAGGCAGGAGGGTCGTGAAGGCCCCACAGGCGACGAGGATGGGCCCACCACACAATCCAAATGCTCCTCAACCGGTGAGGGTGGACTCGCCGTCAAGCTCGGGGGCCGCATCGGATGGGACCCCAGAAGTTGAAGAGATCGACCCTAGTGCCGTCTTGATACAGAGGAAGAGGACCCGTGTGGAAAGTGGTCCGACTGCTGGCGAGGACGCCGGTGCCGTTAAATCTTTCGCCTTCCCCCCTTGCTTCGAAGAGGCGGGCTTTTTCGAGAGATTCCCTCTGACAGTGATTGCCGACGAAGCTGCAGCTATAAAAAAGATGAGTAAAGAGGACCGGAAGACGCATCTGGCCGCCAGCATGGACGGGCTGGTAAAAATGGCCGAGATGGCCTTGGTGCTATCCGAGGAAGGAGGGGATCCTGCCCGTGTTGAAGAACTCGAGCAGGAGAAGGCGGCCCTGACCTCGAGCTCGCGGAAGTTGAAGGTCGCTCTGGAATGCTCCGAGGAGATGTTCCGCGAGCAGACGGCGATGCTCGATGCTGAGAGGGAGATGTTGACCCTGGATAAGGAGAAGTCGGGGAAGTTGGCCGAGGAGGGGGAGCTTCTTCGGGCAGACAGGGATCGTCTGGGGGCCGAAGTCGAACGCTTGGCCCAGCAGATCGAGGAAATGAATGCTGCCATGCAACCTGCCGAGGACGAGCCTGAGGACATAGTGGCTTTGAAGAGTCGGTTGGAGCTGGTCGCCCATATCCGGCTCCTCGAGGCGGATTGCGTCGGTGCCCTGGAGGATGGGTTCAACTCTGCGGTCGGTCAACTCTCCTTGCTAAACCCTGGTCTGGTTACTGAGGGTATCGGCCACACACATCAGATCGTGGATGGCGTGATCGTTCCTCCGCCCGACTCTCCAAGCGCCGACAATGATGGTTCCGGGGAGGCTTGACTAGGATAGCGGGCCTGCGTGCCCTTGACATTTGTATTCTTTGGGCCTGCGTGCCCGTTTGTTGTACGTTACGAACATCGTCGGCCTTCTTGGTCGGTTTATAATTGTTTTATCGCCTTCGGGCATTTATATCAATGCTGTTTTACATTTTGGATGTTTTGCCCTTGTTTGAAATCGTATATTTGCATGAATTTTTAGCCTAAGTCATGGGCCCGAGGAGTGCCCGTAAGTGGCTTTGATTTGGCGAGCGAGTCTGCCCGCCTTCCGTTTGCATGCGTGTCCGGCCCTCTTTCGCTGGCCAGAGTCACCTAAGTGTTGTCTTCGAGGGGAGAGACTTCCCTTTGACCCTTTTAGATGGCCCGTTATTCTTGATGGCATGTCGGGCATTTTGGAGCGAAGTTGCTCAGTCGGGCGTGGAGCCCGTTAGGGACTATTTGCCCTTGGTGTGAACTGCCCATCGCGAGCTGGGTGTTCTTCCTTATGGGTACAACGACGGTGGGGCTCGGTATAGCTGTCCACGTCGGGCACTATCGATCGTCATCGTTTACCGCGCGATTCTGTGCCATTTTGGCCGTATGTCGGGCTTGTACCTTAGCCTTATACGAAGTCGGACGTTTTCCTCGTTGACCGAGCGCGGGTGCTGTTGGTCGAGGGTCCCAGGTGTTGGTAGTTTCTAACTGTATTACTGCTTTAGCTTAGCAGCGTTCCAGGGTCATGGTAATGGCTCTCCGTCTAATTGCTCGAGGTAGTACGCCCCGGTACCCGTGGTGCCGTGGACGCGGTAAGGTCCTTCCCAGTTCGCGGCCAACTTCCCTTCGCGGGAATCTTTCTGGTTCTTGCGTAATACCAGACTGCCGATTTCAAACTCGCGCTTGATGACCTTGTCGTTGTGGCGCAGAGCCACTCGTTGTTTTAGGGTGGCTTCGCGCAGGGCTGCACCCGATCGGATTTCCTCGACTAGGTCGAGTTCATCCCTTAGTGCTTCGTCGTTCATTTCTTTGTCGAGGGGTTCCTCCGTTCGATGGGATGGTTCCATGATTTCGACCGGGATGACAGCCTCGGTGCCATACGTCAGTCGAAATGGTGTCTCACTCGTCGTTGAGTGGGGTGTGGTGCGGTAGGCCCACAAGACGCTGTGGAGCTCCTCGACCCATCCTCTTTTGGCTTCGCCTAGACGACGTTTGAGCCCTCGGAGCATGACTCTGTTCGCGGCTTCGGCTTGCCCGTTGGTCTGAGGGTGCTCGACCGACGTGAAATGTTGTTTTGTCCCAAGTTTGGTGACGAAGTCCCGGAACCCGTGGTCGGTGAACTGGGTACCGTTGTCGGTCACCAGGGCCTGCGGAATTCTGAACCTGGCGAGGACGTTTCTTTTGTAGAAACGGAGGATATTGTGCGAGGTGATTTTTGCGAGTGCCTCGGCCTCGATCCACTTCGTGAAGTAATCGACGACCATGATAAGAAATTTGTTCTGATAGGTTCCTTGCACGAAGGGCCCGAGGATGTCCATGCCCCACCAGGCGAACGGCCACGGGGATGACAATGTGTTCAGCTCGTGTGGGGGGGCGAGGTGCATATCCCCGTGCTTCTGGCACTTGTCACATTTTTTCACGTGTTCCTTGGCGTCCTGTTGCATCGTCGGCCAGTATTATCCTGCTCGAAGGGCTTTCCTTGCCAAGGATTTACCGCCCATGTGCTGGGCGTTAATCCCTTCGTGTATCTCCCGCAGTACGTCGGGGATGGCGGTCTCGTCGATGCATTTCAGGAGGGGAATGGAGAATCCTCTTCGGTACAGTTTCTGCTCGAGAACTACATAGGAACATGCTCGTCGCTTGATTATGGCAGCTTCGGACTGGTTCGACGGGAGCTCTCCTTTTGTCAGGAAATTATAAACCGGGGTCATCCAGGACGTGGCATCGCCGATGGCATGGATCTCGACCGTAGTCGAGGGTGGTTCGATACTTGGACGTGCCAGAGATTCCTGGATGACGGATTTATTCCCGCCCTTCTTTCGTGTGCTCGCGAGTTTAGACAATATGTCCGCCCTCGTGTTTTGCTCGCGGGGAACATGAGAAATTTCTGCTCGTACGAACTTTGCCATGTGTTTTTTGACTAAGTTCAAATATTCGATGAGGTTTTCGTTTTTGGCCTGGTAGCTTCCCTGTACTTGAGAAGCGACGAGCTGGGAGTCGGTGTAAATTTGTACCTCGTGGGCTCCCAGGTCCTCGGCTAGTCTCAGTCCTGCGAGCAGGGCTTCGTATTCTGCCTGGTTATTTGACATCGGGAAGGAGAGAACTAAAGAGTGCTCGATCACTACGCCTTCTTCGTTTTCCAGGAGGATCCCTGCGCCGCTACCGGACGAGCTGGACGCTCCGTCGACGAAGATGGTCCACTTGTGTTCCTTCCCCGGGGGAAGGTCGTGAGTGGTCATCTCCGCGACGAAGTCGGCCAAGGCTTGTGCTTTCAGGGCCTTCCTGCTCTCGTACTGAATGTCGAATTCGGAGAGTTCCAAGGACCATTTTAGCATCCTGCCCGCCATATCTGGCCGACCCAGGAGCTGCCTCACCGGCTGATCGGTTCGCACGATGATGGTGTGGGCTAGAAAGTAGTGTCTGAGCCTCCTCGCAGCATTGACGAGGGCCAGAGCAACCTTTTCTATCTGCTGATATCTGCTTTCGGGCCCTTGTAAGGCTTTGCTCGTGAAGTAGACAGGTTTCTGCCCGTCAGGGGTCTCGCGGACAAGGGTTGCGCTGATGGCTTCGTTCGAAATGGCCAAGTATAAGTACAGCGATTCCCCGTCGTTTGGTCGAGACAACACGTGCGGTTGAGACAGGCTCTGCTTCAGATGGCGAAGTGCGTGCTCGCATTCATCGTTCCATTCGAAGGCTGCTTCCTTTCGAAGGAGTTTGAAGAAGGGGAGGGCGTGCTGAGCGGACTTCGCGACGAAGCGGGATAGTGACGTCAGCATGCCGTTCATGATTTGTATCGACTTCTTCGATGTTGGTGTTGGGAGGTCGGAGAATGCCCGACATTTGTCGGGGTTGGCTTCAATCCCTCGTTCTGTTAGATAGAATCCAAGGAATTTTCCTGCCTTAACCCCGAACGTGCACTTCTCGGGGTTGAACCTCATTTTGCACTGTCTTGCTTGGGCGAAGACTGTCTTGAGATGAGCTGCGTGATCGGTGTCTGCTCGGGATTTGACGATCATGTCGTCCATATATACCTCGAGCATGTCGCCAATCTGTTTATTGAACACTCTGTTCATCATACGTTGGTAAGTTGCTCCGGCGTTTTTCAGTCCGAAGGGCATTACGTTGTAGTAATAGTTGCCCGAGCTGGTCATGAATGCCGTGCAGTGTTTGTCGCCCAGGGCCATTGGGATTTGGTTATATCCCGAGTAGGCGTCCATGAACGACAGAGTCTTGTAGCCGGCCGAGTTGTCGACCAGCATGTCTATGTTAGGTAAAGGAAAAGCATCCTTCGGGCAAGCCCAGTTGAGATCGGTATAGTCAACACACATTCTCCATTTTCCATTATTCTTTTTCACAAGTACAACATTTGACAGCCAGGTGGAATACCGGGCTTCAGAAATAAAATTTGCCTCTAGGAGGTCTTTTACAGCTTTTTCAGCAGCCTCCGTTTTTTCTGGAGACTGCCTACGCCTACGTTGTACTACGGCCTTGGCGGCTGGATCAATGGCGAGGTGGTGACAGGCGACCTCAGGGTCGAGTCCGGGCATCTCTGCAGCGCTCCAGGCGAAGAGATCAGCATTCTCGCGCAGACAGGCCTTGATTTGCTTCCTGGCCAAGTCGGGGAGGTCTTTACCAATCTTCACTCCCTTGGTCGGGTCCGTGCCGAGGGGAACGAGTTCAAAATCCCCGTCCGGGATAGGTCGGAGTGGGATTTGCTCGCTGCTGGATGGCTCGTCCCGGTCGAAGCGAGCGTCGAGGGCTATGGAGTCAACCTTTGGTGGAGCCTTCTGGACTTCTTCCTCGGGGGATGCTTTTCTGTTGGGCTCCTGCTTTGTCCTCTTGGTGGGTCTGGTCCCCACGTCGACGGTATCCCGTCCCTTTGAAGCGGCGTTGAAGCACCTGCGGGCAGCGGCGAGGTCTCCTTGGATGGTGGCTACCCGTGCCCTTTTGGTATATAACTTCATTTTCAGATGGACAGTCGAGGGCACCGCTGTCAGCTCCGCCAGTGTCGGTCTCCCCAAGATGCAATTGTATAGAGACGGGCAATCAATGACGAGGAAGCGGACCTTAACCTGTCTCGTAGCCGTTCCTTCTCCGAACGTAACCAGGAGCTCGACATAACCCCAAGGTTTGGAAGTCGAGCCGTTGAAGCCTTGAAGATCCGAACCCACATACGGAGAGAGATGTGAGTCGTCCAGTTGTAAGGTCCGGAACAGCTGGCTGTACATCACGTCGACAGAACTCCCTTCGTCGACCAAGATGCGGTGCACGTCAAAATTGGCCATTTTTGCCCTTATCAGTAAGGGGATGACTGCGTTCGGGGCTCCGCCGGGGAGTTCTTCTAGGTAGAAGGTGATGGGCTCTGACCTGCCCTTCACCCTTTCGAACGTTACCGTTTGCGGAGGAGCTATGTCGACCAACTCGTCCAACTTCCTCTTAGCTGAATTGATGGTGAGGTCGTTGAACCCGCCCCCGTTGATGACCATGGCGGAGGGGAAGTATTCCCACCTGCTGTGTGTTGTCAGGGGCTCCTGCAGGAGCTCGGGAACGTCGAAATCCTCGGGCCTGGTTACCGAGAAGGCGGTCTGGATAGGCACCGACTCGTCTGATGGTCGGGCATCTTCTTCGGGCTCCTTGGTTTCATGGGCGTCACGACGGGGAGCGTCATTTCGCCTGTACTGTGCGAGCCTCCCTCCCTTGATGAGGGTTTCAATGGCGTCCTTGAGGTGGACGCAGTCTTCTGTCAAATGACCATGACTCCTATGGTATTGACAGTATTTATTTTTATCTGCCCCTGGCTTGGCGGGAGCAGGTCGGGGACGCTTGACGCCACCGTCTCTGAAATCTGTACTGGCACACTCCGCCAAAATACGCTCACAGGAAGCCGTGAGCGGAGTGTACTCGGTGAAACGACCCGAGGGGCCCCTTTGTTCCCGGACTTCCCGGGGTCGATCTTCCTTCCTTTTCTCCCCGGTACGTCGGGGAGGAGGCTCTTGTCGTGAGCTGCTGTTGTTGTTGGGAGCGCGAGCCCTGGAGTCTCGGGCCCTGTTGGCAGCTTCTCTCTCCTCGTAGTCCATGTATGCTCGGGCCTTGTCGAGGAGGGCATCAAAAGTTGGAGGTGGTTCAATACCCACAGCCTTTCTGAATTCTGTGCCGGGGAGGAGACCCCTCTCCAGCAAGTATCTTTTCATATGGTACGCGCAGGGGACCTGTATTGCTTCCCGGTTGAAGCGGTTGATGAATTCCCTCAAGGTTTCATCCTGTCTTTGGATGATGGCCTCGAGGGCCGCCTCGGTCTTCGGATGGCGCCGAGAAGCTGTGAAGGAACTGATGAACTGGTTCTTCAGATTCCGCCACGACGTAATTGAGCCCGGGGCGAGCCCTTTATACCAGTCCATGGCCGCCTTCCTGAGAGTCGTGGGGAAAAGACGGCACTTGATGGGCCCCCCGACATTATGATAGTGGAGCATGGCTTCGAACCCGTCAATGTGGTCGACCGGGTCCGCTACTCCGTCATACTCCTTCAGATGCGGGGGCTTCTCCATGCCCGGGGGGATGGGTGCATCCATGATGGCCTGCGACAGGGGACCGCGGGGGTCGTCCTCGTCGCTCCTCTCCGGAGAAAGAGAAGGGGTCCTGTAGTTATGTCTGGCACGATGATCGTGCTGAGTTTCCCTCGAGCGTGATGCTCGGTGGTTGAAGGTCACACGCCCGTCCCCGACGTGCCTCTTGTCGTGCCTTGATGGGTCGCGACTGGGTTCTCCGGCAGGGATGGCGGGCTGTCTCTCATGGTAGGGCCGCCTCTGCTTCGGCCGGGGAGAAGGGCTCCTGGAGTTCTCCCTGTAGTGTCTTCGCGGGGGAGAAGGGTGTCGAACTTCCGTGACCCGAGGAGGTGGAGAATATGGCCTCCGATGCTTCCTCGGGGGTCGTCGATCATCTTCAAGTGCCCTTAATCTTTCTCCTTGGGCGAAGATGAGATAATTTGTCTGATTAATGGCCGCGAACAGTGCCTGAGTCGTGGCATCTGCCCCGGCGGGAACTGGGACTTCATAGAACCGGGAAGCTCTGTGATGAGCGAGAGCTACCGGGTCATCTTCGAGTGCTGGAATGGTCGAAGAGGATGATGCAGTAGCCCCGTCCCTGTAGGAGGAAGGTCCAGGGGCAGTCGTCACAGGGATGGAATTGTGGCCGGGATCACCAGGGTTATTGAGGTGTCCATTCTTGTCCGCGGTACCGTTATTAGTGTCGGCGACACGGACGGGATGCTCGTCGCGAGCTGGATCAGCCATGACAGGTAGTTGAATTGAGCTTTGGTATTTTAGAGTTGTTCGTTAGACGGGGAAGCTGGTTCCCACAGACGGCGCCACTGATCTTACCTGATCAGAAATGGACCGTCACGGCTGGCTCCGAGCAGAAAGCTTTTTGAACGAAGTGGGGGGGGGGGGGGGGGGTACCTGCAAGGCACTCCGATGCTGAAGTAAGTAGGAGTACGAGCAGATAATAGCAAGTGTAAAGTTAGAATGATGAATACTTGACCCTCTGGAAGTAGAGGGTATTTATAGCCCCCAGCGCTGGGCCAAGGTTCCTTCATTGGGCCGGGCAGGTTTGGCCCAATGGAGGAACTGCCAGGTTCTACGTGCGTAGTGGGGACCCGCACGTGGTCCCCTTCCTGGATGTTCTGCGTGAAGTGCGGGCGGACGGAGACGCGGTCTTTTCGGAGTATCGTTGGGAGGACAGTGGGCTGAGTCTGCCCTAGCTGGGGTGCTCGAGGTAACGTCGAGCTGGGCCTCAGACTGTGGTGCTGGACCACCTCATGTCGAGCTGGAGGCGTATCGTCGAGCCAGCGACTGCGCGTCGGGCACGGTCTCACTCTTTGGTCGGCGTGGCCCTTGTAAGTCCATTTGGACTGGGCCTTTGCAATGCTTTTGGGCCTGTCGGGCCCAGTCCAGAACAATTTTTAACACAGTGATGGATGTTAAAGACAAAACAAAAGATAATGTGAAGGCTAGACAAGACATGGAAATTTGGTGTAATCGTAAAGAGTTGGAATTGAAGCCTCAACCAAATGGAAAATTATTTAAACCCAAAGCTTGTTTCAGTCTGACCCCCCAAGAAGCTAAAGCGGTTTGTGGATGGCTAAAAGGTTTGAGAATGCCTGACGGGTATTCTTCAATTTTAGCAACGTGTGCTGATGCTAACACTGGGAAGTTGCATGGTATGAAAAGTCATGATTGCCATGTTTTTATGGAACAATTGCTACCAATTGCATTCGGTTCTCTACCCAAACATGTGCTTAATCCACTCACTGAAATTAGTCAATTTTTTAGAGATATTTGTGCGTCAACTTTAAGAGTGGATGACATCATTAAGTTGGACCAAAATATTCCAGTCATTCTCTGTAAGTTGGAACAAGTATTTCCGCCTGGTTTTTTTGACTCCATGGAACATCTACCTATGCATCTTGCATATGATGCTTATCTAGGAGGACCTGTTCAATATAGGTGGATGTATCCGTTTGAAAGGTTCATGGGTGATTCAAAGCGATCAGTGAAAAATAAAGCTAGAGTTGAAGGATCAATATGTGCACATTACTTGCATCGAGAAACTTCACATTTTTGCAGTCACTATTTCAAGCACTTGATGTTAACTCCAAGAATCATAAGGAATCCTGTAAATGTTATCGAAAGAAGTCAGTACACCTTATCAGTCTTCGGGCTTCCAAGTCGTCCCTCTGGAAAGAAGGGTGAGCATTGGTTGACCCAACAAGAAATGCAATCTGCACATGTTCATGTCTTGATCAACTGCATTGAAGTTAAACCATATCTTGAGTAAGTATAATCCAACTTCTTAATTTTCTTTACAGTGTGAATATAAAATTGATTACCTTGAAACTTATAGTGTGTTTCTTTTTAGGGAATTTAACAACACCTATTTTGATAGTATCGGTTTACAATTAACATCTGGTGTCATTCATGCCCAATTTCCAACATGGTTCAAGGAGAAATTGTATAGGGTTGTTGCACCGACTCCAGAAATACTCCATTTGAGAAACTTATCTAATGGCCCTCGTCAAAGTGCAAACAAATGGCACACATACTTCGTGAACAGATATAAATTTCACACTCATGAATGGACTGAAGAGAAAAAAACCATAAACAGTGGCGTATTTGTGAAAGGAGTTACAGATGGTGGTGAAGATGACTTCTATGGTTTTGTTAAACATATCTACGAGTTAGTATACAATTACTTGGACTCGGAAAATAAAGTTGTCTTGTTTTATTGTGAATGGTATGATCCAACTAGAGACACAAAAATAGATAAGACATATGGTACTGTTGAGATTCAAATGGACCGGAGGTACAAAGAGTACGACCCTTTCATAATGTCAAATACTGTTAGGCAAGTTTATTATGTTCCTTATCCTTCATTTGTTCCACGTAAACGAAGGTCTTGTGTTGTAATAAAAACAAAACCATTGGGTCATATTGAAACTGACGATCTAGTGAAGGATGTTGCTTACCAAGTTGATGAAGTTGAAGTTAATGATGTGATTCCAGATGAACACACTACAAGTTTGTCTGATTCAATGGTTGAGGGGAATCAAGTTGATGAGGATGAAGATCATGAAGATTCTAGATCCGAGGATAATATCACATCAGATGACAAGGATGATATGGATGACGAGCATGACGATTTAGAATAGTGAACCTATATTAATGAGAATTGTGTCTTGTAATTTTATTTAATGAACCATTTATTGAATGATTTAATGAATATGTATTCATGATAATTGTGTCTTGTAATTTTACTTGACGAACCATCTATTGAATGAGTTAATGAATATGTATTCATGAGAATTGTGTCTTATAATTCAAATATATTATATATTAACTTGTATTTTCTATAAATAGGTAAAAATGCCACCCAAAGATAATAAGGGTAAAGGTCCTAGTGATAGTGGTAGGAAGCCCAGGCGTCCAAGGGTAGTAGTATGCCAGTCACCTCACTCAGCCACGTGCCCTCCCCCGCAGAGTCAGGTTCAGCATATGTCCATGGACAGTACTATGCCATTTACTCCATTACTATCATCTCAGAGTCCTCTTCAGTTCCCATCTGGGAGTACATGTTTTATTAGTCCATCTGGGGCCTCACCTAGTTTACCATTCCAGCAGACACAGGTGCCCTCATCCTTCCAGCAGACACAGGTGCCCTCATCCTTCCAGCACAGTTTTCCATTTCCCACACAGATGCCCTCATTCGTGCAGCAGCCTGGAGGATCCAGCACCCCACTTCCTACACAGATGCCCCCATCCGTCCAGCAGCCTGGAGGATCCACCTCTTTATGACCCACACAGACTGGTCGCACCCCACATCCCACACATGTACCTGCATCCGATGATCATGCAGAGTCGAATGATGACGATCTTAGTGTGGATGATGATCAGATAGATGGGAGAGATCTTCGAGGGGATGATCCGAGTGAGATTCATACCATTAATGGGAGATTTTGGATTTGGCCTGAAGGGAACTCCTAAGTTTCTTATTTATTGTTTTTTTATTTATAAGTACACATTTCCATTTTTAATATAACATTATATAATTAATTATGCTAATTCAATTATTGTTGTTTTAGTTTCGGGCCGAGCCGGACTGCTGCTAAGGTTATAAATTATATAATTCAGCAGAATTATACAAATTTTTTGAAGAGTTTTAGAGAAGTTTCTGATAAAGAAGAATGGTTCAAGCAATTTCAGATATAATTAATTTATTTCGTAAGTTATTTTTATTTAAATGACCTTTTCATTATTGTTATAATTTATCTAACTATTTATTTTAATGTCATACAACATTGCAGGCGAAATGTGTTTGGGATCCCCTGAACCATAACAAAGTAAAAAAAAATTATTTTGGCAGGAGTTCAAGAATTATTTTGTGTTGTATATTATTGTGATTTCTGATGCAGCAAACTTTGTGATTTCACCTTGCGTTTCTCTTGTGGCAAGTGGTGGTCGTTGTTCTCTCTACAGATGCTAACGGAGGCTGAGGTCCTGATGAAGAAGTCCTGAAACTGCCCCGGTGGTCCTGAACAAGAAGACGGAGGCAGAGGTCCTGATGACGAATAGAAAAGTGGCAAGTGGTGATCGTGAAGAAAATCTGCTCGTAGATGCTAACGGAGGCAGAGCTCTGGTTTAGGGTTTTGATGATATCGTGAAGAACAATAGAAAAGTGATGATACGGATTTTTGATATTTATTATAAAACTACCTACGAAAGCGCTTTTAAAAGCGCTTTCTAAAGGTCACCTATAACAGCGCTTTTTAATGTAAAAGCGCTTTCGTAGCATATCCTATAGCAGCGCTTTTAAAAGCGCTTTCTAAAGGCCAGCTTTAGCAGCGCTTTGTAAAAGCGCTTTCTAAGGTTAACCTTTAGCAGCGCTTTTGAAAAGCGCTTTCTTAAGGTACCTGTGATACGGTGGGAGAACTGACTTGAGGTTTTGCGTTTGTATTCGCAAATGTTTCGGTTTAGCAAGAGTCGCCACCGACTTTTTATTTTATCCTAAGGAAAGGTTAAAAAGTACAGAAAAAACCTTTGAGATGTTTTCTTGGGTTCGGGGAGTAGATTATAGAGAGGGAAGGTATTAGCACCCTTTCTATCCATGGTTATCCATGGGCTCTTAGTTACTTGCTTAGATCACTTGCCTTTGCTTTTCAATTGTTTGAAATGGTGCTTTCAATTGTTTGAAATGGTGTTTTGTGTGTGTGGTTTTGAAAATGTTTTGAAAAAGATGCCTTGTCTAGGAAACCATTGTAACAATTCTTTACTCGAATGTTTTACAAAGGTGTTTGTCTTTTTGAAAAGATGTTCCAATGTTTTTTGAAAGTTTGTTTTTGAAAGTTGTGTTGTGGAGTGTGTTTTGAAAAATGGCAAGGATTTGTTTTGCAAGTTGGTCAAGTAACCAAGAGCTATCTACCCTAAATTTCTCAAAGATCTTTCCTATGTTTTAACCCTTTTAACAATATTGTTCCACCATTGTATTTGATGGACAATCTTGTGTTTAGGATGTTAACGGGACGGGCGCGGGTCATCGTTTAGACCATGAATGCAATAGTGCCAAGTGTCTTTGGCAATTTTTCTCTAAGGGACTTGATCATTTTTTAGGCAACTTGAGAAAGCGTCATCGAGGGACTATAATCATTTGATTTGTTTTTGTTTGGCCAAAGACACTCAACATGCAACATGGCCCATTTTTGAAGGCAACAAGTGGAGGAACCCTATGGGTGTAAGTGTGAATTGTGTTGTCCATTTTCATGCTTTTTTTGTCTTTGTATTAGTCAAGCTATTTGTTATTTGATTTGCATACAAACCCTAAGTCTATCATGGCATAATTTGAAAGCTTTTAAATGCGGAAATTTAAAGTCCTAAATTATTACAACATAATTATGGGTATGGGGGTACAAATGTTTAAATGGGGGGATATTTAGCAAGAAATTAAATCTAAAACTATTACACCCATATTGAATATACAAATATCAAATTGTACAATAATTAAATAAATACAATAAATATGCAAAATGTATTATGCACAAAAATGTTTTTTTATGTATGTAAAAGTATCTTTTAATGTGAAATATAAACAAGATAAAAAAGTCAATTTTTGGTGATTTTTATTGTCTTAGGGTTAAACCCTAGTTTTTTGAATAAACATTTTTATTTATTGAGTATATACAAAATAAATTAATTTATGCACAAAATAAAAAGTATATGGTTAAAAAGGTATTTTTGATGTCACATATTAATAAAAATAAAAATGTATTATTTTTATATTTTTGTCCTAAATATTTAATAAAATATGTATAAGTATATTTATATATATTTAATAAGCTAAATATGTACAAAAAATAAAATATTAATTATTTACAAAAAATGTATTTTTTAGAAAATGTTTTCAAAATGTAAATGAAAAATAATAACTGAAAATAAATATATTTTTTTGTATTTTTTAGTGTTTTAAATAAAAAGGAAATATATTTGTTTATATATATATGCTAAATAAAACAAATAAATGCAAAAATGGGTGGAAAAATATTTTTAATGTTTTTTATGTTTTGACAAAAAATATCAAGTCAGAAGAAAAAATAAAAAGTAAAAAATAATGGATATTTCACACAATGGGCCAGGGGGTGTAAATGGAAAAAAGGGGTGTGAACAACAAGGATAGCTCAGGCCCAGCCCAAGCCATCATCTTCTTCCTCCAGCTTCTGTCAAACGCGCGCTTCTTTGTTCAAAATACAAACTCCTGATTCTTTGAGTTTTAGCAAAAACTCATAACACAAACAATGTAGAGCATTAAATCACGATTCCAAATATGTAAGAAACTTAACCTAACTCTAAGAAACCAGGGAGAATTTCTCCATCCCCAATTTCTGACCTAATTTTTCTTCAATGTTCATGGCCAAAATTCTCACAGCACGCATAATATAATTGAAAAGTAAATACATGGATGGATTCAGGGCTATGAGTAGAACATGTTTTCTTCACAAACCTAAGCTTAATCATGCCTGGATAGAGAGATAGAAGTTCATGTTTTTACCTGTTTCAGCTTGACTTGAACAGAACAATGTAGCAACTTCCAATGGATTTTGAGCTTTTGTACAACTTGTCTGAAGTCCAAGGATGCTTCTCCAACTCCTAGCTTGCTTTAAAATCAACTGAATCGTGCTATGGAAGTCAACCTGCACATCTGGAAAATAAAAATGGCAAACGTGGTTATGGGTGTTACAGCTTGAGTTCAATGCTTGGGATTGCTTCAGTGGATGACATGGAACATGTTTGAACTCTTTTTGGCTAAAGTGCACGGGTGGAAATGTTTGTGGAAGTCAAGTTGCATAACTTGCTCTGTTTCTGCAGCAAGAGGGTGTTTTTGTGTATGGGGAGGTATTGAGGATGAAGGACTCGTGTTTTAGGTCAGTTAGGGCATATGTAAGATGAGAACAAAGTTTGCTTAGGTTGGTGTTTACAGGAATGAGAGTTGGAGAGTTTTGGCAAGCTTTGCTTGTTTTTGAAGTAAGTAAACTCAAGTCCTTATGCAGACCTGTATATCCTCTCTATCTATGATGCACCACTTATTCTTGATCAGAGTGATTTGTGTACAAATGCTAGCCTCAAAGATCTGGCCCATACCTCTTGGATTTTGTATTTGACATAAAGTGCATCTTTATCAAAATGGCATGTTTGCTTTTTCTACTTAAGGATTGATTTTATGTGCAATGCCCAAAGGGAAGAAATAATGCATTAATACAATGGTTAGGCATTTAATTATGGTGTGTGAGACTGGTTTTGAGGCCTGCAAGCTAGCTTGTACAAGCTGATTTGAAAAATGCCAATGTATGAACATGTATTTGGTTATGAACAAAAGTGATTTTTGCCCAACTTTGCAAAATCGATTCTCTCTAACCACAATGGTGTTTGAGAAGTTCTTGGACAATTTGGAAAGCTTGGAATGTGTACTAAAATCCATATTTGTAATGCAAATTGAAACTCCAAGTGGAACCATGTGAAAAGTGGCCATGAAGTTGGACAAAAGTCCTGCCTATAATAGGTCAAAATTTCTCTAAGTTAAAAATGTTTTGCACCCTTATTCCAAAAATCATAACTTGAGATACAAGCTTCCTTTGAGAAAACTTTGTGAATCAAAGTTGTAGATTTTGAAATTGACTACAAATTTCATGTTTCAAGTTTTATTTGAATCCATTTGCATCTTGGTGAAAAAATGGGACAAAGTTAGGAAAAAATAAGGGAGTTTCATAACTTAGAAAAATTCTAAGTTATAAAATTTTCTCATCTTAAACCCTAATTTGCAATTTTGGGTTTCTTGATGAACAAGTTCCATAATTTGACATGTCTTGATGAAAAATGAATCTTGGCACTTGATTTTGACCAAAAAGTCAAAGTTTGACTTTTCAGTATACAGTCAAATTTTGATCAGTTGACTGGAAAATTCATCTGTCAATCCTGTGCATTTGAGATCTTTTGAACTTGTTGAATGGATCAAGACAATTACATTGAGTTCTTGAGTCCATATGTGAGCTTGTTTTGCCATTGGTTAGTTCAAACAGTCAAAAATTGCCTTTGTGCAGTCAAAACCCTAAAAATGACCATTTTGCCCTTTTGGTGATCTGATCAAATTTCTTGTGGAATTGTGATCCAAACTTGACCAAATGGTTCATATGAGTTCATTATGTTGATGTGGGTCAAAAATCATGAGGTTTGACTGTCAATTGGCCACAGTTGACTTTTTCCCCAATACAACTGATTTCTAGGTCAACTGTCCAATTGACTGGGCAAAGATTGGAATCAAGGCTTGAAACTTGGTATGGATAAACTTGTGAGTCCAACATGAAGCATGAAAGTCACTTTGGGTATTTTAGGTCAAAACATCTTTGTGCAAACTCAAACCCTAATTTGGGTCAATAGTGCAAGGAGGAGTCTTGAGCAGAGCAAACCCTAACTTGATCTTGAGCTCCAAGAGTCTTGTGGTGAGAAAATGTTGATGAAATGAGAGGGAAAATTTTGGGGTACAACAGTTTCCCATGTTCAATCTTCTTGAACCTGAAGAGTTAGATTGGAAAGTTTGCCTTTCGCGTCTCGAAGGTAAAAGGAGATTGGACACTAGAGTGCCCGTAAATTTGCACTCGTCAAAGCATGGGTGCGGGAATGGGCTTAAAGATGCCATTTGGAGATGGGCTTAGATATGCCATATGGAGATGGGCTTAAGGATGCCATCTGGAATGTTTGTTGAACTGTAGTGTGATAGGTCAGAAGAATGCGGGTCAAAATGGTATCCGTGTCTGGAATGCATTTGAGCTGTATCTGGAGACTGAATTGGTATGAGCAAAAGAATGGCCTCCGCATCTGGGGCGTATCTGAGCTGTAATTGTGTTTGAATGTAGAATGAATATCAGAATGACTGCCGTGTCTGGAGTGTATTTGTATTGTATCTGGGTAACAGAGCAACATCTGTATATGGAGCAAATGTGTGCTGGGGACAAATTCTGAATGAGTGACAGAATGGCAACCGTGTCTGGAGCGTATCTGGACTGTATCTGAAGTTGAGATTTGTATGAGTAACAGAATGACTTCCGTGCCTGGAGTGTATCTGAAATTGTAACTGGGATTGAGATCCGTATGAGTAATAGAATGACTTCTGTGTCTGGAGTGTATCTGGAACTGTAACTGGGATCTAAATAAATGACAGAATAACTTCCGTGGTGAATGCACTGGGGAGAATCAAACTGCTGTTGTAAGGGTCAGAATGGTATCCGTGCTTGGAATGCATTGAACCTTGAGGTGGATAAATGAATCTGAATGAGAGATAGAATGGCTGCTATGTCTGGAGCGTATCTAGTCTGTATCTGATTGTTGTAGTCTGAATGAGTAGTAGAATGACCGCCGTGTCTGGGGTGTATCTGTACTGTATCTGACTTGAAATTATGAATGGGTAATAGAATGACTGCCGTGTCTGGGGTGTATCCATACTGTATCTGAATAATTGTTAATGATAGTCTTTTAATCTTATCCTGAAAAGGATGAAATGTTAGCTAAAACATAAAGTTATGTTGCATGATATGTATGATGCAATATATATGTTATATCAATGTTTATGATATATGAATGTAATGAATGCGCATGTAAGCTGATGAGCTGTCTTGCTGAGGATAGATGAATCCGGAGATGAGAGAATCTTGACTGTTGTCGGGGAAAATGAATTATTGACTGTTGCAGGGGATTGCAGGAATCTGAGTGCTAAAGTTGAGATATCCTTGTTGACTGCTGACAGCTCGGGGAACAAGATCTTCAATTGTTGAGGGATCTTAGGACCACTGCCGGGGATTGAAAATCCTTGGTGACCTATGGGGAATGAGAATTATGATGATCTCTACTGGGGAGTTCAGAACCTGGGAGACTCATGCTGGAGGAGTGAGACTGAGAATCTTCAATCTGATGGGAGGTATCTCTGTGAGGAGAATGTTCACTAATCTGGTTCCGCTGGGGATTGATAGTTGGAGGTTTTAGCTCTGTTGGGGTTTAACAGCTTTGACTTCGCTGGGGATAGGATTTTCAGATTTTTAGGGCTCCATTGGGGATACTGAAACTTAACTCTGAGGGGAATTAAGTTTTGGAAGGTTCTCTGGTTGGGGAAATCAGCTCTGAGAAAGCTTTTGTTCTGCTGAGGATCCTGAAGTTTAACTCTGTTTGGGGAATTAAGTTCTGGATTTTGACTTTGTTGAGGAATTTGGAGTTTAATTCTGCTAGGGATTCCTTCTGAAAGGGCATCAAGATATCTATCCGTACCTTCAACCTATCAGTAATCATCTTTTCTTAATTAGTACGGAAATGATTATGTTCAAATGCATATGCCTATTTAACAAAACATTGGACGTTTCTCAAATAAAACATAAGTGTAGAAAAGCAAAAGGAAGACAAAGCAAATTTCTGTATTTGGAAAAGTATTTGTATTAACTTTCTATGAGTATCTTTGTACAAAGGAGACAGGCATCCTAGTAAGAGGATGTTGTCGTAAAAATTGAAAAAATTTATACAAGAGAAAGATGGCTATGTGAAACAATTCCATGGGATCCCCATTCTGCTATAGCCTTCACAACTCTGAATATCTTGTCCATTCAATGCTTCGTCCGCCGATGATTGGGTTGATCAGAAGCTCGGAGCTTGTTGATGAAGAGATTGTTCCTTAAAGTGATCCGACGAGACAGAGTCATACGCTTTAATTCCCTAACTTTTGCCTGGATCGCCCTTTCGGGTTTTCAATCCACCGGGAAACCCCTTTTTGCCCAAGCCGCCCTTTCGGGTTTTCGACTTGCCGGGTGTACAATTTTTTTTGTTGTTTTATCCCTAATTTTTGCCTGAACCGCCCTTTCGGGTTTTCGGTTCACCGGGATACCCATTTTTGCCCAAGTCGCCCTTTCGGGTTTTCAACTTGTCGAGTGGTTTCATGCATAGTATCTTTTGACTATGTCTGCATTCACAGGGTGTGGCAAATCGTCGCCGTCCATGGTGGTCAGAATCATTGCACCACCAGAAAATATGCTCTTGATCACAAATGGTCCTTCATAGGTAGGAGTCCATTTTCCCCTGGGATCACTTTGCGGTAAGATAATCCGCTTGATTACGAGATCTCCGACTTGATATACTTGACGTCTGACTTTCTTGTTGAAAGCCTTGATCATCTGTTTTTGGTACGTCTGACCATGGCAAACAGCAGTGAGTCGCTTCTCATCGATCAAATTGAGTTGATCGAGTCGGGTCTGAATCCAATCGTCTTCACTCAAACCAGAGTCCTTCATAATCCTTAAAGAAGGAATTTGAACTTCCATGGGTAGGACAACTTCCATGCCATATACCAAAGAAAATGGGGTTGCCCCTGTTGAAGTATGTGCCGTGGTACGGTATCCATGCAGAGCAAACGGTAACATCTCATGCTAGTCCTTGTAGGTGACTGTCATTTTCTGAATGATCTTCTTAATGTTTTTGTTCGCAGCTTCAACAACACCGTTCATCTTCCGCCGATAGGGAGATGAATTGTGATGATAAATCTTGAACTGTTCGCATAGAGCGGTGATCATAGTATTATTCAGATTAGTACCGTTGTCTGTGATGATCCTGTCGGGGACACCATACTGACATATGAGGTTCTGCTTGATGAAGCGGGCAACCACATTTTTTGTAACAGAGGCGAAGGAAGCTGCTTCGACCCATTTGGTAAAATAGTCAATGGCAACCAGGATGAAGCGATTTCCATTGGATGCCGTGGGATTGATCTCTCCAATCATGTCAATGCCCCACATTGTGAATGGCCAAGGAGCTGTCACAACGTTGAGAGGAACAGGAGGAATATGAATCTTGTCAGCGTAGAATTGACATTTGTGGCAAGTACGGGAATGTTGATGACAATCAGCTTCCATAGTAGACCAGTAATAGCCTGCCCTTAGAATCTTCTTAGCCATCGTATGTCCGCTCAAGTGGGTGCTAAACGTGCCACTGTGTATCTCAGTCATGATCAACTCTGCTTCAGCTTTATCTACACATTGGAGTAAAACACAATCATGGTTGCGCTTATAAAGGATGCCGTTGCTTAGGAAGAACTTGGCAGCAAATTTCCTTAGGAACTTTTTGTCATTTATGGAAGCTCCTTCGGGATATTCTCTAGTCTGGAGATACCTTTTGATTTCATGAAACCAAGGTTGTTCCACTACTTCTTCGGTATTAATCTCATGACAATGCGCAGGTTCATCCATTCGCTCGATGGTGATTTGGGGAGCCTCGTTATCCCAGTTGAGTTTAAACATGGAAGACATTGTAGCCAGAGCATCTGCTAGCTGATTCTCTTCTCGCGGGAAATGCTCGAAGGTGATTTGCTCGAAATGAGGCAACAATGTCAGGACATGTTCTTTGTATGGGATAAGATTCCGATGCTTGGTATCCCACTCTCCTTTGATTTGACTGATAACCAAAGCCGAGTCCCCAAATACGATCAAAGATTTGATCCCCAGGTCTATAGCAGCCTTGAGACCAAAAATGCAGGCTTCATATTCGGCCATGTTATTGGTACAACTGAAGCAAAGTCGGACCGTGAAAGGTGTATGGAAACCTTCCGGGGAAATGAGTACCGCACCGATACCGTTTCGAAGTGCATTTGAAGCACCATCAAAGTACAGGGTCCATCGGGATCCATTTTCAGGTTCGTCATACGGTCCGTTACCTTTAATGTTGTCCAAATTCATGATGTCCTCGTACGGGAAGTCGAATCTCATAGACTGATAATCTTCGATAGCTTGATGAGCTAGATGGTCAGCTAGTACACTCCCTTTTATAGCTTTTTGGGTGGTATACTGGATGTCATACTCAGTTAGGATCATTTGCCATCTAGCGATTCTTCCAGATAAAGCAGGCTTCTCGAAGATATACTTGATAGGATCCATTTTGGAAATCAACAAGGTGGTATGAGTCAACATATACTGCCTTAGTCGGCGAGCAGCCCATACCAAAGCGCATCAAGTTTTCTCGAGCAGTGAGTAGCGAGTCTCACAGTTGGTAAAATTTTTGCTAAGGTAATAAATGGCATGCTCTTTTCGACCAGACTCGTCATGCTGGCCCAGTACGCACCCCATTGAGTTGTCCAAAACGGTCAGATACATGATCAGCGGCCTTCCTTTGACGGGTGGCATCAGAATAGGAGGTTCTAGCAAATACTCCTTGATCTTATCAAAAGCAGCTTGGCAATCGTCGTTCCATTCGACTACCTGATCTTTCTTCAATAGTTTGAAAATTGGCTCACAGGTAGACGTCAGATGAGAGATGAATCTGGAAATATAGTTCAAGCGCCCCAAGAACCCTCTAACCTCCTTTTCAGTACGGGGGGCCGACATTTCTTGTATATCTTTCACTTTTGCTGGATCGACCTCAATGCCTTTGTTGCTGACAATGAATCCTAGAAGTTTACCAGACCTAACTCCAAAAGTGCACTTACTTGGATTCAGCCTGAGTTTGTACTCCTTCAACCTGGAAAACAGCTTTTGCAAATGTTCAAGGTGTTCCTCCTCTGTTTGTGATCGAGCTATCATATCGTCTACATAAACTTCGATCTCATGATGTATCATGTCATGAAACAAAGCTACCATGGCGCGTTGATAAGTTGCCCCTGCGTTCTTTAGTCCGAACGGCATCACCTTGTAGCAGAAGGTACCCCGTTGTGTAACAAAGGTTGTTTTCTCCATGTCCTCGGGGGCCATTTTAATCTAGTTGTAGCCCGAGAATCCGTCCATGAAGGAAAACACCTTGTGCTGAGTTGTGTTGTCAATCAAAATGTTGATATGCGGTAGCGGAAAATCACATTTAGGGCTAGCCCTGTTCAAATCCCGGTAGTCTACACACATTCTGACCTTGCCATCTTTTTTAGGAATGGGCACAATGTTAGCAACCCATTGCGGATAGGATGTAACATCCAGAAAGCCAGTGTTGAATTGCTTCATTACTTCAGCTTTAATCTTCTCAGACATGTCGGGCCTCATTCGGCGGACTTTTTGCTTGATCGGTAGACAATCCTCTCTTGTAGGGAGACGGTGGACCACTATATCTGTGTCTAAACCCGGCATGTCTTTATAAGACCAGGCAAAGATTTCAACGTATTCATTCAACAGCTGTATTAAGCGCTCCTTGACACTTGGTTCCAGATTGGCACCCACTTGTACTTCTTTCCTGTCTTCCTCTGTTCTTAAGTTGACTATTTCCAACAACTCTTCATGAGGCAAGATGGCCCTCTCTTCTTGTTGTAGAAGTCTGGCTAGCTCTCCTGGTACTTCACAATCTTCGTCATCTTCATACTCAGCCTGATTGACCAAATCTTCAGATTTATTGAAGGACATAGCAGAATAGTCACCCATAGAATCCAGAGTGGATGGGTACCTTCATTTGTGAGTGTGGGTGTGTGTAAGGGATAGCCATCCTTAAACAAACAAAAATGCAAAAGGAAAGAAAATGAACACGGCAGTTTATAAATGAAAAACGTCCAATGATTCATTAAACATGGCATATGAATATGAAGAGAATCAAAACCCTTACAAATGGACCTACATGCCCCGGGCAAGGCATGAGGTGAAAAAGTAGTGTGCAGATTGTTTAAAAGTAATTATTACAGACCAACAGGAAATGTTCGAAAGATAAGTTACTGATTAATGAAAGTAATGGGGACGAAGTCTTTCACCTCCCAGTTGCGTAGTCCCCCTTCGATGGTCGAGAAGATCCAATCTTCAATGTTGGCCTCTTCGGCTTTCGTCTTCCAAAGCATTGATTCCATGAGGAGAAATCTTGACGGGTGTCCTTTCAATTTTTGAGCGACGCATAGCTTTCTGCCCCGCAGTGGTAAATCCCAACCCAAACTTGTCTGTTTTGTGAGGAATTTCAGGCAACTGCCCCCATGTTGAGCTCTTCCCCTCCTTCATTGCAGCCTTTGCGTCTTTCAGAGATGCCATCCTGGCCACCTGCTTGGGTTCCTCAGCTACTGCCTTCGCTACTGCAACCTCGGGAGCAATTTCCTTGAAGTGTTGGAACGGTGTTTCAATGAATTCACCCTCCACTTCCACATACCTAAAGAAGTTCATATGACTGATCATGTACTCCTCTTCACCGTGTACAGTTATGATTTTTCCCTTAACAGGGTATTTCAGCATATGATGTAGGGAGGAAGTGACTGCGCCAACATTATGTATCCATGGTCTCCCTAGCAAGCAAGAGTATGACGGACGGATGTCCATCACATAGAAAGTTGAGTGGAATACTTCAGTGCCCACTTTGATGGGAATGTCGACCTCCCCATGCACCATCCTTTTTGACCCGTCAAAGGCCCTGACAATGATATTACTTGGTTTCAGCTCCAAGCCTTCACAATCCAATCGGTCCAGAGCTTTCTTAGGCAACACATTCAGAGAAGAACCAGTGTCGACCAAGACATGGGCGAGAGTAGTTCCTCGACATTCAACCGACACATGCAATGCGTCATTGTGCTTTCTTCCTTTCGGAGTCAGGTCATCATCAGAGAAACCCAGGCCGTTGTCGGCAGTAAGGCTGGCTACACAATCCTGGAATTGATCGGCTGAGGTTTCCTGGGGAACATGGGTTGTCTTCAGAAACCTTATCAAGGCTTTGGCGTGAGCCTCCGAACAAAGCAGCAATGCTAACATGGAGATCTTCGAGGGAGTTTGCCCCAGTTGCTCTACAACGTCATAATCACTTTTCTTTATTATTTTCAGAATCTCCTCCATTTCTTTCTTAGAGGTTTCAGGGATGACCAATGGTTGAGCCCTCGTCCTGACGAGCTCATCTTGGATCCCTTTCCCCTTATCAGCAGAAGTAGGAGGGACAACCATATGAGTAACAACTTCTTCAATCAACAGAGTTCTTGTAGAAAGTTTTATCGGTGCAGGAGTAACCTTGGGAACAGCTGAGGGTCCAAAGATTGCCTTTGGAGGGGCAATCTCTGGAGAGAAAATTCTCTCACTTCGGGTAATCTTGCTCGTATCGACAATGTTTCCAATGTCGGCATTTTCTTCGTCAGAGCTCTCTTCAGTTATCTCAACTTGTTTAACACCGTCGTAGTAGATTTCTCCACCATAATTCCACGGTATCGATTTGTCAGATTTGTAGGGGACAGGTCCAGGCATGGTTACTTTCAGAGGAACAATCTTCGTAGCGAATGTAATCTTAACAGGCTTTTTAGGGACCTTGGAAAGATTTGTGGAAATGGTGATTATTGAAACATCTTCGATATGGGTTGGAGTAGCAGGAATCTTTTCGAAAAGAATTTGTTGGCTGTCCATTAGGCCTTGGATGCCTATCTTCAGCAATGGACAGTCGATTGGTAGGGAGGAACAACAGTAGCAGTCTTTTTTACATCCTGGGAAAATCCTAGCCTTCAACAGATTCAACTTGATTGTTAGTAGTGGAGTTACCAGATCATCAATAGTAACAACATACAGATCTTCTTCAATAGCATGGACATTGCGACCATGCTTCGGCATTGGAGCGGATATTATGTTCGGCTTCTCTGGAGCATCAAACTCAACCTCTTTTGCATCTATCAAGTCTTGAATTTTATGCTTAAGCGCCCAACAATTGTTGGTGTCATGCCCGACGCTGTCAGAATGATATGCATATTTAGCATTGGGATGATAATGCGGGGAAGTTGTATTCACATTTTTTGGTGCCTCTTTGATAGTGGTGAGATTTAGCTTCAACAAATGGGGAAGAACTTGTGCGGGCGTCATATTGATGCGGGTGAACTGCTGTTATGGTCGTTCTACCCGTTGCTGGTTAGGTCTGGACTGATTGTTACGAGGCTGATCATTTGATGAATTTTGGATCATCACGACCCCCACAGTCGGCCGGCGCTCAGTTTTTCCCGATCTTTACTGGGAGTATATAACAGCTGCCTCCTTCTTGGCCAGAAATGATTTCTTAACAGTTGTGGATGCAAAGGCATCCCTTTGAATCTTCCCACTCTTAATACCAGCTTCCACTCGTTCGCCAGTCAGAATCAATTCAGTAAACCCTACGGAAGAGCTCCCGATCAAATGGTTGAAGAATGGGCCAGATAGGGTCCCCAAGAACATATCAAATTGTTCCCTATCTGAAAGATGTGGCTGCACTCTTCCGGCCAAGTCGCGCCATTTCTAGACGTATTCTTTGAATCCCTCATTTGAGGCCATCCCATACTCTATATCTGAGTACGGGTTGGCGCCAAGTCAGCGTTATATTGATACTGGCGATAAAAGGCAGCTGCCAAGTCCTCCCAGCTATGCACCTCTGACCTCTCAAGTTGGTAAAACCAATCTAGCTATGTATCGGACAAGCTATCCTGGAAGAAGTGTACCCAAAGATTTCTATCGGGTGAATGAGGTTGAATTTTTCTGACATACGAGCTTAGGTGCATCTTCGGGCAAGACAGACCGTCGTATTTTGCAAAAATTGGTACCTTAAACTTCGGAGGGATCACAATCCCAGCAATCAATCCCAATTCTTCAAAATCTAACCCGGGAACCCTTTGCAGCTCCATAGCTGCCAGTCTATCCTCCAGGTTTTTGTATTTGTCGTCCGCTGGCGGGTATTGCTGCTCTGAGTAGTCTTCATCTTCCTCAACCTCTTCCTCTTCAGCCTCTAACTCAGAAGGTAATGCAACTCCTTTTCCCTTACCGGTTCCCTCATCAGATGTGGAGGGAAATTCAAGAACTCTCCTCGCTTCATTCTCAAATCTTCTTCCCACTGTAGCTACCCCAACTCTTTTCTTCTTCTTTTTTCCTTTTTCTTGCTCTTTATTTCCTAACAGTGCTTTAAGATCTTCCTGACCCTTTGCCAAGGTCATAAGGAGCTGTTGAAACTGCGAGTTTTGTGCCTGCAGATCTTTGGCCGTCTGTTCGAGATCCATCTTACTGAAATAAACAGCAGAGAGATAAGGAAACCTGGTGTGAAGACCTGTTTATGCATATTATGAATGATGTGTTTATTCATGTAATGCATTCAAGGATTTAGAAATTCAAAATTATTGCAAACAAAAAGAACACACGTCAAATTAATAAGAAGAAATTTGTCAGTACATAAATGCCCCATGGGCCAAATATTACAAAAACTTCTCAAGGTAAAAAGACGTTGCGCATCCTCTTTGGTGCGATGTAAGTGTTGAGGGTCTCCTCCTCGTGAAGTCGGCGGGTAAGCTCCAAAACCTTCTTCTCACTGGCGTAGAAGCTGGCTTCAAAAGTATTTCGCTCTTCCTTGAGTTGGATCCAACTCTTCTGCATTTCCTCCCATGATGTTGGCATGTCAGGATGTAGGATGGTGTAGGGAACCTCTCCTTCCTTAACAGGCTCTTTAATCAAAGGGAGAATATGAGGGTAAGGCATCATAAGACTCTGGGCTCGGGTTCGTACCCACTTGAGATAAGGCTCAAGAGGGATGGAGTTCTTATTCCCCAGTGTCTTGCTATCTACCTTGTTAGGCATCCTCCAAGCTCTGATAAATCTTTGGCGAAGTCCTCGCGCATCATTGTCGAAGTCAAAAACTAGGTCAGGAATCAGCATGTCATGAGGGCCATCCCTCCGTGCATATCCAAATTGTCTCAAAGCTAGACAAGGGTTATAGGTAATGCCCCCTCTATTTCCAAGTAAGGGAACATTAGGGAACTCACCACACGATCGACGATGATGACATTTTCTCTGGACCGAGAACACCAATGTACATCAGAATGTGTGAGGGTCATCAACCGTTGTGACCACCTTAAGCCTTGTTCATTCTTCAAAATAGATTGTGGAAGGTGAGAAATAAACCACCTTGCAAGGAGAGGAGTACAACACATTAGAACACCTCTCTTCCTCATTGTTCGTGTGTAAAATGAGTGGAGGATGTCCCCAAGCAATGTAGGTATGGGATTCCTGGATAGGAAAATCTTGACAGCATTGACATCTATAAGTTGGTCAGGATTTGGGAACAAGACCAACCCATAAATAAGGAGTGCCGCAATCTCTTCAAAGGCTTGCAGATCCAGGGAATTCCAGCACTCTTGTGCCTTCTCAAACAAGAATTTTGCCAAGAAGCCCTTGACACCACTTCTGGTCTCCCAATGCCCCTTGATGTCAGATGGTTGCAAGCGTAGTGCTTGAGCAACATCTTCAGGCTTTGGTTCTTTTTCCGTACCGTTGTAGGGTAGTTGATTAAGAATAGGAATCCTCAGGAGTTGAGAAAATTCCTCCAAAGTAGGCACCAATTGGTAGTCGGGAAATGTGAAACAGTGGTGAAGGGGGTCAAAGAATTGGAACAACACTTTCACCATGTCTTCTTCAATGTTGGTGTTGACTAGGCTGAGCAGTCTACCATGTCTTTCACTGAAGAGAGAGCTTTCTGGAATTCTGGATGTAAGCTCCTTGAGTTGAGGAGGGATTCTCACAAGGTTGACTTGGATAGTTTTCCTGCGAAGAATTTCCATGACCTACAAAACAAGAACAAAGATGAAGATCCAAACCCTTGAAATGGTTAGTGGATGCATATGATGCTTTATGATGTTCATGATGTATGCACAAACATATGTACAAGCAAGTCACACAAAACCCTAGTTTCAGGCTTGCATGAGGTTTCATAGGTAAGTACCCTCTTGAGTGTAGTTGGCTTAAAAACCTGTCCTATAAATAGTAACCGGGTTCTAAGGAGCTCAATATAATTGAATTGTTTTCTATGTTCATCGTTTTGGTTTAGCCACTTAACTAGCGACCAAAATATTCCAAGAAAATAACCCTCAATGAGTGTAGTATCGAGTATCTACCAACTTCGGACTGCACCAAAGCCGGTCATCTCACTACCCCTAATAAAAGGCCAAGATGGTCAAGTAAGGTTCTAGGTCATTAGTGCTTAGTGACATCGCTCAGCGGCCCCGTACTCTCCTTGATTGAACTCAAGGGTTACCGGTACTCACAAATATGTCGCACTAATATAGCTATTGCTTCAACCGTGTCAGTATACCCCGCACAGTTTCCAAAACGTATTGCTATCTATGAATGTTTCCCCAAATCCGGGTGTAGGATTTCAAGCCCAAACAAGAGAACCAAGATGTAAAGCAATCAAAGCAAACAATTAGTCATGCAAAAGGGTGATCTAAGCCCTAAGGTTACTCCACTTTTAATTCATGTCCCCAGCAGAGTCGCCAGTTCTGTGATATGGTGGGAAAACTGACTTGAGGTTTTGTGTTTGTTTTTGCAATTGTTTCGGTTTAGCAAGAGTCGCCACCAACTTTTTATTTTATCCTAAGGAAAGGTTAAAAAGCACAGGAAAAACCTTTGAGATGTTTTCTTGGGTTCGGGGAGTAGATTATAGAGAGGGAAGGTATTAGCACCCTTTCTATCCATGGTTATCCATGGTGTTGTACCCCAAAAATTTCCCTCCCATATTCTTCAAAGTTTTGACAAGCATCATCTCAATTTGCTCAAGTCTTCTCAAGGGTTGCACAGTCAACCACCCTCATAAGCCAGTCAAATTAGGGTTTTGGTTCCTGCAAGGAAGTTGAGGTTTTCAAGGGCTCAATCAAGTCCCATATGCTCATACACATTGTCAAGCATCTACATGTCAAGTTTCAAGACTCACAAGGTCAAGTTGCACAGTCAAAAACCCTAATTGCTTCACAATCAACTGCAGGGGCAAAATGGTCATTTGGCAGTCAAAAGTCAAAATTTTTGGTCAACATCTTATTTTGAAGCCACAATCATCATTTGATCAAGTCTTGATCATGATTCCACAAGAATGGCTCAAAAATCATCAAGATGAAAAAGTTTCCATTTTTGGACAGCTGAAAAGTCAACTGTAACTTGACCAAGGAATAACGTTTTCATGGTTCATCAGAAAAATCCCATCCAATGCTCATTTTGAAGGGGATGACATTTCCTACAACTCATATTCACATTCCAAGTCCAAGAAATGCTCTCACAAAAAGTTATCAATTTCAACATTATAGGTCATTTTCAAAAGTCAACAAAAAGGCATTTTAAGTCAAAGACCATAACTTGAGATTGGTAAATCAAAATGACACGGGACCAAAGGCATTGGTTATAGGACTTCAAGACCTTTCCAAAATGTCCAAGAACATGTTCATATGATCAAAATTGAGCAACATATGCATTGGAGAAGTTGGGAAATTTTCATGAAATGGCAAAAGTCAACTATCCTTAAAACTTCAATTTTTGACAAAAGGGCCCACTTTCTTCCACTTGATTCAGCATTGTCATGCCACCCACGTGTCCCATGATTAATCTCAAGACCAAATATTTATTTTTTTCATTTTTATTTAATTTTTATGGATTTAATTCATTTTAAATCCATAATAATTCAAATAAATCTAAAAAAATTAATTAAATGGTATCTTGTGGTTTGAATAGCCTTCATGAAGCATTTGCTAGCTGCCAAATTCGTGCAAGCTATTTTTGTACACAAAATCATGGTTGTTGGACCAAGAAAGGAATGTTCTTCAATGGTGGTCAAACAAAATCCAAAACATAATGGCACAAGTTTAAGGCTCCTAAATGTCACTTAGTTCCATTGACACATACATATGCAAGCAAGCCATACAGTATTGACGACCTAGAGAGAGCAGAAACGGCCAGAACCAAAACTCAAAATTGTCCAAAAAGTGAGAGTTCTAGAACAAGGTTGCAGGCACTTTGAGATCAAAAGAAGCACATAGTCTTCTTCATTGCCACTCCATGAAGCCAAAGCAACCACAAACGCGTCCTAAGATCCACTACCAAGCGCTGTAAGTTGTCTCAAACTCACCCCTGTACACGAAATCCATACTCTCCATTCTTGCATTTTTTCTCAAAGATATGGGCATAATCATATTGCTTGCTTGATTTCCAACATAACTGTAATATTTGATTTCATTTTTAAGCCTCATATGGTGATACCCGCGTCTAGGGTTTGTATTGTTTGTTTTTAGGCATTTTGTTTCCAGGCACAATCAGGACAAATCATAAGCATGAATGGATTCAGGAGGTGGAGACGAGATCAACTATGGTCTTGAAATGGATTTTCATGGCCTAGGGATGATTTTCGAAGCAACCTACGAAACTACCTGCGGATAAAAATCCACAGGTAAATAACCAGCAAATTGTTGAAGAAGACGATGATGTGTCTTCACCTCACTGGCCCGTTCAAACTCAACACGCGCTTTTTTTTATTTCCAGGATATTTGATTTTTATTACATATAATATTATTTATCTCTTATTATAACGAATTGAAGCAATTGGCTGAGTGGAGAGCGCGCATGCATATGACCTCTGGGACCTGGGTTCGATTCCCAGGTCCCCCAAACGTTGTTATTATTTTTCTTCACAGGTTCCCATGCAGCATTCCAGAAAAAGTCTACCATACATCTCAAGCAATCAGCGCGCCAAGTGTCCCAAATCAACAATCCAAAGGCCAAAAGGGGATGAACACCATGTGCTTAAGTCAAAGCCATCGTGGATAATTCAAAAGGTCAAAACAGGCTTGTGTTCTTCTTGGGCCTGGAAATTTCTAACAAACCCCTTGCTGGCCCATCACCCCCCTTGGGTTTGCATTTTAATTTTTATTTTATTATTCATTTACCTTATTTATTTTTATTGTTTTTTCATTATTATCACTAAAACTAATTAATCAATATTTTCCATAAAATTCAGAAAACCAAAAAAAAAGCATTTTTATTATTTATTAACTTATTTTGTAAATAAATGTAAATTAAATTAAATTAGTTTAATTAGTTAATTTTAATATCTTTTTACAATAAATAAAATAATTTAGACTTAGGCTTTTCTTTTGACATTTTTAATTCCTTTTTTATTTTATTTCATTAAAACATAAAAATACAAAAAAAAACATTTTTCTTTTAATAAATTAATTAGTTATTAGTTTTAATTTTAATTTAATTGCAAAAAAGGGACAAAATTCAATTCTTTCTCAAAAGGGTCAACACCCTAAGGACGTTCCCGATTAAATTTCTATTCGCGCGTATTTATTTATTTTGATTATATTTATGTAACTGCTTCCGGAAATGTAATAGTTAATTAGGTTTATCTCTTTATTTACTATTTCTCGCATTTTTATTTTCCAAACGGGTTGTTGTTTTTTGGCGATGTATATACCTGCGCCTTGTAATAGCTAGAATTTATCTTTCCGCAATTTATTTTCCGCACTCCTAACTGTTAAAAAATGCATGAAAAACTTGTATGAATAATAAAACTAATCCGTAGCTCACAAATAACATGCAAAGACAATTTAACATGAAAACAAAACACATGCACATGCCACTCCTAGGGTACGCCTCACTGGTTGCCTCGAACGTGGTCGTCAAGTATAGGGTGTCTTAGAGGTCGCCCTCCTGTCTAAAGATCCAGTCACCTCGAAACGGTTGCCTCGGATAAAAAGGATCTAGGACATTAGGGTTACTTCTAAGGTGTCCTACTATTGCTTCGGTGACCACATTGTCCCTATAATTGAATTGACCCGAACAACTCTAACGATGGTGCTACCTACCTCTCAATGGTGGGATAGCACTGTCTAAAGGACTTTTACACAGCCTAATTCCTTAGAGTAGGTAGATTCTCATGGGTACATGCTCTTTTCAAAATAAACAAAATAACTTTTCGCACCTACACTTTCAAAAAGTTTTCAAACAAATATTTCACACACTCTTGAGGACAGATACAAGAGTTACTTAGAAATTTTTCAAACAAACTTTTTCAAACCCACACACACTTGAAAAGCAAACAAATTTTGAAAACATAAGAGCAAGTACCTAAGAGCCCGTGGATAACCATGGATAGAAAGGGTGCTAACACCTTCCCTTTCTATAAATCTACCTCCCGAACCGAGAAACATTCTCAAAGAAGGAATTTTGCTGTGCTTTTGTCCTTTCCATATTGGAGAACATAAAAGACGGTGGCGACTCTTGCTTACCGCGACATTTCGCGAACCAGCTTAAGAAATAGTCAGTTCTATTTCCACCGATCACAGAACTGGCGACTCTGCTGGGGACATTATAAGTGAGGTGTACCTTAGGATTAGACCACTCTTATGTTTTCAATTGCTTGCTTTGCCTGATTTAATATTGTGGGTTTGCCTTGGAGTTTCATAGATCCTAACCCGGATCTGGGGATACCTTTTAGAAAGTAGCAACAAACTGTGAGGGAACTGTGCGGGGTATACCGACACGGTTGAAGCAGTTTGCTACGTTGATGTGGCACTTTGGTGAGTACCGGTAACCCTTGAGTCAAGTCAAGGAGAGTACGGGGCCGCCGCATGGTGTCGTGAAGCATCAACTGACGTTAGGAACCTTACTTGACCATCCTGGCCTCTTTAGGGGTAGTGAGATGACCGACTTTGGTGCAGTCCGAAGTTGGTTGATACTCGATACTACACTAATTGAGGGTTGTTTTCTTGGAATATTTTGATCGCCATTTCAGTGGCTAAATCAAAACAATGAACACAGAAAATAACCCAATGATATTGAGCTCCTTAGAACCCGGTTACTTTTGATAGGACAGGTTTTTGAGCCCACCAACTTCAAGAGGGTAGTACCCCAAACTTCATGCTGGCCTAAACTCTAAGGGTTGTCTTGTGTGACTTGTGTGCTTTCAAACTTGACTACTTGCATACTTGTTATCTAACAACACGGTTTCCTTGCAGGTTTTGTTTACAGTCCTTAATTGGGACTCATTACAGGGCCTACTTACATCACTCCATGCATAGTATAACATCATACCATTGCATGCATCCTGCATAAAGGCTAATCCATTTCAAGGATCTCAAGGGCTTGTGATGCAGGTCATGATGAATCAAAGTGTCCAGCAAGGGGCAAAGGGGATTTATTTTCCTCTAGCCGAGGTCGTCAGGGGCTATGACCCACTCTATATGGTGAGCCTTGACTCTTGAAGAAGGACTCTCAACAAAATGAAGTTCCTTCAATCAAGCTACAAAATTCAAGTTCTAACAATCTTTCTTGTTTATCCCGCGAGATCCTTGAAAACATTGCATACATATCATACATATCATTGCATTACAGGTACCCTTGTTACATGTCACTTACCTTCTTCGCTGTTTATTTCAGCAATGGCTTCCCAACAAGATAGCCAGGGTCTTCATGCTCAAGAGACTCAGTTCAGGGAGATCTTCCTAAGCCTATCCAAGGGGCAGGAAGAGTTGAGGACACTCCTCATGGGGAATTTGGCCAAGAAAAGTCCCGAAGATGATAAGGACGAACGACTGAAACGTCTGCAAGCTGAGGTAGATACAATGAGAACCCAGATGTTGGGGCAAATGGCTCTCATCCAAGGCTTAGCTCGGGAGCAAGAAGAGTTGAGGACCATGATCAGTCAGCTTCATCAAGACAGATACAACATGAAGCAACCAGTCCAAGTCAGGGACCAGGTCATTGATCAGCTTCCAAGAGGACAAGAGTATGGTATGGTGAAGAATAAACCTCTCCAAATTGCTACCACTTCACAGGTCCAACCACAACCCCGCCCAGAGCAACAAGTTGATCAGAGTAAGCCAAACAAGCCCAGGAGGCAATTCACCCAGCTCAACGTGTCGCTATTTCAAGCTTTATAACACCTGTTGAGATTGAATCTGATTACACTAAGGGCTCCTCCCCGGAATCCCAACATCTCTGCTCCTAACTATCATCCCAACAAAAGATGTGCATACCACTCTGATAGTCCTGGACATGACACTGCCGACTGCTGGGCTCTGAAGAACAAGGTCCAGGACCTGATTAATGAAGGAGCAGTGGATTTCACCCAAGAGGGTCAGGCTGAGTTCTTCTACCATCCCTGCAGGATTCACCATTTGAAGTGACAAGTCCTGAGATGAGAAGACTTTTTGTCCATTAGAATTTTCAAGTTGTAATTTTCTTTTGATTGTTCAAACAATTATTGTCATGGCAAACATTATTACTTTATCAATGCATCGCATATGTCTGCTTTGAATCAATATATTCGCATTCGCTATATTCAAACTGCTTTCATTTTTTTTGATGTCAACTCTCAATTAATAATTCTAAGCCTCTTGAGGGAGGATGACGAAAACGATACCACAATCTACAGTATGCTTTTGAACAGACCCCGTTGATGAGGTACAGGCATTGTTTCAATTCCTAAACACTGGAGTTATAAGGAAGATAATCCCTCGTCAACCCCCTTCGAGCCAAAGAAGTAGGAGTTCCTTTATTTTCAAAAATTAAAACCCTTAATCATAACCTAGGGCAGGGTAGTCTTCTCAGTTGATCCAGTTGCACAACGAATGGCATCAAAAGAAGTCCTTCTGAAACAAAAGACAGTGATGGTTCCGAATAAGCATAAAGACAGGCAGTCATTATCTCTCAAAATGAAAGCCCATATAAGTCAAAACCTATAAAGGAGACTTACAAAAACTGGGGCATCCCGCTGACTGTAATACGAAAAGAAACAGTTCAGGCAAAAGACAGGGATAATGAAATAAAAAAAAGAAAGAGGTCCTACAAACCCTCAACAAAAAAAAAGGGAATGACTGCCTATTCCAAATGAACTGTCAATACCCGAACCATCACTGGTATATCAGGACAAAGACTCAAACAAGGTCTAACGCACGATCATATGAGTTTAGGTTTGAAGAACATCACAAAGAACGGGTGGGTACAAACAAAATTTGAGCCTTTATCCTTTGTTTCTTAAACCGTGAACCAGGCCACGCTACAACCCCTAAAAGTCCTAGCTGAAGCATGGGTTAGTTCGAAATCATACTGTTACCAAAGGTATCCTGACTCCTTAAGGCTTGCGGTAAAATAACGAGTTGACATCACAGTTTACAAAAAATTTCACTTGTTTTTATGAAAAAACTGCATTTTCAAAAACTTCAAGACAGACATAAGCTTTGCATTTTTAATATAACATTGTTTGCATATGACCTTTTGTTCGAACAACAGAGAAATTCGCGCGAAGAATATCTAATGAACAAAAGCACCTCCAATCAAGGGGCAGGGCATGATCATTGTCCATCATCTGGGGCAGTTAAGTCAAGATTCGGAGAATCTCTCAAAAGGCCAATCAACATGGGGCAAATCTCTACCTGGATCACTTAAGGCATTGGACGATCAAATGAAGATCTTCTGGTAGTAGGGCAACGTAACACTACTGACAGAGGCACCTCCCTACATCCTGAGAGCACGGACATAGTCGAAAAAATACTACGCATAATCAAAGACCCGCTATGTTGACACACCTAGGCAAAAATAAGGGCTTCCCGGTGAACCAAAAGGGTTCGGGCAAAAATAAGGGATGAAATAAAAAAAAATCTGTACACCCGGCAAGTCGAAAACCTGAAAAGGCGGTTTGGGCAAAAATGGGTATCCCGATGGACTGAAAACCCGAGAGGGAGGTCCAGGCAAAAGTTAGGGATCAAAAGCGTACGACTATGTCCCGTCATATCGTCGCTTGCCTACCAGAAGAAGATTTGTCGATCGGCAGTTGTGATCGGTGGATCTGGAACTGACTGTTTAACGCTGGTTCGCGAAATGTCGCGGAAGCAAGAGTCGCCACCGTCTTTTATTTTCTCCAAATGGAAAGGACAAAAGCACAGAAAGGACAAAAGGACAAAAGGAATAAAAATTAATTAAACCTAATTCTATATTTTTTATATTTTTTATGAAAAGAATTAAAACCCTAATTTACATTAATTTATTTACATGCAGTTGGTTTATGAAAATAATTAAAATAAAGCATTTATTATATTTTTCGTCTTTTTCTGATTTTTTAGGCATTTTTTATATTTTGTAAAAATAATTAATTAAATTAAAACAACAAAACAAATAAACAAATAATTGAAAATAAAATAAAACATAAAGAAAATTGAAAAAAAACATTGCAAACCAGGGGGGGTGGAAGTCCCCAATATGGAGGTATGAGCCCAGCAATCTAGCCCATTTAGCTTTGGCCTCGTTGGACTTTTCAAGATCACGTGTGGTGCGTTGACTTGCATTTATGGTGTTCATCAATTGTGCACCTTTGGATTGCTTCTGACGGACGCGTGGCTGTTGATCTTTGAGCGTGCATGATAATCCTCAACGTAAATGCTGCATAGGAATTATTATGGAAAAACAATATTGAAATATGCAAGACCTGGGACTTGAACCCAGGTCATGAGGGTTAATGCAATCAATGTTTGCCAGCTGAGCCACTACACGCATGTTAACATATTATAACAAATAAATAATAAAAAGAAAGACCAACGCGTTAGTGGATCCAGCGCGCGAATTTCAAACAGGCCTATCATCCCTTGCCACGACTCCATCTTCTTCATGGCCTTTTTTATTTTTCTGAAACAAGACCATAACGCAACGGTTTTATACGCGTTTCCTTAGGCCCTTTTCAAGAAAATAGCGACTAGCGCTATAGGGTCAATAAATTAGGCGCGAGGGCATGTTTAGGATCGTCCAGGTCTTCTGATTACAACCATGGCATAGTGGTGGTCTGATTTTGCTTGGTCTGAAAACCCCTAATTCAAAAACCTGCAAACCCTAAAAAGCAATAATGGTGGAATCGAGTATACAGCACAAAAACACAATTAATTATGTTGGTTAGCCTCAAAACATCATAATGAACATGAATCCATAAATAAAAAATGCAAAAGATGCGTGAATTATGATGCACGATTCTGCAATTTGTTTGATACAGTTGAGGTTCTCGTTACCAATTCCTTGCCTTTTGATGAATGTTCTGGATTGGAATATGATCAGTGAAGCTTCAGGAAGCTATTGAAATAGTTTTTGTGCCTTGAATCAATCTCTAACAATGATTTCAGTTTTGATTTTTTAGAGAATTTTTCCAAGTTTGTCTATGGCCTTTGAGCGCAATTTTCTGTGTATTAGCATTAGGTTTGTGTTCAAGCATTTGTAGTGAATCAATTAGGTTAAGAAAATTGATAAAAATCTCTTGCAATCATGGTTTTCAATATTTGATTTTTCACCATTATGTTTTCAATCTTTTCCATGTGCTCTTGTATCAATTATGCTCAAATCAAACCAAATCTTTCCCTATTGACCTATGCACGAGATATTGAAGGCAAAATATGCATGAAAAGATTTATTAGGTCAAGTTAGATATTTTTCATATGTTTAAGTGATTTAAATGAATTAATATGAATAAAAATTCAAATAAATAAATAAAAAATGAGAAAATACTTCCCTTTGGGCCAAGTGGTCGTTCATATGTCATGGATGATGAATCATGGAAGAAAAATGAGCCCATTAGCATTTTTAGGTCATTTGAATCAATGTTGACTTTTCAAAATATCCAAAAATTTCCCAACTTCCACAAGGCATAACTTGCTCAATTTTTAAGCTTTTCTCATGTTCTTGGACATTTTGGAAAGGTCTTTGAGTCCTCTAACCAATGTATTTGGTCCCATGTTATTTTGATTTACCAATCTCAAGTTTTGGCCTTTGACTTAAAGTCCCTTTTTGTTGACTTTTGAAAATGACCTATAATGTTGAAATTGATAACTTTTTGTGAGAGAATTTCTTGGACTTGAAGTATGAAGATGAGTTGTAGGAAATGTCTTTCTCTTAAAAATGAGCTTTGGATGGAATTTTTCTGATAATCCATGTGAAAGTTATGCCCTGGTCAATTTCAGTTGACTTTTCCAGCTGTCCAAATAAGGAAACTTTTGCATCTTTGATGATTTCTGAGCCAAATTTTGAGAATCATGACCAAGCATTGATCAAATGATGTTTGTGGCTTCAAAATGATATGGTGACCAAAAATTTGAACTTTTGACTGCCAAATGACCATTTTGCCCCTACAGTTGACTGTAGTGCAATTTAGGGTTTTGACTGTGCAATTTTGTGCTGAATGCCTTGAAACTTGATATGAGGATACTTGACCATATTTGTAGGCATATGAGACTTGATTGGGCCTTTGAAAACTTCATTTTCTTGATCAGAACACAAACCCTAGTTTTGACTGTATAGGAGGCATTTGCACTGTGCAACCCTTGGGGAATTTTGCAGCTTGACTTGGTAATTTCTTTAAGAATATGGGAGGGCAAATTTTGGGGTACAACAGTTGCCCCTGTTCAATCTTCTTAGACCTGAGGATGCAGATTGGCTAACGTGCCTTTCGTAATCCGAGGGTAGAAGATGATTGAACACTAAAGTGCCCAGAAATTTGCGCTCACATAGTGGCAGTATGGTGGGAATGGGCTTATAAATGCCATTTAGAGGTTGCTGGATAGGATGATGGGCTTATAGATGCCATCTGGGTGTTGATCGCGTAGGAGATTCCTTAGCGAGAACCTGCATACCTGCAAAAGAACAAATGAGTACCTGTCGCGTCGCAGGAGCTGATTTTTAGATGCTTGGTATAGATATGTCCTGACTGGTTGCAGGAGCTGAGTCTGGAGCTTCAAATGGCGATGAATGAACCAGGGATAGTTACCATCTTAGTACGAGTGGTAAGAGAATCTTGGGCGACTTTAACTTCAACAACGCTCGTTGAGAAAAATCTTGGGTGTCTTCTACTGGGATAAGAATCAGGGAGATCTTAGGGTCGATCTGACTGAACCAGAGGAGGCCTTTGACTGGATAAGCATCAGGAAAATCTTAGGGTCGATTTAACTGAACCGGGCAAGGTCTTGAACTATCTTCAACTGGATAAGCATCAGGGAGATCTTAGGGTCGATCTGACTGAACCAGAGAAGGCCTTTGACTGGATAAGCATCAGGAAAATCTTAGGGTCGATTTAACTGAACCGGACAAGGTCTTGGAATATCTTCAACTGGATAAGCATCAGGGAGATCTTAGGGTCGATCTGACTGAACCAGAGAAGGCCTTTGACTGGATAAGAATCAGGAAAATCTTAGGGTCGATTTAACTGAACCGGACAAGGTCTTGGAATATCTTCAACTGGATAAGCATCAGGGAGATCTTAGGGTCGATCTGACTGAACCAGAGAAGGCCTTTGACTGGATAAGCATCAGGAAAATCTTAGGGTCGATTTAACTGAACCGGACAAGGTCTTGGAATATCTTCAACTGGATAAGCATCAGGGAGATCTTAGGGTCGATCTGACTGAACCAGAGAAGGCCTTTGACTGGATAAGCATCAGGAAAATCTTAGGGTCGATTTAACTGAACCGGTCTAGGTCTTGAAATGTAGCTTGAGAACTTAACTGGATCCTTCCTGAAAGGTAAAAGTTGGTCATATGCAATGCATGATATGGATCAAGCGATGATGTTCTCAACATAAATGAGATTCGTGAGATATGATGCGTCTATGCATGTTATAATGATGTATGTGATGTGTTATGTATGTATGTTTTCGTCTAGGAAAGTAAATCCTTGACGGGTGCCGGGAAGTCATATCCTGGGCTGATGTTGAAGAATAAGCTTTTACTTCCGCTGGGGATGATAACTGCAAGAATACCGGTAGGAGAAGATGACTCCGTTGGGGAATAAACTTGGCGAATGAATAATTCTGCAGGGAGAAAAGATACTCTAGCGACCATGCTGGGAAGCAATACTCTGTGGGGATAGAGATGCTTTGCTGAATTTCTGCTGGGGATACCCTTGTTGTGCTGGAAGTGTTGATAGGCTTCGTTGGCGATAAGGAGACTTTGTCGACGACGCTCTTTCCGTGGCTTTTGGCTGAGGATAACCCAGTTATATCCTGTTAAGGAAATAACTCTTTAAATCAAGCCGGACGACGTGTTCGTGTTCTGCGAGGGGTAAGCTTCCAGAATCTACTGGGGATAAGCTTACTGCTTGGGGATATGACTTCCACCCTTCTTGGGGAACTAGATTGGACTCTCTTGGGGAGTTTTGATATGCTGGGGAGGTGATCCCTTTGAATGTTGATATACCGCCGGGGAACAATCTTCAGACCAAGACTGCCGGGGATGCTTGTTAAGAATATATGTACTGCTGCTGGGGGAAGTATTGGGATCTATGGGATGATGCTCAATTTCCTTGAGACTTGATAACTCTGCTTGGAGAAGAATGTACTGTTTTGTCGAATCACTCTCTGGGGAATTTAAGATGTACTTGGTCGTGTTCTTTAGCTGAACCTACCTTGGTACCTTGGAGGATAGAACAATTGGACGGCTCAGACAAATCTTTATTGCCCCTGTTTCTAGTGTCACCTGCAATTAATTCCTTTGTTCCGTATACAAATATTTATGAGTTAGCAAATTATTGTCAATGCATATATCACAAATTGAACCTTGGACGTTCTTTGCAAAGCAAAACAAAAAAAAGGAAAATACTTGGCACGTTTAACTGAAAATATATTTGTATTGATTTTTGAATGGCCTGTGAATAGGCGTTTTGTATACAAGAGGCTGACGTCCTAGTAAGAGGAACGCCGCCGAACAAGAGCGTTTATACAAATTTTGTACAAAATAAAATAAAACAGCTGTGTGAAATGAATGATCCCACTGGGTTTCAACTCTGCTATTGCCTTTATAACTCTGAGCGTCTCATCACTTGATGACCTTGGTTAAAGGTGAAGCTGACTGATCGATGCCGTCTGAACTTGATGTAGATACCGGATTCTGGATGCAAAGTGATCCAATGAGACATAGTATTACGCTTTTATCCCTAATTTTTGCCTGGACCGCCCTTTCGGGTTTTCAGTCCACCGGGATACCCATTTTTGCCCAAGCCGCCTTTTCAGGTTTTCGACTTGCCGGGTGTACAGATTTTTCCATTTTCATCCCTTCATTTTGCCCGAACCCTTTTGGTTCGACGGGAAGCCCTAATTTTTTCCTAGGCATGTCAGCCTAGCGGGTCTTTTTTTTCATGCGTAGTATTTTTTTTACTATGTCTGCATTGGCGGGGTGAGGAAGGTCGTCACCATCCATGTTGGTCAATATCATTGCTCCTCCTGAGAACACATGTTTAACCACAAATGGCCCTTCGTACGTAGGGGTCCATTTGCCCCTTGGATCACTCTGAGGAAGGATGATTCTCTTGATTACCAGATCCCCAACTTGATATTCCTGTGGTCTGACCTTTTTGTTAAATGCCCTGATCATTCTTTTTTGGTACGTCTGACCATGACAGATAGCAGCAAGTCTCTTTTCATCAATGAGGTTGAGTTGATCAAGTCGTGTCTGGATCCAATCCTCTTCGTTCAGATTTGCATCCTTCATTATCCGGAGAGAGGGTATCTGTACTTCGATCGGTAGGACTGCCTCCATGCCATAAACCAGAGAGAAAGGAGTTGCCCCGGTTGACGTCCTAGCTGAGGTACGGTACCCATGCAGAGCGAACGGTAACATCTCATGCCAATCTTTATAAGTCACTGTCATCTTCTGCACGATTTTCTTGATGTTCTTATTTGCTGCCTCTACAGCCCCATTCATCTTCGGTCTGTAAGGAGAAGAATTGTGGTGCTGTATTTTGAACTGTTCGCAGAGCTCAGTGATCATCTTGTTGTTCAGATTGGTACCGTTGTCTGTAATTATCCGCTCAGGGACGCCGTACCGACAGATTAGGTTATGCCGGATGAACCGTGCCACAACAGTCTTAGTTACCGTAGCATAGGATGCTGCCTCAACCCACTTCGTAAAATAGTCAATCGCCACTAGGATGAAGCAATGTACATTGGATGCCGTAGGTTTAATCTCGCTGATCATGTCTATGCCCCACATTGCAAACGGCCAAGGCGCAGTCAGAACATTCAGGGGAACCGGAGGAACATGCACCTTGTCTGCATAGATCTGGCACTTGTGGCATGTCCTGGAGTGTTGGTAACAGTCAGCTTCCATTGTGGACCAGTAATATCCTGCCCGTAGGATTTTCTTAGTCATAGTATGCCCACTGGAATGTGTACCAAAGGTCCCTTCATGTAGCTCTTCCATGATCCTTTCTGCTTCAATTTTATCCACACAGCGCAGTAAGGTTGAATCATGGTTTCGCTTGTACAAGATGCCGTTGCTTAGGAAGAACTTGGCTGCGAACCTTCTCAGGAATTTCTTATCATTGACAGAGGCACCTTCAGGGTATTCCTGAGCTTCCAAATATCTCTTCACTTCGTGGTACCAAGGATTCTCAGTCACCAATTCAGTTTCGAGATCGCAACAGTATTCCGGTTCGTACAGTTTCCAGATGATGATCCGGGGAGCCTCATTATCCCATTTAACCTTGAACATTGAAGACATTGTAGCTAACGCGTCCGCTAACTGATTCTCTTCTCTTGGAAAGTGCTCAAAGGTTAGCTCTGTGAAGTGGGGGATCAAGGTCAACACACATTCTCTGTAAGGAATCAGGTTTGGATGTTTCGTATCCCACTCTCCTTTGATCTGATTGATCACAAGAGCGGAATCTCCGAAGACACTCAGAAACTTAATCCTTAGGTCGATCGCAGCTTGAAGACCCATGATGCACGCCTCATACTCTGCCATGTTGTTGGTACAGTTGAAACATAGCCGGGCAGTGAGCGGAGTATGAGTACCTTGAGGTGATATGATTATGGCGCCGATACCATTTCCCAAAGCATTGGAGGCTCCGTCAAAGTGCATAGACCATCGGGATCCTGGTTCAGGTCCTTCATCCGGTCCAGGTACTTCACAATCTGTCACTATCATGATGCTTTCATCCGGAAACTCGAAATTCATTGATTGATAATCATCTACAGCTTGATGTGCCAGGTGGTCTGCCAATACACTCCCCTTGATGGCTTTCTGGGTTGTGTACTGAATGTCGTATTCCGTCAAGATCATTTGCCATCTTGCAATTCTCCCAGACAGAGCAGGCTTTTCGAATATGTACTTTATAGGATCCATTTTGGAGATCAACAAGGTAGTGTGAGTCAGCATATACTGTCTCAGCCGGCGAGCAGCCCATACCAAAGCGCAGCAAGTTTTCTCAAGCAGTGAGTATCGGGTCTCACAGTCGGTAAACCTTTTGCTAAGGTAATAAATGGCATGCTCTTTTCGGCCAGACTCGTCATGCTGCCCCAGCACACACCCCATTGAATTGTCAAGCACTGTCAGGTATAGTATCAGAGGTCTCCCTTCAACCGGTGGCATAAGGATAGGTGGTTCTTGGAGATACTCTTTGATTCTATCAAAAGCAGCCTGACATTCATCGTTCCAACGTACTACCTGATCTTTCTTCAGAAGTTTGAAGATTGGCTCACAAGTAGCAGTCAGATGTGAGATGAATCGAGCAATGTAATTCAGGCGTCCTAAAAAGCCTCTGACTTCCTTTTCTGTCTTAGGAACTGGCATCTCTTGAATAGCTTTGACCTTAGCAGGGTCCACTTGAATACCTTTATCACTGACCACGAAGCCTAGCAACTTCCCAGATCTTACCCCGAAGGTGCACTTGTTCGGGTTCAATCTCAGCTTGTATAGTTTCAACCGGTCAAACAACTTCTGCAGATGATCTAGGTGCTCTTCCTCAGTCTGGGACCTAGCGATCATGTCGTCCACATACACTTCTATCTCATGATGGATCATGTCATGAAATAAAGCAACCATGGCACGTTGGTAGGTTGCCCCTGCGTTCTTTAATCCGAATGGCATGACCTTGTAACAGAAGGTGCCCCACTGAGTGACAAATGTAGTCTTTTCCATGTCTTCAGGTGCCATCTTAATCTGATTGTAACCTGAAAAGCCATCCATGAAAGAGAACACCTTGTGCTGAGCTGTATTATCCACAAGGACATCAATGTGAGGTAAGGGGAAGTCATCTTTGGGGCTGGCCCTGTTTAGATCCCTGTAGTCGACACACATTCTGACCTTACCGTCCTTCTTAGGTACCGGCACCACGTTAGCAACCCACTGAGGGTAAGAAGTCACTGCAAGGAACCCAGCATCAAACTGTTTCATAACCTCGGCCTTAATCTTCTCAGACATCTCTGGACGCGTCCGACGGACCTTTTGCTTAACTGGAGGGCAGTCTTCCTTAGTTGGCAAATGATGGACCACAATATTGGTATCCAACCCGGGCATGTCTTCGTAGGACCAGGCAAAGATCTCCATATAATCATGTAACATCTTGGTTAACCGTTGCTTCACGCTGAGCTCTAGGTTGGCACCAATCTTTACCTCTTTTCTGTCTTCTTCAGTACCCAGGTTGATTGTTTCCACTGGCTCTTCATGGGGTTGAATTGCCCTCTCTTCCTGAAGCAACAGTCTTGCAAGCTCACCAGGCACTTCACAATCATCTTCACCTTCGTCTTCGGCTAAGTTGATCGGATTTTCGAAGTCATAATTGGCAGTAGCAGAGTTGTTATCAGTGAGATCCAGAGTGGATTGAAACCTGTATGAGTGAGTGTGTGTGTAAATACAGCTGTTTTGAAAATTATGTAAAGGAAAAGAAAGACAGAAAAGGAGCACAATATTTGCAATGCGAAAAAACGTCCAAGATTTTCATTCATGATATATGAAATGACAGTTTGTATGCCCTCACAAATAGAACCACGGTGCCTCGGGTAAGACACCGGGCCATAGAGTTTATCATTGTTTATTACAAATACCAAGAACATAGGAATTTATTACTTAGTAACAAGAGAAACAGATAAGTTGTCCTTTGCACTCCAATTGTTGAGTCCACCGTCGGTTGCTGGGTAGATCCAGCTATCAAACTCAGCTTCATCAACTTCCTCTTCGTCCCCAATAGCATTAACTCCATGAGCAGGCAGGGGAGCTGTCACTACATTAGGCTTCTCAGATGCCTCAAACTGCACCTCTTTGGCGTCGATAAGGTCCTGCAGCTTGTTCTTTAATGCCCAACAGTCATCGGTAGAGTGCCCCGGGCTATCTGAATGGTAGGCACAACGAGCATTCGGGTTGTACTTGGGGGATGCAGTATTTGGAAACTTCGGCGCCTCCCTGACAGTCACTAAATTGGTTGAGAGCAACTGTGGCAGGATCTGCGACAAAGTCATGCTTAAGCGGGTGAATTCTCTCCGGGGTCTTTCAACCTTCTGAGGATTGTTTGGCCGGGGAGCGGCAGCAGGCTTAACAATCATTACCGCACTGACAGATTGGCGGTGCTCATGTCTCTCTGATTTCCTGGAACCATATACGGCACTAGACTCCTTCTTGAAGGGTTTCTTCTCAGAACTAGATGATGTACTCTTCGGAATTTTTTCCAGACTTTAACCCAGCTTCAATCCTCTCTCCAGTCAAGATCAAATCAGTGAACCCAGCAGAAAAATTCCCAATGAGATGGTTGAAAAACGGCCCAGATAGGGTCCCCAAGAACATGTCTACCAACTCCCGATCAGTCAATGGTGGCTGCACCCTGCCGGCCAGGTCTCTCCACTTCTGAGCATACTCCTTAAAACCTTCGCTTGCGCCTAACGACATACCCTGGAGTTGGGTACGTGTGGGGGCAAGGTCGGCATTATATTGATACTGCTTGTAGAAAGCAGTAGCCAACTCCTCCCAGTTACGAACCTTGGTCCCATCCAGCTGATAAAACCATTCGAGATGAGTCCCTGAAAGACTCTCCTGGAAGAAATGGATCCATAAATTCTTATCCGCAGAGTACGGTTGAATTTTCCGAACATAGGACCTTAGATGCAGCTTGGGACAAGACGCCCCGTCATACTTAGAGAAGGATGGTGCTTTGAATTTATGAGGGATGATCACACCAGTTGACAAACCCAGATCTCCGAAATCCAGCCCAGGTACCTGTTGAACCTCCATAGCCTTCAATCTGTCTTCCAGTTGCTTATATCTGTCTTCTGCAGGAGGGTACTGCTCTTCATCAAAATCTGTCTCGTTGTCGGAGACTACCGGACTAGGAACCCTTGCTTCTGCCTGAGGAGAATTCTTGTCAACAGAAGAACCAGCCTCTTCATGCTGCAGAGTATTGCCAAACCTTCGGCCTGAGTTGAACAGAACAGTTCTTCTCTTCTTCTTCTTCTCCTTCTTCAGGAGCATAGCCTTTAGTTCTTCTTGGCCTTTAGCCAGACCCTTGATTAATTCCTGGAATTGTGCATTCTGCACCTGAAGAGCCTTGATTGATGTCTCAGTTGATGCAGATTCGGGGTTCATGGTGCTGAAATAAACAGCGAAGAACTGTAAGCAACCTGAAAAGGGGAAAAACCCGCCATGCACATGATGTATGAAATGCGTATGATTTATGTTTTCAAAGACAATCGGGAATCAACTTTGTAAACAAAAAGAACACACTTTATTAGATTCAACTTTGCAACTGAAATTATTCAACAAGTTGCCCTTAGGCGTTACAGGAAAGGAAATACTAAAAAGGAAATAAAACTGTGAAAACACATCTGGAGCTCCTTATTGATCCCATGGTCTCCTTTTCTCAGTACGGATGTAGGCATTCAGAGCTCTCTCATTCTCCAGCTGTTTTGTCAATTTCTGGATCTTTGATTCCTGCTCGTTGAACTTTTCCCGGTAAGAATCCCGCTCTTCTCGCAGTTGCGACCAAGATCTCTTCAATGTCTCATAATCAGTAGGTATCTGAGGAGGAAGGACAGTTGGAGGAACACCATCTTTATCAGGACACTCAAGAGTGATGGGTCTGACAGCTTCATACGGCATACCTAACTTCTGAGCACGGATGCGAACCCATTTGTAGTAGGCTTCCATAAGTAAAGAAGTCTTTGGCCCTAACTCCTGTGGGTCAGCTTTATGAACCTTGTCCCAAGCCTTGATGAACCTACGACGCAGCTCGTCACTATCCACCTGAAACTCGAAACTGATGTGAGGCACCAACATCTCATGGGGACCTGCTCTTCTTGCTCTTCCAAACTGACGGAGTGCTAGACATGGATTATAGGAGATCCCTCCTTGAGTACCAATCAGAGGAACATTAGGGTATTCCCCGCATCGATCAATAATAGCTATCTCATCCAAACCTCTGCAAGTCCAAATGATGTCTTTATCGGTGAGAGACATTAACCTATGAGCCCAACCTCTTCCTTCTTGGTTCTTTAGTACGAACTTAGGGAGGTGCGAAATAAACCACCTCACCAACAAAGGGATACAACACCATAGGGTTCCTCGTCTTCGGGTAGTACGGGCATGAAGTTGTTGCAAGATGTCACCCAAGAGAGTGGGCACAGGATTCGGAGACATAAAGATCCTTATGGCAGTGACATTGATGAAGTTGTCAGGATTAGGAAACAGGACTAACCCGTAGATTAGGAGAGCCAAGATGTCTTCATATGCCCTAAAGTCCAGGTCATTCCAGAAATTGTTAGCTTTACCAATCAGAAACTTGGCCAAGAAACCCTTAACTCCGCTTCTAGTTACCCAGTTGTCCGTTACCTCTTGATGGGTCAAAAGAAGAGCTGCAACCACATCCTCAAGCCTGAGGGTCTTTTCCCAACCAGTAAAGGGAGTCTGATCCAAGATAGGGATACCAAGCAAATCAGAGAACTCTTCCAGGGTAGGGACCAGCTGGAAGTCTTGAAAGGTGAAGCACTGGTACAGAGGGTCATAGAACTGGGTCAGAACACTCATCAATTGTTGATCCCGCTTTGCAGTGACTAAACTGAGAAGGGAACCATGCCTCTGAATGAAAGAAGTGGTATTTGGGATTCTGCTAACCAACTCATCAAGCAACTCAGGTGAACGAACAAAGTTGAACCGAATAGTATTCCTTCGCACATGCATCATGATGTCCTACAAAACAGAGCAAAGGTGAAACCCTCTTGTCTTTGAAATGGTCAGTCCTTATGCAGGATGCATGCAATGCTCATGATGCTATGATGTTATGATAAAGCACACCACATACAGATACAAAGGCAAACATGGTAAGGCACACAAGTCACACAAGGCAAGCCCCTAAAGTTTAGGCCAGCATGAGGTCTAGGTACTACCCTCTTTCAGTTTGTTGGTTCACACCTGTCCTAATCAAAAGTAACCGGGTTCTTAGAGGATCCCAATATCATTGACTACCCTCAATCGGTCATAACTCCAGCATCGCAATCTTTTCTTGCGGCCAGAACCATCACGAGAGTTTATCCTCAATGGGCGTAGCATACTGCTACAATTCTAAAGGCCAAGTTGTGTCAATTAAGGTTCTAAGGTTGTTGGTGCTTAATGACTCCTTAGAAGACCCATATTCTCCTCGTTGCGACACAAGGGATATCGGTACAGACTAAGGTGCCACACCAACGTAGCCACTGCTTCACCTGTGTCGGTCTATGCCGGACAGGTCCCTCACAGCTTATGCTACCTAAACAGGGTATCCCCAGATCCGGGTTAGGATCTATGTATCTCCGATGCAACCCACAATAGTAAAGCAAGCAAATCAATACAAGTGAAAACACAGTTATGACCTAGCCCTAAGGTACACCTCACTTTATAAAGTAATCCCCAGCAGAGTCGCCAGTTCTGTGATCGGTGGATCTGGAACTGACTGTTTAACGCTGGTTCGCGAAATGTCGCGGAAGCAAGAGTCGCCACCGTCTTTTATTTTCTCCAAATGGAAAGGACAAAAGCACAGAAAAATTCCTTAAAGAGATTGCTCTCGGTTCGGGAGGTAGGTTATAGAAAGGGAAGGTGTTAGCACCCTTTCTATCCATGGTTATCCATGGGCTCTTAGATACTTGCTCATTTGTGTTTTCAAAAGTGTTTGTTTGCTTTTCAACTGTGGGTTTTTAAAAAGTTTCTTTGAAAGTTTCAGATCGACTCTTGTGTCAGAGTGTTTGAAAAAATTGCTTTGAAAGCTTTTGAAAAGTGTCGGTGTGAAAAGATTTTTGTTTGTTTTTGAAAAGAGCAAGTATCTACGAGAACCTACCTACCCTAAGGAATTCGTCTGTGTAAATGTCCTTTAAAGTAGTGCCATCCCACCATTGAGAGGTAGGTAGCACCACCGTTGGAGGTGTTCGGGTCAATTCGAGGTTCGGGACATGGTGATCACCAGAGCAATGGGAAGATATCTTAGAAGCTACCCTCATGCCAGGTTCCCGGATCATGAGGACTTACTAAGACATCCTCTACTCGACGATCACCTTTCGAGGCAAGGCAACAGTGAGGCGTACCCTAGGGGTGGTGTGTGCGAATTGTGTGTCGTTTTCATTTGTATTTGTCTTTTCATGTCTTTGGTGTTCTACGCTTGATTTTATTTAGGGCCATTCATTCTTGCATGCTTTGTTTAACAGTTAATATTTGCGGGAAAAAGTAAATCTAAGGCTATTACAAATGGCGCGGGTCCACATCGCCAAAATTAAACCGGACCCGATTTGACAGAAAATAAATAAAGCAAAGTAAATAACGAAATTGAAAAGTGCGAGAAGTTTAAGTTACAAAGCTTTGGGAGAGGTACATAATTAATTAAGCAAAATAAAATAAATATGCGAACGAATAAAAATTTAGAACATGGGCGTTGGACCCTTTTGCAAAATTAAAGTTAATAAGGAATTAAAACTAAAATTAGAAGGAAAAGAGCTTATTATTTTTTTTAATGTTTTTTAGCATTTTTAAGATTTAATGAAAAAGAGAATTAATTAAAATTAAAATGAAAAGCAAACCCTAATTCTAATGGCTTTTAAATTTATTATGAAAGTATTAAAATTTAATCTAAATTAAACCTAAGTTGTTTTTATGTACAATTTAATTATGAAAATAAATAAAATAATATTAAAAAATTGTGACAAAAGAAAAATTAAAAAGGAATAAAAATTAATTAAACCTAATTCTATATTTTTTATATTTTTTATGAAAAGAATTAAAGCCCTAATTTACATTAATTTATTTACATGCAGTTGGTTTATGAAAATAATTAAAATAAAGCATTTATTATATTTTTCGTCTTTTTCTGATTTTTTAGGCATTTTTTATATTTTGTAAAAATAATTAATTAAATTAAAACAACAAAACAAATAAACAAATAATTGAAAATAAAATAAAACATAAAGAAAATTGAAAAAAAACATTGCAAACCAGGGGGGGTGGAAGTCCCCAATATGGAGGTATGAGCCCAGCAATCTAGCCCATTTAGCTTTGGCCTCGTTGGACTTTTCAAGATCACGTGTGGTGCGTTGACTTGCATTTATGGTGTTCATCAATTGTGCACCTTTGGATTGCTTCTGACGGACGCGTGGCTGTTGATCTTTGAGCGTGCATGATAATCCTCAACGTAAATGCTGCATAGGAATTATTATGGAAAAACAATATTGAAATATGCAAGACCTGGGACTTGAACCCAGGTCATGAGGGTTAATGCAATCAATGTTTGCCAGCTGAGCCACTACACGCATGTTAACATATTATAACAAATAAATAATAAAAAGAAAGACCAACGCGTTAGTGGATCCAGCGCGCGAATTTCAAACAGGCCTATCATCCCTTGCCACGACTCCATCTTCTTCATGGCCTTTTTTATTTTTCTGAAACAAGACCATAACGCAACGGTTTTATACGCGTTTCCTTAGGCCCTTTTCAAGAAAATAGTGACTAGCGCTATAGGGTCAATAAATTAGGCGCGAGGGCATGTTTAGGATCGTCCAGGTCTTCTGATTACAACCATGGCATAGTGGTGGTCTGATTTTGCTTGGTCTGAAAACCCCTAATTCAAAAACCTGCAAACCCTAAAAAGCAATAATGGTGGAATCGAGTATACAGCACAAAAACGCAATTAATTATGTTGGTTAGCCTCAAAACATCATAATAAACATGAATCCATAAATAAAAAATGCAAAAGATGCATGAATTATGATGCACGATTCTGCAATTTGTTTGATACAGTTGAGGTTCTCGTTACCAATTCCTTGCCTTTTGATGAATGTTCTGGATTGGAATATGATCAGTGAAGCTTCAGGAAGCTATTGAAATAGTTTTTGTGCCTTGAATCAATCTCTAACAATGATTTCAGTTTTGATTTTTTAGAGAATTTTTCCAAGTTTGTCTATGGCCTTTGAGCGCAGTTTTCTGTGTATTAGCATTAGGTTTGTGTTCAAGCATTTGTAGTGAATCAATTAGGTTAAGAAAATTGATAAAAATCTCTTGCAATCATGGTTTTCAATATTTGATTTTTCACCATTATGTTTTCAATCTTTTCCATGTGCTCTTGTATCAATTATGCTCAAATCAAACCAAATCTTTCCCTATTGACCTATGCACGAGATATTGAAGGCAAAATATGCATGAAAAGATTTATTAGGTCAAGTTAGATATTTTTCATATGTTTAAGTGATTTAAATGAATTAATATGAATAAAAATTCAAATAAATAAATAAAAAATGAGAAAATACTTCCCTTTGGGCCAAGTGGTCGTGCATATGTCATGGATGATGAATCATGGAAGAAAAATGAGCCCATTAGCATTTTTAGGTCATTTGAATCAATGTTGACTTTTCAAAATATCCAAAAATTTCCCAACTTCCACAAGGCATAACTTGCTCAATATTTAAGATTTTCTCATGTTCTTTGACATTTTGGAAAGGTCTTTGAGTCCTCTAACCAATGTCTTTGGTCCCATGTCATTTTGATTTACCAATCTCAAGTTATGGCCTTTGACTTAAAGTCCCTTTTTGTTGACTTTTGAAAATGACCTATAATGTTGAAATTGATAACTTTTTGTGAGAGCATTTCTTGGACTTGAAGTATGAAGATGAGTTGTAGGAAATGTCTTTCTCTTCAAAATGAGCTTTGGATGGAATTTTTCTGATAATCCATGTGAAAGTTATGCCCTGGTCAATTTCAGTTGACTTTTCCAGCTGTCCAAATAAGGAAACTTTTGCATCTTTGATGATTTCTGAGCCAAATTTTGAGAATCATGACCAAGCATTGATCAAATGATGTTTGTGGCTTCAAAATGATATGTTGACCAAAAATTTGAACTTTTGACTGCCAAATGACCATTTTGCCCCTACAGTTGACTGTAGTGCAATTTAGGGTTTTGACTGTGCAATTTTGTGCTGAATGCCTTGAAACTTGATATGAGGATAATTGACCATATTTGTAGGCATATGAGACTTGATTGGGCCTTTGAAAACTTCATTTTCTTGATCAGAACACAAACCCTAGTTTTGACTGTATAGGAGGCCTTTGCACTGTGCAACCCTTGGGGAATTTTGCAGCTTGACTTGGTAATTTCTTTGAGAATATGGGAGGGCAAATTTTGGGGTACAACAGCAGTTATCAAGCACCTCCACAAGATATCTTCTTCTCCCACATCAGAAACAGGGGCAATAATGAGTTGTCCAAGCGGTCTAGTTGCTCTGTCAACCAAGGTATCAAGGTAGGTTCGGCTGAAGAACATAACCCAGATACCTCCACTCCCCGCAGAGTAAGACAAGACTCAGCAATACTCTCTCCCGAGCAGAGTTGGTCTCTCATCAGCCCCGAAAAGGCACTGTATCTCTAGCAAGTCAGCAACGCTCTCCCCAAGCAGAGTTAGCCTACTGTCAGCCTTAAGGAAGATGGGTATCCCCAGAAAGTCTCAACATTCCCCAGCGGAGTATATAGATGTTCCCAAGCAAGCATCCCCGACAGTCTTAATATAAGATTGTTCCCCGGAGGAACACCAGACACCCCAGTGGAGCCATTCCCCAGTACAGTCCAAAAGTTTCCCCAAGAGAGTTGTATTAATCTCCCCAGTAGATTCTGGAAGCTAATCACCTGCAAAGTACGAACACATTTCCCCGGCTTTATTCAAAGGTTATTCCCCACCAGAGCTTATAACTGGGTTATCCTCATCTAATTACCACGGAAAGATCGTCCTCGGCGAAGTTCTTCCTATCCCCCAGCGGAGTTCATCAAATTCTCCAACAAAACTTAGCAATGGTATCCCCAGCGAAGTTATCATCAAAACCTCAGCGTAGTATCTCTTCCCACAGAGTAATTCCATGCAGAGTATCTCTCCAACAAGTTTATTCCCCAACGGAGTAATCTACTCCTACCGGTTTATTCTTGCAACCATCATCCCCAGCGGAAATGAAGAACTCTACTCTTCAGCATCAGCCCAGGATTCAACAAACTTCCCGACACTCGTCAAGGATTTATTTTCCTAGACGAAAATACATTCATAAACATATCACATTTCATACATCTTGCTTACATATATGATAAAGTGCATACGACACTATCTCATTGAGAACATCATGACATCATGCATTTCATACATCATGACATTGCATACAACTGATGTTTCGCCGTTTAAGGAAAAAGGTCAATCCAAAATTGATTACTATCAACTGTCGCAATTCCAGATTCGATACCTGTATCCAGCCAGGGCATATCTGTAGATGACTAATTCCAGATTCGATTCCTGTATCTAGCCAGGGCATATCTGAAGAGTTTGAAGATTCGATACCTGTATCCAGCCAGGGCATATCTATAGATGACTAATTCCAGATTCGATTCCTGTATCTAGCCAGGGCATATCTGAAGAGTTTGAAGATTCGATACTTGTATCCAGCCAGGGCATATCTGTAGATGACTAATTCCAGATTCGATTCCTGTATCTAGCCAAGGCATATCTGAAGAGTTTGAAGATTCAATACCTGTATCCAGCCAGGGCATATATGTAGAGGACTAATTCCAGATTCGTTTCCTATATCTAGCCAGGGCATATCTGAAGAGTTTGAAGATTCGATACCTGTATCCAGCCAGGGCATATCTGTAGATGACTAATTCCAGATTCGATTCTTGTATCTAGCCAGGGCATATCTGAAGAGTTTGAAGATTCGATACCTGTATCCAGCCAGGGCATATCTGTAGATGACTAATTCCAGATTCAATTCCTGTATCTAGCCAGGGCATATCTGAAGAGTTTGAAGATTCAATACCTGTATCCAGCCAGGGCATATCTGTAGATGACTAATTCCAGATTCGATTCCTGTATCTAGCCAGGGCATATCTGAAGAGTTTGAAGATTCGATACCTGTATCCAGCCAGGGCATATCTGTATATGACTAATTCCAGATTCGATTCCTGTATCTAGCCAGGGCATATCTGAAGAGTTTGAAGATTCGATACCTGTATCCAGCCAGGGCATATCTGTAGATGACTAGTTCTAGATTCGATTCCTGTATCTAGCCAGGGCATATCTGAAGAGTTTGAAGATTCGATACCTGTATCCAGCCAGGGCATATCTGTAGATGACTAATTCCAGATTCGATTCCTGTATCTAGCCAGGGCATATCTGAAGAGTTTGAAGATTCGATACTTGTATCCAGCCAGGGCATATCTGTAGATGACTAATTCCAGATTTGATTCCTGTATCTAGCCAGGGCATATTTGAAGAGTTTGAAGATTCGATACCTGTATCCAGCCAGGGCATATCTGTAGATGACTAGTTCCAGATTCGATTCCTGTATGTAGCCAGGGCATATCTGAAGAGTTTGAAGATTCGATACCTGTATCCAGCCAGGGCATATCTATAGATGACTAGTTCCAGATTCGATTCCTGTATCTAGCCAGGGCATATCTGAAGAATTTGAAGATTCGATACCTGTATCCAGCCAGGGCATATCTGTAGATGACTAATTCCAGATTCGATTCCTGTATCTAGCCAGGGCATATCTGAAGAGTTTGAAGATTTGATACTTGTATCCATCCAGGGCACGTCTGTAAGCAACCTTTTGAAGTTCCAGATTCGATACCTGTATCTAGCCAGGGCATATCTGCGAGCGATTGATTGTAGATTCGATACCTGTATCTATCCAGGGCATATCTGCATGAAGAGTTTGAAGATCAACACCTGTAACAGGCCAGGAAACCATCTTCCTTTCTCAAAGCACGCAAGTTCTCGCTAAGGAATCTTTTACGCGATCGACACCTTCCCGATGGCATCTATAAACCCATCTCCACAACTATCCATTACACTTCGAAATGGCATCTATAAGCCCATTCCCAACAAGATTCTATCACACTTCCAGATGGCATCTATAAGCCCATCCCCCTATCCACCATCTTTCCAAATGGCATCTGTAAGCCCATTCCCGTTGTCACACTGCTGATACTCCATTATGCGAGTGCAAATTTCTGGGCACTCTAGTGTTCAATCATCTTCCACCCTCAGATCACGAAAGGCACACAAGCCAATCTACATCCTCAGGTCTAAGAAGATTGAACAGGGGCAACTATTGTACCCCAAAATTTTCCCTCCCATATTCTTCAAAGTTTTGAAAAGCATCATCTCAATTTGCTCAAGTCTTCTCAAGGGTTGCACAGTTAACCATCCTCCTAAGCCAGTCAAATTAGGGTTTTGGTTCCTGCAAGGAATTTAAGGTTTTCAAGGGCTCAATCAAGTCCCATATGCTCATACACATTGTCAAGCATCTACATGTCAAGTTTCAAGACTCACAAGGTCAAGTTGCACAGTCAAAAACCCTAATTGCTTCACAATCAACTGCAGGGGCAAAATGGTCATTTGGCAGTCAAAAGTCAAAAATTTTGGTCAACATCTTATTTTGAAGCCACAATCATCATTTGATCAAGTCTTGATCATGATTCCACAAGAATGGCTCAAAAATCATCAAGATGCAAAAGTTTCCATTTTTGGACAGCTGAAAAGTCAATTGTAACTTGACCAAGGCATAAATTTTTCATGGTTCATCAGAAAAATCCCATCCAATGCTCATTTTGAAGGGGATGACATTTCCTACAACTCATCTTCACATTCCAAGTCCAATAAATGCTCTCACAAAAAGTTATCAATTTCAACATTATAGGTCATTTTCAAAAGTCAACAAAAAGGCATTTTAAGTCAAAGACCATAACTTAAGATTGGTAAATCAAAATGACATGGGACCAAAGGAATTGGTTAGAGGACTTCAAGACCTTTCCAAATTGTCCAAGAACATGTTCATATGATCAAAATTGAGCAAGATATGCATTGGAGAAGTTGGGAAATTTTTCATGAAATGGCAAAAGTCAACTATCCTTAAAACTTCAATTTTTGACAAAAGGGCCCACTTTCTTCCACTTGATTCAGCCTTGTCATGCCACCCACGTGTCCCATGATTAATCTCAAGACCAAATATTTATTTTTTTCATTTTTATTTAATTTTTATGGATTTAATTCATTTTAAATCCATAATAATTCAAATAAATCTAAAAAAATTAATTAAATGGTATCTTGTGGTTTGAATAGCCTTCATGAAGCATTTGCTAGCTGCCAAATTTGTGCAAGCTATTTTTGTACACAAAATCATGGTTGTTGGACCAAGAAAGGAATGTTCTTCAATGGTGGTCAAACAAAATCCAAAACATAATGGCACAAGTTTAAGGCTCCTAAATGTCACTTAGTTCCATTGACACATACATATGCAAGCAAGCCATACAGTATTGACGACCTAGAGAGAGCAGAAGCGGCCAGAACCAAAACTCAAAATTGTCCAAAAAGTGAGAGTTCTAGAACAAGGTTGCAGGCACTTTGAGATCAAAAGAAGCACGTAGTCTTCTTCATTGCCACTCCCTGAAGCCAAAGCAACCACAAACGAGTCCTAAGGTCCACTACCAAGCGTTGTAAGTTGTCTCAAACTCACCCCTGTACACGAAATCCATACTCTTCATTCTTGCATTTTTTCTCAAAGATATGGGCATGATCATATTGCTTGCTTGATTTCCAACATAACTGTAATATTTGATTTCATTTTTAAGCCTCACATGGTGATACCCGCGTCTAGGGTTTGTATTGTTTGTTTTTAGGCATTTTGTTTCCAGGCACAATCAGGACAAATCATAAGCATGGATGGATTCAGGAGGTGGAGACGAGATCAACTATGGTCTTGAAATGGATTTTCATGGCCTAGGGATAATTTTCGAAGCAACCTACGAAACTACATGCGGATAAAAATCCGCAGGTAAATAACCAGCAAATTATTGAAGAAGACGATGATGTGTCTTCACCTCACTGGCCCGTTCAAACTCAACACACGCTTTTTTTTATTTCCAGGATATTTGATTATTATTTCATATAATATTATTTATCTCTTATTATAACGAATTGAAGCAATTGGCTGAGTGGAGAGCGCGCATGCATATGACCTCTGGGACCTGGGTTCGATTCCCAGGTCCCCCAAACGTTGTTATTATTTTTCTTCACAGGTTCCCATGCAGCATTCCAGAAAAAGTCTACCATACATCTCAAGCAATCAGCGCGCCAAGTGTCCCAAATCAACAATCCAAAGGCCAAAAGGGGATGAACACCATGTGCTCAAGTCAAAGCCAGCGTGGATAATTCAAAAGGTCAAAACAGGCTTGTGTTCTTCTTGGGCCTGGAAATTTCTAACAAACCCCTTGCTGGCCCATCACCCCCCTTGGGTTTGCATTTTAATTTTTATTTTATTATTCATTTACCTTATTTATTTTTATTGCTTTTTCATTATTATCACTAAAACTAATTAATCAATATTTTCCATAAAATTCAGAAAACCAAAAAAAAAAGCATTTTTATTATTTATTAACTTATTTTGTAAATAAATGTAAATTAAATTAAATTAGTTTAATTAGTTAATTTTAATATCTTTTTACAATAAATAAAATAATTTAGACTTAGGCTTTTCTTTTGACATTTTTAATTCCTTTTTTATTTTATTTCATTAAAACATAAAAATACAAAAATAAAACATTTTTCTTTTAATAAATTAATTAGTTATTAGTTTTAATTTTAATTTAATTGCAAAAAAGGGACAAAATTCAATTCTTTCTCAAAAGGGTCAACACCCTAAGGACGTTCCCGATTAAATTTCTATTCGTGCGTATTTATTTATTTTGATTATATTTATGTAACTGCTTCCGGAAATGTAATAGTTAATTAGGTTTATCTCTTTATTTACTATTTCTCGCATTTTTATTTTCCAAACGGGTTGTTGTTTTTTGGCGATGTATATACCCGCGCCTTGTAATAGCTAGAATTTATCTTTCCGCAATTTAGTTTCCGCACTCCTAACTGTTAAAAAATGCATGAAAAACTTGTATGAATAATAAAACCAATCCGTAGCTCACAAATAACATGCAAAGACAATTTAACATGAAAACAAAACACATGCACATGCCACTCCTAGGGTACGCCTCACTGGTTGCCTCGAACGTGGTCGTCAAGTATAAGGTGTCTTAGAGGTCGCCCTCCTGTCTAAAGATCCAGTCGCCTCGAAACGGTTGCCTCGGATAAAAAGGATCTAGGACATTAGGGTTACTTCTAAGGTGTCCTACTATTGCTTCGGTGACCACATTGTCCCTATAATCGAATTGACCCGAACAACTCCAACGATGGTGCTACCTACCTCTCAATGGTGGGATAGCACTGTCTAAAGGACTCTTACACAGCCTAATTCCTTAGAGTAGGTAGATTCTCATGGGTACTTGCTCTTTTCAAAACAAAAAAAATAACTTTTCGCACCTACACTTTCAAAAAGTTTTCAAACAAATATTTCACACACTCTTGAGGATAGATACAAGAGTTACTTAGAAATTTTTCAAACAAACTTTTTCAAACCCACACACACTTGAAAAGCAAACAAATTTTGAAAACATAAGAGCAAGTACCTAAGAGCCCGTGGATAACCACTGATAGAAAGGGTGATAACATCTTCCCTTTCTATAAATCTACCTCCCGAACCGAGAAACATTCTCAAAGAAGGAATTTTGCTGTGCTTTTGTCCTTTCCATATTAGAGAATATAAAAGACGGTGGCGACTCTTGCTTACCGCGACATTTCGCGAACCAGCTTAAGAAACAGTCAGTTCTATTTCCACCGATCACACATGGGATCTTAGTTACTTGCTTAGATCACTTGCCTTTGCTTTTCAATTGTTTGAAATGGTGCTTTCAATTGTTTGAAATGGTGTTTTGTGTGTGTGGTTTTGAAAATGTTTTGAAAAAGATGCCTTGTCTAGGCAACCATTGTAACAATTCTTTACTCGAATGTTTTACAAAGGTGTTTGTCTTTTTGAAAAGATGTTCCAATGTTTTTTGAAAGTTTGTTTTTGAAAGTTTGTTTTTGAAAGTTGTGTTGTGGAGTGTGTTTTGAAAAATGGCAAGGATTTGTTTTGCAAGTTGGTCAAGTAACCAAGAGCTATCTACCCTAAATTTCTCAAAGATCTTTCCTATGTTTTAACCCTTTTAACAGTATTGTTCCACCATTGTATTTGGTGGACAATCTTGTGTTTAGGATGTTAACGGGACGGGCGCGGGTCATCTTTTAGACCATGAATGCAATAGTTCCAAGTGTCTTTGGAAATTTTTCTCTAAGGGACTTGATCATTTTTTAGGCAACTTGAGAAAGCGTCATCGAGGGACTATGATCATTTGATTTGTTTTTGTTTGGCCAAAGACACTCAACATGCAACATGGCCCATTTTTGAAGGCAACAAGTGGAGGAATCCTAGGGGTGTAAGTGTGAATTGTGTTGTCCATTTTCATGCTTTTTTTGTCTTTGTATTAGTCAAGCTATTTGTTATTTGATTTGCATACAAACCCTAAGTCTATCATGGCATAATTTGAAAGCTTTTAAATGCGGAAATTTAAAGTCCTAAATTATTACAACATAATTATGGGGATGGGGGTACAAATGTTTGAATGGGGGGATATTTAGCAAGAAATTAAATCTAAAACTATTACACCCATATTGAATATACAAATATCAAATTGTACAATAATTAAATAAATACAATAAATATGCAAAATGTATTATGCACAAAAATGTTTTTTTATGTATGTAAAAGTATCTTTTAATGTGAAATATAAACAAGATAAAAAAGTCAATTTTTGGTGATTTTTATTGTCTTAGGGTTAAACCCTAGTTTTTTGAATAAACATTTTTATTTATTGAGTATATACAAAATAAATTAATTTATGCACAAAATAAAAAGTATATGGTTAAAAAGGTATTTTTGATGTCACATATTAATAAAAATAAAAATGTATTATTTTTATATTTTTGTCCTAAATATTTAATAAAATATGTATAAGTATATTTATATATATTTAATAAGCTAAATATGTACAAAAAATAAAATATTAATTATTTACAAAAAATGTATTTTTTAGAAAATGTTTTCAAAATGTAAATGAAAAATAATAACTGAAAATAAATATATTTTTTGTATTTTTTAGTGTTTTAAATAAAAAGGAAATATATTTGTTTATATATATATATATGCTAAATAAAACAAATAAATGCCAAATAAATGCCAAATAAATGCAAAAATGGGTGGAAAAATATTTTTAATGTTTTTTATGTTTTGACAAAAAATATCAAGTCAGAAGAAAAAATAAAAAGTCAAAAATAATGGATATTTCACACAATGGGCCAGGGGGGTGTAAATGGAAAAAAGGGGTGTGAACAACAAGGATAGCTCAGGCCCAGCCCAAGCCATCATCTTCTTCCTCCAGCTTCTGTCAAACGCGCGCTTCTTTGTTCAAAATACAAACTCCTGATTCTTTGATTTTTAGCAAAAACTCATAACACAAACAATGTAGAGCATTAAATCACGATTCCAAATATGTAAGAAACTTAACCTAACTCTAAGAAACCAGGGAGAATTTCTCCATCCCCAATTTCTGACCTAATTTTTCTTCAATGTTCATGGCCAAAATTCTCACAGCACGCATAATATAAATGAAAAGTAAATACATGGATGGACTCAGGGCTATGAGTAGAACATGTTTTCTTCACAAACCTAAGCTTAATCATGCCTGGATAGAGAGATAGAAGTTCATGTTTTTACCTGTTTCAGCTTGACTTGAACAAAACAATGTAGCAACTTCCAATGGATTTTGAGCTTTTGTACAGCTTGTCTGAAGTCCAAGGATGCTTCTCCAACTCCTAGCTTGCTTTAAAATCAACTGAATCGTGCTATGGAAGTCAACTTGCACAGCTGGAAAATAAAAATGGCAAACGTGGTTATGGGTGTTACAGCTTGAGTTCGATGCTTGGGATAGCTTCAGTGGATGATATGGAACATGTTTGAACTCTTTTTGGCCAAAGTGCACGAGTGGAAATGTTTGTGGAAGTCAAGTTGCAGAACTTGCTCTGTTTCTGCAGCAAGAGGGTGTTTTTGTGTATGGGGAGGTATTGAGGATGAAGGACTCGTGTTTTAGGTCAGTTATGGAATATGTAAGATGAGAACAAAGTTTGCTTAGGTTGGTGTTTACGGGAATGAAAGTTGGAGAGTTTTGGCAAGCTTTGCTTGTTTTTGAAGTAAGTAAACTCAAGTCCTTATGCAGGCCTGTATATCCTCTCTATCTATGCTGCACCACTTGTTCTTGATCAGAGTGATTTGTGTACAAATGCTAGCCTCAAAGATCTGGCCCATGCCTCTTGGATTTTGTATTTGACATAAAGTGCATCTTTATCAAAATGGCATGTTTGCTTTTTCTACTTAAGGATTGATTTTATGTGCAATGCCCAAAGGGAAGAAATAATGCATTAATACAATGGTTAGGCATTTAATTATGGTGTGTGAGACTGGTTTTGAGGCCTGCAAGCTAGCTTGTACAAGCTGATTTGAAAAATGCCAATGTATGAACATGTATTTGGTTATGAACAAAAGTGATTTTTGCCCAACTTTGCAAAATCGATTCTCTCTAACCACAAGGGTGTTTGAGAAGTTCTTGGATAATTTGGAAAGCTTGGAATGTGTACTACAATCCATCTTTGTAATGAAAATTGAAACTCCAAGTGGAACTATGTGAAAAGTGGCCATGAAGTTGGACAAAAATCCTGCCTAGAATAGGTCAAAATTTCTCTAAGTTAAAAATGTTTTGCACCCTTATTCCAAAAATCATAACTTGAGCTACAAGCTTCCTTTGAGAAAACTTTGTGAATCAAAGTTGTAGATTTTGCAATGGACTACAACTTTCATGTTTCAAGTTTTGTTTGAATCCATTTGCATCTTGGTGAAAAAATGGGACAAAGTTAGGAAAAAATAAGGGAGTTTCATAACTTAGAAAAATTCTAAGTTATAAAATTTTCTCATCTTAAACCCTAATTTGCAATTTTGGGTTTCTTGATGAACAAGTTCCATAATTTTACATGTCTTGATGAAAAATGAATCTTGGCACTTGATTTTGACCAAAAAGTCAAAGTTTGACTTTTCAGTATACAGTCAAATTTTGATCAGTTGATTGGAAAATTCATCTGTCAATCCTGTGCATTTGAGATCTTTTGAACTTGTTGAATGGATAAAGACAATGACATTGAGTTCTTGAGTCCATATGTGATCTTGGTTTTCCATTGGTTAGTTCAAACAGTCAACAATTGCCTTTGTGCAGTCAAAACACTAAAAATGACCATTTTTCCCTTTTTGTGATCTGATCAAATTTCTTGTGGAATTATGATCCAAACTTGACCAAATGGTTCATATGAGTTCATTATGTTGATGTGGGTCAAAAATAATGAGGTTTGACTGTCAATTGGCCACAGTTGACTTTTTCCCCAATACAGTTGATTTCTAGGTCAACTGTCCAATTGACTGGGCAAAGATTGGAATCAAGGCTTGAAACTTGGTATGGATAAACTTGTGAGTCCAACATGAAGCATGAAAGTCACTTTGGGTATTTTAGGTCAAAACATCTTTGTGCAAACTCAAACCATAATTTGGGTCAATAGTGCAAGGAGAAGTCTTGAGCAGAGCAAACCCTAACTTGATCTTGAGCTCCAACAGTCTTGTGGTGAGAAAATGTTGATGAAATGAGAGGGCAAATTTTGGGGTACAACAGTACCCTCTGAAAGGCACCCTTTAGCAGCGCTTCCCAAAAAGCGCTTTCTAAGGGTGACCTTTAGCAGCGCTTTTGAAAAGCGCTTTTTTTAAGCGAATTTTTTTTAAAACCTACAACAGCGCTTTTTCCTAAAAGCGCTTTCGTATGTGTGCTGCTAAAACTTATTTTTGGCGTAGTGTAAAACTCATATTTTGACTATTGTTGATGATTTCAATTGTTAAACCTAGATTTATTTGGTAGCCAATAAATATGAAGCTCTTGTCAAGATGCAGCAATTTTATAGTCTTGTAATTGTTGGAAACTCACCAAATTCTATGATGAATTTCTACCACAATGACAATTTAATTATGAGACAAACAAAGAAAAGAAGACAAGACAAATAATTTCTGCAGAGTTTCTCTCTGCTCACAAACTGTGAAAACTTTCTTATTCACTTTGCAACTGCAAATACTGTGAATGACTTGCTTGACTTACTTATAAAAATAGGGGTTACTCCCTCTATTTATAACTGAGCTTACACCCTAAGCCCAAAGCCCAAAATATCTTTTTGTTACTAAATCAAATCTAATTTATTCTAGACTTAAATCAAATCTATTTAAATCTAAAACAAATCAAATCTTTTCGACACATAGTTTCGACACATTGGATTACAATTTAACACACCACCTAATTCATTGTGTCTAAACTATCTATGTTCATCATGGCTCTTAGCTTTCTGAATACTTCGACTTGCACTCCCTTCGTCATGATGTCTGCAATCTAATTCTCAATTCTGCAATGTTCCAAATTCATCTTCCCATCTGCTACCTGCTCTCAAAGATAATGGAACCTCATTTCGATGTGCTTACTTCGACCATGTACTATTGGGTTCTTCGCCAGATTAATAGCTGACATGCTGTCTATCTTCATGGTAATTGCTCCATGATTTTTCCCTGTTATCTCTTCGACCAAGTTCACCATCCAAGTTGCTTGACATGCACAAAGAGAAGCAACTATGTATTCTGCTTCACATGATGATAATTCCACTACTGGTTCCTTTCTTGAATTCCAAGCAACTGGTGCACCACCTAGCATAAACACATATCCTGCTGTTGACTTTCGATCTTCAGCATCACTACACCAACTCGAATCAATGTATCCCATTAACTTGCATTCTTTTCCTTTATCAACTGCAGGAAACAAAATGCCATAATCGAAAGTTCCTTTGGGATACCTTAGTATCCTCTTCACTGCTGCTAGATGTGATACCTTTGGCTTCTGCATGAATCTACTTACCATACCTACACTATATGCTAAGTCAGGCCTTGTATGACAAAGGTATCTCAATGATCCAATAAGTCTTCTGTATTGGGTTGGATCAACATTATCTTCATCTGCATCTTTTGATAGTTACAGTCTTAGTTCTGCAGGTGTCGAAGTTGAGTTGCATTCTTCCATCTCAAACCTCTTGAGAATTTCTCCTACATATCTTCTTTGATGCATCATCAAACCTCTACTGCTCTTGTAGAATTCGATACCAAGGAAATATGAAATTTCACCCAAATCAGACATTTCGAATTCTTTGTTGAGATCACCTTTGAAGTCTTCGATCTCACTTTTACAGCTACCTGTTATCAACAAATCATCTACATAGAGACATAGTATAAGCAATTTACTCTTGCTTCTTCTTACATATACTCCATGTTCAGTTGTGCACTTCAAAAATTCCTTCTCCCTTAGAAAACTATCAATCTTCTTATTCCAAGCCCTTGGAGCTTATTTCAATCCATACAGGGCTTTATGCAGCCTGTACACCTTTCTTTCTTTGTCATGTTTCACAAACCCAACTAGTTGTTTAACATAAACTTCTTCTTCTAAGGGTCCATTTAGGAATGCACACTTCACGTCCATCTGACATATGTGCCAACTGTTTATTTCTGCTAGACCAACAACCAACCTGATTGTTTTGATCCTTGCAACAGGTGCAAAAAGTTCATCGAAGTCTATTCCTTCTTTCTGTAGAAATCCTTTCGCCACAAGTCTTGCTTTGTGTCGAGTTACTTCACCTTTCGAATTCGTTTTCACTTTGTATACCCACTTGACATCAATTTCCTTCTTGCCTTGAGGCAATTCGACAAGTGACCAAGTGTTGTTGTCTTCGATAGACTTTACTTCTTCGTTCATTGCTTTCATCCACTTCGAATCCTTTAATGCTTCAGCTGCATTAACAGGTTCGAAATCTGCATAGAAAGCAAAATGTACCAGCTCACCTTCATTATCTATTACATCATCTGATGTAATCACACAATCTTGCAATCTTGCAGGCATGCGTCTTGTTCTTTGAGGCCTGCTTGTACTTGGTATATCTGCTGGTTCCTCTTGTCGAACTTCTCTTTTGACTTGAGTTTCTGGCTCTTCAAGAAGGATTCCCACTGAATCTTTCTTGATATTTTCAGTCCAATCCCATTCTTTAAACTCATCTATGATCACGTCCCTGCTGATCACAATCTGCTTTTTCACTGGATCGAACAACTTGTAGCCTCCTGTCGAATGATATCCAACTAGAATCATTTGACTTGACTTATCATCAAGTTTTCTTCTCAACTGATCTGGCACATGTCTATGTGCAATAGATCCAAATACCTTCAGATGACTCAAGCTAGGCTTCACACCAGACCAATATTCTTCTGGAGTAATTCCTTCTAGCTTCTTTGTAGGACATCTGTTCAAAATGTATGTTGCAGTCGAAACAGCTTCACCCAAAAACTCTTTAGGTAAATTCTCGCCTTTCAACATACTTCTCACCATATTCATGATGGTTCAATTTTTCCTTTTTGCAATTCCATTTTGTTGTGGAGTATAGGGTGGCACCATCTCATGCACAATCCCTTCCTTTTCACATAATCTGTCGAAGTCTTTCGACACATATTCTCCACCACCATCAGTTCTCAAAACTTTGAGCTTTCGACCACTTTGTCTTTCGACCATAGAATTAAACTTGGTAAATAGTTCGATCACTTCACTTTTCTTCTTGATCAGGTAAGTCCTTAGATTTCGACTGAAATCATATATGAATGTAACAAAGTATTTGTTACCTCCCATCGAATCCACCTGGATTGGTCCACATACATCAGAGTATATGACTTCAATACTAGCCTTCGATCTGCTTCCTGCATCCTTGCTGAAGCTATTATTCTGTTGCTTCGCCTGCACACATTCCTCACATACCTCGTTTGGAATGTCAATTTCTGGAAATCCTGAAACCATATTTCTTCTCTTCAAATCTCTGATGTCTCTGAAGTTGAGATGGCCTAGTCTATAATGCCATATCCATTCATCTCTGCTAGCTGCAGTCGAAAGGAACTTGTGCTCTATCACATTTAGTTCAATCTTGAAGGTTCGATTCTGAGACATAGGAGCCTTCAAGATTAATCTCCCATTTGCATCAACAACTATTATCATCTTATCTTTGATTGACACTTTATAATTCTTTTCGACCAACTGCCCTATACTGAGCAAATTGCTCTTCATGCCTGGTATGTACAACACATTGGAGATTACTGACCTTTTGCCATCTTTCCTCATAATCATAACATCACCAATAACTTCAGCTGCTAGGGTATTATCATTTGCAAATTTTACCATATTTTTCATTGAGGGCTTTATATTGACGAACCAGTCTTTCCTTCCAGACATATGTGATGAACATCCTGAATCCAAGTACCATTGGTCCTTGAATCTATCTTCATCTCTTGTTGTGACCATCAGCATCATCTCTTCTTCTTCTTCATGTTTTGCAAGCTTTGCATCACTTTCTTGATTCTTTCGCTTTTCTGGACAATCACTCGCATAGTGTCCATACTTCTTACAATTGTAACATTGAATGTGACTCTTATCAGGTTTTCGACCACCACCTCTTCCTCTATTTTCAACACCACCTCTTTGGTTGCCTTGGTATGGTCTTCTTTGATTCGACACGTTTCCTTCAATCTGGTTTCTTCTACCATTCGATTTGTTGTAGCCACCTCTACCTCTGTCGAAACACTTTTCTTTGCCTTTGGTCTCTTTTACTGAATGTGCTTGCAAGGCCACATCACTCTTCGATTTTCCTGTAGCTCTTTCATTCATTCTTTGTTCATAAGATTCAAGCGTCCCTTGAAGCTCTTCCTTTGTCAATTTTTACAAGTCTTTCCCCTCTTCTATCGCCACCACTATGTGGTCGAACTTAGGAGCTAAAGATCTCAAGATCTTCGACACAACAACTCTTGTTGTTAATGCTTCTCCACATATCTTGATTTGATTTACTAGTTTTGTAACTCTAGTAAAGAAATCAGATATGCTTAAACTGTCTTCCATCTGAATCAGTTCATAGGTCCTTTTGTGAGTTTGTAACCTCACTTATTTCACTTTCTCAGCGCCTCCAAAAGACTTGTCAAGGATTTCCCAAGCTTCTTTTGCAGATTCTGAATCACTAACCTTTTCGAAATTGTCTGGGCTGACACATTGATGAATTATAAATAATTCTTTATAACTCAGCTTCTCAGATTCTATGTATTTCTTCTTTTCTTCTTCTGAAGCGTTTTCTCCAAGCGCTTTGACTCCATCTTTTACAAGGTCCCAAAGACCTTGGCACCTGAATAAGACTTTCATCTGTTTGCACCAATTCTCATAGTTGTCTACTTTCAGAATTGGTAGGGTTGCTGGATAATTTGCATTCCCATAACTTGTCATCGTGAATTCTTCAATCGTTCTTGATTGACACTTCCCTTGAATCGAAAGAAAGCTCTTGATACCAGATGTTGGAAACTAACCAAATTTTATGATGAATTTCTACCACAATGACAATTTAATTATGAGACAAACAAAGAAAAGAAGACAAGACAAATAATTTCTGCAGAGTTTCTCTCTGCTCACAAACTGTGAAAACTTTCTTATTCACTTTGCAACTGCAAAATACTGTGAATGACTTGCTTGACTTACTTACAAAAATAGGGGTTACTCCCTCTATTTATAACTGAGCTTACACCCTAAGCCCAAAGCCCAAAATATCTTTTTGTTACTAAATCAAATCTAATTTATTCTATACTTAAATCAAATCTATTTAAATCTAAAACAAATCAAATCTTTTCGACACATAGTTTCGACACATTGGATTACAATTTAACACGACTCAATTTGTAAGGGTGATTAAAGCTATCATAACTGATTATGCCAAAGAATTAGCCATGACTCAATTTCTTCAAGTACATGCATCATTCTTCAATATTATTGTCCTTATAAAATTGAGCAAAACTCAGTTGTGGAGAGGAATTATCAACATATGTTGAATGTAGTTAGATCTTTAATTTTTCATTCCAGGTTACCCATCAAGTTATGGGGATATTTCATATCCACAACCATTTATGATAGATAGAACTCCTTTTATAGTTTTAAGTAGTAAGTCACCTTTCGAACTTCTTTATGGAAAAGTTCACTTCTATTCTAATTTTAGAGTCTTTGAATGTCTTTGTTACATTTCCACTATATCTCCGATGTAATACCATATTTTCCCATCGAATAATTAAATGAAATCAGAGTAATTAAAAATTTCTAATCAGCATCGAAATAGGATGTCACATTTCATCATCTTGAAAATTGCTCAAACATTAACAAATGGATACATAACACATTATTTTCGGATGAACCGTCATCATAATCATCATGGTATTCAACTTCACTTTATTAATGCAATGAAAACAATCCAAAATATAATTAGTCAACAACTCCAACAATTTGTAAACAACGTCTCATCAATTTAAAAGAGCTATAATAATCTCACAATCTTTCAAAGACAACAACAACTAAATAAGCAAAACAACATTCATCCTCGGTGTTACGTATCAGAGCAAGACTCGACTCAATATAAGTACCATGAGGCACAACTCCATACCTCAAGCTACTCTAATCTTCGTCATCTGTGTGTTATCCACGTGGAGGAAACATTCAAACAAAAAGGGTGAGATATCATAACAATACAAGAGGAAGCATATTAATAAGCAGATAGAAATTCAAGCACACATCATTATATATCTTTACCTCACACCTTTTCTTGTTCATCATACTACGAAACCATTTAATAATATCAAATGCATAACAACACAACATCTGTCATAACAAAATTAGGAACTCAGTCCACGTCTAAAAAATCAACGATTCACAACCATGCAATGCAGTGAAACTGATACCAACACAATGCATGTGGTACCAATAGGGCAAAACCCTTAACTTAATAAATGCCAACTTAGGGCAACAACTTCATAATGCCAATATAGGCCATATTAATAGGGCAAAACCCTCAACTTAATAATGCCAACTTGGGGCATTAACTTCATAATGCCAATACAGGTCATCTTAATGAATGCATATGACACTGATATGCAACAACACAATTTTATATTGATTACTTTTACTTATCAATACTACGCCAATACAGGCCATCATCATCGTCATGCATATCATGTCACACAATTAAAATATTCGTACAACGTCATCTTTGATCGTGACTTTAAGAGTCTATCACGTGTATTAATTGCGAGTGCACAGTTTAATCATGTAGTTTTAAAAGATATCGAACCCACAGGGACTGGTAATCAAATTATTGCTATCTAAAGCTACTGTGTAAAGCTAAGGCTAATAATAAATCTTAGGTTTTGGGTTAGACAGAAATAAGCTTAGACTTAATTGAAATATTTAATAACGGGACACTGGTACGTAATAGTCTGACTTCGAGAATTCAGTAATTCATTGACATAGCTTTAAGTATTCAAAACACTATTCAGTAGAAACTATCAGTTTAAAAACCTTTATCTTACACTCTCATGATTGTTGATTCAGATTATACAATTAAAGTTAAATGCTTGCTCTCGCTGTCTCATTTAAAATCCAAAGATATTTTTTGAAAACAAATAGAGTCTAATTAATTGTAAACCGCTCTCGTTGTATTTAAAACCAAAGTTTGATAACCAGTATTCGGTTAAAAACTCACACTCTCGTGATTATTGAGTTTAGCCTTCATTTGTCTCTTACTCTCGTAATAAAACAATTTGTATTAAAAATAGAAACCAAACCAGAAAAGTATTTTTATAAAATGTTTGTGCCCATTTATTACCGAACTCCTTCGGTTTGTGACCTTACATACCGGTATCAGGGAAATTGGCCGGACATATTATTAATTATGAACACAGAATACCAATAAACATATAATGATTCAGGCATGAATGATAAATAAAGAACAGTAATACAATTAAATTAAAAACCTAGAATTAAATAATGAAAACAAAATTTCTACAACTTTTCGTTTTCTGATAGCAATCCTCCACAATATGTCGGCAGGATTTGCTTGCAGAAAACTAACTTGAATGTAGAACAAAAATATAAAACTAAAAACAAAGTTCAGGAGGTTATGAAAAGAAACTAATGTTACAATAGCTTTCCGGTGTAGAAAACTAGTGTTGTTTAGGTGAAGGTTTTATCTACTTAAGTTTTAAACAAAGCTCTAAATTGTTGAAACTGGAATAATGGCGTGAAAGAAAACGAAAATGCAAAATAACGTAACCAAAAACGAGATAGCAGAGACCAGAGAGAGAGAGAGAGTCTAGAGTTGTAAACTGTCCTTCATTTTATAGTGTTTTACTGTAACAAAACTGCTTAAGAAAATCTAGAAGTGTGACTTCATGCTTCGAAAAATCCGTGCGTGGAGAAAGACCGGGAGGAAATCATGCAGGTCGTTGGCACTGGCAACATGGAGAATCGTGGAGAAATCTTCGCACGTCAAACAAAACAAAAAATAGGTTGTGCCGAGTGGCATGCAATGTGTTTCGTGGGGCACACATATTTCCACCTTGTGCCGATAGAAATGGTTTGTGTGCCGAGAGGCACACAAGTTCAACTTGTGTCGGGAGAATGGAAGGTGTGACGATCGTCACAGCCTTCTGATATGAATTCTTCTGCTATTTCTGCTGTTTTTCTGATTTTGAGTCTGTTTCTTTTCCATTTCTTCTTTTTTTCTCATGTAGGCCTTGGATGAAATAATTACCTGAAACAAACTTGAAATGCCAACATAATGCAACATAATTGAGATAAAACGGTAACTTTATTTATGCAAATCGGGTCGAATATGCTATGTATTTTCGCGTTATCAAACTCCCCTATACTTGAACCTTTGCTTGTCCTCAAGCAAATAATCAGTAAGGTAATCTTTTAAGCACAGGTTAAATGAAATTACATGACACAAATCAATTCGTACGTGGTTGTGCGATGTTTCCGGTAGAACAATGTAAGCTCAATATCAACAACAAAGATACAGTAATGACACAAGACAACCCCTCCTTATGCAGACCAGTTCTAGTCATGCTATTATAGCTCAACCTAATTATTCTTTCTTTGTTTCACCTATTTTGTTTGACGCAATCACATTAAGCCCTTTATCTTATTGCACGCACATAGTAGAGTAGCCGGTTAGTGATGGTCATAGTAAGTATGGGGTTCTGGTACATAAATTTGGTAACCCCTTAATTAATCTGATTGCAAGATGCGGGGGATCGAACCGTAGTCCTCCCTACCAAGTTCAGCACCAGAAAACTCTGAACCAACTTACATCGGGTTTTTATAACATAATATGTAGGTTTCGCACGATTGGATTAAGTAATCGGGTGAGGTTCACCTAACTTAATTAGCGAATTCCTTGTTTTCAATTCATCATTACAAGATGTTTAGGAAAATGATTTAAGACCATTCACTTATATTCATCGGCCCTATACGTAGTTTGTTTTTAAGATGGTGCTGATTGCTTATATAAACTACTCGGGGATACTTTAAAGTTTGAGGTTTCTGTATAATAGGTACTTAAATTGGTCTCGCGTAAGCGGGGATTTTAGAGTGTTAAGACGGTATCAATTTTGTTTAAATCTCACTCTAAAATTCTAAAGTATCTTTAAGAGTGAGCAACCTATATACTCTTCAAATGTGTCAAGTAAAAGTTTTTATTATGGCTCAAGAAAGTAAGAGAGTCAAATAATGAACGAAAATATTCATATAATGACTTGATATTACATAAAAAAATTTATTGAAGGGAAATTTGTGGTAATGAAAATCTACATAGAAAATGGTAAATGAAAGCGGTAAAGCTTCCTCCCCCAAACTTAAACTGGGCATTTTCCCTAATGCAACAAAGTAAGGTGAGAAAGAAAGGAAGAAAATGAGATGAATGACTACTCTTTGCCTCGGCCACGCGCTCTACGATGTTCCTGTGCTCGTCCATGTGCATCATCTCTGCCTTGGAAAGACTCTACACCATATCCCTGTAGTTCGACATGAGTAACAAAATCATGCAGTCTATCAACCTGATAAGTCAATGCTTGTATCTCTTCGGTAAGCTCCGACATACTACGGTCATGCCAGTAGGTGTTGTCATGTTGATCTCTCTGAAGTTGTTGGACTTCTTGCATCATCTCGTTATGCTGAGCTTCCATTCTTTGATAGTGTTGAGCTTCGGCTTCATTATGGCGCAACACTTCATCATAAATGTCATCAAGAGTAGCTGTCCGCCTTTAGTTTCTTCTTCTTCGGGGCTGGTGCCCGGATGAAGAACCTGCAAGATTATCAGTAGGAACTTACGTAGTATGTTGGTGAGTGTCAGGCCGGGCAGCGTCTTGCTCTAGCACTTGCTCCATTTCATTTGGCTCAACATTGTTTTGGCCACTTGGATTATTTTGAACATTCTCACTAGGAGCAGGGGCACTTAGATCATAACACCACTTTTCCATATCTGTTACATTGGTAAGCTGGGGATTTGGCAAAATAATACTTGGGACTACTTTGTTTCGCACCATAAGATTGTATCTTCCATCATCTCTAGAATTAATAAGGTGTCCAGCACGACAGTTCTCAATATCAATAAATAAAGCTGGTAGTGAAGGCAGATTCGCTAGTTTGTCCCCCAAGTTCAAAGCAAGTTCTATAGAGGTAACTAAACTTCCCATATAGAAAGGGGTAGTACCTCGTGCACAGACAGACTGGATGTGTGCCAAGAGGAACACACTGGAATTGATCTTCTAACCAGGCGTGAAGATGCAGTGCAGGGAAAATAATTATTTGGAATTAACTTTGTTATTATTTTCCCTCCCGAAAATGGTGTTGGAAAGGATGCGATGAAAGTAACGGATGGAAGGATTATGGATAGATGAAGCAAAAATCGGCTTCTGAAGCGATTCGATAGTGTACTTCTCTTCCACGAGGAAAGAGTAACAAATCACTCAGAGCCTCTTGATTCATAGAGTATTCATCGTTAAACAATTGAAATTTAGCAGTGCCCGTGAGGTATATGTTGTCATCTACTAGAGTGTTGTAGGAGAAAGAGCTCAAAAATTTCAAGGTCAAAGATACATAAGTTGGATGGTTCAGTGTGCAGGCATAGGATAGGTTAGAATTATGAAGTAGCCATTGTAAATTTTCTAACAACCCTGTTGTACCCCAAAATTTTCCCTCCCATATTTCTCAATACATCTCAAGTGAGATCCTCAAATTGCTCAAGGAAGTACAAGGGTTGACCAGACAAACTCTCTCCTAAGGCAGTCTACCTCAAATTAGGGTTTCATGTTGCATCAAGATACTTGAGTCCTAAGGGTCACAAATTCTCACCATTGTCCTAATATGTTCTCAAGATCATCCATGTCAAGTTTCAAGCCTTGTAGAGGAAGTTTGCTCAGTCAAGTGCTCAAAGGCCTGAAAATCGACTGTGCTAGGGCAAAAGTCAACTGTGGCCCACATATAGTCAAACTTCAAGATTTTTGGTCAACATCCTCATTTTTAAGTATTATTAATCATTTGATCAAGGGTTGATCATGATTCCTCAAGGATTGCTCACAATTCATCAAAACCCAAAAGTTGCTAAATTAGGGTTTTGCAAGAAAAGTCAACTCAACTTTGACTAAGCATAACTTTCTCATACTTTATCAGAAATGACCCATCCAAAGCTCATTTTGAAGAGGATGTAATTACCTACAATTCATCTTCATATCCCAAGTTCAAAATATGCACTCACAAGAAGTTATGAATTTAGACATTATAGGTCATTTTGAAAAGTCAACAAAAACACCTTTTTTTGTCAAAGCTTCATACATGAACATGGAAGACTCAATTGAGATGAGACTAAAAGGGTTGCTTAGATGACATCTTGAGCTTTCTAAAAAGTCATAGAACACATCTCTAGGGTCAAAATTGAAGGAGTTATGCATTGGTAAAGTTGACCCTTTTTGCAAAATTGCCAAAAGTCAAAAGTGGCCAAAATTGCAATTTTGCCAAATGGGCCCAACATTTTGTGCTTGCATTAAGTTTGTAACATGATCCACGACCCATGATCCTTCCCACATGCCTTTATTTTATTTTTGTCATTTATTTTGATTTTGATTTTATTTAAATCAAATAAAATCAATAATAAATAATGAAAATATCAAAAATCATTTAAACCTTGAGATTTTGTACATATTTCAGGTCCATGAATAAATGGCAATGAGATCAAATCGTGCAAGGCTTGTTTGGACAGAAAAAGATTGAATTTTTCTTATTTTGAAAAGATTTGATGCAAGGGTGAATCAAGGATCAAATCTTCATAATTGCAAGGATTTGATGCAAACTTGTAACCCTAGTTGATTCTATGATATATATTGAACAAATCCAAAGAAAAAGCATAAGGGTTAGAGGCGTAAGAGAGAAGAATAAAAGTCACAAAAATCACCAAAAAGTGTTGAATTAAATTACAAGTTAGAGGACGATTTACACCATTCCAAGGCTAGCAATCGATTCCCAACCTTCTCCTGAAGCTAACCTGATCATAGTCAAGCCTTGATTTGCTCAAAATCCGTCTCCACAACCCTCACGGTTTGTCAATTTTTTCCAAAATCGTATCCAGTCATTCTTGCATCTTTATCATGTTTAAATGATATATTTGTAATCCTTATCATATTTGCAAGCTAACAGTACCATTTAATTGCATTTTTGGAAGCCATACGTGTGGATGCCATTGTTAGGGTTTCAGAGATAGTTTTGTGGCTTTGCTACACAGGGAAAATTGGGCCACGATTGAGGTACCATGATGCTCGTGGGATTGTCACGAGTTGATTGGTACCATTGTTATGTGTTTATCATGCTTGCAGTGAGTTTTGGGAAATCACATGGCTGTACCTACGCCCTTTTGTCCGTAGGTAAAAGTCTCTAAACTTTTAGCAACGGAAGGAGGTAGAAGATGATGGCGTGGCGTGGCCTGACTGGACCGTTTGAAAATTCGCGCTTGTTTGATATATTAATTTGTTTTTTCATTATAATGTTTGATTGCTAACTTTTGTACAACAAGGCACATTAGCTCAGCTGGTCAGGAGGCGTTAGAAAAAGCCAAAGGGCCTGGGTTCGATACCCAGGTCCCCTCTATTTGTTCAATGCAATTTTATTTTACATGATCAGGTGTTCCAGCTTCCAGGACGTCCACCATATGCCATCATCCTTCAACCAACAGATCTCCAATCAGCTAGATCCAATGGCCATCCTTTGGAGGTTCATAATGCACCCTAGTCAAGCCAATACATGGGATCATGGAAAGTCAAAACGGACCAAGGCTTATTGGGCTCAAAGCTGCTTTTGACACCCCCTTCTTGCCACTAACACCAGGCCCAATTCTTTTTTTTCTTTTATATATTTTCTTTTATTTATTTATTTTTGTTTAAATTGTCTTATCACACAAAAACTAATTCTTTTTTTACAAAAAAACTCATAAAATCAATTTTCATCAAATTAGATTTAGGTTTTATTTTTATCAAAATTAATTTAAAAATTAGATTAATGTAATTGTAGGGTAATTTTAACCTTTTTGTAATAATTTAAAACAAATTAGAAATTAGGGTTTGTTTGATTTAATTTCTATTTTCTTTTCTTAAAATAACAAAAATATAAAAATAGGTCAAATTAATTACTTTTCTCAAATTAAATTAATTAGTCACTAGGTTTATATTTATTCATTAAAACCTTATTTTCTCAAAATAACCAAAAACAACAAAAAATGATTTTTCGTTCAATTAGGTTTAGACGGGGTCAAAACCCTAATTTTTTCTCGTTCTCATTTCATCGCGCGTGTTTATTTATTTTTACGATATTAATGTAACTGCTCATGGGATGTAATAGTTTAATTAGGATTTTTCTTTTATTTATCATTTTACGGGTTTTTGGCTATGTAATTAATCCCCCTCCCCGAAGCCTTGTAATAGCGTAGTTTTATTTCTCGCATTTTAATTTTTGCAAATATTAACTGTTAGATGTATGATAATAGGATTGCATGACAAGAATGTATGTTAATTTTAAAATGGTTAGCGAACCCTAAATGTACAAAGATAATAACTGAAATCAAATCACTCGCACATACGCACTCCTAGGGTATACTCTCACTTCGGTTGCCTTCGGTAAGCGATCATTAAGTATAGGATATTTTAGTGGTCGCCCTCTTGTCTAAACAAAGATCAAATGTCCCGTTTAGAAATGTTGCCTCTGAAAGGTTGCCTCGGAAATGTTGCCTCGGAAATGTTGCCTCGAATATGATCTTAAGACACTAGGGTTATTACTAAGACGTCCTAACACTGCTTTAGTGATCGTACGTCCCTTTAGAATTGACCCTTACAACTCCAACGACGACGCTACTTACTCCTTAATAGTAGGATAGCACTGTCTAAAGGAAACAAGAATAGAAATAATCCTTTTTCGAGTAGGTAGATGCTAGTAGGTACTTGCTCAAAATCAAACTTTTCCACACTTACACTCTTTTCAAACAAAGTTTTCAAAAACACTTCGTAACACTCTTGAGGACTGATACAAGGGTTAAAATGAAGTAAAACAAAACTTTTCAAAACACACAAATACGAAAGCAAATTTTTTTTAAAATGATGAGCAAGTACCTAAGAGCCCGTAGAAAACTACGGATAGAAAGGATGCTAATACCTTCCCTTTCTATAATCTACCCCCCGTACTCAAAAATATTGAAAAAGGAATTTTTCTGTGCTTTTTTCCTTTCCAGTTGGATAAAATAAAAGTCGGTGGCGACTCTCGCTTACCGTGACATTTTGCAAACACAAACGCAAAACGCAAACCAACATTTTCCTAAAACAGCCCGGTTCTGCCACCGTATCACAGAACTGGCGACTCTGCTGGGGAAATAAGTGGGGTATACCTTAGGATTAGTTTATCATAAATTGCTTCTTTTGTTTGATTTGATTGCTTTATTTTTAAGGATCTTGTATTGGGAGTTACTATAGATCCTAACCCAGATCTGAGGAACACCTTTTAGGTAAGTAGCAATAAACTGTGAGGGAACTGTACGGCGTAGACCGATACGGTTGAAGCAGTAGCTACATTGATGTGGCACATTGGTTGGTACTGGTATCCCTTGTGGGAAAATGAGGAGAATACGGGGCTGCTATGTGTGTCGTTAAGCATCAACTGACCTTAGAACCTAGAATTGACCAACTTGGCCATAGGAAGTAGTGAGATAGCCGGCCTCGGTGTAAAGCTGGGAACTGGTTGATACTCGATACTACACTCATTGAGACCATACTCTCGAGATAGTTCCGTCCGCAAGAAAAGATTGCCTGAGTTGAAACCATGACCGATGGAGGATGGTCAGTGATATTGAGAACCTCTAGAACCCGGTTACTATTATTAGGACAGGTTGAAATCAACTGAACTTCAAGAGGGTAATACCTAGACCCCATGTAAGCCTGAAACTTAAGGGCTCTTGTGTGACTTGTTTGCCTTTACCATGTCTGTTATCTGTTATACATGTTGCGTGTTTTATCATGACATCATGCATCATAACACAGCATGCATACTTCATTATACTAACCATTTCAAAGACCGAGGGGATTTATCTTTGTTCTGTTTTGCAGATTATGGCTTCCATGCGCAGAAACACCATCTGAGTTAACTTTGTGTAAATACCTGCTCAACTCAAAGAGTTATCCTCGAGAGTTTCTGAGACTTCTTCGTTCATTAAAAGACATGGGCAGCTTCTTAGCTTGGTTACCTCAAAGTTTGATGAACAGATGATGAGTGTGCTTTTCCAGTTCTTCGATCCTGTGCATCATTACTTCACTTTCCCAGATGATCAGTTGGTTCCCACTATGGAAGAGTTTTCTCACTTATTGGGCATATCCATCCTTGAGCAAATGCCCTTCACAGGTTTGGGAGAGACTCCTAGGCCAGAAGATATTGCTTCAGCTCTACATTTGAAATGGGCTGATGTAGTATCCAACTAGGAGACACGAAGCGGGGTTAAAGGTTTCTTAGACAAGTTTCTGATGGATCAAGCTCAACTGTTTTGGGATAATTTGGAATTTCAGGCTTTTGAAGACATCTTGGCTCTCCCTATCTATGATTTGGTTCTCTTCCCAAATCCAGATTCCTTCATAGATGTAAATGCGGTTAAGATCTTCCTGTCTCGCAATCTTGTGCCTACTCTACTGGGTGATATCTTGCATGCCTTCTACACTCGTACTGTGCGAAGAAGAGGGACCCTCATGTGTTGCATGCCGCTGTTGGCGAGGTGGTTTATTTCACACCTCCCCAAGTCCGTGTTGAAAAATGAAGAAGGTTTAGGATGGTCTTATAGGATAATGTCCCTTGCCCATACAGACATTCTTTGGAGTTCTAAGGCTATGGAAAGCATTGCTGTCATTGATCGATGTGGGGGATACCCTAATGTCCCATTGCTCAGAATCAGATGGGGTATAACCTATAATCCCTGCTTAGCTCTGCGACAATTTGGTCGCGCTCAGAGAGACGGTCCTTATGAGCTACTTCTTACAGATATTGCCTTTGACTACAAGGAAGACGTTGACGAGCATCGCCGAAGGTTTATACGAGCTTGGGGCATGGTGAATAGATCTGATCCTCAAGAGCTAGGACCAAAGACTTCTCTCCCTATGCAGCCTTATCTCCAGTGGGTTCGAGCTTGTGCTCAGAAACTTGGGATGCCTTATGAAGTTGTGTTGCCAGTAATTGTGGAGCCTACCAATGAAGAGGGTGTTCCTTATACAGTCCTTTATCCCTACATGCCCACTGATCTTGGGGCATTGAAGAGATCCTGGATTCAGTTGAAAGATGAGAGAGATGCCTACCAAGACAAGTATCATGAGCAAGAAAGGAAGATCTTGAAGCTCACCAGCCAACTCGAGAATGAAAGAATGATTAATGACTATGCCAGCACCAAGGGGAAGCGTCCATGGGATTTCTGATTTTGCTTTTTCTAGTTTAGATTTGTTTTCCGTTTATTTCTTTTGTAAACGCCTTAAAGGCATCGTTGAACCTTTTTACAAGTTTAAATCTAATAAAGTTTGTACATTTCTTGTTTTGAAAATTTAAATCTCCCAAAGTCTTTGAAATCATTACATACGCATCCCATTATCATGCACATCATTACAGGTACCATTACAGGTTTCTCATCTTCTTCGTTGTTTATTTCAGCAGTTATGTCTTCTGATCAAGCAATCAAAGTTCTTCAGGCGCAAAATGCCCAATTCCAAGAGATGTTCTTAAATGGCTAAAGGGCAAGAGGATTTGAAAGCTCTCATCCTGAAAGATAAAGAGAAGGAGAAGAAGAAGAAGAAGAAGAAGAAGAAGGTTGTTCTTTTTAGCATGGGTAAAAGGTTTAGGGATAGGATGAAACAACAAGTTGATCTGTCCCTTTCATCCAAAGGAGAGAAGAACCAAGAAGAAGAAAAGGGCCCTAGTTCTGCCGTTTCTGATGATGATACAGATTATGATGAAGAACAGTATCCTCCTGCAGAGGATAGGTACAAACAACTTGAAGACCGGTTGAGTGCTATGGAGTGTCAGAAGATCCCTGGTTTGGATTTTGGAGAGCTGGGATTGGTATCAGGAGTGGTGATTCCTCACAAGTTCAAAGCTCCGGTTTTTGCTAAGTACGATGGAGTATCCTATCCTAAACTCCATCTCCGCTCGTATGTCCGGAAAATTCAACCCCACACTGCTGATAGAAATTTGTGGGTACATTTCTTTCAAGATAGTATGTCAGGGACTCAACTTGAATGGTTTTATCAATTGGAAGGAGCTAATGCCCCTGGGAGGACCTTGCTGCTGCTTTTTACAAGCAGTATCAGTATAATGCCGACCTTGCTCCCACTCGTACTCAGCTTCAGAGTATGTCTATAGGTGCAAGTGAAGGTTTTAAGGACTATGCTCAAAAGTGGGGAGATTTAGATGGAAGAGTCCAACCCACTTTGTCTGACAAGGAGTTGGTTGAAATGTTTCTGGGGACGCTATCTGGTGCATTTTTCAATCATCTGATCGGCAGTTCGTCATTTGGGTTTACTGAGTTGATTTTGATTGGGGAGAGAGTTGAAGCTGGTATCCGAAGTGGTAAGATACAAAAAGGTACTTCACCAAGTGCAGAAAAGAAGCCTTTCACCGGTAAGAAAGAAGCTAGTGCAGTTTACGGCTCGAGGAGCCAAAGCAGATCTGGACACCGCCAAGCAGTAAATGCGGTAGTGATATCAAGACCCACTGTTGCTCCACAATGCAATAATCAACAAAGAATGGAGAGACCGCAAAGACAGTACACTCGGCTTAATATGACCTTGTCTCAAATTCTACCACAATTGTTGAAGACCAACCTGGTAACTCTGAGGGAAGCCCTGAAGAATCCCAGCACCACATCTCCGCTATATAACCCGAACGCCCGTTGTGCCTATCACTCCAATAGCCCAGGTCATGATACAAACAACTGTTGGGCTTTGAAGAATAAGGTGCAAGATTTGATCGAAGCTAAAGAGATTGAGTTTGACGCTCCAGAGAAACCCAACGTCATAACTGCTCCTATGCCTAAGCATGGTCATGGAGTAAAGGCTGTGGACGATGATTTATTTGTGACCTCTGTGGAAGACATTTCTACTCCTTTGATGACAGCTAAGAAGAATCTATTGTTGGCCGGTTTATTTCCGGGATGTTGCGAAGGGTGCCACATATGTTCAATTCTGCCTGCTGGTTGCCACTTATTGAAATCAGGTGTTCAACGCCTGATGGATAACAAAGAGATCCTGTTCGAGAAGACTATGATTCCGTTGGTTCTAATTGAAGAAGTTGCCATCATAACCATTTCCACCAATCCTTCCAAGGCTTCCTCGAGAAAGCCTATTAGGATTACAACCGTTCTGAGAATTGCTCCGTTAATCATTATTGTCCCTGGTCTTATCCCATACACTTCGGATAAGGCCGTCCCTTGGCACTATAGGGGCCGATGTGTATTACCATGGAGTTAAGCAAGAATTAAAGATTGAAGAAGCTGATGCTGATGTCAGCAATATTGTCGGGGCTAGCAAGGTCACCAGAAGTGGGAGACTCTTCTCTCCTGAGATTTCCCCTCCGACTGTTCACAAACCTGTTGTCATTCCATCTGCTAGTACATCAGCTGCTGTCCCAGTTCCTATCCCAGTTATCACCCCTGCCACCGAGCCATCTGGCCCTCAGGGCAAAGAAATAACAGGTGAGCCTGCCCGGACGGAGGCGCCTAAGAAGATCATTGTAGAAACCTCTAAGCAGGAGATAGAGGAAATTCTGAAGATTATCAAGAAGAGCGACTACAACATAGTCGAGCAGTTGGGGCAGACCCCGTCAAAAATCTCCATGTTGTTCTTGTTATTATGTTCTGAAGCCCATGCAAAGGCTCTAATTTCTTTCCTCAAAACTGCGCATGTGCCGCAGGAAACCTCTGTCGATCAATTCAAAGACTGCGTAGCTAGTTTGACTACCGACAACGGGTTGGGCTTCTCAGACGCAGATCTGACTGCTAAAGGAGGAAATTACAATGATGCTCTGCACGTCTCGATCGAGTGTTGGGGCACTACTTTGGCCCATGTACTGGTGGATACTGGGTCCTCATTGAATGTTTTGCCAAAGAAAGCATTATACTGTCTGGACTGTGAAGGTTTGATTCTGAAGCCGAGCAATATTGTGGTTAGGGATTTCGATGGGTCAAAAAGGATGGTGCACGGGGAGGTGGACGTCCCTGTTAATGTTGGCTCTCAAACTTTTGCATCTACTTTCTATGTGATGGATATCCTACCATCATATTCTTGCTTGTTGGGTCGCTCGTGGATTCATAAGGCTGGGGCAGTGACTTCTACGCTCCATCAAATGTTGAAATATCTAGTAAAGGGGAAGATTGTTACGGTGCAAGGAGAAGAGGAGTACATGGTGAGTCATCTTAACTTCTTTCGCTACGTGGAAATGGATGGGGAGTTCATCGAAACCCCGTGTCAGAACTTTGAAGAAGTCCCTCAGACTCTGGCGTCGACTGAAGTTGCTGCTGACAAACCTTTGATGAAGATGGCTTCCCTCAAGGATGCCAGAACCATAATTGAAAAAGGTGAATGTGCAAATTTGGGTCAGCTCCCTGAGTTCACACACAAGACTGACAAGTTTGGTTTGGGCTTTACTGCAGACGCTCAAAGGGCTGTTCGGCGCACGCGGATTGGAAGACCTCCTCTGCACATCAGTAATCAAGGAGTGAATGCAATTGAGGATGATGAAGAAGAGTCAGATATCGACAGTTGGATCTACCCGACTGCCAATGGTGGATTGAACAACTGGACGGTGAAGGACTTCGTGCCCGTTTCTTTTATTACACAGTAATAGACTTTTGTTTTGAGATTTGTAATAGATAGTTTAAAACTTTACGGCCCGGTGCCTTGCCCGAGGCACCTTGGCTTTGTTTGTGAGGGCTTCTTATTTGTCATTTTCATATATCATCAATAAAGCATTGGATGTTTTCTTTCATTACAAATTTTACGCTCCTTATTTTTCTTTTCTATCTCGCACTTTATCAAAACAGTTATTGTCTTACACACACTCACACATCATAATGTAGATCCATATCCACTATGGATCCCATTGATAACAACTCTACTACTGGCGGTTATGACTTCGAGAATCCGATCAACCAAGCCGAGGATGAAGGAGAGGATGATTGTGAAGTGCCTGGGGAACTTGCTAGACTGTTACTACAGGAAGAGAGGGCCATACAGCCTCATGAAGAGCCATTGGAATCAGTGAATTTGGGTACAGAGGAAGACAGGAAAGAGGTCAAGATAGGTGAGAATCTAGAGCCTAGTGTCAAGCAACGGTTGATACAGATGTTGCGCGACTATGTTTAGATCTTCGCTTGGTCTTATAAAGATATGCCTGGTTTGGACATTGATATTATGGTACACTGCCTGCCAACTAAAGAAGACTGCCCTCCGGTAAAGCAGAAGGTTCGCCGTATACGCCCTGAGATGTCTGAGAAAATCAAAGCTGAAGTCATGAAACAGTTTGACGTTGGGTTTCTAGCTGTCACTTCTTACCCACAGTGGCTTGCCAACGTGGTTCCAGTGCCTAAGAAGGATGGTATGGTACAAATGTGTGTGGACTATAGAGACCTGAACAGGGCGAGCCCCAAGGATGATTTCCCACTTCCTCACATCGATGTTCTGGTCGACAACACCGTGCAGCATAAGATCTTCTCCTTTATGGATGGTTTTTCTGGTTACAATCAGATTAAGATGGCTCCCGAGGACATGGAGAAGACAACTTTCGTTACACAGTGGGGCACCTTTTCTTACAAGGTCATGTCTTTCGGGTTGAAGAATGCTGGGGCAATGTATCAGCGTGCCATGGTCGCTTTGTTCCACGACATGATTCACCATGAGATTGAGGTTTACGTTGATGACATGATCGCAAGGTCCCAGACTGAGGAAGAGCATCTAGACCATCTCCAGAAACTGTTTGACAGGTTGAAGATGTATAAGCTAAGGTTAAACCCGAACAAGTGCACCTTCGGGGTAAGGTATGGTAAGCTGCTGGGTTTCGTCGTTAGTGATAAAGGTATTCAAGTGGATCCTACAAAGGTGAAGGCTATACAGGAGATGCCAGCTCCCCGAACAGAAAAAGAAGTCAGAGGCTTTTTGGGACGTCTGAACTACATTGCCCGATTCATTTCATATCTGACTGCTACTTGTGAGCCAATCTTCAAGCTGCTGAAGAAAGATCAAGTGGTAAAATGGAATGATGAATGTCAGGTCGCTTTCGAAAGGATCAAGGAATACCTCAAAGAGCCACCTATTCTGATGCCTCCAATTGAAGGAAGACCTTTGATCTTATACTTGACAGTACTCGACAATTCAATGGGGTGCGTGCTGCGGCAGCATGACGAGTCTGGCCAAAAAGAGCATGCTATTTACTACCTTAGCAAAAAGTTTACCAACTGTGATACCTGATACTCACTGCTCGAGAAAACTTGTTGCGCTTTGGCATGGGCTGCTCTCCTACTGAGACAGTATATGCTGACTCACACTACCCTATTGATATCAAAGATGGATCCAATCAAGTATATCTTCGAAAAGCCTGCCTTGTCCGGAAGAATAGCAAGATGGCAGATGATCTTAACTGAGTATGACATCCAATACACAACCCAAAAAGAAATCAAAGGGAGTGTGTTGGCAGATCATTTGGCGCATCAGGCCATGGATGATTACCAGTCTATGAATTTCGAGTTCCCAGATGAGAACATCATGTTGGTGGCCGACTATGACGAACTTGGACCGGATGAAGGACCCGAGGAGGGATCCCGATGGTCTATGTATTTTGACGGAGCCTCAAACGTATTGGCAAATGGCATTGGCGCTGTGATTATATCTCCTGAAGGCTGTCATACTCCGTTCACCGCCCGATTATGTTTTAACTGCACCAACAATATGGTGGAGTATGAAGCCTGTATCTTGGGTCTCTGAGCTTCTATTGACCTGAGGATTAAGTTCTTGAGCGTATTCGGAGATTCTGCTCTAGTGATCAGTCAGATCATAGGTGAGTGGGATACGAAGCACCCAAATCTTGTTCCTTACAAAGAGTATGTACTGACATTGCTTCCTCACTTTGAGGAGATAACCTTTGAACACTTCCCGAGAGAGGAGAATCAGTTAGAGGACGCACTAGCTACTATGTCTTCTATGTTCAAGGTCAGGTGGGACAATGAAGCTCCCCAGATTACCATTGAGAGGTTGGACGAACCCGCACATTGCTGTGACATTGAGACTGAAGAGGTAACAGATAAACCCTGGTTCCACGAGGTAAAAAGGTATCTTGAGGCTCAAGAGTACCCCGAGGGTGCATCTGTTAATGATAAGAAGTTTCTGAGGAGATTCTCTACAAAGTTCTTCATCAGCAATGGCATTCTCTATAAGCGTAATCATGATTCAACCTTACTGCGATGTGTGGACAAGAACGAGGCAGAAAGGATCATGGCGGAATTACATGAAGGTACCTTCGGAACTCATTCCAGTGGATATACTATGGCAAAGAAGATCCTACGTGCAGGATATTATTGGTCTACTATGGAAGCCGATTGTTATCAGCATTCTCGAACATGTCATAAGTGCCAAGTCTATGCTGATAAGGTGCATGTACCTCTGGTTCCTCTGAATGTTTTGACAGCTCCTTGGCCTTTTGCAATGTGGGGCATCAACATGATTGGCGAGATCAGACCTACTGCATCCAACGGGCATCGTTTCATCCTGGTAGCTATTGATTACTTTACGAAGTGGGTTGAGGCAGCTTCCTTTGCTACAGTAACCAAGAACGTCGTGGCGCGGTTTATCTGACACAATCTGATCTATCGATACGGTGTACCAGAGAGGATCATTACGGATAATGGTACAAATCTCAACAATACAATAATCACCGAGCTCTGCAAACAGTTCAAGATACAACATCATAACTCTTCTCCCTACCGATCGAAGATGAATGGGGCTGTTGAAGCGGCTAATAAGAACATCAAAAAGATTATGCAGAAGATGACAGTGACATACAAAGACTGGAATGAGATGTTACCATTCGCTCTTCATGGGTACCGTACATCAGCGCAGACTTCGACAGGGGCAACACCCTACTCTTTGGTGTATGGTATGAAAGTGGTCTTACCCATTGAGGTCCATATACCTTCTCTCCGGATTATGAAGGATGCAGGTTTGAGCGAAGATGACTGGATCCAGACCCAGCTTGATCAGCTGAATTTAATCGACGAGAAGATACTTACTTCTATTTGTCATGGTCAGACGTATCAAAAGTGAATGATCAAGGCATTTAACAAGAAAGTCAGATGACAAGAGTATCAAGTCGGGGATCTGGTGATCAAACGCATCATACTGCCGCAAGGTGATCCCAGGGGAAAATGGACCTCTACGTACGAAGGGACATTTGTGGTTAAGAACATTTTCTCAGGAGGAGCTATGATTCTAACCACCATGGACGGTGACGACCTTCCTCACCCCGTCAATGCAGACATAGTAAAAAGATACTACGCATAATCAAGGACCTGCTAGGTCGACTGGCCTAGGCAAAAATAAGGGCTTCTCGGCGAACCAAAAGGGTTTGGGCAAAAGTAAGGGATGAAAATAAAAAAATCTGTACACCCGGCAAGTCGAAAACCTGAAAAGGAGGCTTGGGAAAAAAAGGGTATCCCGGTGGACTGAAAACCCGAAAGGGAGGTCCAGGCAAAAATTAGGGATTAAAGCGTAACATTATGTCTCATTGGATCATCTTGCAACCAGACTTCGGTATCGACTATCAAGCTCGGACGACACCAATCAATCTGATCTACCTTCAACCAAGTAGCAAAGTGATGAGACTCTCGAAGATATAAAGGCAATAGTAGAGTTGGAACCCAGTGGGATTGTTCACATAGCCGTTCTTCTTTATTTTTCAAAAATTGTATAAATTCTATCTTCCGGCGGCGTTCTCTTACTAGGACGTCAGCCTCTTGTACAAAACTCCTATCACAGGCTAATTTCAAGAATCAATACAATTCATTTTACAACAAAATTCAAAATTGTTTTTCTTTTTCTGTTTTATTTTGCAAGAATGTCCAATGATTCATTTTTGGTATATGCATTTGGAAATAATTGTTGCTCATAAATATTTACATATGAAACAAAAGACAATTGTTGTACCCCAAAATTTGCCCTCCCATATTCTTCAAGATTTGCAAAGAACATGCTTCAAAATCTCTCAAGGGTTGCACAGTTCAAGGGCCTCCTAGCAGTCAAAAACTAGGGTTTCGGTTCTGGCAAAGAAATTGAAGTTTCCAAGGGTCCAAACAAGTCCCACATGCCTATAAACATGGTCAAGCATCCATATGCCAAGTTTCGAGACTTACAGCACAAAATTGCACAGTCAAATGCCCTAATTGCTCAGCAGTCAACTGTAGGGGTAAAATGGTCATTTGACAGTCAAAAGTTCAAATTTTTGGTCAACATCTTATTTTGAAGCCACAAACATCATTGGATCAATTCTTGATCATGATTCTCAAGGCATGGCTCAAAAAGTCTCAAGATGCAAAAGTTTCCATATTTGGACAGTTGAAAAAGTCAACTATAACTTGACCAAGGCATAACTTCCACATGGTTTATCAGAAAAATTCCATCCAAAGCTCATTTTGAAGAGAAATACATTTCCTACAACTCCTCTTCACACTTCAAGTCCAAGAAATGCTCTCACAAAAAGTTATCAATTTCAACATTATAGGTCATTTTCAAAAGTCAACAAAAAGGGACTTTAAGTCAAAGACCATAACTTGAGATTGGTAAATCAAAATGACATGGGACCAAAGGCATTGGTTAGAGGACTTCAAGACCTTTCCAAAATGTCCAAGAACATGATCAAATCTTAAAAATTGAGCAAGATATGCCTTGTGGAAGTTGGGAAATTTTTGGGAATTTTGAAAAGTCAACTTTACTTCAAATGCCTCAAAATTGCTAATGGGCCACAAATTATTCCAAGAATCATCATCCAAAAGCTATGCACGACCCATTGACCCAAAGGGGAGTTATTTTCTTATTTTTAATTAATTAATTGAATATTTAATCTATTTAATTCATTTAATCAAAATTAATTACAAGAAAAATACTAAAATAAGGTTTTCAAATCTTTTTGTGCAGTATAATCTCTCATCAAGGCCTAAGGATTTCGTGCATGCCCAAAGAAGAAAGATTCCATGCAAATTGGCTAGGTTTCATGATAAAAAGATTGAAAAAGATTATGCAAAATCACAAAATTCAAAAGCATTGATTCCATGGATATTGGGCTTGTTTTGTTGACCTAAAACATTCACATATATGTACACATGATAACCCTAACGCACAAGACCAAAAAAGCTGCGCTCAAAAGCAAATACACACTTTGCATTTTTTGTGAAAAAAGTCAAAACTGAAAACACAGTTTCAGTGCGTTTCAAGGCAAGATAACCATTCCAATAGCTTGCCAAGGTTACCAGGGACCTATTCCAATCAAAACCATAGCATCTAACATTAAGAATCAGTATATTGAAGCCGCCCTGTTCTTGATAATGTTCATATTCGTGTTTTGATTTATGCGCATTATCCATGCATTTTTCTTGTTGATTTGTGTTAATATGGACTCACTGAAACTCATGGTATCATTGAATTGAATTAACATTGCTTGTATAGAGAATTGCCATGGCTGTTTTTTAGGGTTTCAGGAACCATGAATTGGGGCTTTACGCTTGGGGGAAAATTGGCCAACCTAAGTGGCACCATTGAGACCAGAAGCTCATGACGAATCAATTCCATATGTCGCGCTCAATTTATAGTCAACAGGGTTCTATTCGCTATTTTTGTATGTGTCATTTAGTGGGGGTTTAAAACCCCCACTATCTTGTTTTATTTTTCAGGCAAAATAAGGAACGAACGAAGAAGAAGATTAGTTGTCATCATATGGTTTGCCAGTTCAAATCCTGGCGCGCGTTTTGTTGAAATTCCAGAATAATGCTTATGTTCCATTATAATATTTGCATTCCATATAATAAACAAAGAGCGCGCTTGTCACAGTTGGTAAACGACGTGGACAATAGGTAATGGGACCTGGGTTCGATTCCCAGGTCCCCTTTGCATCTTTCATATTTTTTTCCTTAACTTGTTCCTACGCAGCATGTCTTCCAGGGATCCATCATGTACCCTCGCCAACGGCTTGCCAGGTGGCCATGAGCGCCCATCCAGTGGCCAAGAACTAGGGTCCAGGGAATACCCCAGTCAACGCATGTGCACGTGGTCTGAAAAGTCAAAAGGGGCCTCAATTGCTAATGGGCCAAAATGATTCAGTCAAACCTCCAAAGGGTCAACAAACCCCCATCTGTTTGCATTTTCTTTCTCACTTTTATTTTCTTTTATTTATTCTTCTTCATTAATTGTTTTATTTAATTCATAAATTAATTTTTTATAACATAAAAATACCAAAAAAAATCAGAAACTATAAAAATAAAAATATGTTCATTTATTTTTTAATCAATATTTTGTAAATAAATTTAATAATTAACTTAGTTTTAATTTTAGGTTTAATTTGAATGCTTTCTTTTAATAAACTAAAAAATATAGAGACTAGGGTTTTAATGCTTTTATTCTTTTTCTTTTCTTTTTACCATTATTAAGTATTAATTATTTTTATAAATAAATATGCCATGTAAATAATTAATGTAAATTAGGGTACAATTTAAACATTTTTTCAATAAATTAAAAATAGTTTAGAATTAGGGTTTTAATTAACTTTTAAATTCCATTTAATTTTCTCATTAAAATTCCATAAATACAAAAAACTCCAAAAATAATTTCTTTTTCTCATTTAATAATTTAATCATTAATTCCAATTTAATTTCCTTAAAAGGGTCCAACGCCCTCGCATTCCCGATTTTATTTCTTTTCGCACATTTACTTTTATTTCCCTTTTTTTTAATTTTATGTACTTGCCCCAAAGCCTTGTAATAGATTAATTAGGATATTTATTTTTCCACATTTTTATTTTATTCAAATCGGGTCTTGGATTAATTTTGCAATGTAGACTCGCGCCTTTGTAATAACGTAGGACTTTTAATTCCTCATCTTTTAACTGTTAATAACTTGCATGAAAGAATGAATGCCAAAAATAAAAACAAAGCGTAGAACACCAATGCATGAACAAGACAAACATAACTGAAAATGACACACAAATCACACACCACCCCTAGGGTACGTCTCACTGTTGCCTTGCCCCTCGAAAAGTGGTCGTCGAGTAAAGGATGTTTTAGTAAGTCCTCATGTCCATGAACATGGCATGAGGGTAGCTTCTAAGGTGTCTTCCTATTGCTCTGGTGACCACAATGTCCCGAACCCTCGAATTGACCCGAACACCTCCAACGGTGGTGCTACCTACCTCTCAATGGTGGGATGGCACTACCTCAAGGACATTTACACAGACTAATTCCTTAGGGTAGGTAGATGACTCGTAGATACTTGCTCTAATTCAAAACAAATCAAAAACTTCTTTTCACACCGACGCTTTGCAAAAAGCTTTCAAAAACAACTTTTCAAACACTCTTGAGGACTGATACAAGAGTCGAACTGAAATTTTAAACGGAACTTTTTCAAACCCACTCACCTTGAAAAGCAAACAAACATTTTGAAAACACAAATGAGCAAGTATCTAAGAGCCCATGGATAACCATGGATAGAAAGGGTGCTAACACCTTCCCTTTCTATAAATCTACCTCCCGAACCGAGAACTAATCTCAATAAGGAATTTTTCTGTGCTTTTGTCCTTTCCATGTTGGAGAAAATAAAAGATGGCGGCGACTCTTGCTTACCGCGACATTTCGCGAAACCAGCTAAAAAACAGCCAGTTCTCATTTCCACCGATCATAGAACTGGCGACTCTGCTGGGGACTCTTATAAAGTGAGGTGTACCTTAGGATAGTTCATAACTGTGTTTTCAATTGTATTGACTTGCTTGCTTTAAATTGTGGGTTGCATGGGAGTTACATAGATCCTAACCCGGATCTGGGGATACCCTATTTAGGTAGCATAAGCTGTGAGGGACCTGTCCAGCGTAGACCGACATGGGTGAAGCAGTGGCTACGTTGGTGTGGCACCTTGGTCTGTACCGATATCCCTTGTGTTGCAACGAGGAGAATATGGGTCTTCTGAGGAGTCATTAAGCACCAACAGACCTTAGAACCTTAAATGACACAACTTGGCCAATAGAACAGTAGCAGTATGCTACGCCATTTGAGGCTAAACTCTCGTGATGGTTCTGGCCGCAAGAAAATATTGCGATGCTGGAGTTATGACCGATTGAGGGTATTCAATGATATTGGGATCCTCTAAGAACCCGGTTACTTTTGATAGGACAGGTTGAGCCCACCAACTTCAAGAGGGTAATACCCAGACCCCATGCTGGCCTAAACTCTAAGGGTTTCTCTTGTGTGACTTGTGTGCCTTCCAACTTGACTATTTGCATGCTTGTTATCTGACACTTGAGTTCCCTGCAGGTTTTGTTTATAGCACTTAATTGGGACTCATAACAGGGTTTACTAAGTTTCTTGCAGTTTTTGGTTTGCAGTCCTTAATTGGGACTCATTACAGGGTTTACCTACATTACCCCATGCATAGCATCATACCATTGCATGCATCCTGCATGAAGACTAACCCATTTCAAGGATCTCAAGGGCTTGTGATGCAGGTGATGAGGAACCAACTGTCCAGTAAGGGGCAAAGGGGATTTATTTTCCTCTAGCCAAAAGTTGTCAGGGGCTATGACCCACTTGATATGGTGAGCTTTGACACTTGAAGAAGGTTCCCCTAGCCAAGGTTTTCAGGGGCTATGACCCACTAGATATGGTGAGCTTTGACCCTTGAAGAAGGACTCTCAACAACATGCAGTTCCTTCAATCAAGCTACCGGATCCAAATTCTGACAGATTTCCTTGTTTATCCCGCGAGGCCTTGAAAACATTACATGCATGTCATACACATCATTGCATAACAGGTACCCTTTTTGACAGGTCACTTACCACCTCCGTTGTTTATTTCAGCAATGACTTCCCAACAATACAACCAGGACTTTCATGCTCAAGAGACTCGGTTCGGGGAAATCCTCCTGAATCTATCCAAGGGGCAGGAAGAGCTGAGGACACTCCTCATGGGGACTTTGGTCAGGAACAACGCTGAGGACGAACGGCTGAAACATCTGCAAGCTAAAGTGGATGCATTAAAAGCCCAGATGCTGGGGCAGGTGACTGCCATTCAAGGTTTATCTCAAAGACAAGAAGAGCTCGGAGTTCTCATCAACCAACAGCTTCATGGTAACCAACTGGGGCAAACGTCTAAGGGTAAAGAGCCAGTCATCATTCAACCATCTTTGAGACAAGGAGATAAGGGGAGAGCTCCTCAAATGGCTCCAGTGTCACAAATTCAGCATCAACCTCACCAGCTTCAGCCAGACAAGCCCAGGAGGCAATTCACCCAGCTCAATATGTCGCTGTTTCAAGCTCTACAACGCCTGTTGAGATTGAATCTGATCACATTAAGGGCTCATCCCCGGAACCCCAACACAACAGCTCCTACCTATCATCCCAATAAAAGGTGTGCCTACCACTCTGCCAGTCCAGGACATGATACAAATGAGTGTTGGGCTCTGAAGAACAAGATCCGGGACCTGATTGATGAAGGAGCATTGGAGTTCACACAAGATGGTCAGGCTGAGTTTTTCTACCATCCCTCCAGGGCTCACCCTTTGAAGTAACAAGCCCTGAGACTAGAAGACTTTTGTTCATTAGAATTTTTCAAGTTGTAATTTTCTTTTGATTGTTCAAACATTTGTTCATGTTAAACGTTGTTATTTCATTAATGCATCGCATATGTCTGTTTTGAAGCAATATATTCGCATTCGCTATATTCAAACTGCTTTCATTTTTTGATGTCAACTCTCAATTAATAATTCTAAGCCTCTTGAGGGAGGATGACGAAAACGATACCACGATCTTTACAGTATGCTTTTGAACAGACCCCGTTGATGAGGTACAGGCATTGTTTCACCCCTAAACACTGGAGTTATAAGGAAGATAATCCCTCGTCAACCCCTCTGAGCCAAAGAAGTAGGAGTTTTTCTTTTCGAAAATTAAAACCCTTTATCATAATCTGGGGCAGGGTAGTTCTCTCAGTTGATCCAAGTGCATAACAATTGGCACCAAAGAGTTCCTTACAAAAAGAAAAAAAAGAAGACAGTGATGGTTCTGAATAATCATAAAGATAGGCAGTCATCATTTCCCAAAATAAAAACCCAATAAGTCAAAACCTATGAAGGAGACTTACAAAACTGGGGCATCCCGCTGACTGTAATCACAAAAGAAACAGTTCAGGCAAAATTTAGGGATAGCGAAATCAAAAAGAAAGAGGTCATACAAACCCTTAACAAAAACAAAAAATGACTGCCTATTCAGAATAAATCATCAATATCTGAACCATCACCAGAATATCAGGACAAAGACTCAAACAAGGTCTAACGCACGATCAGCTGAGTTTAGGTTTGAAGAACATCACGAAGAGCGGGTGGGTACAAATAAAATTTGAGCCATTATCCTTTGTTTCTTAAAACCGTGAACCAGACCACGTTATAACCCTCAAAAGTCCTAGCTGAAGCATGGGTTAGTTTGAAAGCATACTGTTACGAAAGGTTTCCTGACTCCTTAAGGCCTACGGTAAATACGGAATTGACATCACGTTTTACAAACATTCACTTGTTTTATGAAAAAGAATGCATTTTCAAAATCTTCAAGACAGACATAAGCTTTGCATTTTTGATATAACATTGTTTGCATATGACTATTTGTTTGAACAACAGGAAAATTCGCACGATGAATACCTAGTGAACAAAAGCACTTCCAATCAAGGGGCATGGCATGACTATTGTCCATCATCTGGGCAGTTAAGTCAAGATTCGGAGAATCTCTCAACGATGACAAATAGCCTGGGGCAAACCTCCGTCTAAGTCACTTGGGGCATTGGACGATCAAACGAAGATCTTCTGGTGGCATGGCAACACAACAACAGGGGCACCTCCCTACATTCTGAGAACATGGACATAGTCGAAAAAATACTACGCAAAATCAAAGACCCGCTAGGTTGACACACCTAGGAAAAAATAAGGGCTTCCTGGCGAACCAAAAGGGTTCGGGCAAAATAAGGGATGAAAATGAAAAATCTGTACACCCGGCAAGTCAAAAACCTGAAAAGGCGGCTTGGGCAAAAATGGGTATCCCGGTGGACTGAAAACCTGAAAGGGCGGTCCAGGCAAAAATTAGGGATCAAAGCATATGACTATGTCCTGTCATCTCGTCACTTGCCTACCCGAAGAAGATTTGTCAATCGGCAGTCGTCAAGCACCTCCACAAGGTATCTACTCCCACATCAAAAACAGGGGCAATAATGAGGTGTCTAAAGCGATCTAATGGCTCGGTCCACCAAGGTACCAAGGTAAGTTCGGCTGAAGAACATAACCAAGATATCTTAAATCCCTAGAGAGTGAGTCAGCAAGTCAATACACTCTCCCCAAGCAAAGCTATTATCAGCCTTGAGGAAGTTGGTTATCCCCGCAGATCTCAACATTCCCCAGCACGATATACGAACATTCCTAACAAGCATCCCCGGCAGTCTTGACCTAAAGATTGTTCCCCGGTGGTATATCAGACATTCAGTGGAGTCACTTCTCCAATATAGTTCAAACTTTCCCCAGGAGAGTCCAATCCAGTTTCCCCAGGAAAGTTGGAATCCATCTCCCCAGGCAGTAAGCTTATCCCCAGTAGATTCTGGAAGCTTATCCCCGTAGAGCACGAACGCGTCCCCCGGCTGTATTCAGAAGTTATTTCCCTATCAGGATATAACTGGGTTATCCTCAGCCAAAAGCCACGGAAAGAGCGTCCTCGGTAAAGTCTTCTTATCCCCAGCAGAGTCTATTAACACTTCCAACATAACACCGGTACCCCCAGCGGAGTTACCATCAACATTCCAGCAAAGTACCTCTCTCCCCACAAAGTATTGCTCCCCAGCAAGATCGCTAGAGTAATTTTCTCCCTGCAGAGTATTCTATTCGCCAAGTTTGTTCCCCAACGGAGTTATCTTCTCCTACCGGTATTCTTGCAACTATCATTCCCAGCGGAGACAACAAAGCACTATTCTCCAAACATCAGCCCAGGATTTAACTTCCCGGCACCCGTCAAGGATTTACTTTCCTAGATATAAAAACATACATTCAAAAACATCACATACATCATGATACATGCATATATGCATCATGAATATACAATCTCATTTATATTGAGAACATCATTGTTTGATCCATATCATGCATTGCATATGACTGACCTTTACCTTTCAGGAAAGATCCAGTTAAGTTCTCAGCTATGTTCAAGACCTTGTCCGGTTCAGTTAAATCGACCCTAAGATTTTCCTGATTCTTACCCAGTCAAAGGCCTTCTCTGGTTCAGTCAAATCGACCCTAAGATCTCCCTGATTCTTATCCAGTTGAAGATATTCCAAGACCTTGTCCGGTTCAGTTAAATCGACCCTAAGATTTTCCTGATTCTTACCCAGTCAAAGGCCTTCTCTGGTTCAGTCAGATCGACCCTAAGATCTCCCTGATTCTTATCCAGTTGAAGATTTCAAGACCTTGTCCGGTTCAGTTAAATCGACCCTAAGATTTTCCTGATTCTTATCCAGTCAAAGGCCTTCTCTAGTTCAGTCAGATCGACCCTAAGATCTCCCTGATTCTTATCCAGTTGAAGATTCCAAGACCTTGTCCGGTTCAGTTAAATCGACCCTAAGATTTTCCTGATTCTTATCCCGTCAAAGGCCTTCTCCTGTTCAGTCAGATCGACCCTAAGATCTCCCTGATTCTTATCCAGTTGAAGATATTCCAAGACCTTGTCCGGTTCAGTTAAATCGACCCTAAGATTTTCCTGATTCTTATCCAGTCAAAGGCCTTCTCCGGTTCAGTCAGATCGACCCTAAGATCTCCCTGATTCTTATCCCAGTAGAAGACATCCAAGATTCTCTCAGCGTTCCTGTTGAGGTAGTAATCGTCCAAGGTTCTCTCAGCGTTCCTGTTGAGGTAGTAATCGCCCCAAGGTTCTCTCAGCGTTCCTGTTGAGGTAGTAATCGTCCAAGGTTCTCTCAGCGTTCCTGTTGAGGTAGTAATCGTCCCAAGATTCTCTCAGCATTCCTGTTGAGGTAGTAATCGTCCAAGGTTCTCTCACCGTCCCGTTGAGGTAGTAACCATCCCTGGTTCACTCATTACCTTTTGAAACTCCAGATTCAACTCCTGTAGCCAGTCAAGGTGCATCTATACAAAGAGTTTGAAGACCAGCTCCTGTAACAGGCCAGGTAATCATTTTCTTTTTCAGGTACGCAAGCTCTCGCTAAGGAATCTCTTACGCGATCGACATCCAGATGGCATCTATAAGCCCATCCACTCATCCATCATCTCTTAGCATGGCATCTATGAGCCCATCATCCTATCCATCAATCTCCAAGTGGCATCTATAAGCCCATTCCCCCATCACACTGCTAACATGTGAGCGCAAATTTCTGGGCACTCTAGTGTTCAATCATCTTCCACCTTCGGATTACGAAAGGCACGTCAGCCAATCTGCATCCTCAGGTCTAAGAAGATTGAACAGGGGCAACTGTTGTACCCCAAAATTTTCCCTCCCATATTCTTCAAGATTTGCAAAGAACATGCTTCAAAATCTCTCAAGGGTTGCACAGTTCAAGGGCCTCCTAGCAGTCAAAAACTAGGGTTTCGGTTCTGGAAAAAAATTGAAGTTTCCAAGGGTCCAAACAAGTCCCACATGCCTATAAACATGGTCAAGCATCCATATGCCAAGTTTCAAGACTTACAGCACAAAATTGCACAATCAAATGCCCTAATTGCTCAACAGTCAACTGTAGGGGTAAAATGGTCATTTGACAGTCAAAAGTTCAAATTTTTGGTCAACATCTTATTTTGAAGCCACAAACATCATTGTATCAATTCTTGATCATGATTCTCAAGGCATGGCTCAAAAAGTCTCAAGATGCAAAAGTTTCCATATTTGGACAGTTGAAAAAGTCAATTGTAACTTGACCAAGATATAACTTCCACATGGTTTATCAGAAAAATTCCATCCAAAGCTCATTTTGAAGAGAAATACATTTCCTACAACTCCTCTTCACACTTCAAGTCCAAGAAATGCTCTCACAAAAAGTTATCAATTTCAACATTATAGGTCATTTTCAAAAGTCAACAAAAAGGGACTTTAAGTCAAAGACCATAACTTGAGATTGGTAAATCAAAATGACATGGGACCAAAGGCATTGGTTAGAGGACTTCAAGACCTTTCCAAAATGTCCAAGAACATGATCAAAGCTTAAAGATTGAGCAAGATATGCCTTGTGGAATTTGGGAAATTTTTGGGAATTTTGAAAAGTCAACTTTACTTCAAATGCCTCAAAATTGCTAATGGGCCACAAATTCTTCCAAGAATCATCATCCAAAAGCTATGCACGACCCATTGACCCAAAGGGGAGTTATTTTCTTATTTTTAATTAATTAATTGAGTATTTAATCTATTTAATTCATTTAATCAAAATTAATTACAAGAAAAATACTAAAATAAGGTTTTCAAATCTTTTTGTGCAGTATAATCTCTCATCAAGGCCTAAGGATTTCGTGCATGCCCAAAGAAGAAAGATTCCATGCAAATTGGCTAGGTTTCATGATAAAAAGATTGAAAAAGATTATGCAAAATCACAAAATTCAAAAGCATTGATTCCATGGATATTGGGCTTGTTTTGTTGACCTAAAACATTCACATATATGTACACATGATAACCCTAATGCACAAGACCAAAAAAGCTGCGCTCAAAAGCAAATACACACTTTGCATTTTTTGTGAAAAAAGTCAAAACTGAAAACACAGTTTCAGTGCGTTTCAAGGCAAGATAACCATTCCAATAGCTTGCCAAGGTTACCAGGGACCTATTCCAATCAAAACCATAGCCTCTAACATTAAGAATCGGTATATTGAAGCCACCCTGTTCTTGATAATGTTCATATTCGTGTTTTGATTTATGCGCATTATCCATGCATTTTTCTTGTTGATTTGTGTTAATATGGACTCACTGAAACTCATGGTATCATTGAATTGAATTAACATTGCTTGTATAGAGAATTGCCATGGCTGTTTTTTAGGGTTTCAGGAACCATGAATTGGGGCTTTACGCTTGGGGAAAAATTGGCCAACCTAAGTGGCACCATTGAGACCAGAAGCCCATGACGAATCAATTCCATATGCCGCGCTCAATTTATAGTCAACAGCGTTCTATTCGCTATTTTTGTATGTGTCATTTAGTGGGGGTTTAAAACCCCCGCTATCTTGTTTTATTTTTCAGGCAAAATAAGGAACGAACGAAGAAGAAGATTAGTTGTCATCATATGGTTGGCCAGTTCAAATCCTGGCGCGCGTTTTGTTGAAATTCCAGAATAATGCTTATGTTCCATTATAATATTTGCATTCCATATAATAAACAAAGAGCGCGCTTGGCACAGTTGGTAAACGACGTGGACAATAGGTAATGGGACCTGGGTTCGATTCCCAGGTCCCCTTTGCATCTTTCATATGTTTTTCCTTAACTTGTTCCTACACAGCATGTCTTCTAGGGATCCATCATGTACCCTCGCCAGCGGCTTGCCAGGTGGCCATGAGCGCCCATCCAGTGGCCAAGAACTAGGGTCCAGGGAATACCCCAGTCAACGCATGTGCACGTGGTCTGAAAAGTCAAAAGGGGCCTCAATTGCTAATGGGCCAAAATGATTCAGTCAAACCTCCAAAGGGTCAACAAACCCCCATATGTTTGCATTTTCTTTCTCACTTTTATTTTCTTTTATTTATTCTTCTTAATTAATTGTTTTATTTAATTCATAAATTAATTTTTTATAACATAAAAATACCAAAAAAAAACAGAAACTATAAAAATAAAAATATGTTCATTTATTTTTTAATCAATATTTTGTAAATAAATTTAATAATTAACTTAGTTTTAATTTTAGGTTTAATTTTAATGCTTTCTTTTAATAAACTAAAAAATATAGAGACTAGGGTTTTAATGCTTTTATTCTTTTTCTTTTCTTTTTACCATTATTAAGTATTAATTATTTTTATAAATAAATATGCCATGTAAATAATTAATGTAAATTAGGGTACAATTTAAACATTTTTTCAATAAATTAAAAATAGTTTAGAATTAGGGTTTTAATTAACTTTTAAATTCCATTTAATTTTCTCATTAAAATTCCATAAATACAAAAAACTCCAAAAATAATTTCTTTTTCTCATTTAATAATTTAATCATTAATTCCAATTTAATTTCCTTAAAAGGGTCCAACGCCCTCGCATTCCCGATTTTATTTCTTTTCGCACATTTACTTTTATTTCCCTTTTTTTTTAATTTTATGTACTTGCCCCAAAGCCTTGTAATAGATTAATTAGGATATTTATTTTTCCACATTTTTATTTTATTCAAATCGGGTCTTGGATTAATTTGGCGATGTAGACCCGCGCCTTTGTAATAGCGTAGGACTTTTAATTCCGTATCTTTTAACTGTTAATAACTTGCATGAAAGAATGAATGCCAAAAATAAAAACAAAGCGTAGAACACCAATGCATGAACAAGACAAACATAACTGAAAATGACACACAAATCACACACCACCCCTAGGGTACGTCTCACTGTTGCCTTGCCCCTCGAAAAGTGGTCGTCGAGTAGAGGATGTTTTAGTAAGTCCTCATGTCCATGAACATGGCATGAGGGTAGCTTCTAAGGTGTCTTCCTATTTCTCTGGTGACCACAATGTCCCGAACCCTCGAATTGACCCGAACACCTCCAACGGTGGTGCTACCTACCTCTCAATTGTGGGATGGCACTACCTCAAGGACATTTACACAGACTAATTCCTTAGGGTAGGTAGATGACTCGTAGATACTTGCTCTAATTCAAAACAAATCAAAAACTTCTTTTCACACCGACACTTTGCAAAAAGCTTTCAAAAACAACTTTTCAAACACTCTTGAGGACTGATACAAGAGTCGAACTGAAATTTTAAACGGAACTTTTTCAAACCCACTCACCTTGAAAAGCAAACAAACATTTTGAAAACACAAATGAGCAAGTATCTAAGAGCCCATGGATAACCATGGATAGAAAGGGTGCTAACACCTTCCCTTTCTATAAATCTACCTCCCGAACCGAGAACTAATCTCAATAAGGAATTTTTCTGTGCTTTTGTCCTTTCCATGTTGGAGAAAATAAAAGACGGTGGCGACTCTTGCTTACCGCGACATTTCGCGAAACCAGCTAAAAAACAGTCAGTTCTCATTTCCACCGATCACAACGATTATTCGTAATTCCAAGAACAGGGGAAAACGAGAAATGTCCAAACCTTACAGTTGCTCTATTCACCAGGTACAGGGACAGGCCCAGTTGGAGAATATGACTAAAAGTACATACACTCCCCGCAGAGTAAAAGGTATTTAAAAACATTGGTGTTAATTCTCCCCAAGCAGAGTTCATCTACCACCAACAATGGAAGACTATCCCCAGTGGAATTTATTTCTTCCACAGGCAGAAATTCAATCCCCAACAGGGTTCATTATCGCCAGCAACGGTAATTCATCCCCAGCCGAGGTTATTCCTCCAAATCAGCAGATCTTCTGGAAAAGTATTTCTCTTCCCCACAGAGTCATTCTCTCGCCAGTTTATTCTCCAGCAGAGTTATTCTCCCGCCAATTTATTCTCAAATCATCTTCGGTCATTATCCCTAGCTAGAACGAATAACTCAACTCTTTATATTCTCCAACAATAGTCCGGGATTTATTTTCCCCAGCTAGAAATCATCACGAGAACATTACATATCTATACATCATGGCATGCGCATATGCATCATACATCACAATCTCATTTGTTTTGAGAACATCATTGCTCAATACATGGTATACATCATGACATTACATACGACTAACTCTTTACCTTTCAGAGAAAGATACAATCAAATTCTCACAAAGTTCAAGCTATGAAGCCCGGATCCGACCGGATAATATCTTAATTTCTCCATCATACTATGAAGCCCGGAGAACGACCGGATAACAGTACCAAAATACCGCGAAGCCTGGAATCGACCAGATAGTGGTATATCTCAAATTCAAGCTATGAAGCCCGGAAATCGACTGGAAAATAGTTGAATCCCCAGCAAGTTATTGTGAAGCCTGGATTACGACCAGATAGCAATACAAGACACCATGAAGCCTGGACTCGACCAGATAATGGTATAAGTCGTTGTGAAGCCTGGATTACGACCAAATAGCAGCCAAGAATACTACGAAGCCTGGAGTTGACCAGATAGTGGTATATCTTTATTGCAAGTTATGAAGCCCGGATTCGACCAGATAATATCTTGATTTCTCCAAACGCCATGAAGCCTGGTGTTGTACCCCAAAATTTTCCCTCTCATATTATCAAGATTTTCCTCACAAGACTCTTTGGACTCAAGACAAGATTAGGGTTTCCTCAGCTCAAGACCTTTCCTTGCACTGTTGACCTGAAATTAGGGTTTGAGTTTGCACAAGGATTTTTGGACCATCAATGCTTCATATGACATTCATACACCATCTTTTACCTCTAAGATTGCTCATGCCAAGTTTCAAGCCTTGAATCACATTTTTGCTCAGTCAATTGGACAGTTGACCTAAAAATCAGCTATATGGGGGAAAAAGTCAACCATGGCCAATTTACAGTCAAACTTCATAATTTTTTATCCACATCAACATCCTAGGCTCCCATGTACCATTTTATCAAGTTTGGACCACAACTCCTCAAGAAATTTGATCAGATCATCAAAAGGGCAAAATGGTCAAAATTAGGGTTTTGATTGAGAAAAGGAAATTTCTGATTTTTAACCTAGCCAATGACCAATTGGGTTCAAGAATTATTTCAAGGACTTAATAGCATCATCTTGACCTAATCAAATAGTTCAAAAGATCTCAAATGCATAAGATTGACAGATGAATTTTCCAGTCAACTGATCAAAAATCAACTGTACACTGAAAAGTCAAACTTTGAATTTTTTGTCAAAATCAAGTGCCAAGGGTCATAATTCATCAAGATATGTCAAAATGTGAAACTTGTTGACTAATAAACCTAAAATTGCAAATTAGGGTTTTAATTTGAAAATTTTCATAACTTAGAATTTTTCTAAGTTATGAAAATTTCTTATTTTTCCCCAACTTTCCACAACTTTTTCACCATGATGCAATTGGATTAAAAGAAAACTTCCAACATGAAAGTTGTAGTCCTCCATGAAATCTACAACTTTTATTCACAAAGTTTTCCAAAAAGATGCTTGGATCTCAAGTTATGATTTTGTGAATAGGGGTCCATAAACTTTTTAACTTAGTGAAATTTTGCCCTAGTTTAGGCAGATTTTTGACCTAACTTCATGGCAACTTTTCACCTAGTTCCAAGATGAATCTCAAAATGAATTTCAAAGATGGATTGTATATCATGTTACAAGCTTTCCAAAATGTCAAAGAACTCTCCAAGATCATTTATGGTTAGGGAGAATCGAAGAAATGAATATGGCAATTTATCACTTTTGTACAAGGCATTTTTACAATGTTACAAGTTGCAAATCAGTCTCAAACATTCTTGTACTTGGTTTTACAGGTCCTAATCCTTTCTACACTCCAAAATTTAATTCAAACACATTGGATAATGGTCTTGTTCTGATCTTTGAAGCATTGCACAATGAATTAATCCATTTATGGCAAAAAGTTCATAATAATACTTTGATAAAGTATGCTTTTTGCAATTTTGTAATTCTTGAGCCATGGACCTAATCTTTTGCTGCAAACAATATCCACAAATATCATGCAACTTGCACCAACCCTATGCATCTAGCAAGTAAGCCTGTACAGGCCTTTGGCTTTGTCACTTCACATTTTCTTCAAAAGCCAGCAAACTTGCAAAAGTCAAGTAAGCTTGTGTATCTGATAAAGGCAAGACTTTGTAACATTTCAAACAACCTCAGAACTTTGTTGCAAGCAAATACAAAAACTCATAGCATTTGAAACTCTCTCAAACACAAAAAACACCATTTTCTGCACAAAAATCACAAGCCATTTCCATATTGCCTCGTGCGTTTTGCTCTAAATCACTTCAAACACATTCCATACCTCCTACCTAAACTATCCAGGCCTTTGTCTTGCAACTGTAACCCCTGTTTCAAGGATCACCATTTTCATTTTGAAGGTTTGCAGGTTGACTTCTACAAGGAGTTTCAGGAAAATTCAAGGCAAGCTGAGCATTGGAGAAGCTTGAGGGAACTTTAAGGAAGCTCATAAGAACTTTAGGCCTCACTCAAAGTCCCCACATTGCCATATCCAAACTCAACTAAACAAGGTATTTGTCAAGTTTATATCTCTCTATTTAGGCATCCTTAAGCTTAGGTTTGTGAAGCAAAAATGTAGTCCTTAACATGCTTGAGTTGTACATATGCTTAGTTTCCATTTATATTAACTGAGCTAAGAGTATTTGGATGTTGAACATGCTGAAAAAACTAGGTCAGAAATTAGGGCCAGTAAAATTCTCCTTGGTCTTTTAGAGTTAGGTCATGTTCTTTATATCATTGGAATCGTGTGATCATGAGCTACAATTTTCATGTTACAAGTTTTTGATTTTATGCAAAGAATAGCAAGAACAGGTTGAAGAGGCAAGCGCGCGTGAAGTTGTTGTCTGGAGGTCAGGGACGAAGTGAGCTTGGGCTTGGGCTTGCTGTCTCTACTTTTCACACCCCCCATTTTGCTTTTGCACCCCCCTGATTCATATTTTGTTATTTTTCATATTTTTTTGTTATTTTTATATTTTTGACTTTATTATTTTTTTTTCTGAACATTAAAAAATCCCAAAAATATTTTCTTAATTTTTTGTATTTTATTTTATTATTTTTATTATTTTTATGGCATAAAAATAGTTTACTAGGTTAAATAGAATTTATTTTCTTAAATAAACTTGTAAATGATATTAAAATACTTAAATATTTTATTTTATTATATTATACACATAAAATATTATTTTCTCACATATTTTAATTTTTAATATTTATACATAATATTATTATTATTTTTAAACAAAAATGGACAAGAATATTAGAAAACATATATTTTTCTTTTAATCAAAAAAATTAGGGTTTCCCCTTTTAAAAATAATAACATTATTTTTTCTTATTTTTAGGACTTAAATAATTTTATTTTTCTCATACATAAAACAATTACAAAACATTTTTGCATATTTACATTTTATTGCATATTTAAATATTGCTTATTTATTTATTGTACAATAAATTCAATTGGGTTGTAATAGTAAACTAGGGTTTTATTTTGTGCAAATATCCCCATTCAAAACTTGTATCCCCCTCCCCGTAATATTGTTGTAATAGCTTAGATTTACATTACGCAATTTATCGCATTATCTGCATGTTTAGTAAAAACTAGGGTTTGTATGATAAGACAAAAATCAAACAAATAGCATGACCTAATTCAAGACAAAAATGCATGAAAAATGACAACACATTGCATACAACACCCCTAGGGTTTCACCCACTTTGTTGCCTTAAAACATGGCCATGGTATGCATGCTAGGTATCTTGGCAAAACAATACAAACAAAATATCATAGTCCCTCGATGACACTATCTTGGTTGCCTAAACAAAGATGATCTTAGTCCCTCAAAACTTGCTAAAGATACTTGGCAATATTGTTATCATGGTCATACGATGACCCACGCCCGTCCCATTTAACATCCAAAGATAGGTTTGTCTACTAAAACAATAGTAGATCAACAACATCAAAGGAATGAAAAATGTACAAGAAAGACTTTTGAGTAGGGTAGATAGCTCCTAGTTACTTGATCTCTTTCAAACAATCCTTTCTATTTTCAAACAAACACACACATTTTCAAAACAATTTCCAAACAACTTTCAAAACATTGAAACATTTTTTCAAAAGACAAACATCTTTGTATACATTCTTACAAACAAGAATCATTACAAAGATTGCCTAAACAAAGGCCTCTTTTCAAAATACTTTAAAAACCCCACAAAGCACCATTTCAAACAATTGAAAAAGCAAAGCAAGTGATCTAAAACAAGTAACTAAGAGCCCATGGAAAACCATGGATGAAAAGGGTGCTAGCACCTTCCCTTTTCATAATCTACCCCCTGAACCCAAAAACAATCTCAAAGGTCTTTCCTGTGCTTTTTTACCTTTCCTTTTGGATAAAAGAAAAGTCGGTGGCGTCTCTTGCTAAACCGCAACATTTGCGAACACAAATGCAAAACCTCAAGTCAGTTCTCCCACCGCATCACAGAACTAGCGACTCTGCTGGGGAATAATTATGAAAGTGGGGTTACCTTAGGGTTTAGATCATCTTTACATGCTTATCTTGCTTGACTTGTTTGCTTTATACTTTGGTTCTATTGTTTGGGTTTGAATCCTCTACCCGGATTTGGGAAACATTCATAGGTAAACAGAAATACGTTGTGGAAACTGTGCGGGGTATACCGACATGGTCTAAGCAATAGCAATATTAGTGCGACATATTTGTGGGTACCGGTAGCCTTTGAGTCAATCAAAGAGAATACGGAGCCGCTGAGTGATGTCATGAAGCACTAATGGACTTTTAAAACCTTTACTTAACCAACTTGGCCTTTTAGGATGTAGTGAGATGACCGGCTTTGGTGCAGTCCGAAGTTGGTAGATACTCGATACTACACTCATTAAGGGTTGGTTCCTTGGAATATTTCGGTCGCCAGTGAAGAGGCTGAATTGAAACAATGAACAAGGAAACAATCCAGTGATATTGAGCTCCTTAGAACCCGATTGCTATTTCTAGGACAGGTTGAGCCAACTAAACTTCAAGAGGGTACTTACCTATGAAACCCCATGCAAGCCTAAACTAGGAACTTGTGTGATTTTTTTGTACATATATACTTGTGCATAACATCATGGACATCATGAAGCATCATGTTCATCAACTAACCATTTCAAGGATTTGGATTTTCATCTTTGTTCCTATTTTGTAGGTTATGGATTCACTTCGCAGGAAAACTATCCAAGTAAACCTTGTAAGAATTCCTCCACAACTCAAGGAGCTAGCTTCAAGGATTCTTGATAATTCTCCATTCACCGAGAGACATGGTCGTCTACTCAACTTGGTCACTGTCAACACAGAGGAAGATATGCTAAAAGTTCTCTTCCAGTTCTTTGACCCTTTGCATCATTGCTTCACATTTCCTGACTACTAACTTGTGCCCACTTTGGAGGAATTTTCTCAACTCTTGAGGATTTCTATTCTCAATCAACTACCCTTCAACGGCACGGAAAGAGATCCAAAGCCAGAATAGATTTCTCAAGCCTTACACTTGCACTCCTCTGATGTCATAACACATTGGGAAACTAGAAGTGATGTCAAAGGCTTCTTGTCAAAGTTTCTGTTTGGGAAGGCCCAAAGTTGCTGGAATTCATTGGACTTACAAGCTTTTGAAGAGATTGTAGCTCTTCTCATCTATGAGATGGTCTTGTTCCCTAACCCTGATCAACTCATAGATGTGAATGCTGTCAAAATCTTCATGACTTGCAACCCAATGCCTACATTGCTTGGGCATATCCTCCACTCTTTTCACACTCGTACAATAAGGAAAAGAGGTGTTCTCATGTGTTGCACTCCTCTACTGGCAAGATGGTTTATTTCTCATCTTCCCCAATCAGTTTTGAAGAATGAGCAAGGCTTGAGGTGGTCACAATGATTGATGACCCTTACACATTCAGACATTCATTGGTGTTCTCGATCCAGAGAGAATGTCATTATCATTGACCGTTGTGGGGAATTCACTAATGTCCCTCTACTTGGAATTAGGGGAGGCATCACCTACAACCCTTGCTTGGCTCTGAGACAGTTTGGGTATGCCCGAAGGGATGGCCCACATGACATGTTGATTCAAGGTTTGGTGTTCGACTTTGACAACGACAATTAAGGACTCCGACAAAGGTTCATCCGAGCTTGGAGGATGCCCAACAAGGTGGACAGTAAGACCTTGGGACACAATAATTTCATCCCTCTTGAGCCTTACCTCAAGTGGGTATGAACCCGCGCCCAAAGTCTTATGATGACTTACCCCTACATTCTCCCTATGATTATAGAGCCTGTTATGGAAGGAGAGGTTCCATACACCCTCTTACATCCTAACATGCCAACATCACTCGAAGATTTACAAAGGAGTTGGATACAGCTCAAGGGAGAGCGCGATACTTTTAAAGCCCAATTCTACGCAGGCAAGAAGAAGGTTTTAGAACTCACTCGTCAACTTCATGAAGAGCAGACTCTCAACACCTATATGGCACCAAAGAGGATGCACAACGTCTTTTTACCTTAGAATTTTGTATTATTTTTCCCATGGGGCATTGATGTACTAACAAATTCTATCTTATTAATATGACGTGTGTTTCTTTTTTGTTTAAAACAAATTTGAATTTCTAAATCCTTGAAAGCATTACATGAATACAAATCATTCATCATATGCATAAACAGGTCTTCACACCAAGTTTCCTCATCTCTCTGTTGTTTATTTCAGCAAGATGGATATTGAACAAACGGTCAAAGATTTGCAAGCTCAGAATTCACAATTTCAATAACTACTCTTGACCTTGGCCAAGGGGCAGGAGGAGCTCAAGACTCTGCTAGAGAAAGAGAAAGAGAAAAATAAGAAGAAGCGGGTCGGTGTGGTTCTCATGGGCAGAAGGTTTGAAGGACAAGCCAGACGAACTTTGTAATTCCCCTCAACATCTGATGAAGGGGTAAGAAAGGGAAAAGAAATGGCAGTACCATCTGATTTTGAGGAAGAAGAAGAAGAATATGATGATGAGGACTATTCTGAACAGTAGTACCCTCCGGCCGATGACAAATACAAAAACTTGGAAGAACGTCTAGCTGTTATGGAGATACAAAGAGTACCGGGGCTGGATTTTGAGGAGTTAGGGTTGGTTTCTGGAATTGTAATCCCTCCTAAATTTAAAGTGCCGCTGTTTGCTAAGTACAATGGGGTGTCTTGTCCCAAGATGCACCTACGATCTTATGTCAGGAAAACTCAACCACATTCTTCTGACAAAGACCTGTGGGTCCACTTTTTCCAGGACAGTTTATCGGGGATGCAGTTGGATTGGTTCTACCAATTGGAGAGGTCTGATGTACATAATTGGGAGGACTTGGCAGCCGCATTCTATAAACAGTATCAATACAACACCGACTTGGCGCCAACCCGTACTCAGCTACAGAGTATGGCTATGGCTACCAATGAGGGTTTCAAAGACTACGCCCAAAAGTGGAGGGATTTGGCCGGAAGGGTGCAACCACCATTATCTGAAAGAGAGATAGTTGATATGTTCTTGGGGACTCTGTCAGGTCCTTTCTTTAATCACCTAATAGGAAGCTCCTCTGCAGGTTTCACTGAATTGATTCTAACTGGCGAGAGAGTGGAGGCCGGTATTAGAAATGGAAAAATTCAGAAGGATGCGTCTGCCTCAACTGCTGCAAAAAAGCCCTTCACTGGAAAGAAGGAAGTGTTTGTTGTCTATGCCTAGAGGAATCAGGGAAGAATTGAAAGACGACCAACTGTGGGGGCCGTGATGATTCAAAAGTCTGCATCAGAGCAACCGAGAAACAACCAGCCAAGAAATGATCAGCCAAGGAATAACCAGCAAAGGGTGGAAAGGCCTGTAAGGCAATTCACCAAGATAAACATGACTCCTGCTCAAGTCTTACCCCATCTCTTGAAGTTAAACCTAGCCATGCTAAAAGAGGCCCCTAAAAACCCTAATACTACTTCTCCACATTACCATCCCAACGCCAGATGCGCGTACCACTCAGAAAGTCCGGGGCACAACACCAACAACTGTTGGGCCCTGAAGAATAAGATTCAAGATTTTATCGATGCAATGGAAGTTGAATTTGAAGCTCCTGAAAAGCCGAATGTAATCTCCGCCTTGATGCCTAGGCATGGGTACAATGCCAATGCTGTGGAAGAAGATCTGTTTGTTTCTGCTGTGGATGAACTGTCAACTCCTCTCCTAACCATCAAGTTGAATTTGTTGAAGGCTGGGGTGTTCCCAGGTTGTGACCAAGATTTTCGTTCTTGCCTGTCCTCTCCATTTGAATGTCCTCTATTGATGAAAGGAATCCAACATTTGATTGATAACCGAGAAATTTTGTTTGAGAAAGCTCCTGTCTCACCCATTCCAGTTCCAGAAGTTTCTATAATAACCATATACACCAATCCTTCCAGGGTTCCTAAAAAACCCGTTAGGATTACATCTGCTCCAGTGACTACTCCGTTGAAGATAACAATGTCAGGGCCAACCCCTTACAAAACTGATAAAATGGTACCATGGAACTATGGTGGAGAAATCTACTACCATGGTGTCAAACAGATTGAACAGACCATTGAAAAAGAAAGCTCTGAGGAAGATAACCCCGATATCAGTAACATTGCCGGAACAAGCAAAATTACTCGTAGTGGGAGAATCTTTTCTCCAGAGATTGCTCCTCCAACAGCAGTCTTTGGACCCGCGGCCATCCCGAAGATTACACCTATACCAGTAATTGTACCTGCAAGTGTACCCGCCAACAATGACAATACAATTCCCCTCCCTGTTTCCGATGCTGAGAAAAAAGGAAAGAATGTTCAAGAGGAGCCTGTCTTGACGAAGGCTCAGTCATTAATCATTCCTGAAACATCCCAGAAAGAGATGGAAGAGATTATGAGGATCATTACAAAAAAGTGATTACAATGTTGTTGAACAACTGGGGCAGACCCCCTCCAAAATATTTATGTTAGCCCTGTTGCTGTGCTCTGAGGCACATGCTAAAGCTTTGGTCAAGTTTTTGAAGACGGCCCATGTGCCACAAGAAACCTCCGCTGATCAATTCCAAGAATGTGTGGCCAGCTTAACAGCTGACAATGGCCTGAGATTCTCCAATGCAGACTTGACCTCCAAAGGGAGAAAACATAATGACGCGCTACATGTCTCGGTGGAGTGTAGGGGAACCACCCTAGCTCATGTTTTGGTTGATACTGGGTCGTCTTTAAATGTCTTGCCGAAGAAAGCCTTGGATAGATTGGATTGTGAAGGCCTAACTCTGAAACCCAATAATATCATTGTCAGAGCCTTTGATGGTTCTAAGAGGATGGTCCATGGAGAGGTGGACATCCCGATCAAGGTGGGTACCCAGATGTTCAATTCAACATTCTACGTGATGGATATTCATCCTTCCTACTCTTGCCTGTTGGGAAGACCTTGGATTCACCATTCCGGAGTTGTCACTTACACTCTGCATCAAAAGCTCAAGTACCCTGTCCAGGGGAAAATTATAACTGTTCATGGGGAAGAGGAATACATGATTAGTCATCTTAATTCTTTCCGTTATGTAGAATTGGATGGCGAATTCATAGAGACCCCTTTCCAACACTTGGACCAGCGGTTACCATTTCACTTACGGTTGGGATGACCGTTGTTCCCACGTTTTTTTGTGGGATTTCGCCATTGTTTGGCGGATTCGCCATCGCTTCACTTCTTCTCCTAGTATTGGTATCGTTGGTGTATATTCTACCACTTCTTAATAACATGCAATACTCTCGAAAAAGGAGGATATTTTGTATAAAACGGTTAAACTTAAAAATCAACACAAGGTCCCACTAGGTGTGCCAATTTGTTTACCGTGGAAATTGGTAAACAACCGCTGATCTTCCAAAAGGTTACTTATTTGGTGAATCATAGGATCGATCAGATTGATCCTAAGACATGGTTGATTTTCTGGATTTTGACTAATCCTAATGGTGATTAATGTCGGTAAAGTAAAGACACTTTAAGTAAATTGCATGAAGAAAAGCTTGATAGAATAAATAAAAGCGTTAAATAAAAGGCTTCGACAGAGATGAGTAAATGAAAAGCAATAAAGTGCTTGAATATAAAAGACTTTGATTAATTTAACTGGTGTTTCACACATACATTCTCAACGATTCTTTCGCTCACGCTGGGTACTTGAATCTAGATGAGTGACTTGTATAAAATGATGAACACACCCGAAAACTACGTGAATAACTAGTATTTATACTAAAACAAATCCTAAGTAACCGTTGGGCAGTTACGTCGCTTCGAGATGACGCCACATGGCACGCTCACAACCTTCGACGCTCCTGATCTCGGCACGTTGCACTTGGTAACTGCTGGGAACCGTTTTCCCTCCAAGCATTCAAATCTCAAACCGTTCGACCCTGGACATCAGGTACCTTTGTCGAGAGGTTCGTTCGACGTCGAAGACGACAAGATTCCCACTTAAAGGAAATTCTCTAAGTACCTTGTCATTCTCTGATGAGCCCTCGACAGGATCAGCTGGTCGAAGCCTTCTTATGTAGGAAACTCTTCTGACTCATAATTAATGGTCTATATTGATAACAAACAAGGGTGTCGAATTTAGGAGCCAACAAATTGCCCCCCAAGAATGTCTTATTTCGACGCTGAAAAAGAAAAAGGCATTCTTTGAGATTCCACTCGACACATGTCCTTCACTCTTAGCCACAGATTAGTTTGTGCGCTTTTCGCCTCCTACCAACCAACTGACAATCTCAAAAAGCCATTATTCCACCTGTTCCTAAGACGTCACTTCAGTAAGGCGTTTGGCACGCCTAATGTCCTTTCACAGATTGTCATCATGACGATTCCCCGAAATCGAGGATGCAGAGAGCTAAGATGAAGTTACCCGAGGCTTAGAGTTCGCTGAAAGGGCCCAAGCCCTTGACGACCAGATTGCCAAACTTTCTCAGGCGACTGCCTTGTGTAACAAACGGCTGGAGTTGCAGCAAGCCAAATATCTTCGACTTAAAGCTTCCATCCCTTTCTAATTTTCTCAGCACCTCATTGACCATGTACTGTAATATTTGTAATACAATGCAACCATTTTGGTTAATCAATATATAATTTTCCATTTTGGCTCTTTATGGTTAACTTGGTCATTAACTGTTATTTATTTTGATCTCTTGGAGCATAGGTTTATATTTTTTCAAATATTTGCCGTTTACTCTCAAGAGACTTTTATCTTCGCCTAACTCTTCAACCTCATAAGCTCCACCAGAAAAAATTTGGATAATTCTGAACGGTCCTTCCCACTTGGGTGACCATTTTCCCATGCTTCGATCTCTTCGATCCATGGGGAGAATCACCTTCCAAACTAATTCTCCAGGCGAGAATGCCTTAGGTTTTACTTTTTTATTGTAAGAGTCTTCCACTCTTTTCTTCTGAATTCTCAGTAGGTCGAGAGCGCGTAGTCTTTCCTCGTCTAAATCTACTAGTTCGTCTAACATCATATCCCAATAAACCTCAGAGGGAATATCTTGATGTCTCTGAACCCTTGCTGATTGAAGACAAATTTCTGTTGGCAGTACTGCATCATGACCGAAAGTTAGCCGATATGGTGTTGTACATGTGGCTTCTTTTGGGGACGTTCGATAGGCCCACAAGATCTGGTCTAACGTCTTATGCCAATTTTTTGGCTTCTTTCCTACATGTTTTTTTATCAGGCCGATCACTATTTTATTCGCTGCTTCGACTTGACCATTTGCCTGTGCATAATAAGGTGTTGATGTTAGGAGTCTAAAGCCTGTTTCTTGAGCGAATTCCTGCATCTTTCGACCAGTAAACACTGATCCTTGATCAGTTGTTACAGTCTCAGGGATTCCAAATATGTAGATAATGTTCTTTTGAATAAATTCAATAACATTTTCTTGGTCTGCATTGACTAAAGGGATAGCTTCGATCCATTTAGTGAAATAATCAATGCCTACCAGTATATACTTCTGGCTCTTTGATGATGCTGGTCGAATCTCTCCAATAAGATCCAACGCCCATCCTCTAAAAGGCGAAGGTTTCACTATTGAGTGAAGTTCGCTTGCTGGTACATGTTGGATGCCCGTATGGGCTTGACATTCCTGGAAACCCTTCGCGAACTCAACACAATCTTTCAAGATAGTGGGCCAGTATAGTCCTTGTCGAAACAACAACCATTTCATCTTATGGCCTACTTGGTGAGCCCCACATGCTCCAGCGTGCATAGTCGAAAGGGCTATGTATGCTTCAGTTTCGCTTAAGCACTTTAGCAATACCCCTTCAGGCGTCTTTTTAAATAACTCATTACCCATGAGTATGTAACTCAACGCCCTATATTTTATTTTTCGTTCTGTCAAAGCTGCTGGATTTTGTAGATAATCTACAATGGGTTTCCTCCAATCTTGCTCTGACAAATTGTCTATGAACGATATTTCAAAGTTCCTTTGATCAGCATACCCTAGTCTTGTCGATTTCAGATCTGTTGGAGACAGGCTGGTTGCTTTTATTTTTTCTCGAACTTTGATTGCTCTTTGTAATCTCTGGTCGAAAGATCTGTCGGATGCAGCTATGTACAATCTCATACTCCTGTTACACTGCATCCGACAATCTGTGCCAAATCATTGGCTACTTGATTTTCCAATCTAGGTATGTGTTGAATGTTAACCACTTCGAATTTTTTCAATAAACGATTTGCTATCACAAAGTACATAATAAGATTTTCTCTTATACATTTATACTCTTTTGTGACTTGCTTAATTACTAACTCTGAGTCTCCCATTATTTTGACTCGAGTTTCCCCCAATTCCAACAATATCTCAAGGCCAGTAATTAGAGCTTCGTACTCAGCCTCATTGTTCGAACAAGTACCTGCTATCTTGTACTTGAATGTTGTTGGAATTTTTCTGGAGAAATAATCAAGACCCCTACTCCTGTTCCATCTTTATGGCTGGAACCATCGAAGTAGAATTTCCAAGGCTCTATCTCCACGTAATTTATATTTTCAACCTGAATTGAGTGGTCGACTATAAAGTCTGCTACCACTTGCCCTTTTACTGCCCTAAGAGGCATAAAGGTCAAAGAATACTCAGTTAATGCTAGCGCCCACTTGCCAATTCGGCTGTGCAAGATGGGTTTCGACAATATGTATTTGAAAACATCAAAATGAGACGAAACATACACATCAACTGGTTTTATATATTGTTTGAGCTTTGTACAAGAGAAATAAAGACATAGACATAATTTTTCAACTTCGCTATATCTAGTTTCTGCATCGTTCAAAACTCTGCTAAGATAGTAAATGGGTCTTTCGACTCCATTTTCATCTTCTTGGGCTAACATGCTTCCCAAAGTTCTGTCGGATGCAGCTATGTACAATCTCATACTCCTGTTGCTGCAAGGAGGCACCAAAATAGGTGGCTTGGTGAGATACCCTTTGATCTTGTTGAAGGCTTCTTGTTGCTCTTGCCCCCACTCGAATATTTCCTTATTCAATCGAAGTAAGGGTGAGAAGGCTTGAGCTTTTCCACTTAGGTTAGATATGAATCTCCTTAAGAAATTTATCTTGCCCAACAGAGATTGCAGTTTCTTCTTGTTCGTTGGCGCTTTCGCTTCCAAGATTGCCTTCGTCTTGTTCTGGTTGATTTCGATTCCTTTCTTGTGGACTACGAAGCCCAAGAAATCTCCATCTTTTACCCATAACGCACACTTCAAAGGGTTCATTTTTAGACCATGTTCTCTCATTCTTTCAAATGATTGTCGAAGGTGGTCTATATGGTTCTTCCTGGAAACAGATTTTACGACAATATCATCAATATACACTTGCATAAAAGTGTTAATAAAATCATGGAAGATAGAATTCATCGCTCGCTGATATGTTGCCCCAGCGTTTTTTAGGCCAAAAGGCATCACTACCCATTCGTAAGTGCCTAAAGCCCCGGGGCATCGAAAAGCTATTTTTGACACATCTTCTTCAGCAATGAAAATTTGATTATATCCTGAGTAACCATCGAGCATGCTCAGGTACTCATGGCCAGCGGCAGAATCGACTAGCATTTCCACCACAAGCATAGGATATTCATCTTTGGGTGTGGCAGCATTCAAATCTCTGAAATCTATGCATACCCTCAACATACCATTTTTCTTAATTACTGGCATAATGTTTGCAATCCATTCGACATACCTCGTAGCTCGTATGAATTTGCACTTCAGCAGTCTTTCGACTTCTATTTTGATCTTCGACAGTATTTCTGGAGCGAAGCGTCTTGGACTTTGCTTGAATGGCTTCTTCCCTGGTTTGATTGGCAACTGAAGTTCTACCAATCCTCTGTCGAGACCAGGAATCTCGTTGTAATCCCATGCAAAGCAGTCCTTGAACTCCTTTAACAATTGGATCACTTCAAACCTGAGCTCTGGGTCTATTTTGGCGCTGATGTAAGTTGGCTTTTTCTCTAACCCTTCGCCCAAGTTAATTTCTTCTAAAGGATCCTGTGCTAACATTTTTATGTTGTTGGCTAGGGGGTCCTTTTCGAATCCCAAAGGCTCATCGTCATAGATGGCGTCGAGCCTTTGCTCCTGCATTCCTTCTGTCATGATATCAGGAGGTTCTGGGTCGAAATCCTTTCCAGGACCTGCAGAAGATAGCTCTTGATCGTTGGCCTGAGTGGCCATATATTTTACTTCGGCTTCGAGAGCCGCTATCATCCTTGTTTCGGCTACATAAGCCGAAATTCGCTGCAGTGATTGTGACTCAGTCATTATCACTGAATTCACTTCCCCAACCAGTTGGCTGGATGTCAGTTAGCCCACTGAAATCAATGTGGGACAAGTCTTCTCTGTCCCATTGAAAACCATGCTCAGGGTGCAGGTACAAGGAACAAAAAGCATTTGGCGCTGGCGCCATGTCGAAGTCAGGTGCTGGGCATGGCCCAATGTGAGCCAAATTTTTGTCGAAGTCAGCTCTCCCCAGGTGATTTACTTCGCCCAAGTAATAGCTCTGATCCGCTTCTATATTTTCGACCATTCCATCAGGACGCCATAGTATTAACCTTTGGTGCATTGATGATGGTACTGCTCCAACACCATGTATCCATTCTCGGCCCAACAAAAGATTATAATTTGGTTTGGCCGATATGACCATAAACATAGTTGGTCGAAGGATGGATCCTACTTTGAGGTCTAGTTGGATCACACCCATAGTGGTCCCTATTCCTCCTTCATAATTCGACAGGACCATGTTATGAGGCTTGATGTTTTCATCACTCTTGCCTATTTTTCTCAGCATGAAGTGAGGGATGATGTTGATGGTTGCCCCACAGTCCACCAAGATCTTATTTATGGTGGCTTCTTCGAGTTTTGCCCTTATGAATAAAGGCTTGAGGTGATTTTTCATCGCCTCAGTAGGTGGTTCGAAGAAACCATTTTGCTCTTCAGTACGGCCATTATCCATAACGAAGTAGCATACTGGCCTATGCTTGGCCATTTCTTGTTCGAATTCCCAATCGTTCGATTCGACCTCCATCTGGCGATTGAACTCTCTTGGCAAAACTGAGACTATGTTCACCATGATATCTAGGGTGTCATCAGACTCAGAGCCATCTTCGTCATCAACTTCGCCCTGGTTAGGCCATACCAGTCTATTGGTCACTGGTTGCCTCTCCAGAGGCTTTCTTTGCTTTCGCTGAGGGACATTTGAACTTGATTCTGGCTTTGGTTCGTTGATAGCTTCCCTCTCAGCCTTTCGCCGCCTCTGGTATCTTCTCCATTGGGATCGAGACATGGGATTCTTTCCCTTGTAGTTACTTGATACCTGGGTCACTTTGGAGGCAACAACCTGAGGTTCTTTCTTGTGTGTCAAAGATGAACCTCTTGTCACTTCGAAGGAGTGCCACCTTTCTTCGCTCGGTCTCTTTCAACCCGATGTTTTATGCCACGTATCAACTGGCACATTGGTTGGAGGCCTGAAAGTCAGTGGCCTCTTTTATTGATTTGAACCCTTTTGGTAGGTTCTTCTGGGGTCATGTCGAACATCAACACCTTCCCTTCTTCTGTTTGCTGCTCTTACACCTTGGATGTGTTCAGTAGCTTTCTTGTCGAAAATCGAGCTGCATCGAGGACACAGCATCACTTCTGACTTCTTCTTCTGGCATCTTTGCAGGAAATCTGCCAGATTTTCGTTTTCCCGAGGGAAAGCCGTTTTGTTTGCTTTCTCTTTCCTAATGGCCTCCTCTGAAGCTTTCGATTCAGAGATTTCGACCATGTTGACATTCATGGTGTCTTTGGTAGCAAGAGTCATCTGCTTCATCTAGGCCTCCAGGTCTTCTGTCTGGCCTTGGACTGCAGCCAAGTAGGAACTGGGTTTAGCTCCAGATTTTGAGGCTCCACATGTCTCCAGTTTTGGGCCTTCAGCAGCTTTTTGGACTGCTTCGATTGTTTTTCTAGAAAGATTCCCAGAAAAACTGCCAAAGATTGGCATGTTGATATGATCCTTGGTGACTTCGACCATAGTTATTCCTGGCCTTTTCACCTGACTTCTGGACGCCTCGATCACATTCACCTCTGAAGGTTCAGCATAATGGGATTCAGCCTGCAAAGGGTTAGAGTCCACAGTCATGGGGGTCTTATAGGCGAATTTCAACCTCCCTTCTTCGATAGCATTTTGTACGAGATCCCTGAAAAGAAAACATTGAGATGTTTTATGGCCCAGAAAATTATGATATTTACAGAAGCCTTTTTTCCTTCTTTGATCAAGAGGAGGCACTTTTACCCCTGGGGGTGTTATCATTTGGCCATCTTTTACAAGTAAGTCAAAAATTTCATCACATTTTGTAATATCAAAACTGTAAGTCTTTTTAGGGAACCTATCGTTGGCCCTTTCAGGACCAGTGGGGTTTTTTCCACTTGAGGGGACTAGTAGTTTGCAAGAGTATGGTGGCCCTTGTTTTAACTCCGCTAAATCGACCTCACTTTCTTCGACGGTTATAGGTTCGTCGAATTTTTCTGGATCTTCATCGTCCATTTCGACATATGCTATCCTTTCTCTTTTATGAGTTTTTGTTGCCCTGGCTTTTTCAGCTTTAAGGCGTTCTACCTGTCGAACCCTATCGGCCAATTGGGCCATGTCTCTCAGGTATTGAGTGTCTAATTTCTTCCTAATGGAATAATCTAGACCTCCTGCGGCTATTTCGACTAACTCATGTTCTGGCACTTGCGTAAAGCATCTTGCTTTGAGCAACCTAAACCTATTTAGATATTCGTCTATAGGTTCAGTGAATCGCCTCTTTACACTGGCCAATTCTTTTAGGCTTATCTTGGTTTGTCCCATGTAGAATTGCTCATGGAACAATCTCTCCAACTGGGTCCAATGGTGGATCGAATTGGAGGGAAGAGTTGTGAACCAAGTGAATGCGTTCTTTGTTAGGGAGCTTGGGAAATACTTAATCCTCAGGTTTTCATTGTTTGAAATCTCTCCTGCCTCGATCAAGTATCTCGCCACATGTTCGACAGTGGATTCTGTCGTGTCCCTGAAAATTTAGTGAACTTAGGGACTTTACATCTAGGAGGTAAGTCCGTTTGTAACACATATTCTGACAGTGGGGATGTAAAGTTGGGCCTACGGAAGCCCGTATTCATCCCATTTTGCATCATGATTCTTTCGATCATGGCTGTCAAGTTATTTTCCAAACCAATATTCTGGTATTGGATCTGCTGAACTACTTCGTCAGCATTTTGGTTTCTATTGACTATCCTTACTTCCAGGGCTATGACTCTAGGTTCTTCGACCCCGGGTTATTCCATTCGCATCCTAAGGTTTTCTTCGACAGGCTGCTGGACTTAGTTAATAGTGGTTTCTTCCTCTAGAAGTATACCTTGGTTTACCATCATCTGTGCCCTTTGGGGCTGTCGAATAGGTTGGGGTACCCCAAAAAAGTCGGCTAGACGCGCCATTTGCGCTGTCATTTGTTGATTCGACTGGGTGGTATTTTGTATTAGAGGATTTAGCAATGTGCTTAAAGTTTGTGCCAACATTTGAACCATATCGTGGTTGCTTTCGTCCATTTGCTGCCTCAAGACTGTTGTCGAGGCATTCGTAAGGCCATGCATTACTTGGGACGTTCCTCCTAAGAGTTGGGTCCTACCCATGTTCTCCATACCAACTCCAGAACCTTGGAGTGGCGAAGAGGCGCTCACTAAAGGGTCTGAAAAAGTGGACGCAGCATTCGTCAGGCTAGCCAATTCAGAAGTTGGCATGCCATAGAGTGGTTCTCGATTTAGACTGACTGTCGAAAAACCTGGGGGAACTTAAGGCCTAGTTCCTTGGTTTCCCCTTGGTGGGGGAGTTCCCAAAGGCATTATGGGGCCAGTAAATGGAGGTAATGGCCCCGTTTGTGTGACCGTTACTGCTGGTGTTGAACCAGCGGTTACCATTTCACTTACGGTTGGGATGACCGTTGTTCCCATGTTTGTTTGTGGGATTTCGCCACTGTTTGGCGGATTCGCCATCGCTTCACTTCTTCTCCTTGTATTGGTATCGTTGGTGTATATTCTACCACTTCTCAATAACATGCAATACTCTCGAAAAAGGAGGATATTTTGTATAAAACGGTTAAACTTAAAAATCAACACAAGGTCCCACTAGGTGTGCCAATTTGTTTACCGTGGAAATTGGTAAACAACCGCTGATCTTCCAAAAGGTTACTTATTTGGTGACTCGCAGGATCGATCAGATTGATCCTAAGACATGGTTGATTTTCTGGAGTTTGACTAATCCTAATGGTGATTAATGCCGGTAAAGTAAAGACACTTTAAGTAAATTGCATGAAGAAAAGCTTGATAGAATAAATAAAAGCGTTAAATAAAAGGCTTCGACGGAGATGAGTAAATGAAAAGCAATAAATTGCTTGAATATAAAAGACTTTGATTAATTTAAATGGTGTTTCACACATACATTCTCAATGATTCTTTCGCTCACGTTGGGTACTTGAATCTAGATGAGTGACTTGTATAAAATGATGAACACACCTGAAAACTACGTGAACAACTAGTATTTATACTAAAACAAATCCTAAGTAACCGTTGGGCAGTTACGTCGCTTCGAGATGATGCCACATGGCACGCTCACAGCCTTCGACGCTCCTGATCTCAGCACGTTGCACTTGGTAACTGCTGGGAACCGTTTTCCCTCCAAGAATTCAAATCTCAAACTGTTCGACCTTGGACATCAGGTACCTTTGTCGAGAGGTTCCTTCGACGTCGAAGACGACAAGATTCCCACTTAAAGGAAATTCTATAAGTACCTTGTCATTCTCTGATGAGCCCTCGACAGGATCAGTTGGTCGAAGCCTTCTTATGTAGGAAACTCTTCTGACTCATAATTAATGGTCTATATTGATAACAAACAAGGGTGTCGAATTTAGGAGCCAACAACAGGATGATGAAGGAATCTTGGACGATTACTACCTCAATGGGATGGTGAAGGAATCTTGGACGATTACTACCTCAACGGGATGGTGAAGGAATCTTGGACGATTACTACCTCAACGGGATGGTGAAGGAATCTTTGATGATTACTACCTCAACGGGATGATGAAGGAATCTTGGATGACTTCTACCTCAGCAGGATGATGAAGGAATCTTGGACGATTACTACCTCAACGGGGTGATGAAGGAATCTTGGATGACTTCTACCTCAACGGGATGATGAAGGAATCTTGGATGACTTCTACCTCAGCGGGATGATGAAGGAATCTTGGATGACTTCTACCTCAGCAGGATGATGAAGGAATCTTGGACGATTACTACCTCAATGGGATGATGAAGGAATCTTGGATGACTTCTACCTTAACGGGATGATGAAGGAATCTTGGATGATTGCTACTCCAAAAGGTAATGACTTTTATCTGTTGATCGATCTTTCCTGAAAAGGTAAAGAGTTAGTTGTATGCAATGACGTGATGTATGCATTGTGTAATGATGTTCTCAAAATAAATGAGATTTATGTTATATGCATTTTGTATGCACATGTTATGAATGTTGTTGAAATGTAATTTTGTCTTGGAGAATAAATTCTTGACAAGCGTTGGGGAGTTATTAAATCCCGGACTACTGTTGAAGAGTAGGTATGTCTTCAAACTTTGCTTAGAATGTTTCCACTGAGGATCCTTGTTTTGTTGAGAAGGAACTCCGTTGGGGAAAGTTGTGAACTCTGTGGAGAGTATTGATTCGTTCTTGGGGAACAAGTTCAGGAGTCTCGGTTGTTCGTTGCTCTACTGAGGAGTCAAAGTTAAACTGACATCTGGTCGGGTCCAGGTTTCACAGTAACTTGCTGGGGATTGCAGAGTAGTCTACTGGGGAAGAGGAGTTGTGGTCCTTTGATTTGTAGTAGTCGGAGAGGCAAACTCAAGCTGGGGAATCCTGGTGTTGTTGGGGAAATAAACCTTGTCGTCAGTCTGCTAGAGAGGTGACATCTTTGTTGGGGGAAGTCCTCGAGAATTCTTGAGGTGGATTCAGTTGGGGAAAGGTTTTCAGAGATTAAACCCTTGCTGGGAGTCATCCTATGAGAAGGATCTGGGGAGATTTGTCATTGCCCCTAGCAGCAGGTGTTTGTGGCACTGCCTGGAAATGTTTGACTGTATGTAACCCTTCATTGAGATTGATGTTCAATGCCCCAAGTGACGGAGATGGAGATTTGCCCCTGGTTACTCTGCACTTCTTTGAGAGATGTCCTGGAATCTTGATTGGACTGCCCCAGGTGATGGACAATGATCATGCCACTCCCCTTGATTGGAAGTGTCATCCTTTTTGAAGTGATTTTGTTCACTGAGAGGGTTTTCTTTCATCAGATATTCGTTGTGTAAATTTCTCCGCTGTCAAACAAATAGCCAAATGCAAACAGTGATATTCAAATAATGCAAAGTTTATGCTTGTCTCAAAGTTTTGAAAAGTGTGTTTTTTAGCAGAAAACTTTTTTTTATAAGACAAATTCAACACAAGATTTAGGGCAAAGCCTTACAGGAGTCAGGATACCTTTTGTAACAGTATGCTTTCGAACTAACCTGTGATACGGTGGGAGAACTGACTATGGTTTTGCGTTTATTTTCGCAAATGTTTCGGTTGAGCAAGAGTCGCCACCGACTTTTTATTTTATCCTAAGGAAAGGTCAAAAAGCACAACAAAAAACCTTTGAGATGTTTTCTTGGGTTCGGGGAGTAGATTATAGAAAGGGAAGGTATTATCACCCTTTCTATCCATGGTTATCCATGGGCTCTTAGTTACTTGCTTAGATCAACTTGCCTTGATTTTCAATTGTTTGAAATGGTGCTTTGTGTGTGTGGGTTTGAAAATGTTTTGAAAAGAAGCCAATGTGGTGGCAACCTTTGTAATGATCCATGTTGGGATGTATACAAAGGTGTATGTCTTTTGAAAAGGTTTTCATTTGTTTTTGAAAGTTGTTTTTGAAAGTGTAGTGATGTATGATTTTGGAAATAGGCAAGTGTTTTATTTTGCAAGTTTGATTCAAGTAATTAAGAGGTTATCTACTCCTAAATTTCTCAAAGATTTCTCCTATGTTTTTAACCCTTTTAACAATTTTGTTCCACCATTGCATTTGGTGGACAATCTTGTGTTAGGATGTGAAAGGGACGGGCGCGGGTCATCGTTTAGACCATGATTGCAATGGTGCCAAGTATCTTTGGGCAATTTTTCCTTGGAAGGGACTTGATCATTTTTTAGGCAACTTTCGAAAGCGTCATCGAGGGACTATGATCATTTGATTGTTTGTTTTGCCCAAAGAGACCTAACATGCAATATGGCCCATTATTGAAGGCAACAAGTGGAATACCCTTAGGGTGCAAGTGTGATTAGTGTTGTCCATTTTCATGCTTGATTATCTTGAAATTAGGTCAAACTATTTTTGTTGTTTTTGATTCGCATACAAACCCTAATTCTAACATGGCATAATTAGAAAGCATTAAAGTGCGAAAAATAAAGTTCCTAAATTATTACAACACAATATATGGGAAGGGGGGTACAAATGTTCAAATGGGGGATATTTTGACAAGGAATTTAAACCTAGACTATTACATCAAATAAGGAATTATACAAATTAATGAATGTACAATAATTAAATAAAATAAGAAATATGCAAGATGCAAAAAAATGATTTTTTATATGTATGAAAAAAAGGTATTTTTATATGTCAAATAAACAAAATAAAAAGTATCAATTTTTGGATTTTTTATGTATTTAGGGCAAAACCCTAATTTTATTAAGTAAAATGTATTAATTATTTAATATGTACAAATTAATAATTATGTACAAAAATAAAATAAAAATGAAGTATATTTGTCAAAAAGGTATTTTTTAATGTTAAGTATTAATAAAAAATAACATGTATATATCTTGTATTTTTAACCTAAATATACTAATATATATGTAAATATTTATATTATATGATAAATATATTAAATATATACAAAATAATAATATTTAGTATTTATAAAAAAAAGGTATATTTTATATAAAATATTTTCAGAAGATAAAATAAAATAAAAATGGAAAATAAAAGGTGTTTGCATTATTTTAGTATTTTTTTTAAATAAAAGTATATAAGTATTTATTTATGTACAAAACATCAATTTAAACAAATAAATACCTAATAAATATAAAAATGGTGTGAAAAATATTTTTTATATTTTTAATATTGTGAGAAAAAATAAATAAGTCAGGACAAAAAAGAAAAGGTCAAAAAATCATAAAAATAAGCATAATGGGCCAGGGGGGTTCAAAAGTAACAAAAAGGTGCAAAAAGAAAGTCAACTCAGGCCCAGCCCAAGAAGACTTCATCTTCAACCTCAGAACATGTTTGAATAACCATCCACGCGCGTTTTCTATCTCCCAATTCCTGGACTTTCAAGCAAAACTCACAACATGAAAAATGTAGAGCATTAAAAGACGAATCCAGACATATAAAGAACTTGACTTAACTCTCTAAGACGAGAGAGAATTTCTTCTCCCCCAATTCCTGACCTAGTTTTTGTTCCAAGTTCAGACATTAAATTCTCACAGCACACATAATATAAATGAAAACTAATTACATGGGCATGTTCAGGGCTATGAATGTGACATATTTTCTTCACAAACCTAAAGCTAACAATGCCTGGATAGAGAGATATGAGTTCATGAACTTACTTGTTCAGTTGGAATCGTATCTGGTGATGGAGGTACTTTCAGTGCAAGGTGATGATTGGTACAGCTTCCTTGATGTCCAGGGATGCTATTCCAAGTTTTACTTTGCTTTGAAACTAGCTGAATCGAGTTATAGAACTCCACCTGCAAAACAAAAAATGCAAATGGTGATGTTGATTGGGAGTGTTATAGGTCGTGTTTGAGGTTTGGAATAGCTTCAAGGGATGTTGTGGGATGTGTTTGAAGTGTTTTTAGCAAGAATGCATGAAAGGATTGAGCTATGGAACTCAATCTGCAGCAGGTACCCTGTTTTGGCAGTTTGAGGGTGATTCTGTGAATGGGGAGGTATTGGGGACGATTGGCTCGTGTTTCAGCTTAGGATGGATGTTTAGAATGTGTTTGACAAGTTTGCTTAAGCTTGTGTTAGCTGAGATGAGAGTTGTGTTATGTTATGCTAGCTTTCTTCAACTTTAAGCAACAAAGTTCAAGTTGAGTTCTAGACTGATAGAGGCCCCCCTAATGTGCTGCATACCTTGGCCATGATCAGTGTAATTAGCTCATAAACTTGTGCCAAAGAGATTTGCACTGTACTTGCTTGGATTGTTAATTGACATAAAGTGCAACTTTTCTAAAATGGATATAATGCTTTATCTAAAAATGGCTTAATCTTGCATATAATGTCCAAACTCATAGAACAACACCTTGGCACAAAGGATTGGCATTAAATTATGGAGTGTAGATGAGATAAAAGACCTGTAATCTAGCTTAAGGCATGCTGAGTTAAAAAATGCAAGGTTATGGACATGTAACTTGGTCATGAACAAAGTGAATTTTTCCCAACTTGCCAAATTAGATTCTCCCTAACCATGAGGTTGTTTGATGAGTTCTTGGACATTTTGGAAATCTTGGAATATGTACTACAATCCATCTTTGAAATGAAAATTGAAATTCCAAGTGGAAGTATGTGAAAAATGGTCTTGAAGTTAGGTAAAAACCTTGCCTAAAAATAGGTCAAATTTCTCTAAGTTAAGAATGGTTTGGTACCCTTGTTCCAAAAATTGTAACTTGAGCTACAAGCTTCTTTTGGGAAAACTTTGTGAATCAAAGTTGTAGATTTTTCAATAGGCTACAACTTTCATGTTTTGACTTTTGCTTGAATCCAAATGAATCTTGGTGAGAAAGTGGGACAAAGTTAGGAAAAAATTAGGGTTTTTCATAACTTAGAAAAATTCTAAGTTATGAAAAATCTTCATTTCAAACCCTAATTTGCAATTCTTGACTTCTTGATGAACAAGTTTCATGATTTGGCATGTTTTGATGAAAAATGAATCTTGACACTTGATTTTGACCAAAAAGTCAAAGTTTGACTTTTCAGTATATAGTCAAAATTGATCAATTGACTGGGAAATTCAACTGTCAATCCTGTGTATTTGGGATCTTTTGAACTTGTTAAGCATGTCAAGACAATTCCATGGGGTCCTTGAGTCCATATGTGAGCTTGATTTGCCATTGGCTAGGTCAAACAGTCAAAAATTGCCTTTGTGCAGTCAAAACCCTAAAAATGACCATTTTGCCCTTTTAATGATCTAATCAAATTTCTTGTGGAATTATGATCCAAACTTGATCAAATGGTCCATGTGAGTTCATAATGTTGATGTGGGTCAATTTTCATGAGATTTGACTGTCAATTGGCCACAGTTGACTTTTTCCCCAATACAGCTGATTTCTAGGTCAATTGTCCAATTGACTGGGCAAAATTTGGAATCAAGACTTGAAACTTGGTATGGATAGACTTGGGAGTCCAACATGAAGCATGAAAGTCATCTTAGGCATTTTAGGTCAAAATATCTTTGTTCAAACACAAACCCTAATTTGGGTCAACAGTGCAAGGATAAGTCTTGAACAGGGGAAACCCTAATTGGATCTTGAGCTCCAAGGGTCTTGTGATGAGAAAATGTTGAGGAAATGGGAGGGCAAATTTTGGGGTACAACAGTTTCCCCTGTTCAATCTTCTTGAACCTGAAGAGTTAGATTGGCAAGTTTGCCTTTCGTGACTCGAGGGTAAAAGGAGATTGGACACTAGAGTGCCCGGAAATTTGCACTCGCATATTGGAGTATCAGCAATGTGATGTCGGGAATGGGCTTATAGATGCCTGTGATCGGTGGATCTGGAACTGACTGTTTAACGCTGGTTCGCGAAATGTCGCGGAAGCAAGAGTCGCCACCGTCTTTTATTTTCTCCAAATGGAAAGGACAAAAGCACAGAAAAATTCCTTATAGAGATTGCTCTCGGTTCGGGAGGTAGATTATAGAAAGGGAAGGTGTTAGCACCCTTTCTATCCATGGTTATCCATGGGCTCTTAGATACTTGCTCAATGTGTTTTCAAAATTGTTTGTTTGCTTTTCAATGTGGGTTTAAAACAGTTTCTTTGAAAAATTTCAGTTCGACTCGTACGTCAGAGTGTTTGAAAAATTTGCTTTGAAAGCTTTTGAAAATGTGTTGGTGTGAAAAGTCTTTTTGAGTTTGTTTTGAAGAGAGCAAGTATCCTTGAGAACCTACCTACCCTAAGGAATTCGTCTGTGTAAATGTCCTTAAAAGTAGTGCCATCCCACCATTGAGAGGTAGGTAGCACCACCGTTGGAGGTGTTCGGGTCAATTCGAGTTTAGGGACGTGGTGATCACCAGAGCAATGGGAAGACACCTTAGAAGCTACCCTCATGCCAGGTTCCCGGATCATGAGGACTTACTAAGACGTCCTCTACTCGACGATCACCTTTCGAAAGGCAACAGTGAGGCGTACCCTAGGGGTGGTGTGTGCGAATTGTGTGTCATGTTTCAGTTATTTGTCTTGTCATGTTTGTTATGATCTACGCTTGATTTTAATTAAGGCCATTCATTCTTGCATGCATATTTAACAGTTATAAAGTTTGCGAAAAAATAAATCTACAGCTATTACAAAGGCGCGGGTCCACATCGCCAAAATTAAACCGGACCCGATTTAGCGGAAAGTAAGTAATGCGAAAAGTAAAATTGTTACAAGGCTTTGGGACATTTACATAATTAATTACGCGAAATAAGGTAAAGGCGCGAAATAAAGCAATTAAACAATACACGGGCGTTGGACCCTTTTGCGAAAATTAAATTAATGAGAATTAAAATTAAAATTCAAAAAGAAAATGTTTTTTAGATTTTTATGTTTTTTAGATTTAAAAGAAAAAAAGAAGGATTAATTAAAAATTAAAATAAAGAGCTAAACCCTAATTTTTTATGTACAAATTTTAATTTATGAAAATAAATAAATAAATATTATTGTAAAAAAGGAAAAGGAAATTAAAAGAAATAATTAACCTGAATTCTATATTTTGGATTTTTAGTTATTAAAAGAATTAAAACTAAAACCTATGTTACTAAATTTATTTATATGTTAACTTATTTATGAAAATAATTAAATTAAAATGTTTATTGCATTTTTGTCTTTTCTGAATTTTTTTGATATTTTAATATTTTGTAAAAAACAAGATAATTAACTAAATTAAAAAATAAAATAACAATCAAAAATAAAATGATAAAAAAAGAAAGGAAGCAAACCGGGGGGGAGGGGGGGGGGTAACCCCAGATTAGGAGGTGCAGGCCCTAGAATTCTGGCCCATTAAGCTGGAAATTTGTTGGACTTTTTGAATCATGTGTGACACGTTTGACTAAGGCGTAGCATGTTCTTCAATCCTAGCCTTTGATGGGGATACTCTGGGACGCGTGTAGGCTTGATCATTGAGGATGCATGGTATGCCTACGTCACTGAAGCGCATAGGAATTGTGAATGAAAAATAATATGGAATTTGTTCAGACCTGGGATTCGAACCCAGGTCTTGTGGATTGTCCATGCCTTCGCCTGCCATCTGTGCCACTTGAGTTTCATTTAACATATAATAACATATAAACATAATAAATAAAACATGATGTTAGTGGGTTAAAAACGCGCGAGATTCAAATGGACGAATCACGCTTCGCCACGATATCTTCGTCTTCACGTCCCCTGTAACTTCAAACGCATAGGCAACGGTTTATGAAGCGTTGCAGAAAGTGGGCTATGGAAAAATAGCGATTAGCGCTATGTGAATCATAAATCCATCGCGAGTATAGGGTCTTCTTCGTCCAGACCTGTTGTATGCAACCATGGTATTCATGGATCCTAATTTTTCCTCTAGGCAAAAGCCCTAATTCCAGAAACCTGCAACCCTAGAAATTGACTATGGTATAATCTCATATAGTACAGAAAAACTCAATTAAACACATCAGTTAGCTTCAAAACATTATGATAAACATGAATCAATGGACAAAATGCTGTAAAAACGTTTAATTCATGATGCACGATTTTGGAATTTTCTTGGTTCAGTTGGAATCCGTTTTACCAATTCTTTGCCTTTGAGTTGAGGTTAGGGATTGGAATACGTTCAGGAGATCACAAGGAAGCTATTGGAAAAGGAATGGAGGCTTGAATCCACCTATACCCTTGAAATCAGTTTTCAATTTTTTGGACAATTTTTCAAGTTTGTGTTTTGCTTCTGAGCGCAGCTGAGAGTCCAAGGCAATTAGGTTTTGATTCCTGAATATGTATAGAGCATATTAGGTTAAGAAAATTGTACAAAATCTTTTGAATTCATTGTTTGGATATTTGATTTTGTTAAGAATCTTTTCACATCTTTTTTCATGTTGTTTTTGCACAAATCATATCCCAATGCTCCAAATCTTTCCAAATTGGCTTAGGCACGAATTATTGAGCCTAAAATGTGTACAAAAAGATTCATTAGGTCAAGTTAGATATTTTCTATATATTTAAATAATTTAAATGAATTAATATTAATATAAATTCAAATAAATAATTAAAAAATGAGAAATTACTTCCCTTTGGGCCTAATGGTCGTGCATAGGCTTGGCATGAAGAAACTTGGAAGAAAAATGGGCCCATTAGCATTTTTGGATCATTTGCATCAATGTTGACTTTTCAAAATTCCCAAAAATTTCCCAACTTCCACAAGGCATAACTTGCTCAATTTTTAAGCTTTTCACATGTTCTTGGACATTTTGGAAAGGTCTTTGAGTCCTTTAACCAATGCCTTTGGTCCCATGTCATTTTGATTTACCAATCTCAAGTTATGGCCTTTGACTTAAAGTCCCTTTTTGTTGACTTTTGAAAATGACCTATAATGTTGAAATTGATAACTTTTTGTGAGAGAATTTCTTGGACTTGGAATATGAAGATGCGTTGTAGGAAATGTCTTTCTCTTCAAAATGAGCTTTGGATGGAATTTTTCTGATAATCCATGTGAAAGTTATGCCCTGGTCAATTTCAGTTGACTTTTTCAGCTGTCCAAATATAGTAACTTTTGCATCTTGATGATTTTCTGAGCCAAATTTTGAGAATCATGATCAAGCATTGATCAAATGATGTTTGTGGCTTCAAAATTATATGTTGACCAAAAATTTGAACTTTTGACTGTCAAATGACCATTTTACCCCTACAGTTGACTGTAGTGCAATTTAGGGTTTTGACTGTGCAATTTTGAGCTGAATGCCTTGAAACTTGATATGAAGATACTTGACCATCTTTGTAAGCATATGAGACTTGATTGGACCTTTGAAAACTTCCTTTCTTTAATCAGAGCACAAACCCTAGTTTTGACTGTATAGGAGACAGTTGTACTGCACAACCCTTGGGGAATTTTGTGACCTTGACTTGACAAATCTTGATGAATATGGGAGGGCAAATTTTGGGGTACAACAGTTGCCCCTGTTCAATCTTCTTAGACCTGAGGATGCAGATTGGCAGACGTGCCTTTCGTAATCCGAAGGTAAAAGATGATTGGACACTAGAGTGCCCAGAAATTTGCGCTCACATAGTAGCAGTGATGATGAGAGAATGGGCTTATAGGCGCCATTTAGATGTTGCTTGGATAGGATGATGGGCTTATAGATGCCATCTGGATGTTGATTGCGTAAGAGATTCCTTCGCTAGAACCTGCATACCTGCAAAAGAACAAATGAGTACCTGACACGTTGCAGGGGTTGATTTTAGATGCTTGGTATAGATATGTCCTGACTGGTTACAGGAGCTGAGTCTGGAGCTTCAAACGCTGATGAATGAACCAGGAACGGTTACTGCCTTAGCATGGATGGTAAGAGAACCTTGGGCGACTTTAACTTCAACAACGCTCGTTGAGAAAAATCCTGGGTGTCTTTAATTTCAACAACACTTGTTGAGAAAAAACTTGGGTGTCTTCTACTGGAATAAGAATCAGGGAGATCTTAGGGTCGATCTGACTGAACCAGAGAGGCCTTTGACTGGGTAAGAATCAGGAAAATCTTAGGGTCGATTTAACTGAACCGGACAAGGTCTTGAAATATTTTCGACTGGATAAGCATCAGGGAAATCTTAGGGTCGATTTAACTGAACTGGTCTAGGTTTTGAACTATCTTCAACTGGATAAGCATCAGGGAGATCTTAGGGTTGATCTGGCTGAACCAGAGAAGGCCTTTGACTGGATAAGCATCAGGAAAATCTTAGGGTCGATTTAACTGAACCGGACAAGGTCTTGGAATGTCTTCAACTGGAATAAGTGTCAGAACGTCGCCATATCTGGTTTTACATCTGAAACTATATCTAGAATGAAGTCTGGAAGCAGCATCAGAACGTCACCATCGCTGGGTTTACATCTGAAACTATATCTAGAAGGAAATCTGGAAGCAGTATCAGAACGTCACCATATCTGGATCATATCCGAAACTATATCGAGAAGGAATTCTGGAAGCAGCATCAGAACGTCACCATCGCTGGGTTTACATCTGAAACTATATCTAGAAGGAATTCTGGAAGCAGTATCAGAACGTCACCATCGCTGGATCATATCCGAAACTATATCGAGAAGGAAATCTGGAAGCAGCATCAGAACGTCACCATATCTGGATCATATCCGAAACTATATCGAGAAGGAATTGCGATAGTTGATAGTAGTCATTTTTGTATTGATCTTTTTCCTGAAAAGGTAAAACATAATTGTATGCGAAATCATGATGCATGAACTGTATGTCTTCAAAATCAATGAGATTAGCGTAGTATGATGCATATGCATGCTATGATGATGTATGTGACGTTTTATGAACATATGTTTTCGTCTCAGGAAAATAAATCCTTGACGGGTGCCGAGCAGTCGTATCCTGGGCTGATGTTGAAGAATAGTTTTGCTTCCGCTGGGGAGGATAGTTGCAAGTATACCGGTAGGAGAAGATAACTCCGTTGCGGAACAATCTTGGCAGATGGAAGATTCTGCGGGGAGAAAAGATACCCTAACAACCATGCTGGGAAGCAATACCCTGTGGGGAGAAGGATGCCTTGCTGAGTGTTGATGATAACTTGCTGAGGATACCTTGCTGTATTGGAAGTATGAATGGACTTCGCTGGGGATAAGAAGGCTTTGTCGACGACGCTCTTTCCGTGGCTTTTGGCTGAGGATAACCCAGTTATATCTGGGGGTAAGCTTACTGCTTGGGGAGCTGAATTCCAATCTTCCTGGATTGGACTCTTCTGGGGAAGCTTTGATATGTTGGGATGTTCTTCAACGGAACCTACCCTGATGCCTTGGAGGATAGAACAATCCGATTGCTTAGACCACTCTATTGCCCCTGTTTCTATGGAGGCGGCACTTGGGTGATGCTGATAATTGTTGATGGACAAACCTTCTTCTGGTAGACAGATGATAAGATGACGGGACATAGTCGTACGCTTTGATCCCTAACTTTTGCCTGGACCGCCCTTTCGGGTTTTCAGTCCACCGGGATACCCATTTTTGCCCAAGCCGCCTTTTCAGGTTTTCGACTTGCAGGGTGTACAGATTTTTCCGTTTCATCCCTTCATTTTGCCCGAACCCTTTTGGTTCGCCGGGAAGCCCTTAATTTTGCCTAGGTATGTCAACCTAGCGGGTCTTTGATGATGCGTAGTATTTTCCGACTATGTCCCCGCTCTTAGAATGCAGGTAGTTGCCCCTGGCGGAAGTATTTTGCCACGCCACCAGAAGGTGTTTGATCAGACCAGATTCATTGTTGAAATGCCCCAAGTGACTCAGGCGGAGATTTGCCCCAGGCTATATGGCCTCTTGAGAGATTCTCCGAATCTTGATCGGGCTGCCCCAGATGATGGACAATGCTCGTGTCTGCCCCTTGATTGGAGGTACTTCTGTTCATTAGACTTTCGTCGTGCAAATTTTTATGCTGTTCAAACAAAAAGTCATATGCAAACAAAGTTATGTTAAAAACGCAACGCTTATGTCTGCCTCGAAGATTTTTTGAAAATGCATCTTTTCATAAAACAAGTGAATGTTTGTAAAACGTGATGTCAATCTCCGTATTTTCCGTAGGCCTTCAGGAGTCAGGATACCTTTCATGACAGTATGCTTTCGAACTAACCCATGCTTCAGCTAGGACTTTTGAGGGTTATAACGTGGCCTGGTTCACGGTTTAAGAAACAAAGGATAAAGGCTCAAATTATTTGTACCCACCCTCTCTTCGTGATGTTCTCCAAACCTAAACTCAGTTGATCGTGCGTTAGACCTTACTTGAGTCTTCGCTTTGATGTTCCAATAAGAATTCAGATGTTGATGATTTCTTTTGAATAGGCAGTCATTTTTTGCTTTGGTTGAGGATTTGTAGGACCTCTTTGATTTCGTTATCCCTTTCTTTTTTGCCTGAACTGTTTCCTTTTTCGGAATTACAGTCAGCGGGATGTCCCAGTTTCGTAAGTCCCTTTTATAGGTTTTGACTTTTTGGGCTTTTCATTTATGATTTTGTTTTTTGATAATGACTGCCTGTCCTTATGATTGTTCTGAACCATCACTGTCTTTTGTTTTTGGAAAGACTCATTTGGTGCCATTCATTGTGCACTTGGATCAACTGAGAAGCCTACCCTGCCCCAGGTTATGATTAAGGATTTCAATTTTCGAAAATAAAATTCCTACTTCTTTGGCTCAGATGGGTTGACGAGGGATTATCTTCCTTATAACTCCAGTGTTTAGGATTTGAAACAATGCCTGTACCTCATCAGCGGGGTCTGTTCAAAAGCATACTGTAAAGATAGCGGTATCGTTTTCGTCATCCTCCCTCAAGAGGCTCAGAGTTATTAACCGAGAGTTGACAATCAGAAAAAATATGAAAAGAATATAACATAAATAATTGTATTAATTCCCCAAAACAGACATATGTGATGCATTGATAGAATAAAAGAGTTTGCTATGACATTAATTGTTTGTATAAGCAAAGAAAAATACAACTCAAAAATTCAAATAAACAAAAGGTCTTCAATGATTGGGCAACGGAGCAGTGATTATGTTTGGAGTCTCAGACACTTCAAACTGAATCTCCCCGGCGTCGATCATGTCTTGAATTTTGTTCTTGAGAGGCCAGCAGTTGTCTGTAGTATGCCCCGGGCTATCTGAATGATACGCGCACCTATCATTGGGATGATAGTTGGGAGCAGAAGTGTTCGGATTCCGGAGAGGAGCCCTTAAGGTGATCAACCCTGCTTTCAACATTTGTTGCAGGGCTTGGTCCAACGACATGTTGAGTTTGGTATACTGTCGTTTCTCCTTGCGCTGCTGCCCCTGTCCTTGTTGAGCAGGTCCGGGATTGGAGATTTGGATTGCCCCTGCCTCATGACGGCTCTTTTTACCGTGCACAGCATTGGATTCTTTCTTTCCATGATGAGGCTTTTTATCAGCAGGTGCAGCCTCTTGAATTTTCCCAGACCGGATGCCAGCTTCTATTCGCTCTCCAGTCAAGATAAGATCCGTGAATCCAGCAGACGAATTCCCAATCAGGTGGTTATAAAATGGACCAGACAAGGTCCCCAAGAACATATCCACAAGTTCCCGATCAGTCAGAGGTGGTTGTACCCTTCCAGCAAGATCCCTCCATTTCTGCGCATATTCTTTAAAACCTTCACTTGATCCTAACGACATACCCTGGAGTTGGGTACGCGTAGGGGAAAGTTCGGCATTATATTGATACTGCTTATAGAAAGCAGTAGCCAACTCCTCCCAGTTACGAATTTTGGTCCCATCCAACTGATAGAACCATTCGAGATGAGTCCCTGAAAGACTCTCCTGGAAGAAGTGGATCCATAAATTCTTGTCCACCGTATATGGCTGAATCTTCCGAACATAGGACCTTAGATGCAGCTTGGGGCAAGACGCCCCGTCATACTTAGTAAAGGATGGTGCTTTGAACTTCCGAGGAATAACCACACCAGTTGACAAACCCAAATCTCCAAGATCCAGCCCAGGTACTTGTTGGGTCTCCATAGCATTCAGCCTATCCTCCAACTGTTTGTACTTGTCCTCAGCCGGAGGGTACTGTTCGTCGTCGAAATCTGTCTCGTTGTCGGAGACCTCTGGACTGGGCACCCTTTCCTCTGGATGACTGCTTTTTCCCACAGATGGGGTAGTCCTCTCAGTTTCAGTCTGCGGTGTATTCCCAGATCTGCGTCTAGGGCTGAACAAGACAGTCCTCTTCTTCTTCTTGTCCTTCTTCAAGAGCAAAGCCTTCAGATCTTGTTGCCCCTGGGTCAAATTCATGATCAGCTCTTGGAACTGGGCGTTCTGAGCCTGGAGGTCCTTGATAGTCTGCTCGGCTGATGATTCCGGATTCATGGCGATCGGATGAAATAAACAGCGAGGAAGGGTAAGCAACCTGTCAAGGGATACCTGCAATGCAATGAGATGTATGACATGCATGTAATGTTTTCAAGGACCTCGCAGGGTAAACAGAGAAATTGTTAGAGTTGAGAACCGGTAACTTGATTGAAGGAACTTCATGTTGTCGAGAGTCCTTCTTCAAGGGTCAAAGGCTCACCATATCCAGTGGGTCATAGCCCCTGACAACCTTGGCTAGAGGAAAATAAATCCTCTTTGCCCCTTGCTGGGATAGTTGTTCATCATGACCTGCATCACAAGCCCTTGAGATCCTTGAAATGGGTTAGGATGTATGCAATGGTATGATGTCATGCTATGCATGGGGTGAAGTAGGTAAACCCTGTTATGAGTCCCAATTAAGGACTATAAACAAACCCTGCAAGAAATTCAGTATACTTTGTTATGAGTCCCAATTAAGGACTATAAACGGAACCTGCAAGTAGTTAGTACACCCTGTTATAAGTCCCAATTAAGGACTATGAACAGAACCTGCAAGTGGTTAGTACACCGTGTTATAAGTCCCAATTAAGGACTATGAACAAAACCTGCAAGACATTTGGTAAACTTTGTCATGAGTCCTAGTTAAGGACTATAAACAAGACCTGCAAGAAACTTAGTACCCTGTTATGAGTCCCAATTAAGGACTATAAACAAGACCTGCAAGAAACAAGTGTTAGGCAACAAGCATGCGAATAGGCAAGTACGAAGGCACACAAGTCACACAAGAGAAAGCCCTTAGAGTTTAGGCCAGCATGGGGTCTGGGTATTACCCTCTTGAAGTTGGTGGGCTCAACCTGTCCTATTAGAAGTAACCGGGTTCTAAGGGTCCCAATATCACGGGATTGCTTTCATTGTTCATCGTTTCGATTTAGCCACTGAACTGGCGACTGAAATATTCCAGGAAAGCAACCCTCAATTGAGTGTAGTATCGAGTATCAACCAACCTCGGACTGCACCAAAGTCAGTTATCTCACTACCCTAAAGAGGCCAAGATAGTTCAATTAAGGTTCCTAAGGTCTGTTGATGCTTCACGACGCCACGCGGAGGCCCCGTACTCTCCTTGACTGAACTCAAGGGTTACCGGTACACACCAAAGTGCCACATCAACGTAGCAGACTGTTTCAACCATGTCGGTATACCCCGCACAGTTCCCTCACAGCCTTGTTGCTACTTTCTAAGAAAGGTATCCCCCAGATCCGGGTTTAGGATCTATAGAACTCCCAAACAACCCACAATTTAAAGCACACAAAGCAATACAATTGAAAACATAGTTATAAGCTAGCCCTAAGGTACACCTCACTTTAAGATTTTCCCCAGCAGAGTCGCCAGTTCTGTGATCGGTGGATCTGGAACTGACTGTTTAACGCTGGTTCGCGAAATGTCGCGGAAGCAAGAGTCGCCACCGTCTTTTATTTTCTCCAAATGGAAAGGACAAAAGCACAGAAAAATTCCTTATAGAGATTGCTCTCGGTTCGGGAGGTAGATTATAGAAAGGGAAGGTGTTAGCACCCTTTCTATCCATGGTTATCCATGGGCTCTTAGATACTTGCTCAATGTGTTTTCAAAATTGTTTGTTTGCTTTTCAATGTGGGTTTAAAACAGTTTCTTTGAAAAATTTCAGTTCGACTCGTACGTCAGAGTGTTTGAAAAATTTGCTTTGAAAGCTTTTGAAAATGTGTTGGTGTGAAAAGTCTTTTTGAGTTTGTTTTGAAGAGAGCAAGTATCCTTGAGAACCTACCTACCCTAAGGAATTCGTCTGTGTAAATGTCCTTAAAAGTAGTGCCATCCCACCATTGAGAGGTAGGTAGCACCACCGTTGGAGGTGTTCGGGTCAATTCGAGTTTAGGGACGTGGTGATCACCAGAGCAATGGGAAGACACCTTAGAAGCTACCCTCATGCCAGGTTCCCGGATCATGAGGACTTACTAAGACGTCCTCTACTCGACGATCACCTTTCGAAAGGCAACAGTGAGGCGTACCCTAGGGGTGGTGTGTGCGAATTGTGTGTCATGTTTCAGTTATTTGTCTTGTCATGTTTGTTATGATCTACGCTTGATTTTAATTAAGGCCATTCATTCTTGCATGCATATTTAACAGTTATAAAGTTTGCGAAAAAATAAATCTACAGCTATTACAAAGGCGCGGGTCCACATCGCCAAAATTAAACCGGACCCGATTTAGCGGAAAGTAAGTAATGCGAAAAGTAAAATTGTTACAAGGCTTTGGGACATTTACATAATTAATTACGCGAAATAAGGTAAAGGCGCGAAATAAAGCAATTAAACAATACACGGGCGTTGGACCCTTTTGCGAAAATTAAATTAATGAGAATTAAAATTAAAATTCAAAAAGAAAATGTTTTTTAGATTTTTATGTTTTTTAGATTTAAAAGAAAAAAAGAAGGATTAATTAAAAATTAAAATAAAGAGCTAAACCCTAATTTTTTATGTACAAATTTTAATTTATGAAAATAAATAAATAAATATTATTGTAAAAAAGGAAAAGGAAATTAAAAGAAATAATTAACCTGAATTCTATATTTTGGATTTTTAGTTATTAAAAGAATTAAAACTAAAACCTATGTTACTAAATTTATTTATATGTTAACTTATTTATGAAAATAATTAAATTAAAATGTTTATTGCATTTTTGTCTTTTCTGAATTTTTTTGATATTTTAATATTTTGTAAAAAACAAGATAATTAACTAAATTAAAAAATAAAATAACAATCAAAAATAAAATGATAAAAAAAGAAAGGAAGCAAACCGGGGGGGAGGGGGGGGGGGGTAACCCCAGATTAGGAGGTGCAGGCCCTAGAATTCTGGCCCATTAAGCTGGAAATTTGTTGGACTTTTTGAATCATGTGTGACACGTTTGACTAAGGCGTAGCATGTTCTTCAATCCTAGCCTTTGATGGGGATACTCTGGGACGCGTGTAGGCTTGATCATTGAGGATGCATGGTATGCCTACGTCACTGAAGCGCATAGGAATTGTGAATGAAAAATAATATGGAATTTGTTCAGACCTGGGATTCGAACCCAGGTCTTGTGGATTGTCCATGCCTTCGCCTGCCATCTGTGCCACTTGAGTTTCATTTAACATATAATAACATATAAACATAATAAATAAAACATGATGTTAGTGGGTTAAAAACGCGCGAGATTCAAATGGACGAATCACGCTTCGCCACGATATCTTCGTCTTCACGTCCCCTGTAACTTCAAACGCATAGGCAACGGTTTATGAAGCGTTGCAGAAAGTGGGCTATGGAAAAATAGCGATTAGCGCTATGTGAATCATAAATCCATCGCGAGTATAGGGTCTTCTTCGTCCAGACCTGTTGTATGCAACCATGGTATTCATGGATCCTAATTTTTCCTCTAGGCAAAAGCCCTAATTCCAGAAACCTGCAACCCTAGAAATTGACTATGGTATAATCTCATATAGTACAGAAAAACTCAATTAAACACATCAGTTAGCTTCAAAACATTATGATAAACATGAATCAATGGACAAAATGCTGTAAAAACGTTTAATTCATGATGCACGATTTTGGAATTTTCTTGGTTCAGTTGGAATCCGTTTTACCAATTCTTTGCCTTTGAGTTGAGGTTAGGGATTGGAATACGTTCAGGAGATCACAAGGAAGCTATTGGAAAAGGAATGGAGGCTTGAATCCACCTATACCCTTGAAATCAGTTTTCAATTTTTTGGACAATTTTTCAAGTTTGTGTTTTGCTTCTGAGCGCAGCTGAGAGTCCAAGGCAATTAGGTTTTGATTCCTGAATATGTATAGAGCATATTAGGTTAAGAAAATTGTACAAAATCTTTTGAATTCATTGTTTGGATATTTGATTTTGTTAAGAATCTTTTCACATCTTTTTTCATGTTGTTTTTGCACAAATCATATCCCAATGCTCCAAATCTTTCCAAATTGGCTTAGGCACGAATTATTGAGCCTAAAATGTGTACAAAAAGATTCATTAGGTCAAGTTAGATATTTTCTATATATTTAAATAATTTAAATGAATTAATATTAATATAAATTCAAATAAATAATTAAAAAATGAGAAATTACTTCCCTTTGGGCCTAATGGTCGTGCATAGGCTTGGCATGAAGAAACTTGGAAGAAAAATGGGCCCATTAGCATTTTTGGATCATTTGCATCAATGTTGACTTTTCAAAATTCCCAAAAATTTCCCAACTTCCACAAGGCATAACTTGCTCAATTTTTAAGCTTTTCACATGTTCTTGGACATTTTGGAAAGGTCTTTGAGTCCTTTAACCAATGCCTTTGGTCCCATGTCATTTTGATTTACCAATCTCAAGTTATGGCCTTTGACTTAAAGTCCCTTTTTGTTGACTTTTGAAAATGACCTATAATGTTGAAATTGATAACTTTTTGTGAGAGAATTTCTTGGACTTGGAATATGAAGATGCGTTGTAGGAAATGTCTTTCTCTTCAAAATGAGCTTTGGATGGAATTTTTCTGATAATCCATGTGAAAGTTATGCCCTGGTCAATTTCAGTTGACTTTTTCAGCTGTCCAAATATAGTAACTTTTGCATCTTGATGATTTTCTGAGCCAAATTTTGAGAATCATGATCAAGCATTGATCAAATGATGTTTGTGGCTTCAAAATTATATGTTGACCAAAAATTTGAACTTTTGACTGTCAAATGACCATTTTACCCCTACAGTTGACTGTAGTGCAATTTAGGGTTTTGACTGTGCAATTTTGAGCTGAATGCCTTGAAACTTGATATGAAGATACTTGACCATCTTTGTAAGCATATGAGACTTGATTGGACCTTTGAAAACTTCCTTTCTTTAATCAGAGCACAAACCCTAGTTTTGACTGTATAGGAGACAGTTGTACTGCACAACCCTTGGGGAATTTTGTGACCTTGACTTGACAAATCTTGATGAATATGGGAGGGCAAATTTTGGGGTACAACAGTTGCCCCTGTTCAATCTTCTTAGACCTGAGGATGCAGATTGGCAGACGTGCCTTTCGTAATCCGAAGGTAAAAGATGATTGGACACTAGAGTGCCCAGAAATTTGCGCTCACATAGTAGCAGTGATGATGAGAGAATGGGCTTATAGGCGCCATTTAGATGTTGCTTGGATAGGATGATGGGCTTATAGATGCCATCTGGATGTTGATTGCGTAAGAGATTCCTTCGCTAGAACCTGCATACCTGCAAAAGAACAAATGAGTACCTGACACGTTGCAGGGGTTGATTTTAGATGCTTGGTATAGATATGTCCTGACTGGTTACAGGAGCTGAGTCTGGAGCTTCAAACGCTGATGAATGAACCAGGAACGGTTACTGCCTTAGCATGGATGGTAAGAGAACCTTGGGCGACTTTAACTTCAACAACGCTCGTTGAGAAAAATCCTGGGTGTCTTTAATTTCAACAACACTTGTTGAGAAAAAACTTGGGTGTCTTCTACTGGAATAAGAATCAGGGAGATCTTAGGGTCGATCTGACTGAACCAGAGAGGCCTTTGACTGGGTAAGAATCAGGAAAATCTTAGGGTCGATTTAACTGAACCGGACAAGGTCTTGAAATATTTTCGACTGGATAAGCATCAGGGAAATCTTAGGGTCGATTTAACTGAACTGGTCTAGGTTTTGAACTATCTTCAACTGGATAAGCATCAGGGAGATCTTAGGGTTGATCTGGCTGAACCAGAGAAGGCCTTTGACTGGATAAGCATCAGGAAAATCTTAGGGTCGATTTAACTGAACCGGACAAGGTCTTGGAATGTCTTCAACTGGAATAAGTGTCAGAACGTCGCCATATCTGGTTTTACATCTGAAACTATATCTAGAATGAAGTCTGGAAGCAGCATCAGAACGTCACCATCGCTGGGTTTACATCTGAAACTATATCTAGAAGGAAATCTGGAAGCAGTATCAGAACGTCACCATATCTGGATCATATCCGAAACTATATCGAGAAGGAATTCTGGAAGCAGCATCAGAACGTCACCATCGCTGGGTTTACATCTGAAACTATATCTAGAAGGAATTCTGGAAGCAGTATCAGAACGTCACCATCGCTGGATCATATCCGAAACTATATCGAGAAGGAAATCTGGAAGCAGCATCAGAACGTCACCATATCTGGATCATATCCGAAACTATATCGAGAAGGAATTGCGATAGTTGATAGTAGTCATTTTTGTATTGATCTTTTTCCTGAAAAGGTAAAACATAATTGTATGCGAAATCATGATGCATGAACTGTATGTCTTCAAAATCAATGAGATTAGCGTAGTATGATGCATATGCATGCTATGATGATGTATGTGACGTTTTATGAACATATGTTTTCGTCTCAGGAAAATAAATCCTTGACGGGTGCCGAGCAGTCGTATCCTGGGCTGATGTTGAAGAATAGTTTTGCTTCCGCTGGGGAGGATAGTTGCAAGTATACCGGTAGGAGAAGATAACTCCGTTGCGGAACAATCTTGGCAGATGGAAGATTCTGCGGGGAGAAAAGATACCCTAACAACCATGCTGGGAAGCAATACCCTGTGGGGAGAAGGATGCCTTGCTGAGTGTTGATGATAACTTGCTGAGGATACCTTGCTGTATTGGAAGTATGAATGGACTTCGCTGGGGATAAGAAGGCTTTGTCGACGACGCTCTTTCCGTGGCTTTTGGCTGAGGATAACCCAGTTATATCTGGGGGTAAGCTTACTGCTTGGGGAGCTGAATTCCAATCTTCCTGGATTGGACTCTTCTGGGGAAGCTTTGATATGTTGGGATGTTCTTCAACGGAACCTACCCTGATGCCTTGGAGGATAGAACAATCCGATTGCTTAGACCACTCTATTGCCCCTGTTTCTATGGAGGCGGCACTTGGGTGATGCTGATAATTGTTGATGGACAAACCTTCTTCTGGTAGACAGATGATAAGATGACGGGACATAGTCGTACGCTTTGATCCCTAACTTTTGCCTGGACCGCCCTTTCGGGTTTTCAGTCCACCGGGATACCCATTTTTGCCCAAGCCGCCTTTTCAGGTTTTCGACTTGCAGGGTGTACAGATTTTTCCGTTTCATCCCTTCATTTTGCCCGAACCCTTTTGGTTCGCCGGGAAGCCCTTAATTTTGCCTAGGTATGTCAACCTAGCGGGTCTTTGATGATGCGTAGTATTTTCCGACTATGTCCCCGCTCTTAGAATGCAGGTAGTTGCCCCTGGCGGAAGTATTTTGCCACGCCACCAGAAGGTGTTTGATCAGACCAGATTCATTGTTGAAATGCCCCAAGTGACTCAGGCGGAGATTTGCCCCAGGCTATATGGCCTCTTGAGAGATTCTCCGAATCTTGATCGGGCTGCCCCAGATGATGGACAATGCTCGTGTCTGCCCCTTGATTGGAGGTACTTCTGTTCATTAGACTTTCGTCGTGCAAATTTTTATGCTGTTCAAACAAAAAGTCATATGCAAACAAAGTTATGTTAAAAACGCAACGCTTATGTCTGCCTCGAAGATTTTTTGAAAATGCATCTTTTCATAAAACAAGTGAATGTTTGTAAAACGTGATGTCAATCTCCGTATTTTCCGTAGGCCTTCAGGAGTCAGGATACCTTTCATGACAGTATGCTTTCGAACTAACCCATGCTTCAGCTAGGACTTTTGAGGGTTATAACGTGGCCTGGTTCACGGTTTAAGAAACAAAGGATAAAGGCTCAAATTATTTGTACCCACCCTCTCTTCGTGATGTTCTCCAAACCTAAACTCAGTTGATCGTGCGTTAGACCTTACTTGAGTCTTCGCTTTGATGTTCCAATAAGAATTCAGATGTTGATGATTTCTTTTGAATAGGCAGTCATTTTTTGCTTTGGTTGAGGATTTGTAGGACCTCTTTGATTTCGTTATCCCTTTCTTTTTTGCCTGAACTGTTTCCTTTTTCGGAATTACAGTCAGCGGGATGTCCCAGTTTCGTAAGTCCCTTTTATAGGTTTTGACTTTTTGGGCTTTTCATTTATGATTTTGTTTTTTGATAATGACTGCCTGTCCTTATGATTGTTCTGAACCATCACTGTCTTTTGTTTTTGGAAAGACTCATTTGGTGCCATTCATTGTGCACTTGGATCAACTGAGAAGCCTACCCTGCCCCAGGTTATGATTAAGGATTTCAATTTTCGAAAATAAAATTCCTACTTCTTTGGCTCAGATGGGTTGACGAGGGATTATCTTCCTTATAACTCCAGTGTTTAGGATTTGAAACAATGCCTGTACCTCATCAGCGGGGTCTGTTCAAAAGCATACTGTAAAGATAGCGGTATCGTTTTCGTCATCCTCCCTCAAGAGGCTCAGAGTTATTAACCGAGAGTTGACAATCAGAAAAAATATGAAAAGAATATAACATAAATAATTGTATTAATTCCCCAAAACAGACATATGTGATGCATTGATAGAATAAAAGAGTTTGCTATGACATTAATTGTTTGTATAAGCAAAGAAAAATACAACTCAAAAATTCAAATAAACAAAAGGTCTTCAATGATTGGGCAACGGAGCAGTGATTATGTTTGGAGTCTCAGACACTTCAAACTGAATCTCCCCGGCGTCGATCATGTCTTGAATTTTGTTCTTGAGAGGCCAGCAGTTGTCTGTAGTATGCCCCGGGCTATCTGAATGATACGCGCACCTATCATTGGGATGATAGTTGGGAGCAGAAGTGTTCGGATTCCGGAGAGGAGCCCTTAAGGTGATCAACCCTGCTTTCAACATTTGTTGCAGGGCTTGGTCCAACGACATGTTGAGTTTGGTATACTGTCGTTTCTCCTTGCGCTGCTGCCCCTGTCCTTGTTGAGCAGGTCCGGGATTGGAGATTTGGATTGCCCCTGCCTCATGACGGCTCTTTTTACCGTGCACAGCATTGGATTCTTTCTTTCCATGATGAGGCTTTTTATCAGCAGGTGCAGCCTCTTGAATTTTCCCAGACCGGATGCCAGCTTCTATTCGCTCTCCAGTCAAGATAAGATCCGTGAATCCAGCAGACGAATTCCCAATCAGGTGGTTATAAAATGGACCAGACAAGGTCCCCAAGAACATATCCACAAGTTCCCGATCAGTCAGAGGTGGTTGTACCCTTCCAGCAAGATCCCTCCATTTCTGCGCATATTCTTTAAAACCTTCACTTGATCCTAACGACATACCCTGGAGTTGGGTACGCGTAGGGGAAAGTTCGGCATTATATTGATACTGCTTATAGAAAGCAGTAGCCAACTCCTCCCAGTTACGAATTTTGGTCCCATCCAACTGATAGAACCATTCGAGATGAGTCCCTGAAAGACTCTCCTGGAAGAAGTGGATCCATAAATTCTTGTCCACCGTATATGGCTGAATCTTCCGAACATAGGACCTTAGATGCAGCTTGGGGCAAGACGCCCCGTCATACTTAGTAAAGGATGGTGCTTTGAACTTCCGAGGAATAACCACACCAGTTGACAAACCCAAATCTCCAAGATCCAGCCCAGGTACTTGTTGGGTCTCCATAGCATTCAGCCTATCCTCCAACTGTTTGTACTTGTCCTCAGCCGGAGGGTACTGTTCGTCGTCGAAATCTGTCTCGTTGTCGGAGACCTCTGGACTGGGCACCCTTTCCTCTGGATGACTGCTTTTTCCCACAGATGGGGTAGTCCTCTCAGTTTCAGTCTGCGGTGTATTCCCAGATCTGCGTCTAGGGCTGAACAAGACAGTCCTCTTCTTCTTCTTGTCCTTCTTCAAGAGCAAAGCCTTCAGATCTTGTTGCCCCTGGGTCAAATTCATGATCAGCTCTTGGAACTGGGCGTTCTGAGCCTGGAGGTCCTTGATAGTCTGCTCGGCTGATGATTCCGGATTCATGGCGATCGGATGAAATAAACAGCGAGGAAGGGTAAGCAACCTGTCAAGGGATACCTGCAATGCAATGAGATGTATGACATGCATGTAATGTTTTCAAGGACCTCGCAGGGTAAACAGAGAAATTGTTAGAGTTGAGAACCGGTAACTTGATTGAAGGAACTTCATGTTGTCGAGAGTCCTTCTTCAAGGGTCAAAGGCTCACCATATCCAGTGGGTCATAGCCCCTGACAACCTTGGCTAGAGGAAAATAAATCCTCTTTGCCCCTTGCTGGGATAGTTGTTCATCATGACCTGCATCACAAGCCCTTGAGATCCTTGAAATGGGTTAGGATGTATGCAATGGTATGATGTCATGCTATGCATGGGGTGAAGTAGGTAAACCCTGTTATGAGTCCCAATTAAGGACTATAAACAAACCCTGCAAGAAATTCAGTATACTTTGTTATGAGTCCCAATTAAGGACTATAAACGGAACCTGCAAGTAGTTAGTACACCCTGTTATAAGTCCCAATTAAGGACTATGAACAGAACCTGCAAGTGGTTAGTACACCGTGTTATAAGTCCCAATTAAGGACTATGAACAAAACCTGCAAGACATTTGGTAAACTTTGTCATGAGTCCTAGTTAAGGACTATAAACAAGACCTGCAAGAAACTTAGTACCCTGTTATGAGTCCCAATTAAGGACTATAAACAAGACCTGCAAGAAACAAGTGTTAGGCAACAAGCATGCGAATAGGCAAGTACGAAGGCACACAAGTCACACAAGAGAAAGCCCTTAGAGTTTAGGCCAGCATGGGGTCTGGGTATTACCCTCTTGAAGTTGGTGGGCTCAACCTGTCCTATTAGAAGTAACCGGGTTCTAAGGGTCCCAATATCACGGGATTGCTTTCATTGTTCATCGTTTCGATTTAGCCACTGAACTGGCGACTGAAATATTCCAGGAAAGCAACCCTCAATTGAGTGTAGTATCGAGTATCAACCAACCTCGGACTGCACCAAAGTCAGTTATCTCACTACCCTAAAGAGGCCAAGATAGTTCAATTAAGGTTCCTAAGGTCTGTTGATGCTTCACGACGCCACGCGGAGGCCCCGTACTCTCCTTGACTGAACTCAAGGGTTACCGGTACACACCAAAGTGCCACATCAACGTAGCAGACTGTTTCAACCATGTCGGTATACCCCGCACAGTTCCCTCACAGCCTTGTTGCTACTTTCTAAGAAAGGTATCCCCCAGATCCGGGTTTAGGATCTATAGAACTCCCAAACAACCCACAATTTAAAGCACACAAAGCAATACAATTGAAAACATAGTTATAAGCTAGCCCTAAGGTACACCTCACTTTAAGATTTTCCCCAGCAGAGTCGCCAGTTCTGTGATCGGTGGATCTGGAACTGACTGTTTAACGCTGGTTCGCGAAATGTCGCGGAAGCAAGAGTCGCCACCGTCTTTTATTTTCTCCAAATGGAAAGGACAAAAGCACAGAAAAATTCCTTATAGAGATTGCTCTCGGTTCGGGAGGTAGATTATAGAAAGGGAAGGTGTTAGCACCCTTTCTATCCATGGTTATCCATGGGCTCTTAGATACTTGCTCAATGTGTTTTCAAAATTGTTTGTTTGCTTTTCAATGTGGGTTTAAAACAGTTTCTTTGAAAAATTTCAGTTCGACTCGTACGTCAGAGTGTTTGAAAAATTTGCTTTGAAAGCTTTTGAAAATGTGTTGGTGTGAAAAGTCTTTTTGAGTTTGTTTTGAAGAGAGCAAGTATCCTTGAGAACCTACCTACCCTAAGGAATTCGTCTGTGTAAATGTCCTTAAAAGTAGTGCCATCCCACCATTGAGAGGTAGGTAGCACCACCGTTGGAGGTGTTCGGGTCAATTCGAGTTTAGGGACGTGGTGATCACCAGAGCAATGGGAAGACACCTTAGAAGCTACCCTCATGCCAGGTTCCCGGATCATGAGGACTTACTAAGACGTCCTCTACTCGACGATCACCTTTCGAAAGGCAACAGTGAGGCGTACCCTAGGGGTGGTGTGTGCGAATTGTGTGTCATGTTTCAGTTATTTGTCTTGTCATGTTTGTTATGATCTACGCTTGATTTTAATTAAGGCCATTCATTCTTGCATGCATATTTAACAGTTATAAAGTTTGCGAAAAAATAAATCTACAGCTATTACAAAGGCGCGGGTCCACATCGCCAAAATTAAACCGGACCCGATTTAGCGGAAAGTAAGTAATGCGAAAAGTAAAATTGTTACAAGGCTTTGGGACATTTACATAATTAATTACGTGAAATAAGGTAAAGGCGCGAAATAAAGCAATTAAACAATACACGGGCGTTGGACCCTTTTGCGAAAATTAAATTAATGAGAATTAAAATTAAAATTCAAAAAGAAAATGTTTTTTAGATTTTTATGTTTTTTAGATTTAAAAGAAAAAAAGAAGGATTAATTAAAAATTAAAATAAAGAGCTAAACCCTAATTTTTTATGTACAAATTTTAATTTATGAAAATAAATAAATAAATATTATTGTAAAAAAGGAAAAGGAAATTAAAAGAAATAATTAACCTGAATTCTATATTTTGGATTTTTAGTTATTAAAAGAATTAAAACTAAAACCTATGTTACTAAATTTATTTATATGTTAACTTATTTATGAAAATAATTAAATTAAAATGTTTATTGCATTTTTGTCTTTTCTGAATTTTTTTGATATTTTAATATTTTGTAAAAAACAAGATAATTAACTAAATTAAAAAATAAAATAACAATCAAAAATAAAATGATAAAAAAAGAAAGGAAGCAAACCGGGGGGGGGGTAACCCCAGATTAGGAGGTGCAGGCCCTAGAATTCTGGCCCATTAAGCTGGAAATTTGTTGGACTTTTTGAATCATGTGTGACACGTTTGACTAAGGCGTAGCATGTTCTTCAATCCTAGCCTTTGATGGGGATACTCTGGGACGCGTGTAGGCTTGATCATTGAGGATGCATGGTATGCCTACGTCACTGAAGCGCATAGGAATTGTGAATGAAAAATAATATGGAATTTGTTCAGACCTGGGATTCGAACCCAGGTCTTGTGGATTGTCCATGCCTTCGCCTGCCATCTGTGCCACTTGAGTTTCATTTAACATATAATAACATATAAACATAATAAATAAAACATGATGTTAGTGGGTTAAAAACGCGCGAGATTCAAATGGACGAATCACGCTTCGCCACGATATCTTCGTCTTCACGTCCCCTGTAACTTCAAACGCATAGGCAACGGTTTATGAAGCGTTGCAGAAAGTGGGCTATGGAAAAATAGCGATTAGCGCTATGTGAATCATAAATCCATCGCGAGTATAGGGTCTTCTTCGTCCAGACCTGCTGTATGCAACCATGGTATTCATGGATCCTAATTTTTCCTCTAGGCAAAAGCCCTAATTCCAGAAACCTGCAACCCTAGAAATTGACTATGGTATAATCTCATATAGTACAGAAAAACTCAATTAAACACATCAGTTAGCTTCAAAACATTATGATAAACATGAATCAATGGACAAAATGCTGTAAAAACGTTTAATTCATGATGCACGATTTTGGAATTTTCTTGGTTCAGTTGGAATCCGTTTTACCAATTCTTTGCCTTTGAGTTGAGGTTAGGGATTGGAATACGTTCAGGAGATCACAAGGAAGCTATTGGAAAAGGAATGGAGGCTTGAATCCACCTATACCCTTGAAATCAGTTTTCAATTTTTTGGACAATTTTTCAAGTTTGTGTTTTGCTTCTGAGCGCAGCTGAGAGTCCAAGGCAATTAGGTTTTGATTCCTGAATATGTATAGAGCATATTAGGTTAAGAAAATTGTACAAAATCTTTTGAATTCATTGTTTGGATATTTGATTTTGTTAAGAATATTTTCACATCTTTTTTCATGTTGTTTTTGCACAAATCATATCCCAATGCTCCAAATCTTTCCAAATTGGCTTAGGCACGAATTATTGAGCCTAAAATGTGTACAAAAAGATTCATTAGGTCAAGTTAGATATTTTCTATATATTTAAATAATTTAAATGAATTAATATTAATATAAATTCAAATAAATAATTAAAAAATGAGAAAATACTTCCCTTTGGGCCTAATGGTCGTGCATAGGCTTGGCATGAAGAAACTTGGAAGAAAAATGGGCCCATTAGCATTTTTGGATCATTTGCATCAATGTTGACTTTTCAAAATTCCCAAACATTTCTCAACTTCCACAAGGCATAACTTGCTCAATTTTTAAGCTTTTCACATGTTCTTGGACATTTTGGAAAGGTCTTTGAGTCCTTTAACCAATGCCTTTGGTCCCATGTCATTTTGATTTACCAATCTCAAGTTATGGCCTTTGACTTAAAGTCCCTTTTTGTTGACTTTTGAAAATGACCTATAATGTTGAAATTGATAACTTTTTGTGAGAGCATTTCTTGGACTTGGAATATGAAGATGAGTTGTAGGAAATGTCTTTCTCTTCAAAATGAGCTTTGGATGGAATTTTTCTGATAATCCATGTGAAAGTTATGCCCTGGTCAATTTCAGTTGACTTTTTCAGCTGTCCAAATATAGTAACTTTTGCATCTTGATGATTTTCTGAGCCAAATTTTGAGAATCATGATCAAGCATTGATCAAATGATGTTTGTGGCTTCAAAATGATATGTTGACCAAAAATTTGAACTTTTGACTGTCAAATGACCATTTTACCCCTACAGTTGACTGTAGTGCAATTTAGGGTTTTGACTGTGCAATTTTGAGCTGAATGCCTTGAAACTTGATATGAAGATACTTGACCATCTTTGTAAGCATATGAGACTTGATTGGACCTTTGAAAACTTCCTTTCTTTAATCAGAGCACAAACCCTAGTTTTGACTGTATAGGAGACAGTTGTACTGCACAACCCTTGGGGAATTTTGTGACCTTGACTTGACAAATCTTGATGAATATGGGAGGGCAAATTTTGGGGTACAACAATGCCATTTGGAGAGATGGTGGATAGGGAGATGGGCTTATAGATGCCATCTGGAGACGCGACAGAACCTTGTCGGGAATGGGCTTATAGATGCCATTTGGAAGTGTTGACCGCATAAGAGATTCCTTAGCGAGAACTTGTGTATTTTGAGAAAGACAGATGTTTTCCTGGCTTGTTACAGGTGTTTGATCTTCAATCTCCTCATGCAGATATGCCCTGGCTAGATACAGGTGTCGAATCTACAATCGGTTGCTCACAGATATGCCCTGACTGGATACAGGTATCAAATCTGGAAATAGTCGTCAATAGATATGCCCTGGCTGGATACAGGAATCGAATCTTCAAACTCTTCAGATGTGCCCTGGATAGATACAGGAATCGAATCTGGAATTATTGTCAACAGATATGCCCTGGATGGATACAGGAATCGAATCTGGAATTGTTGTCAACAGATATGCCCTGGCTGGATACAGGAATCGAATCTGGAATTGTTGTCAACAGATATGCCCTGGCTGGATACAGGAATCGAATCTGGAATTGTGGTAGTTGATAGATATGCCCTGGCTGGATACAGGAATCGAATCTTCAAACTCTTCAGATGTGCCCTGGCTAGATACAGGAATCGAATCCGGAAACTGATCACTCACAGATGTGCCCTGGCTAGATACAGGAATCGAATCCGGAAACTGATCACTCACAGATGTGCCCTGGCTAGATACAGGAATCGAATATGGAAACTGTGACAGTTGAAGGTAGTTGTCTTTTTCCTGAAAAGGCAAAACATCAGTTGTATGCAATGTCATGATGTATGACATGTATGATGTCATGACGTTCAAAATGAGATAGTGTCGTATGCACTTTATCATGTATGTAAGCAAGATGTATGAAATGCGAAATGTTTATGAATGTATTTGTCTAGGAAAATAAATCCTTGACGATCGGCCGTGGAATTAAATCCTGGGCTGACGTTGAAGAGTAGAGCTCTTCGTTTCTGCTGGGGATGACGGTTGCAAGAATACATCGGTAGGAGAAGATGACTCCGTTGGGGAATAAACTTGTTGGAGAGATTACTCTGAGGGGAATTGCTCTGTGGGAAGAGATACTTCGCTGAAGTTTTGATGAGAGCTCTGCTGAAGATTTCAATGATGGACTCTGCTGGGGATAACAATGATAAACTCCGCTGGGTATAACAAAGACAAACTTCTCTGGGGATTTTGTTGATAAGTTATGTTGGGGAACTTTAATGAACTTCGCTGGGGATTGAAAGAACTTCGCCGAGGGTGATCTTCTGTGGCAATTAGCTGAGGATAACCCAGTTATAAGCCCTTGTGAGGAATAACTTTGAATAAAGCTCGGGAGAGACGTCCGTACTCTGCAGGGGATAAGCTTCAAGACCTACCGGGGATAAGAATTCCACTTTCCTGGGGAAGCTTTTCAAACTGTACTGGGGTGTTGATATTCCGCCGGGGAACAATCTTAGGTCAAGACTGCCGGGGATGCTTGCTGATGAAATGCCTATACTCCGCTGGGGAATGTTGATATCTTCTGGGGATACACAACTTCCTTCAGGCTGACCGTAGGCTAACTCTATTGGAGGAGAATATTGCTGACTTGCTAGGGGAATATTGTGCCTTTTCAGGATTGATAGGGAACCAACTCTTCTTGGGGAAAGTATTGCTGAACCTTGTCTTACTCTGCGGGGAGTTGAGATAATTTGGTCACATTCTTCAGTTGAACCTACCTTGGTACTTCGGCGGACAAAGCAACCAGACTGCATTAGACAACTTTACATTACCCCTGTTTCTGATGTCACCTGTAATTAGTCTTTTGTTTCATATGCAAGTATTTATGAATTAGCAATTTAATGTCAAATGCATATATCAAAAATGAACATTGGACGTTCTTCGCAAGACAAAACAGAAAAAGGGAAAAACAATTGGCAATTTGTTTGGAAAACTGAATCTGTATTGATTTTGAAATTTGCCTGTAAATAGGCGTTTTTTGTACAAGAGACTGACGTCCTAGTAAGAGAACGCCGCCGAATAACACAAAGTTTATACAATTTTGAAAAGGAAACAAAACATCTATGTGCACAATATTCCCACTGGGTTCCAACTCTGCTATCGCCTTTATGTCTTCAAGCGTCTCATCACTTTGCTGCTTAGTTGAAGATGAAGCTGATTGATCGATGCCGAAGTCTGAGCCAGATAGTTGATGCCGAATTCTGGATACAAGGTGACCCAATGAGACATAGTGTTACGCTTTATCCCTAACTTTTGCCTGGACCGCCCTTTCGGGTTTTCGGTCCACCGGGATACCCATTTTTGCCCAAGCCGCCTTTTCAGGTTTTCGACTTGTCGGGTGTACAGATTTTTTTCATTTCATCCCTTATTTTTGCCCGAACCCTTTTGGTTCGTCGGGAAGCCCTTATTTTTGCCTAGGTATGTCAACCTAGCGGGTCTTTTATTCATGCGTAGTATCTTTTTACTATGTCTGCATTGGCGGGGTGAGGAAGGTCGTCACCATCCATGGTGGTTAGAATCATGGCTCCTCCTGAGAACACATGTTTAACCACAAATGGCCCTTCGTATGTAGGGGTCCATTTGCCCCGGGGATCACTTTGAGGAATGATGATGCGCTTGATTACCAAGTCCCCAACTTGATACTCTTGTGGTCTGACTTTCTTGTTAAATGCCCTGATCATCCGTTTTTGGTACGTCTGACCATGACAGATAGCGGTGAGTCTCTTTTCGTCAATCAGGTTTAATTGATCAAGTCGAGTCTGGATCCAGTCATCTTCGCTCAAGTCTGCATCCTTCATTATCCGGAGAGAGGGTATCTGGACTTCAATTGGCAAGACTGCCTCCATGCCATAGACCAAGGAAAAGGGTGTTGCCTCGGTTAACGTCCTTGTTGAGGTACGGTACCCGTGAAGAGAAAATGGTAACATCTCGTGCCAATCTTTATAGGTCACTGTCATCTTCTGCACAATTTTCTTGATATTCTTATTAGCTGCTTCTACAACCCCATTCATCTTCGGCCGATAAGGAGAAGAGTTGTGGTGCTGTATCTTAAATTGCTCGCAGAGCTCAGTGATCATCTTGTTGTTAAGATTGGTACCATTGTCCGTAATGATCCTTTCCGGAACGCCGTACCAGCAGATCAGGTTATGCCGAATGAAACGTGCCACGACGCTCTTGGTTACCGTGGCGTAGGAAGCTGCCTCAACCCACTTCGTGAAGTAATCAATTGCTACTAGGATGAAACGATGCCCGTTGGATGCCGTCGGTCGGATATCGCCGATCATATCAATGCCCCATATTGCAAAAGGCCAAGGTGCCGTCAGGACGTTCAGAGGAACCGGAGGGATGTGCACCTTATCAGCATAGATCTGGCATTTATGACAAGTTCGAGAATGTTGGTAACAATCGGCTTCCATTGTGGACCAGAAATATCCTGCCCGAAGGATTTTCTTTGCCATGGTGTGTCCACTGGAATGTGTTCCGAACGTACCTTCATGTAGTTCTATCATGATCTTCTCTGCTTCAGCCTTATCCATACAACGCAGTAGAGTTGAATCATGATTCCGTTTGTAGAGAATGTCGTTGCTGAGGAAGAATTTTGCCGCAAACCTTCTCATGAACTTCTTGTCATTGACAGATGCACCTTCAGGGTATTCCTGAGCTTCCAAGTATCTCTTCACCTCATGATACCAGGGTTTTTCAGTCACCTTTTCGGCCTCAAGATCGCAGCAGTATGCAGGTTCGTCCAACTTCCAGATAATGATCTGGGGAGCCTCATTGTCCCATTTGACTTTGAACATTGAAGACATCGTAGCTAGTGCGTCCGCTAATTGATTCTCCTCTCTTGGGAAGTGTTCAAAAGTTATCTCTTCAAAGTGGGGAAGCAAAGTCAGCACATACTCCTTGTAAGGAATAAGATTTGGGTGTTTCGTATCCCACTCGCCTTTGATCTGATTGATCACGAGAGCGGAATCTCCGAAGACACTCATAAACTTGATCCTTAATTCGATTGCAGCTTGGAGACCCATGATACATGCCTCATATTCTTCCATGTTGTTGGTGCAGTTGAAACACAGTCGGGCGGTGAGTGGAGTATGAGTTCCTTTGGGGGATATGATCACAGCACCAATGCCGTTACCTAAAGCGTTGGAGGCTCCGTCAAAATGCATAGACCAACGGGATCCTTCCTCAGGTCCTTCATCCGGTCCAGGTACTTCACAATTAGTTACTACCATGATATCTTCGTCCAGAAATTCAAAGTTCAATGATTGGTAATCGTCCACAGGTTGGTGTGCCAAATGGTCTGCCAATACACTTCCCTTGATTGATTTTTGAGTTGTGTACTGGATATCATATTCGGTCAAGATCATTTGCCATCTTGCTATTCTTCCAGACAGAGCAGGCTTTTCGAATATGTACTTGATGGGATCCATCTTTGAAATCAACAGAGTATTGTGAGTCAGCATATACTGTCTCAGTCGGCGAGCAGCCCATACCAGAGCGCAGCAAGTTTTCTCAAGCAGTGAGTACCGAGACTCACAGTCGGTAAACTTTTTGATCAGGTAATAAATAGCGTGCTCTTTTCGGCCAGACTCGTCATGCTGCCCCAGCACACACCCCATTGAATTATCAAGCACTGTCAAGTATAGTATCAGAGGTCTCCCTTCCACTGGTGGCATAAGAATGGGTAGCTCTTGGAGATACTCCTTTATCTTTTCGAAAGCAGCCTGACATTCATCGTTCCAACGTACTACTTGATCTTTCTTCAGTAATTTGAAGATTGGCTCACAGGTAGCAGTTAGATGTGAGATGAATCGGGCAATGTAATTCAGTCGTCCCAGAAAGCCTCTGACTTCTTTCTCTGTCTTGGGAGTCGGCATCTCTTGTATGGCTTTCACCTTGGCAGGGTCCACCTGAATACCTTTGTCGCTTACAATGAAACCTAGCAACTTTCCAGACCTCACCCCAAAGGTGCATTTGTTTGGGTTCAACCTCAGCTTGTACAACTTCAGTCGGTCAAACAGCTTCTGCAGATGGTCAAGGTGTTCCTCCTCAGTTTGGGACCTCGCAATCATGTCGTCAACGTATACCTCAATCTCATGATGGATCATATCATGAAATAAAGCAACCATGGCACGTTGGTAGGTTGCCCCAGCATTTTTCAATCCGAATGGCATGACCTTGTAGCAGAAGGTGCCCCACTGAGTGACAAAGGTAGTCTTTTCCATATCTTCCGGAGCCATCTTGATCTGATTATACCCTGAAAAACCATCCATGAAGGAGAAAACCTTGTGTTGAGCAGTATTGTCAACAAGAACGTCGATGTGAGGTAGGGGAAATCATCCTTGGGGTTGGCCCTGTTCAAATCCCTATAATCGACACACATTCTGACCTTACCGTCCTTCTTCGGCACTGGCACCACGTTGGCAACCCACTGAGGGTAAGAAGTCACTGCTAGAAACCCGGCATCGAATTGCTTCATAACTTCATCTTTGATCTTTTCGGACATCTCTGGACGCATACGGCGGACCTTTTGCTTTACCGGAGGGCAGTCTTCCTTGGTAGGCAGGTGATGAACTACAATGTCGGCATCCAAACCAGGCATGTCTTCGTAAGACCAAGCAAAGATTTCCATGTAATCATGCAGCATCTGGATCAATCGTTGCTTCACGCTGAGCTCTAGATTGGCACCAATCTTGACTTCTTTTATATCTGTCTCAGTACCCAGGTTCATTGTTTACACGGGCTCTTCATGCGACTGAATGGCCCTCTCTTCCTGGAGTAGCAGTCTTGCGAGTTCACCAGGAACTTCGCAATCATCTTCACCTTCGTCTTCGGCCAAGTTGATCGGATTTTCGAAGTCATAACTGGTGGTAGCAGAGCCGTTACCAGTGAGATCCATAGTGGATTGAAACCTGTATAAGTGAGTGTGTGTAAATATAGCTGTTTTGCAATATATAACACAGAAAGAAAAAGAGCACAAGATTTGAAATGCAACAAACGTCCAATGTTTTGATTAATGATATATGGAAATGTCATACAAAAATCCCTCACAAATGGAGCTACGATGCCCCGGGTAGGACACCGAGCCAATAAAAGTTTCAACATATTGTTTGTTACAAATTGAAAATCAAAAGAGTTAATTATTGCGTGACAAATTTAATAGGTGTAAAATCCTTTGTCGTCCAGTTACTTGGTCCGTTGTTGGTGGTTGGATAGATCCAACTGTCAAACTCTGCTTCCTCTACGTCCTCCTCGATAGCATTCACCCTTGGGTTGGTGATAAACACCGGAGCCTTTCTGATCCTTTCTTTTCGCACAGCCCTCTGAGCCTCTGCAGTGAATCCTAGCCCAAACTTGTCGGTCTTTTGAGTGAAGTCAGGAAGATGACCCCAGTTTGTGCATTTGCCTTTCTCGATTACAGCCCGGGCATCCTTCAAGGAAGCCATCTTCAGAGGAAAGTCTTCTTCAACCACTGTCTCAGCCGACGCCAACGTTGGAGGTACCTCTTCAAAATGTTGAAAGGGGGTTTCAATAAACTCCCCGTCCATCTCGATATACCGGAATGAGTTCAGATGACTTACCATGTATTCCTCCTCACCCTGCACAGTAACAATCTTCCCTTTGACAGGGTATTTGAGCTTTTGGTGTAGAGTGGATGTTACTGCCCCAGCCTTGTAAATCCAGGGTCGTCCCAACAAACAGGAATAAGATGGACGAATATCCATCACGTAGAACGTTGAGTCGAAGACTTGGGAACCCACACGAATAGGAATATCTACCTCACCGTGCACCATCCTCTTAGAACCGTCGAAGGCTCTAACAATGATGTTACTAGGTTTCAATTTCAGGCCCTCACAGTCCAACCGATCTAAGGCCTTCTTGGGCAAAACATTCAGGGAAGAACCAGTATCCACCAACACGTGTACGAGAGTAGTGCCCCTGCATTCTATGGAAACATGCAGGGAATCATTGTGATTTTTCCCTTTGGCGATAAGGTCTGCATCCGAGAACCCCAAACCATTGTCAACTGTCAAATTAGCCACACAGTCAGTGAATTGATCTGCAGAGGTCTCTTGCGGCACATGGGCCGTTTTCAGAAATGAAATCAGGGCCTTTGCATGGGCCTCTGAGCACAGCAGCAATGATAGCATAGAGATTTTGGAGGGGGTATGCCCCAGCTGTTCAACGACATTGAAGTCACTCTTTTTAATGATTTTAAGGATTTCCTCCATCTCTTGTTGGGAGGCTTCAACAGCAGTCTTTTTTGGTGCCTCCGTCCGGGCAGGCAAACCGGTAGCAACTTCTTTGCCCCGAGCATCAGAGGACTCGGTGGCAGTAGTAGACACAGGAACTTGATTTGAAACATGCACACTTGCGGGTGTGATGATAAGAGGTTTTCGGATAACTGGCGGTGCAATGTCAGGCGAGAAGAGCTTGCCACTGCGAGTAATCTTGGCGGGACCAGTGATGTTACTGATACTAGTACTGGTGTTGAACTCCTGCTTCACTCCAAGCACATACACGTCTGCCCCATAGTGCCATGGGACAGCCTTGTTAGATTCATAGGGGAGAGGCCCCGGAACAGTAATAGTAATGGGTGCAACAGACATAATTTGGACTGGCTTCCTTGGGAGAGCCTTGGTAGGATTGTTGAAAATTGTGACGACAGATACTTCTTCAGTGGAAACAAACGGAACAACAGTTTTCTTGAACAGAATTTCTTTACTATCCATCAGGCTTTGGATGCCTGATTTCAGCAGCGGACAACCGGTAGGGATAACAGCACACAGGAGGCAACCCTTGCTACAACCCGGAAATAAACTGGCTAGTAGTAGGTTCCTCTTAACAGTCAAAAGAGGGGTAGCAACATCATTCACTGAAACAGCATACAAATCTTCCTCGACGGCATTTACTCTATGTTGGGGCATAGGAGCAGTTACAACATTTGGCCTCTCAGGCACCTCAAACTGAATCTCCTTCGCGTCGATAAGGTCTTGTACTTTATTTCTCAGGGCCCAGCAATCATCAGTAGTATGCCCGGGGCTATCGGAATGATAAGCACAACGGGCATTTGGGTTATACTTAGGAGATGCAGTATTCACAACTTTCGGAGCCTCTTTGATGGTCACCAAGTTGGTTGATAACAGTTGCGGTAAGATTTGTGACAAGGTCATACTCAGCCGAGTATACTGCCTCTTGGGCCTTTCACCTCTTTGTTGATTGTACTGCTGAGGAGCAGCAACAGGCTTTGAAATGACCAAGGCATTGACGGCTTGGCGGCTTTCTGGCTTGACTTGTCTTCTAGGACCATAGACTGCACTTGCTTCCTTCTTGAAAGGCCTCTTCTCAGTACTTGCGGAGGCAGCTTTCTATATTTTTCCTGACCTGATGCCAGCTTCTATCCTTTCACCTGTCAGGATCAAATCCGTAAACCCAGCGGAGGAATTACCAACCAAATGATTGAAGAATGGACCAGACAAGGTCCCTAGAAACATATCAACCAGCTCACGATCAGTCAATGGAGGCTGCACCCTGCCAGCCAAATCTCTCCATTTTTGTGCATATTCTTTGAACCCTTCGCCCGTTCCTAGAGACATACCCTGAAGTTGGGTACGCGTAGGAGCGAGGTCAGAATTGTATTGATATTGTCTATAAAATGCGGTCGCCAAATCTTCCCAATGTCGGATACTAGTTCCATCTAGTTGATAGAACCACTCAAGCTGTGACACCGAAAGGCTATCTTGGAAGAAGTGGATCCAAAGATTTTTGTCTGCCGTGTAAGGCTGGATCTTCCTTACGTACGACCTTAGATGCAGCTTTAGACAGGAGGCTCCATCATATTTGGCAAAGGCAGACGCCTTAAACTTGTGTGGGATTACTACCCCAGAAGATAAGCCCAAATCTCCGAAATCCAGCCCCGGCACATTTTGAATCTCCATGGCACTCAAGCGGTCTTCTAATTGCTTGTATCTGTCAGCAGCGGGTGGGTATTGTTCGTCATTGTAATTCGTCTCGTTGTCAGAGACTGCCGGACTAGGAGCTCCTCCCCCTTGGGGACTGTCTTTCTCTGCAGAGGAAGTAGTTGGATCAGCCTCATTATGGAGTGTGTTCCCAAACCTGCGTCCAGTATTGAACAACGCAGTCCTCTTCTTCTTCTTCTTCTTTAGGAGCAGAGCCTTCAACTCTTGCTGACCTTGGGCCAGGCTCATGACCATTTCTTGAAACTGGGCACTTTGGGCCTGAAGGGCCTTGATTGCTTGCTCACTGGATGATTCTGGATTCATGATGACTGTTCAAAATAAACAGCGAAGAGGATTAAGCAACCTGTAGAAAAAGGGTACCTGTTATGCACATGATGCATGAGATACTATCTATGCAATGCATTCAAGGGTTTTATAAATTCACAATTGTTGCAGACAAAAAGAACGCACGTCATATTAATAAGAAAAGATTTGTTAGTACATAAATGCCCCATGGGCCAAATATTACAAAAACAACTTCTTAAGGTAAAAAGACGTTGCGCATCCTCTTTGGCGCAATGTAGGTGTTGAGGGCCTCTTGCTCATGGAGTTGGCGGGTGAGCTCTAAAACCTTATTCTCGCTGCCATAGAAGCTGGCTTCAAAAGTGTTTCGTTCCTCCTTGAGTTGGATCCAACTCTTCTGCATCTCCTCCCACGATATAGGCATGTCAGGATGTAGGATGGTGTAGGGAACCTCTCCTTCCTTGACGGGCTCTTTAATCACAGGGAGAACATGAGGATAAGGCATCATTAGACTCTGGGCTCGGGCTCGTACCCACTTGAGGTAAGGCTCAAGAGGGATGGAGTTCTTGTGTCTCAGTGTCTTGCTATCAACCTTGTTGGGCATCCTCCAAGCTCTGATGAATCTTTAGCGAAGTCCTTGTGCATCGTTGTCGAAGTCAAAAACTAGGTCAGGAATCAACATGTCGTGAGGACCATCTCTTCGTGCATATCCAAATTGCCTCAAAGCTAGGCAAGGGTTGTAGGTGATACCTCCTCTGATTCCAAGTAAAGGAACATTGGGAAACTCTCCACAACGATCGATGATGATGACATTTTCTCTGGACCGAGAACACCAATGTACATCAGAGTGAGTAAGATTCATCAACCGTTGGGACCACCTTGAGCCTTGGTCATTCTTCAAGACAGATTGTGGAAGGTGCGAAATAAACCACCTTGCAAGGAGAGGAGTACAACACATGAGAACACCCCTCTTTCTCATTGTTCGTGTGTAAAATGAGTGAAGGATGTCCCCAAGTAATGTTGGTATTGGATTTCTGGACAAGAAGATTTTGACGGCGTTGACCTCCACAAGCTGGTCAGGGTTTGGGAACAAGACCAACCCATAGATAAGAAGTGCCACAATTTCTTCAAAGGCTTGTAGGTCCAATGAATTCCAACACTCTTATGCCTTCTCAAACAAGAATTTTGCTAAGAATCCTTTGATGCCGCTTCTGGTTTCCCAATGCCCCTTGATGTCAGAAGGCTGTAGATGTAATGCTCGAGCAACATCTTCAGGCTTTGGTTCCTTTTCCATACCGTTGAAAGGTAGTTGATTAAGGATAGGAATTCTCAAGAGTTGAGAAAATTCCTCCAAAGTAGGTACCAACTGATAGTCAGGGAAAGTGAAACAGTGGTGAAGAGGGTCAAAGAACTGGAATAGCACTTTCATCATGTCTTCTTCAATGTTGGTGTTGACTAAGCTGAGCAGTCTACCATGTCTTTCACTGAAGGATGAGCTTTCCGGAATTCTTGAGGTGAGCTCCTTGAGTTGAGGAGAGATTCTCACAAGGTTAACTTGGATGGTTTTTCTGCGAGGAATTTCCATGACCTACAAAACAAGAACAAAGATGAAGATCTAAACCCTTGAAGTGGTTAGTGAATGCATATGATGCTTTATGATGTTCATGATGTATGCACAAACATATGTACAAGCAAATCACACCAAACCCTAGTTTCAGGCTTGCATGGGGTTTCATAGGTAAGTACCCTCATGAGTGTAGTTGGCTTAAAAACCTGTCCTATAAATAGTAACCGGGTTCTAAGGAGCTCAATATCATTGGATTGTTTTCATCGTTCATTGTTTTGGTTTATCCACTTAACTAGCGACCAAAATATTCCAAGAAAACAACCCTCAATGAGTGTAGTATCGAGTATCTACCAACTTCGGACTGCACCAAAGCCGGTCATCTCACTACCCCTAATAAAAGGCCAAGATGGTCAAGTAAGGTTCTAGGTCATTAGTGCTTAGTGACATCACTCAGCGGCCCCGTACTCTCCTTGATTGAACTCAAGGGTTACCGGTACTCACAAATATGTCGCACTAATATAGCTATTGCTTCGACCGTGTCGGTATACCCCGCACAGTTTCCACAATGTATTGCTATCTATGAATGTTTCCCAAAATCCGGGTGTAGGATTGCAAACCCAAACAAGAGAGCCAAGATATAAAGCAATCAAATCAAACAATTAGTCATGCAAGAGGGTGATCTAAGCCCTAAGGTTACTCCACTTTCAAAAATCCCCAACAGATTCGCCAGTTCTGTGATACGGTGGGAGAACTGACTATGGTTTTGCGTTTGTTTTCGCAAATGTTTCGGTTGAGCAAGAGTCGCCACCGACTTTTTATTTTATCCTAAGGAAAGGTCAAAAAGCACAGCAAAAAACCTTTGAGATGTTTTCTTGGGTTCGGGGAGTAGATTATAGAAAGGGAAGGTATTAGCACCCTTTCTATCCATGGTTATCCATGGGCTCTTAGTTACTTGCTTAGATCAACTTGCCTTGATTTTCAATTGTTTGAAATGGTGCTTTGTGTGTGTGGGTTTGAAAATGTTTTGAAAAGAAGCCAATGTGGTGGCAACCTTTGTAATGATCCATGTTGGGATGTATACAAAGGTGTATGTCTTTTGAAAAGGTTTTCATTTGTTTTTGAAAGTTGTTTTTGAAAGTGTAGTGATGTATGATTTTTGAAATAGGCAAGTGTTTTATTTTGCAAGTTTGATTCAAGTAACTAAGATGTTATCTACTCCTAAATTTCTCAAAGATTTCTCCTATGTTTTTAACCCTTTTAACAATTTTGTTCCACCATTGCATTTGGTGGACAATCTTGTGTTAGGATGTGAAAGGGACGGGCGCGGGTCATTGTTTAGACCATGATTGCAATGGTGCCAAGTATCTTTGGGCAATTTTTCCTTGGAAGGGACTTGATCATTTTTTAGGCAACTTTCGAAAGCGTCATCGAGGGACTATGATCATTTGATTGTTTGTTTTGCCCAAAGAGACCTAACATGCAATATGGCCCATTATTGAAGGCAACAAGTGGAATACCCTTAGGGGTGCAAGTGTGATTAGTGTTGTCCATTTTCATGCTTGATTATCTTGAAATTAGGTCAAACTATTTTTGTTGTTTTTGATTCGCATACAAACCCTAATTCTAACATGGCATAATTAGAAAGCATTAAAGTGCGAAAAATAAAGTTCCTAAATTATTACAACACAATATATGGGAAGGGGGGTACAAATGTTCAAATGGGGGATATTTTGACAAGGAATTTAAACATAGACTATTACATCAAATTAGGAATTATACAAATTAATGAATGTACAATAATTAAATAAAATAAGAAATATGCAAGATGCAAAAAAATGATTTTTTATATGTATGAAAAAAAAGGTATTTTTATATGTCAAATAAACAAAATAAAAAGTATCAATTTTTGGATTTTTTATGTATTTAGGGCAAAACCCTAATTTTATTAAGTAAAATGTATTAATTATTTAATATGTACAAATTAATAATTATGTACAAAAATAAAATAAAAATGAAGTATATTTGTCAAAAAGGTATTTTTTTAATGTTAAGTATTAATAAAAAATAACATGTATATATCTTGTATTTTTAACCTAAATATACTAATATATATGTAAATATTTATATTATATGATAAATATATTAAATATATACAAAATAATAATATTTAGTATTTATAAAAAAAAGGTATATTTTATATAAAATATTTTCAGAAGATAAAATAAAATAAAAATGGAAAATAAAAGGTGTTTGCATTATTTTAGTATTTTTTTTAAATAAAAGTATATAAGTATTTATTTATGTACAAAACATCAATTTAAACAAATAAATACCTAATAAATATAAAAATGGTGTGAAAAATATTTTTTATATTTTTAATATTGTGAGAAAAAATAAATAAGTCAGGACAAAAAAGAAAAGGTCAAAAAATCATAAAAATAAGCATAATGGGCCATGGGGGTTCAAAAGTAACAAAAAGGTGCAAAAAGAAAGTCAACTCAGGCCCAGCCCAAGAAGACTTCATCTTCAACCTCAGAACATGTTTGAATAACCATCCACGCGCGTTTTCTATCTCCCAATTCCTGGACTTTCAAGCAAAACTCACAACATGAAAAATGTAGAGCATTAAAAGACGAATCCAGACATATAAAGAACTTGACTTAACTCTCTAAGATGAGAGAGAATTTCTTCTCCCCCAATTCCTGACCTAGTTTTTGTTCCATGTTCAGACATTAAATTCTCACAGCACACATAATATAAATGAAAACTAATTACATGGGCATGTTCAGGGCTATGAATGTGACATATTTTCTTCACAAACCTAAAGCTAACAATGCCTGGATAGAGAGATATGAGTTCATGAACTTACCTGTTCAGTTGGAATCGTATCTGGTGATGGAGGTACTTTCAGTGCAAGGTGATGATTGGTACAGCTTCCTTGATGTCCAGGGATGCTATTCCAAGTTTTACTTTGCTTTGAAACTAGCTGAATCGAGTTATAGAACTCCACCTGCAAAACAGAAAAATGAAAATGGTGATGTTGATTGGGAGTGTTACAGGTCGTGTTTGAGGTTTGGAATAGCTTCAAGGGATGTTGTGGGATGTGTTTGAAGTGTTTTTAGCAAGAATGCATGAAAGGATTGAGCTATGGAACTCAATCTGCAGCAGGTACCCTGTTTTGGCAGTTTGAGGGTGATTCTGTGAATGGGGAGGTATTGGGGATGATTGTCTCGTGTTTCAGCTTAGGATGGATGTTTAGAATGTGTTTGACAAGTTTGCTTAAGCTTGTGTTAGCTGAGATGAGAGTTGTGTTATGTTATGCTAGCTTTCTTCAACTTTAAGCAACAAAGTTCAAGTTGAGTTCTAGACTGATAGAGGCCCCCCTAATGTGCTGCATACCTTGGCCTTGATCAGTTTAATTAGCTCATAAACTTGTGCCAAATAGATTTGCACTGTACTTGCTTGGATTGTTAATTGACATAAAGTGCAACTTTTCTAAAATGGATATAATGCTTTATCTAAAAATGGCTTAATCTTGCATATAATGTCCAAACTCATAGAACAACACCTTGGCACAAAGGATTGGAATTAAATTATGGAGTGTAGATGAGATAAAAGACCTGTAATCTAGCTTAAGGCATGCTGAGTTCAAAAATGCAAGGTTATGGACATGTAACTTGGTCATGAACAAAGGGAGTTTTTCCCAACTTGCCAAATTCGATTCTCCCTAACCATGAGGTTGTTTGATGAGTTCTTGGACATTTTGGAAAGCTTGGAATGTGTACTATAATCCATCTTTGAAATGCAAATTGAAATTCCAAGTGGAAGTATGTGAAAAATGGTCTTGAAGTTAGGTAAAAACCTTGCCTAAAAATAGGTCAAATTTCTCTAAGTTAAGAATGGTTTGGTACCCTTGTTCCAAAAATTGTAACTTGAGCTACAAGATTCTTTTGGGAAAACTTTGTGAATAAAAGTTGTAGATTTTGCAATGGGCTACAACTTTCATGTTTTGACTTTTGCTTGAATCCAAATGAATCTTGGTGAGAAAGTGGGACAAAGTTAGGAAAAAATTAGGGTTTTTCATAACTTAGAAAAATTCTAAGTTATGAAAAATCTTCATTTCAAACCCTAATTTGCAATTCTTGACTTCTTGATGAACAAGTTTCATGATTTGGCATGTTTTGATGAAAAATGAATCTTGACACTTGATTTTGACCAAAAAGTCAAAGTTTGACTTTTCAGTATACAGTCAAAATTGATCAATTGACTGGGAAATTCAACTGTCAATCCTGTATATTTGGGATCTTTTGAACTTGTTGAGCATGTCAAGACAATTCCATGGGGTCCTTGAGTCCATATGTGAGCTTGATTTGTCATTGGCTAGGTCAAACAGTCAAAAATTGCCTATGTGCAGTCAAAACCCTAAAAATGACCATTTTGCCCTTTTGGTGATCTGATCAAATTTCTTGTGGAAATGTGATCCAAACTTGATCAAATGGTCCATGTGAGTTCATAATGTTGATGTGGGTCAATTTTCATGAGATTTGACTGTCAATTGGCCACAGTTGACTTTTTCCCCAATACAGCTGATTTCTAGGTCAACTGTCCAATTGACTGGGCAAAATTTGGAATCAAGACTTGAAACTTGGTATGGATAAACTTGGAGTCCAACATGAAGCATGAAAGTCATCTTAGGCATTTTAGTTCAAAATATCTTTGTTCAAACACAAACCCTAATTTGGGTCAACATTGCAAGGGGAAGTCTTGAACAGGGGAAACCCTAATTGGATCTTGAGCTCCAAGGGTCTTGTGATGAGAAAATGTTGAGGAAATGGGAGGGCAAATTTTGGGGTACAACATAACCCATGCTTCAGTTAGGACTTTTGAAGGGTTGTAATGTGGCTTGGTTCACGGTTTAAGAAACAAAGGATAAAGGCTCAAAGTATATTTGTACCCACCCTCTCTTTGTGATGTTCTTCAATCCTAAACTCAGTTAATTGTGCATTTGAACTCCAAATGAGTCTGGAACATCGTTTTTGGTGATGGTTCACACAAGTTGAATTTGTTGGAAGGCAGTCATTTTTGCAACATTTTTTCATGTTATTGAGGATTTTTAGCGACCTCGTTCTTTTGATTTGTTATCCCTAACTTTTGCCTGACTGTTCTTATTTTCGAGATTACAGTCAGCGGGATGCCCCAGCTTTCTTAAGCCTCCTTTATAGATTTTGGCTCAGTGGGCTTTTCTCTTTTGAGAGATTGACTGCCTATGAGATAAGGAACCACCACTGTCTTTTGATTCCATAGGAATGCTTTTGATGTCGTTCGTTGTATTATGAACTGAGAGTTTTGCGACTTCAATGCACAACTTTTGAATTAACTGAGAGACTACCCTGCCCCAGGTTTAAATCAAAGGTTTCAATTTGTTTAAAAACATAAAACTCCTACTTCTTTGGCTCGAAGGGGTTGACTAGGGATTATCTTCCTTATAACTCCAGTGTTTAGGATTTGAAAGAAATGCCTGTACATCGTCAGCAAGGTCTGTCTAAAAGCATATTGTATGAGATTGTGGCATTGTTTCGTCATCCTCCCTCTAAAGGCTTGTAACTTTTAGCAAGAGTTGAATGTCATAAAGTGAGTAAAAAACATAGTTTAAATGTAATGAAAATGATTGGATCAAATCAAAACAAACATATGTGATGCATTAACGAAACAAAGTTTGGCATTAATGGATAATTGTTTGAATAACAAAGAGATTACAACTTGAAAATTCAAATGAACAAAAGTCTTCTCGTCTCAGTACTTGTCACTTCAAATGGTGAACCTTGGAGGGATGGTAGAAGAACTCAACCTGACCATCTTGTGTGAATTCCAATGCTCCCTCATCAATCAGGTCTTGAATTTTGTTCTTCAAAGTCCAACAGTCGTTGGTGTCATATCCAGGACTGTCAGAATGGTATGCACACCTTGCATCAGGATTGTACCTTGGGGAGGTTGTGTTGGAATTCTTAGGAGGGTCCCTTAATGTCACCAAATTCAATCTTAACAGGTGTTATAAAGCTTGAGACAGCGGCATGTTGAGCTTGGTAAATTGCCTCCGGTCAACCCGTTGCTTTTGGTGAGGTTGATGCTGGGCTTGTGACCCTGAAGCAAGCTGAGGAGTTTTTCCCTTGTCTTCTTGCCCCAAAGGTGGTTGAATGATGACTTGATCTTTAACCCTAGTTGTTTGCCCCACTCGGTTATTTTGAAGCAGCTTGTTGACGAGGACCCTGAGCTCTTCTTGTCTTTGAGCTAAGTCTTGAATGAGAGCCATCTGGCCCACCAGTTGTCCCATCACCTGGATCTTCATTATTGCCAACTCAATTTATAGCCCTTCCAACTGATCATTCCTGATGCCTCCTGGATTCCCTAGGACCAAGCCTCTTGTGAGGAGAGATTTTATTTCTTCTTGCCCTTGGGATAGGTTCAAGAACATTTCTTGAAGTTGCGCGTTTTGAGCCCGGAGATCTTGGTTGTCTGGTTGGAAAGCCATTGCTGAAATAAACAGCGAGAACATGAGAGACCTGTATTGGAAGACCTGTTATGATATGTATGATATATGTATGCAATTTTTTCAAGGATCTCGTGGGGTAAACAAGAAACTGTTAGAATCTGAATCTGGTAGTTTTGATTGAAGGAACTTCATGTTGCCGAGAGTCCTTCTTCAAGAGTCAAGCTCACCATATCGAGTGGGTCATAGCCCCTTACTCAAGTTATCGTGCTTGGATTTCTAGATGGCATTGGCTAGAGGAAAATAAATCCCCTTTGCCCCTTGCTAGACTTTTGATTTACCATAACCTGCATCACAGACCCTTGAGATCCTTGAAATGGTTAAGGAAATGTTAAGGTATGATGTTATGATGTATATGTTATGCGTTCAAGCAAAAAGTGAGGTGATGTAAGTGAGCCCTGCAATAAATCCAATTTGTTGGATAAGGACTGTAAACAAAACCTGCAAGGAACCCCTGTTGTCAGATAACAAATAGTTCATGTTTGAAGGCACACAAGTCACACATATAGCCTTAAGTTTAGGCTGGCATGGAGTTTAGGCATTACCCTCTTTCAGTTTAGTTGGTTTAAACCTGTCCTAAAAAAATAGTAACCGGGTTCTAGAGGATCTCAATATCACTGACTACCCTCAATCGGTCATAATTCCACTTAGCAACCTTTTCTTGCAGCCGGAACCATCGCGAGAGTTTAGTCTCAATGAGTGTAGCATACTGCTACTGTTCTATGGCCAAGTTGGTCAATTTAAGGTTCTAAGGTCAGTTGGTGCTTAATGACTCCTTAGAAGACCCATATACTCCTCGTTTCAACACAAGGGATATCGGTACAGACTAAGGTGCCACACCAACGTAGCTATTTCTTCATCCGTGTCGGTCTACGCCGAACGGATCCCTCACAGTTTACTGCTACTTACCTAAAAAGGGTACCCCAGATCCGGGTTAGGATCTATAGAACTCCGATACAAGCCCACAAAATTAAAAGCATACAAAGCAATACAATTGAAAACACAAGTGATCTAATCCTAAGGTACACCTCACTTATTTAAAACTCCCTAGCAGAGTCGCCAGTTCTGTGGTCGGTGGGAACGAGAACTGACTGTTTTTTGAATGCTGGTTCGCGTTTGCGTTTGTTTTCACAAAGTGTCGCGGTAAGCAAGAGTCGCCGCCGTCTTTTATTTTATCCAACAAGGGAAAGGACAAAAGCACAGAAAAATTCCTTTTCGAGATGTTTCTCGGGTTCGGGAGGTAGATTATAGAAAGGGAAGGTGTTAGCACCCTTTCTATCTGTGGTTATCCACGGGCTCTTAGGTACTTGCTCACTATGTTTTCAAAAGTTTGCTTTTCTTTGTGATTGTGGGTTTTGAAAAGAGTTTTGTTTGAAACTTCATTTTAACTCTTGCTTCTGTCCTCAAGAGTGTATGAAGTGTTTTTGAAAACTTTGTTCGAAAAGTGTAAGTGCGGAAAGTTTTGTTTTGTTTTAAAAGAGAGCAAGTACTTAAGAACATCTACCTACTCAAAAAGGAATTAAACTGTGCAACTGTCCTTTAGACAGTGCTATCCCACTATTGAGGAGTAGGTAGCACCGTCGTTGGAGTTTTTCGGGTCAATTCGGTTTAAGGGACGTGTGGTCACTAAAGCAACGTTAGGACGCTTTAGTGGTAATCCTAATGTCTTAGATCATTTTTCCGAGGCAACCGTTTCGAGGCAACTTATGATCTTGGGACAAAAGGACGACCTCTAAAACATCCTGTGATCGGTGGAATTAGAACTGACTGTTTAACGCTGGTTCGCGAAATGTCGCGGAAGCAAGAGTCGTCAACGTCTTTTATTTTCTCCAACATGGACAGGACAAAAGCACAGCAAAATTCCTTATGAGAATGTTTCTCGGTTCGGGAGGTAGATTTATAGAAAGGGAAGGTGTTAGCACCCTTTCTATCCATGGTTATCCATGGGCTCTTAGATACTTGCTCTTATGTTTTCAAAATGTTTGCTTTTCAAAATGTGAGTGGGTTTGAAAAAGTTTCGTTTAGAGATTTCTGAATAACTCTTGTATCTGTCCTCAAGAGTCTTTGAAAAATTGTTTTGAAAGCTTTTGAAAGTGTCAGTGTGAAAAGATTTTTGTTTGTTTTTGAAGAGAGCAAGTATCCATGAGTCATCTACCTACCCTAAGGAATTAGGCTGTGTAAAAGTCCTTAAGGTAGTGCCATCCCACCATTGAGAGATAGGTAGCACCACCGTTGGAGGTATTTGGGTCAATTCGATGGTAGGGACAGTGTGGTCACCGAAGCAACAGCAGGACACCTTAGAAGCTACCCTTATGTCCTAGATCCTTTTTAATCCGAGGCAACCGTTTCGAGGCAACTGTTTCGAGGCAACTGTTTCGAGGCAACTGGATCATGGACATAAGGACCGCTAAAACGTCATATACTTGACGACCACGTTTCGAAGGCAACGAGTGAGGCGTACCCTAGAAGTGGTGTGTGTATTGTGTGTTGTTTTCATGTTAAGTTTATCTTTGATCATGGCATTGTGAGCTACGTTTTGTTTTTAATTAACATACATTCTTTCATGCAAATTAGAATTTAGGAGTGCGGAAAATTAAAAGACGGAAATATAAAGCTACGCTATTACAAGGCGCGGGTCTATACATCGCCAAAATACAAAGACCCGTTTTTGATAAAAGTGTGGAAAGTAAAAGAAAAGCGATAAACCTAATTACTATTACATCCTTGAGCAGTTACATAATATTCAAAAGAAAATAATGCGCGAAAAGAATAAATTGGACGTCCGAGAGTTTTGACCCTTTGCTTGAAATTAAATTAAATTAAAGCCTAATTAATTATTTAATTAAAGAAGAGAAAGCGTGTTTTTTTTATGTTTTGGTATTTATGAAAATAAAGAAAATTAAAATTAGAAGGAAACCCTAGTTCTAAATTATTTTAATTATTAATAAAACGTCAAAGTTGACCTAATTTAAACTAATTAGTTAATTTACATATTTATGTACAAAAATAATGGTTAATAAATAGTAATAATGAATAATGATGCAAATAATTAATTAAGAAAAAAAAATGCCCAAAACCTAATTCTATGTAATTTTTATTTATTAAGAAAAAGTGTCAAAATTAAAACCTAATTTAAACTAGATTAATTGTTAGTTATTTATTTACAAAAAATAGGTTAGTGGTGAAATTAATAATAATTAAATATAAAACATTTTTTTGGTTTCTGATTTTTTTTATTATGAAAATTAATTAATGGTGAATTAATAAAAACAATTAAAAACAATTGAAGAGAATTATAATTAGAAAAGAAAAGAAAACAAATATGCAAACCAATGGGGGGTATCAGGCCCAAGGGTAGGTTTTTTGGAAGTAATTCAGGTCCATTAGCACAAGCTTGTTTGACTTTCCATGATTGTATGCGTGCTGTTGACTGGAGTGTACCATGGAATTCACCTTCTGGCCACTGGATTATTGATCAGGACATCTGGCAAGCCAACGCGTGAGGGTGTATCATGGAACGTTTGAGAGGCGCTACACCTGAAAGCGTTAAGAAAAAATATGAAGAATATATGGGGGGACCTGGGAATCGAACCCAGGTCCCAATGTTTGCAGGGCACGTCTTCCACCAACTGAGTTAGGCAACGCGTTTGTACATATAATGGACAGCAAATATAATATATAAAAAAGGTCAGTTATGCTGAAACGTTTAAAAAATGCGCTAACATTTGAATGCCCCAATAGCATGATGCCACGCCTGTCTTTGTCTTCGTTTGTACCTGCAACATGAACAAGATAGCGGGGGTTTTAAACCCCCACAAACTGAAAGTCCTGAAAATAGCGATTACGTGCACAGCTTATATAAATTGAGCGCGAATATCTTAATGAATCAGGCTTGTTGCAACGAGTTCATCCATACAGGTTTGGAAGTCCAATTTTACAGTATACGCAAAGCCCTAATTTTCCAACCTTGAAACCCTAGATATCTTCCATGGTAGATTTTGATTTAGGCAATTTCAGCACAATTCAACTATACCAAAAGCTTCAGGGAGATGTCAGTAGTACAAATCAATGAGCAAAACATATGAATGATGCGTGGAAATTAAGATTCGATTATGGAAATATTTGTTAAAACCATGACTATGTTTTACCGTTTCTTTGAGTATGGGAGCGTGTTCTTGGTTGCAATAGACTCCTGGAAGGTCCAGCAATGTGTTGGAAAAGATTTTAGGCCTTGAATTGCCTTGCAAGTACGAAATCAGTTTCACAATTTTCTTGGAATTTTTGCAACATGGTTATGGATTCTCAGCAGCTTTTTCGTGTCCTTTTGAATGGGGTTAGGTCTTGCATATGTATGTGATGCAAATTAGGTCAAAATAAAGCCCATGAATCCATTGCAATAATGTTTCATATCTTTGATTTTCAATTATGTATTTCCAATATTTTTTCATTGAAACCCTTGCCAATTATGGAAGATCTTCCTTTTTTGAATGAGAAACGACTTGGCCAGCTTGCCCTGATATGATTTGCTTCACAAAAGATCCAAGAACATATCTTTTTTAATTTTCCTATAATTAAAATCAATTAAATGAATTAATATAAATATAAATTCAATTAATTAATTAAAAATAAGAAAATAAATTATTTTGAGCTTAATGGGTCGTGCATAGGCTTTGGGTAATGATTCAAGAAAGAATTTGAGGCCCATTAGCAAATTTGGAGCTTTTTAGGCAAAGTTGACTTTTGAAAATTCCCAAAAATTTCCCAACTTCTCCAATGCGTATCTTGCTCAATTTTGAAGCTATGAACATGTTCTTGGACATTTTGGAAAGGTCTTGAAGTTCTCTAACCAATTACTTTGGTCCCATGTCATTTTGATTTACCAATCTCAAGTTATGGTCTTTGACTTAAAGTGTCTTTTTGTTGACTTTTGAAAATGACCTATAATATTGAAATTGATAACTTTTTGTGAGAGCATTTCTTGGACTTGGAATGTGAATATGAGTTGTAGGAAATGTCATCCTCTTCAAAATTAGCTTTGTATGGGATTTTTCTGATAAACCATGAAGAAGTTATGCCTTGGTCAATTTGCAGTTGACTTTTCAACTGTCCAAAAATAGAAACTTTTGCATCTTGAGACTTTTTGAGCCATGCTTGTGGAATCATGATAAAGACTTGATCAAATGATGATTGTGGCTTCAAAATAAGATGTTGACCAAAAATTTTGACTTTTGACTGTCAAATGACCATTTTGCCCCTGCAGTTGACTGTGAAGCAATTAGGGTTTTTGACTGTGCAACTTGATGCTGTGAGTCTTGAAACTTGACATATGGATGCTTGACAATGTATGTAGGCATATAGGACTTGATTGGACCCTTGAAAACCTCAATTTCTTTGCAAGAACCAAAACCCTAATTTTGACTGTGTTAGGAGGCAATTGGACTGTGCAACTCTTTAAAGATTTTGGACCATGCTCTTGCCAAATCTTGAAGAATATGGGAGGGCAAATTTTGGGGTACAACAGTTGCCCCTGTTCAATCTTCTTGGACCTGAGGATGTAGATTGGTTGGCATGCCTTTCGTAATCCGAAGGTGGAAGATGATTGAACACTAGAGTGCCAAGAAGTTTGCACTCGCATAGTAGAGTATCAGCAGTGTGATGGCGGGGATGGGCTTACAGATTCCATTTGGAGACTGATGGATAGGAGGATGGGCTTATAGATGCCATCTGGAGATGTGACAGAACCTTGTCGGGAATGGGCTTATAGATGCCATTTGGAGACCATTGGTATGCGGATGGGCTTATAGATGCCATCTAGGTGTCGATCACGTAAGAGATTTCTTAGCGAGAACTTGCGTACCTGAGAAAGAAAATAATTACCTGGCCTGTTACAGGGGTTGATCTTCAAACTCTTCATGCAGACATGCCCTGGCAGGATACAGGAATCGAGTCCGGAAAATAGTCGTCAACAGATACGCCCTAGCGGGATACAAGATGTTCTCGTCGAGAAACTCAAAGTTCATTGACTGGTAGTCGTCTACTGCCTGGTGTGCCAAGTGGTCTGCCAATACACTTCCCTTGATAGCTTTCTGAGTCGTGTACTGGATGTCGTATTCTGTCAAGATCATTTGCCATCTTGCTATTCTTCCAGACAGAGCAGGCTTTTCGAATATGTACTTTATTGGATCCATCTTTGAGATCAACAAGGTAGTGTGAGTCAGCATATACTGTCTCAGCCGGCGAGCAGCCCATACCAAAGCGCAGCAAGTTTTCTCGAGCAGTGAGTATCGGGTCTCACAGTCGGTAAACTTTTTGCTAAGGTAATAAATGGCGTGCTCTTTTCGGCCAGACTCGTCATGCTGCCCCAGCACACACCCCCATTGAGCTGTCAAGCACTGTCAAGTATAGTATTAGAGGTCTCCCTTCAACCGGTGGCATAAGAATGGGTGGTGCTTGGAGATACTCTTTGATTCTGTCGAAAGCGGCCAGACATTCATCATTCCAACGTACTACTTGGTCTTTATTCAGAAGCTTGAAGATTGGTTCACAGGTAGCAGTTAGGTGCGAGATGAATCGGGCAATGTAATTCAGACGTCCTAGAAAGCCTCTGACTTCTTTCTCTGTCTTAGGAGTTGGAATCTCTTGTATGGCTTTAACCTTGGCAGGGTCCACTTGAATACCCTTGTCACTTACGACGAAGCCTAGTAGTTTTCCAGATCTCACCCCAAAGGTGCACTTGTTCGGGTTCAGCCTCAGCTTGTACAGCTTCAGACGGTCAAACAGCTTCTGCAGATGGTCAAGGTGTTCCTCCTCAGTTTGGGACCTTGCAATCATATCGTCGACGTATACTTCTATCTCATGGTGGATCATGTCATGAAATAAAGCAACCATGGCACGTTGGTAGGTTGCCCCAGCATTTTTCAACCCAAAAGGCATGACCTTGTAGCAGAAGGTGCCCCACTGAGTCACAAAGGTAGTCTTTTCCATATCTTCAGGAGCCATCTTGATCTGATTATAACCTGAAAATCCGTCCATGAAGGAGAACACTTTGTGCTGAGCAGTATTGTCAACCAGAACGTCGATGTGAGGTAAGGGGAAATCATCCTTGGGGCTTGCCCTGTTCAAATCCCTGTAGTCAACACACATTCTGACCTTACCATCTTTCTTCGGCACCGGAACCACGTTGGCGACCCACTGAGGGTAAGAAGTTACTGCAAGAAAACCGGCATCGAATTGCTTCATAACCTCAGCTTTGATCTTCTCGGACATCTATGGGTGCATACGGCGGACCTTTTGTTTAACCGGGGGGCATTCTTCCTTGGTAGGCAAGTGATGGACCACAATGTCAGTATCCAACCCAGACATGTCTTCATAGGACCAGGCGAAGATCTCCACATAATCATGCAACATCTGAATCAATCGTTGTTTCACGCTGAGCTCTAGGTTGGCACCAATCTTAACTTCCTTTTTATCTGTCTCAGTACCCAGATTTACCGTTTCCAATGGCTCTTCATGTGGCTGAATGGCCCTCTCTTCCTGGAGTAACAGTCTTGCAAGCTCACCAGGCACTTCGCAATCATCTTCACCTTCGTCTTCGGCTAAGTTGATCGGATTTTCGAAGTCATAACTGGTAGTAGCAGAGTCGTTACCAGTGAGATCCAGAGTGGATTGGAACCTGTATAGGTGAGTGTGTGTAAATATAGCTGTTTTGCAATATATAAAGAAAGAAAGAAAAGGAGCGCAAGATTTGAAATGCGAAAAACGTCCAATGTTTTTATTCATGATATATGGAAATGACAAGTAATAAGCCCTCACAAATGAAGCCAACGGTGCCCCGGGTAAGACATCGGTCCATAAAGTTTCAATTTATTGTTCATTACAAATTAAAAAACAAAGGAATTCATTACTGCGTAACAAAAGTAACAGGTATGTGGTCTTTTGTAGTCCAATTGTTCAGTCCATCGTCGGTCGTCGGGTAGATCCAGCTATCAAACTCTGATTCCTCCGCATCTCCTTCAATAGCATTCACTCCCGGGTTGGTGATGAACACGGGAGGTCTTCCGATCCTTGCTTTGTGTACAGCCCTCTGAGCCTCTGCAGTGAAACCCAGCCCAAACTTGTCAGTCTTAGGAGTAAAATCAGGGAGCCTGCCCCAGTTAGCACATTCACCTTTTTCAATTACAGCCCGGGCGTCCTTCAAGGAAGCCATCTTCAAAGGAGAGTCTTCTTCAATCACTGTCTCTGCTGACGCCAATGTTGGAGGTACCTCTTCAAAGTGTTGAAAGGGGGTTTCAATGAACTCCCCGTCCATCTCTATATACCGGAACGAGTTCAGATGACTAACCGTGTATTCTTCCTCCCCCTGCACTGTAACAATCTTCCCTCTGACATGGTACTTGAGCTTCTGGTGTATAGTGGAGGCCACGGCCCCGGCCTTGTGAATCCAAGGTCGACCCAGCAAACAGGAATAGGATGGACGAATGTCCATCACATAGAACATTGAATCAAAGACTTGGGAACCAACCCGGATCGGAATATCCACTTCACCATGCACCATCCTCTTCGACCCGTCAAAGGCTCGGACAACGATGTTACTAGGCTTCAACTCCAAACCCTCACAATCCAACCTGTCTAAGGCCTTCTTGGGCAATACTTTTAGTGAAGAACCGGTGTCTACCAACACGTGTGCAAGAGTAGTGCCCCTGCACTCAATGGAGACATGCAGGGCATCATTGTGGTTCTTTCCCTTAGCGGTCAGATCAGCATCCGAGAAACCCAACCCATTGTCAGCGGTCAAGTTGGCCACACAATCAGTGAATTGATCAGCGGACGTCTTCAGGAATGAAATCAGGGCCTTGGTATGGGCCTCTGAGCATAACAACAGTGACATCATAAAGATTTTAGAGGGGGTGTGCCCCAGCTGTTCAACGACATTGAAATCACTTTTCTTGATGATCTTAAGGATTTCCTCCATCTCTTGCGGTGATGCTTCAACATTAACAGTCTTTGGTGCCTCCATCTGGGCAGGCACATCAGCAATCCCTTTACCCCGAGCGTCAGATGACTCGTCAGCAGGGGTAGAAACTTGATCAAGAGGGGGAACAGGCGCACTTGTAGGCATGATGATAAGAGGTCTTCGGATAACTGGTGGCGCAATGTCAGGCGAGAAGAGCCTACCAATGCGAGTAACTTTAGCAGGACCAGTGATGTTACTGATACCGGTACTAGTGTTGAACTCCTGCTTCACTCTAAGTACATACACATCTGCCCCATAGTGCCATGGGACAGCCTTGTCAGATTTATAGGGGAGGGGCCCCGGAACAGTAATGATGATAGGTGCAACAGACATGATTTTGACGGGCTTCCTCGGGGAAGCCTTGGTAGGATTGTTGAAGATGGTAACAACAGATACTTCTTCAGTGGGAACAATAGGAACAGTGGTCTTCTTGAATAAGATCTCTTTGCTATCCATCAGGATTTGGATGCCTGACTTCAGCAACGGACAACCAGTAGGGGAAACAGCACACAGAAGGCAACCCTTGCTACAACCCGGAAATAAACCGGCTAGCAACAGGTTCCTCTTGACAGTCAATAAAGGGGTAGCAACATCATCCACAGAAACTGCATACAGGTCTTCCTCAATGGCATTTACTCCATGCTGGGGCATAGGAGCAGTCACAATGTTGGGCCTTTCGGGCGCCTCAAATTGTATTTCCTTGGCATCGATAAGGTCCTGAACCTTATTTCTTAGGGCCCAGCAATCATCAGTAGAATGCCCCGGGCTATCAGAGTGATAAGCACAGTGGGCGTTGGGATTATACTTCGGAGATGTTGTGTTTACCACCTTCGGAGCTTCTCTGGAGGTTACCAAGTTGGTCGATAGCAGCTGCGGCAAGATCTGTGACAAGGTCATACTAAGCCGAGTATATTCTCTTCTGGGTCTCTCACCCCTTGGTTGGTTGGGTTGCCGAGGAGCGGCAGCAGGCTTTGCAATCACCACCGCGTTGACAGCTTGGCAGCGTTCTGGTTTGTTTTACTTCTAGGCCCATACACAGCACTAGCTTCCTTTTTGAAAGGCTTCTTCTCAGAACTTGAGGACGCACCTTTCTGTATCTTTCCTGACTTCATGCCAGCCTATATCCTCTCTCCAGTCATAATGAGGTCTGTAAACCCTGCAGACGAATTGCCAATGAGATGATTGAAGAACGGCCCGGATAGGGTCCCTAAGAACATGTCCACTAGTTCACGGTCGGTTAACGGCGGCTGCACCCTGCCAGCCAGGTCCCTTCACTTCTGCGCATACTCTTTAAAACCTTCTCCCGATCCTAGCGACATACCCTGGAGTTGGGTACGTGTAGGAGAGAGGTCGGCATTGTACTGATACTGCTTGTAAAAAGCAGTAGCCAAGTCCTCCCAGTTACGAACCTTGGTTCCATCCAGCTGATTGAACCATTCGAGATGAGTCCCTGAAAGACTCTCCTGGAAGAAATGGATCCATAAGTTCTTGTCCACAGTGTATGGTTGGATCTTCCGCATATAAGATCTGAGATGTAGCTTAGGGCAGGATGCCCCGTCATACTTTGCGAAAGATGGTGCTTTGAACTTGTGTGGGATCACCACACCAGAAGATAGACCCAAGTCTCCAAAATCCAACCCAGGCACTTGTTGAATTTCCATGGCATTCAGGCGATCCTCTAACTGCTTGTACTTGTCTTCAGCTGGAGGATACTGCTCCTCATTGAAATCGGTCTCATTGTCAGAGACCACGGGACTAGGAACCTTTCCCTCTTGGGGACTGCCTTTCCCTACAGAAGAACCAGCTTGATCAACCTCATTCTGCAGTGTGTTACCAAACCTCCGGCCAGTGTTGAATAGTACAGTTCTCTTCTTCTTCTTCTTGACCAGCAGAGCCTTCAATTCCTCTTGACCTCGGGCTAAACTCATGATCAATTCTTGGAACTGGGCATTCTGAGCCTGGAGGGCCTTGATGGATTGCTCAGTAGATGATTCAGGATTCATGATGGAGAGCTGAAATAAACAGCGAAGAAGATTAAACCACCTGTAAAAAAGAGTACATGCTATGCACATGATGCATGATATGCTGTTTCTGCAATGCATTCAAGGGTTCGAAAGTTCAAATTTGTTGTAGACAAAAAGGAACACACGTTATCATTAAGAAATAATTGTTCAGTACATCGAAGCCTCATGGGCAAAAATTACAAAGTAAACTAATCCCAAAAGACACTGCGCATCCTCTTTGGAGCTATGTAAGTGTTGAGAGTCTTTTCCTCGTGCAGTAGGTGGGTGAGCTCCAAGACCTTCTTCTCACTGGCATGCAGACTGGATTCAAGAGAATTCCGTTCTTCCTTAAGCTGGATCCAGCTCTTCTGCATTTCTTCCCAGGATGTAGGCTTGTCAGGATGTTGAATGGTGTAGGGCACCTCTCCTTCCAACACTGGCTCTTTGATCACAGGGAGAACATGAGGATATGGCATCACTAGCTTCTGGGAGCGGGCTCGTACCCACTTGAGATAAGGCTCCAACGGGATGGAGTTCATGTGCCCCAGTGTCTTGCTGTCTACCTTGTTGGGCATCCTCCAAGCTCTGATAAATCTCTGGCGAAGTCCTTGTGCATCATTGTCGAAGTCAAAAACTATGTCAGGAATTAACATGTCATGAGGGCCATCTCTCCGAGCATATCCAAATTGGCTCAAAGCCAAGCATGGGTTGTAAGTAATACCTCCTCTGATTCCAAGTAAAGGAACATTAGGAAACTCCCCGCAACGATCAATGATAGTGACATCCTCTCTGGACCGAGAGCACCAATGTATATCAGCATGTGTAAGAGTCATCAACCGTTGTGACCATCTCAAACCCCGCTCGTTCTTCAAAACTGATTGTGGAAGGTGAGAAATAAACCACCTTCCCAGGAGAGGAGTGTAGCACATAAGAACACCTCTTTTTCTCATGGTTCGAGTGTAACATGAATGAAGGATGTCCCCAAGCAACATAGGTATAGGATTCCTGGACATGAAGATCTTGACAGCATTGATATCTATAAGCTGATCGGGATTCGGGAACAACACCAACCCGTAGACAAGGAGAGCCACAACTTCTTCAAAGGCTTGTAGGTCAAGGGAATTCCAACATTCTTGGGCCTTCTCAAACAGAAACCTGGCCAAGAACCCTTTGATACCACTTCTAACTTCCCAATGTCCCTTGATGTCAGATGGTTGTAGGCGTAATGCTTTAGCAACCTCTTCAAGTTTGGGTTCCCTTTCCGTACTGTTGTAGGGTAGTTGACTAAGGATAGGGATCTTCAGAAGCCGGGAGAACTCTTCCAATGTAGGCACCAGTTGATAATCCAGGAAAGTAAAGCAGTGGTGCAGAGGGTCAAAGAACTGGAAGAGGACCTTTATCATATCTTCCTCAATGTTGGTGTTGACCAAGCTGATGAGTCTTCCATGTTTCTCACTGAAAGAAGAGCTCTTGGGAATCCTGGATATAAGTTCCTTAAGCTGAGGAGGGACCCTTACAAGGTTGATCTGAATTGTCTTTCTGCGGATAGTTTCCATGTCCTACAAAACAAGAACAAAGATGAAGATTCGAACCCCTGAAGTGGTTAGTGAATGCATATGATGTTGTATGATGTTATGATGCTATGATAAAAACACACCACAAGTATCCACAAAAAGTAAACATGGTAAGGCACACAAGTCACACAAGACAGCCCTTAGAGTTCAGGCCAGCATGGGGTCTAGGTATTACCCTCTTGAAGTTGGCGGGCTCAAAACCTGTCTTATCAAAAGTAACCGGGTTCTAAGGAGCTCAATATCATAGGGTTGTTTTCTGTGTTCATCGTTTCGATTTAGCCACTGAACTGGCGATCGAAATATTCCAAGAAAACAACCCTCAACTGAGTGTAGTATCGAGTATCAACCAACTTCGGAATGCACCAAAGTCAGTTATCTCACTACCCTAAAGAGGTCAGGATGGTTCAATTAAGGTTCCTAAGGTCAGTTGATGCTTCACGACACCACACGGCGGCCCCGTACTCTCCTTGACTTGACTCAAGGGTTACCGGTACTCACCAAAGTGCCACATCAACGTAGCAGACTGTTTCAACCGTGTCGGTATACCCCGCACAGTTCCCTCACAGTCTTGTTGCTACTTTCTAAGAAGGTATCCCCCAGATCTGGGTTAGGATCTATAGAACTCCCAAAACAGGCCCAATAATATTAAAGCACACAAATCAGGCAATTGAAAACATAAGTATGAGCTATCCTAAGGTACACCTCACTTTAAAGTATCCCCAGCAGAGTCGCCAGTTCTGTGATCGGTGGAATTAGAACTGACTGTTTAACGCTGGTTCGCGAAATGTCGCGGAAGCAAGAGTCGCCACCGCCTTTTATTTTCTCCAACATGGACAGGACAAAAGCACAGAAAAATTCCTTATGAGAACGTTTCTCGGTTCGGGAGGTAGATTTATAGAAAGGGAAGGTGTTAGCACCCTTTCTATCCATGGTTATCCATGGGCTCTTAGATACTTTCTCTTATGTTTTCAAAATGTGAGTGGGTTTGAAAAAGTTTCGTTTAGAGATTTCTGAATAACTCTTGTATCTGTCCTCAAGAGTGTTTGAAAAATTGTTTTGAAAGCTTTTGAAAGTGTCAGTGTGAAAAGATTTTTGTTTGTTTTTGAAGAGAGCAAGTATCCATGAGTCATCTACCTACCCTAAGGAATTAGGCTGTGTAAAAGTCCTTAAGGTAGTGCCATCCCACCATTGAGAGATAGGTAGCACCACCGTTGGAGGTATTCGGGTCAATTCGATGGTAGGGACAGTGTGGTCACCGAAGCAACAGCAGGACACCTTAGAAGCTACCCTTATGTCCTAGATCCTTTTTAATCCGAGGCAACCGTTTCGAGGCAACTGTTTCTAGGCAACTGTTTCAAGGCAACTGGATCATGGACATAAGGACCACTAAAACGTCCTATACTTGACGACCACGTTTCGAAGGCAACGAGTGAGGCGTACCCTAGAAGTGGTGTGTGTATTGTGTGTTATTTTCATGTTAAGTTTATCTTTGATCATGGCATTGTGAGCTACGTTTTGTTTTTAATTAACATACATTCTTTCATGCAAATTAGAATTTAGGAGTGCGGAAAATTAAAAGACAGAAATATAAAGCTACGCTATTACAAGGCGCGGGTCTATACATCGCCAAAATACAAAGACCCATTTTTGATAAAAGTGCGGAAAGTAAAAGAAAAGCGATAAACCTAATTACTATTACATCCTTGAGAAGTTACATAATATTCAAAAGAAAATAATGCGCGAAAAGAATAAATTGGACGTCCGAGGGTTTTGATCCTTTGCTTGAAATTAAATTAAATTAAAGCCTAATTAATTATTTAATTAAAGAAGAGAAAGCGTGTTTTTTTTATGTTTTGGTATTTATGAAAATAAAGAAAATTAAAATTAGAAGGAAACCCTAGTTCTAAATTATTTTAATTATTAATAAAACGTCAAAGTTGACCTAATTTAAACTAATTAGTTAATTTACATATTTATGTACAAAAATAATGGTTAATAAATAGTAATAATGAATAATGATGCAAATAATTAATTAAGAAAAAAAAGTGCCCAAAACCTAATTCTATGTAATTTTTATTTATTAAGAAAAAGTGTCAAAATTAAAACCTAATTTAAACTAGATTAATTGTTAGTTATTTATTTACAAAAAATAGGTTAGTGGTGAAATTAATAATAATTAAATATAAAACATTTTTTTGGTTTCTGGTTTTTTATTATGAAAATTAATTAATGGTGAATTAATAAAAACAATTAAAAACAATTGAAGAGAATTATAATTAGAAAAGAAAAGAAAACAAATATGCAAACCAATGGGGGGTATCAGGCCCAAGGGTAGGTTTTTTGGAAGTAATTCAGGTCCATTAGCACAAGCTTGTTTGACTTTCCATGATTGTATGCGTGCTGTTGACTGGAGTGTACCATGGAATTCACCTTCTGGCCACTGGATTATTGATCAGGACATCTGGCAAGCCAACGCGTGAGGGTGTATCATGGAACGTTTGAGAGGCGCTACACCTGAAAGCGTTAAGAAAAAATATGAAGAATATATGGGGGGACCTGGGAATCGAACCCAGGTCCCAATGTTTGCAGGGCACGTCTTCCACCAACTGAGCTAGGCAACGCGTTTGTACATATAATGGACAGCAAATATAATATATAAAAAAGGTCAGTTATGCTGAAACGTTTAAAAAATGCGCTAACATTTGAATGCCCCAATAGCATGATGCCACGCCTGTCTTTGTCTTCGTTTGTACCTGCAACATGAACAAGATAGCGGGGGTTTTAAACCCCCACAAACTGAAAGTCCTGAAAATAGCGATTACGTGCACAGCTTATATAAATTGAGCGCGAATATCTTAATGAATCAGGCTTGTTGCAACGAGTTCATCCATACAGGTTTGGAAGTCCAATTTTACAGTATACGCAAAGCCCTAATTTTCCAACCTTGAAACCCTAGATATCTTCCATGGTAGATTTTGATTTAGGCAATTTCAGCACAATTCAACTATACCAAAAGCTTTAGGGAGATGTCAGTAGTACAAATCAATGAGCAAAACATATGAATGATGCGTGGAAATTAAGATTCGATTATGGAAATATTTGTTAAAACCATGACTATGTTTTACCGTTTCTTTGAGTATGGGAGCGTGTTCTTGGTTGCAATAGACTCCTGGAAGGTCCAGCAATGTGTTGGAAAAGATTTTAGGCCTTGAATTGCCTTGCAAGTACGAAATCAGTTTCACAATTTTCTTGGAATTTTTGCAACTTGGTTATGGATTCTCAGCAGCTTTTTCGTGTCCTTTTGAATGGGGTTAGGTCTTGCATATGTATGTGATGCAAATTAGGTCAAAATAAAGCCCATGAATCCATTGCAATAATGTTTCATATCTTTGATTTTCAATTATGTATTTCCAATATTTTTTCATTGAAACCCTTTCCAATTATGGAAGATCTTCCTTTTTTGAATGAGAAACGACTTGGCCAGCTTGCCCTGATATGATTTGCTTCACAAAAGATCCAAGAACATATCTTTTTTAATTTTCCTATAATTAAAATCAATTAAATGAATTAATATAAATATAAATTCAATTAATTAATTAAAAATAAGAAAATAAATTATTTTGAGCTTAATGGGTCGTGCATAGGCTTTGGGTAATGATTCAAGAAAGAATTTGAGGCCCATTAGCAAATTTGGAGCTTTTTAGGCAAAGTTGACTTTTGAAAATTCCCAAAAATTTCCCAACTTCTCCAATGCATATCTTGCTCAATTTTGAAGCTATGAACATGTTCTTGGACATTTTGGAAAGGTCTTGAAGTTCTCTAACCAATTCCTTTGGTCCCATGTCATTTTGGTTTACCAATCTCAAGTTATGGTCTTTGACTTAAAGTGTCTTTTTGTTGACTTTTGAAAATGACCTATAATGTTGAAATTGATAACTTTTTGTGAGAGCATTTCTTGGACTTGGAATGTGAAGATGAGTTGTAGGAAATGTCATCCTCTTCAAAATTAGCTTTGGATGGGATTTTTCTGATAAACCATGAAGAAGTTATGCCTTGGTCAATTTGCAGTTGACTTTTCAGCTGTCCAAAAATAGAAACTTTTGCATCTTGAGACTTTTTGAGCCATGCTTGTGGAATCATGATCAAGACTTGATCAAATGATGATTGTGGCTTCAAAATAAGATGTTGACCAAAATTTTTGACTTTTGACTGTCAAATGACCATTTTGCCCCTGCAGTTGACTGTGAAGCAATTAGGGTTTTTGACTGTGCAACTTGATGCTGTGAGTCTTGAAACTTGACATATGGATGCTTGACAATGTATGTAGGCATATAGGACTTGATTGTACCCTTGAAAACCTCAATTTCTTTGCAAGAACCAAAACCCTAATTTTGACTGTGTTAGGAGGCAATTGGACTGTGCAACTCTTGAAAGATTTTGGATCATGCTCTTGCCAAATCTTGAAGAATATGGGAGGGAAAATTTTGGGGTACAAAACATCCTATACTTAATGACCACGTTCGAGGCAACCAAGTGAGGTGTACCCTAAGAGTGGCATGTGCAAGTGTGTCAATTTTCAGTTATTTTGTTCTTGCATGTCATGGTGAGCTACTGTTGATTTTAAGTTAAGAGTTAATCTTGTCATGCAATCCTAGTTAGCATACATCTAAGCAGTTAATATATGTACAGGAATTTAAAGTGCGGGAATTGTAAATCCTACGCTATTACAAGGCTTTCGGGGAGGGGGATTATTTACATGTCCAAAATTGGGGGGAATAAAGCAGTAAAGGGTCTTAGTTAAGCTATTACATCCCAATAGGCAATTACAATAAAATAAACGCGCGTAAAACAAGGAAAAGAGACGTCTAATAGATTTCTAAGTAAATAAGAAAATCTTTTTGGTTGTTTTTGATTAAGAAGATATTTGAATTAAATACTCCTAAGTCTAGTTTATTTTAAATTGATAAAATGAAGTTAAAATAATTAATTAATTTGTTTACAAAATTAATTTGAATAAAAACTAACCTAATGTTTTTTTGTGATTTTTTTTATTTTAATGTTAATTAAAAAGATAAAAATAAGTCTATGAAAATAAAAATAAATAAATAAATAAAGTGCAGGAGGGATCCTTCGATCCAGGGAAAAAAGGAGTTTCGACCCAGGGAGGGAATGGACTGCTTCGGTCCAGAGAGGGTCATGTTCCTTTCGATTGGGCCAGACAGTAAGGCGTGAGTAGCCTTCGATCCAGGGAAGAGGATTGCCCTTCGATCATGGAGGTCATGGCTTTCGATCCAGGGATGAGATGCCTCTTTCGATCCAGCACGCTAATGGGTTCGATCCAGAGAAGGGCTCTCCTTCGATCTGGGATGTTATACCTGCAAAAGTATGTGAGCGAAACAAAAATGCAGGGCCTGGGTATTGAATCCCAGGCCCTTCGATCCTGCACTTGTTGGGGTCTCTTCAGGCTAAATCTGCAGCAAATGTTAGCACACGAAAAATGTGACCTGGGTGCCAAACCCAAGACTTTTGATCCTGTCTAAGATAGAAAATCAAAGGTAACAACAAGTAATAATGTGTTTATGCAAATGTAAGGTTGGACAATTTACCCTTTCTTACCTGCAGATTGAGTCTTCGGTTTGGGCACTGGCTGGATGGGAGCACTTTCAATCTGGGATTTCTGGGCATAGGAACTTTCGATCTGGGCACTTCTGGGCGCAGGCACTTTCGATCTGGGAACTTCCTAGATGTAGGCACTTTTGATTTGAGGGCTTCTGGGCGTAGGCACCTTCGATCTGAGGGACTGCTTTGGCTTGGAAAATTCTGGGCAGCGTCTCTCCAATGTTTTGTTCTCCTGCAAATTTTTTTTTGTGTGTATAATTTTCGTTCTATGATTTTCGTGTAATTTTTCTCTCTTGGTAATGTATGCTGGCCTCTGTATTTATAGGGGTGTGAGGGTGCAGTAATGGCAAGGGACAGCCATTAAAACAGGCCTTTAACGCTCTGGACAAAAATCAAACACATTAAATTATTTCCTCTTTTGAAACATTCGTGTCCCTTGAATGAACCTGGACGCTTGGATTTGGAATGCTTTCAGGCCATGCTCTTCGATTAAACATGATTTTCCTCTTTCGAATGGACTCCTTGCGTACCCTTCGAATGGGCCTGGCCCAAATATCAATCGAAGTATTCCAATCGAAAGGCTCTGCTAACAGGCCAATCAAAAGGTGTTGTTCATGCCAATCGAAGGACATGGTTGACATGCCTGTCGAAATTGCCTTGACATAATTCCAATAGAATGCTTGTCCATAACGCCAATCGAAATACTCCTTCAGAATGCCAATCGAAGGGTCTTTCAGGATGCCAATCGAAATGCTTGTCCAGAATGTCAATCGAAGTGTCTTTCAGGATGCCAATCGAAAGGTACTTAAAGTACCACTCAAAAATCTTCTTTTTCCTTAGGCAAGATTTTGTGATCAACCAGGTAGGGGGAAGACTTTGGAAAACATGAGAGGGCAAATTTTGGGGTGCAACAACTATGATCACCACCCTGTATGAACAATTCAAGATTCAACATCACAATTCATCTCCCTATCGGCCAAAGATGAATGGTGTTGTCAAAAAGATGACAGTCACCTACAAGGACTGGCATGAAATGCTACCATTTGCTCTTCACGGGTACCGTACCACGGCATGCACATCAACTGGGGCAACACCTTATTCCTTGGTATATGGCATGGAAGCTGGTTTACCTATCGAGGTTCAGATTCCCTCCTTGAGAATCATGAAAGATGTTGGTTTGAGTGAATAAGATTGGATACAGACCCGGCTTGATCAGCTAAACTTGATTGACGAGAAGAGACTTACTATTGTTTGCCACGGTCAAACGTATCAAAAACGAATGATCAAGGCTTTCAACAAGAAAGTCAGACGCCAGACATATTAAGTCGGGGATCTAGTGATCAAGCGCATCATTTTGCCACAAAGTGATCCCAGGGGAAAATGGACTCCTACCTACGAAGGACCATTTGTAATCAAGAACATCTTTTCTGGTGGGGCAATGATCTTAACCACCATGGACGGCGACGACCTGACACACCCTGCGAATGCAGACATAGTCAAAAGATACTACGCATAAATGACCCGCTAGGTTGACACAGCTAGGCAAAAAAGGGCATCCCGGTGAATCGAAAATCTGAAAGGGCGGTTCAGGCAAAAATTAGGGATAAAATAATAAAAAAATATGTACACCCGGCAAGTTGAAAACCCGAAAGGGCGACTTGGGAAAAAAAGGGTTTCCCGGTGGACTGAAAACCCGAAAGGGCGGTCCAGGAAAAAGTTAGGGAATTAAAGCGTATGACTATGTCTCGTCGGATCACTTTTAGGACAATCTCTTCACAAACAAACTCTGAGTTGTTGATTAATCCAATCATCTGCGGACGAAGCAACGGATGGATAAGATATTCGGAGTTACGAAGGCTATAGCAGAATAGGAACCCCATGGGATTTTTACACACATGGCTATCTTTCTTTGTATAAAATTTTCTTACTTTTATGACATCATCCTCTTACTAGGATATTTGTCTCCTTTGTACAAAACACTTATTCAAAGTAAATACAAAGATACCTCTTTCAAAGTACAAAAAACTATTTGTCTTTTTCTTTTACACCTATGTTTTTATTTGCAAAAATGTCCAATGATTCATTGATGAACATATGCATTTGAACATAATTACTGTTTACAAATAAACAGGATGGAAAAGAACAATTACTGACGGACTGAAAGGATAGGAAAACGTGTTTAGACTATTCTAGGAGAAATCCTCTGCAGTACATCATCTAGATCCCCCAGCGGAGCTAAAACCTTGAAATGCACATCCCAGCGGAGCTAAATTTCAAACCCTTAATCCACCATCAGAGTTAAAACTTCAAACTCCTAATCTCCAGCGGAGCCAAAGCTTTGAGTTACAGATCCCCAGCGGAGTTGAAACCTTCATCCCTAGTCAAGTCAAGACTTCTAATCCCCAGCGGAAACCATCCAATTTCCCCAGCAAGTTATCTTAAAGCCTAGAAATCAACCAGATAACAGTTAACTTTTATCTCTCCCCAACCTAGGATAACTTCCCAGTAGAGTGGTGGACAACCCAAACTCATGAACCTACTCCCAGCAGTAAACTCTTCCCCACAGAGTCTTCATTACTCCCCAGCATGAATTTGTCAGTTTTTTTACCCCCTGCAGAATGAAGATTCTCATTCTCAATTCCCAAGTGAAGTCACCAAAATTTCATTACTCCTCAACAGAATGAAGATTCTCATTCCCCATAGAAGTCATCAGAGTTTTCCCTATTCCCCAGCCGAGTAAGGATTCTCATTGTGTAATCCCCAGTAGAAGTCATCAAAGTTCTCTGGATTTCCCAGGAAGATTTCTCAAGCAGTTTGGCATTACTCTCACAACGGATTCTGTCAATACTCCAACTTCAAGACATGAAGGATTCTCACATCCCCACAGAAGTTGTCAAGGATTTTTAATCTCCAGCAGTTGCCCAGGATTTCTCATCCTTAGCAATCAAAGATTTTGAATCTCCAGCAGTGGTTAAGGATTTATTTTCCCCGGTAGCAGTCAAGAGTTTTTATTATCCCCAACCGTCAAGGATTTATTTTCCTCAGCAATACAGCAAATCAGCTTACATGCACATACATTACATCCATATATCATAAACATTGATAGAGCATATATATTGCATCATACATTTCATGCAACATAACTTTTTGTTTCAGCTAACATTTTACCCTTTTCAGGATAAGATTAACAGCTACCATTAATAATGATCAAAGATTTCAAAGTATAGTTCAGATACGCTCCAGACACGGATGCCATCCTGATACTTATTCCAGATTTCTTTCTAGAGATAGTTCAGATACGCTCCAGACACTGATGCCATCCTGATACTTATTCCAGATTTCTTTCTAGAGATAGTTCAGATACGCTCCAGACACGGATGCCATCCTGATACTTATTCCAGATTTCCTTCTAGAGATAGTTCAGATACGCTTCACACCACAGATGTCATCCTGATACTTATTCCAGATTTCCTTCTAGAGATAGTTCAGATACGCTTCACACCACGGATGCCATCTGGATACTTATTCAGATTCAAACTTCAGATACAGTCCAGATACGCTCTAGACATGGTTGCCACTCTGTCACTTATTCTGATTGTCCCCAGCTAAGAGATGCTCCAGACACGAATGTTATTCTATTGCTCATTTAGATTCCAACTACGAGATACAGCTCAGAGATGCTCCAGACACGGATGTTATTCTATTGCTCATTCAGATTCAGACCAGATACAGCTCAAAGATGCTCCAGACACGGATGCTATTCTGTTTCTCATTACAAGTCTCCAGATACAGCTCAGATGCGTTCCAGACACGGATACCATTCTGATACTCATTCTTTTGACTTACAACTTACAACTCAACAAACATTCTTGGATGGCATCTTTAAGCCCATCTCCAACAAGATTCTATCACATCTCTAAATGGCATCTTTAAGCCCATTTCCTTAACTACACTTTGACGAGTGCAAATTTACGGGCACTCTAGTGTCCAATCATCTTTTACCTTCGAGTCACGAACGACAAAACTCGCCAATCTAACTCTTCAGGTTCAAGAAGATTGAACAGGGGCATCTGTTGTACCCTAAAATTTTCCCTCTCATATTATCAAGATTTTCCTCATAAGACTCTTTGGACTCAAGACAAGATTAGGGTTTGCTCAGCTCAAGACCTCTCCTTGCACTGTTGACCTGAAATTAGGGTTTGAGTTTGCACAGGGATTTTTGGACCATCAATGATTCATGTGACATTCATACACCATCTTGGACCTCTAAGATTGCTCATGCCAAGTTTCAAGCCTTGAATCACATTTTTGCTCAGTCAATTGGACAGTTGACCTAAAAATCAACTATATGGGGGGAAAGTCAACCATGGCCAATTTACAGTCAAACTTCATAATTTTTTATCCACATCAACATACTAGGCTCATATGTACCATTTGATCAAGTTTGGACCGCAACTCCTCAAGAAATTTGATCAGATCATCAAAAGGGCAAAATGGTCAAAATTAGGGTTTTGATTGAGAAAAGGCAATTTCTGATTTTTAACCTAGCCAGTGACCAATTGGGTTCAAGCATGATTTCAAGGACTCAATAGCATCATCTTGACCTAATCACATAGTTTAAAATATCTCAAATGCATAGGATTGACAGATGAATTTTCCAGTCAACTGATCAAAAATCAATTATACACTAAAAAGTCAAACTTTGACTTTTTGGTCAAAATCAAGTGCCAAGGGTCATAATTCATCAAGATATGTCAAAATGTGAAACTTGTTGACCAAGAAACCTAAAATTGCAAATTAGGGTTTTAATTTGAAATTTTTCATAACTTAGAATTTTTCTAAGTTATGAAAATTTCTTATTTTTTCCCAACTTTATACAACTTTTTCACCATGATGCAATTGGATTAAAAGAAAACTTCCAACATGAAAGTTGTAGTCCTCCATGAAATATACAACTTTTATTCACAAAGTTTTCCCAAAATATTCTTGGATCTCAAGTTATGATTTTGTGAATAGGGGTCCATAAACTTTTTAACTTAGTGAAATTTTGCCCTAGTTTAGGCAGATTTTTGACCTAACTTCATGGAAACTTTTCACCTAGTTCCAAGAGTAATATTAAAATTCATTTCAAAGATGGATTATATAGCATGTTACAAGCTTTCCAAAATGTCCAAGAACTCTCCAAGATCATTTATGGTTAGGGAGAATCGAAGAAATGAAAATGGCAATTTATCACTTTTGTACAAGGCATTTTTACAATGTTACGAGTTGCAAATCAGTATCAAACATGTTTGTACTTGGTTTTACAGGTCCTAATCCTTTACACACTCCAAAATTTAATGCAAACACATTGGATAATGGTCTTGTTCTGATCTTTGAAGCATTGCACAATGAATTAATCCATTTATGGCAAAAAGTTCATAATACTACTTTGATAAAGTATGCTTTTTGCAATTTTGTAATTCTTGAGCCATGGACCTAATCCTTTGCTGCAAACAATGTCCACAAATATCAGGCAACTTGCACCAACCCTGTGCAGCTAGCAAGCAAGCCTGTACAGGCCTTTGGCTTTGTCACTTCACCTTTTCTTCAAAAGCAAGCAAACTTGCAAAAGTCAAGTAAGCTTGTGTATTTGATAAAGGTAAGACTTTGTAACATTTCAAACAACCTCAGAACTTTGTTGCAAGAAAATACACTAGCTCATAGCATTTGAAACTCTCTCAAACACAAAAAAACACCATTTTCTGCCCAAACAGGGCAATCTTTGCAAATCACAAGCCATTTCCATATTGCCTCGTGCGTTTTGCTCTGAATCACTTCAAACACATTCCATACCTCCTACCTAAACTATCCAGGCCTTTGTCTTGCAACTGTAACCCCTATTTCAAGGATCACCATTTTCATTTTGAAGGTTTGCAGGTTGACTTCTACAAGGAGTTTCAGGCAACTTCAAGGCAAGCTGAGCATTGGAGAAGCTTGAGGGAACTTCAAGGAAGCTCACAAGAACTTCAGGCCTCACTCAAAGTCCCCACATTGCCATATCCAAACTCAACTGAACAAGGTATTTATCAAGTTTCTATCTCTCTATTTAGGCATCCTTAAGCTTAGGTTTGTGAAGCAAAAATGTAGTCCTTAACATGCTTGAGTTGTACATATGCTTAGTTTCCATTTATATTAATTGAGCTAAGAGTATTTGGATGTTGAACATGCTGAAAAAACTAGGTCAGAAATTAGGGCCAGTAAAATTCTCCTTGGTCTTTTAGAGTTAGGTCATGTTCTTTATATCATTGGAATCGTGTGATCATGAGCTACATTTTTCATGTTACAAGTTTTTTATTTTATGCAAAGAATAGCAAGAACAGGTTGAAGAGGCAAGCGCGTGCGAAGTTGTTGTCTAGAGGTCAGGGACGAAGTGAACTTGGGCTTGGGCTTGCTGTCTCTACTTTTCACACCCCCCCCCCCCCCCCCATTTTGCTTTTGCATCCCCCTGATTCATATTTTGTTATTTTTCATATATTTTTGTTATTTTTATATTTTTGACTTTATTTTTTTTTTTTCTGAACATTAAAAAATCCCAAAAATATTTTCTTAATTTTTTGCATTTTATTTTATTATTTTTATTATTTTTATGGCATAAAAATAGTTTACTAGGTTAAATAGAATTTATTTTCTTAAATAAACTTGTAAATAGTATTAAAATACTTAAATATTTTATTTTACTATATTATACACATAAAATATTATTTTCTCACATATTTTAATTTTTAACATTTATACATAATATTATTATTATTTTTAAACAAAAATGGACAAGAATATTAGAAAACATATATTTTTCTTTTAATCAAAAAAATTAGGGTTTCCCCTTTTAAAAATAATAACATTATTTTTTCTTATTTTTAGGACTTAAATAATTTTATTTTTCTCATACATAAAACAATTACAAAACATTTTTGCATATTTACATTTTATTGCATATTTAAATATTGCTTATTTATTTATTGTACAATAAATTCAATTGGGTTGTAATAGTAAACTAGGGTTTTATTTTGTGCAAATATCCCCATTCAAAACTTGTATCCCCTCCCCATAATATTGTTGTAATAGCTTAGATTTACTTTACGCAATTTATCGCATTATCTGCATGTTTAGTAAAAACTAGGGTTTGTATGATAAGACAAAAATCAAACAAATAGCATGACCTAATTCAAGACAAAAATGCATGAAAAATGACAACACATTGCACACAACACCCCTAGGGTTTCACCCACTTTGTTGCCTTAAAACATGGCCATGGTATGCATGTTAGGTATCTTGGCAAAACAATACAAACAAAATATCATAGTCCCTCGATGACGCTATCTTGGTTGCCTAAACAAAGATGATCTTAGTCCCTCAAAACTTGCTAAAGATACTTGGCAATATTGCTATCATGGTCATACGATGACCCACGCCCGTCCCATTTAACATCCAAAGATAGGGTTGTCTACTAAAACAATAGTAGGTCAACAACATCAAAGGAATGAAAAATGTACAAGAAAGACTTTTGAGTAGGGTAGATAGCTCCTAGTTACTTGATCTCTTTCAAACAATTCTTGCTATTTTCAAACAAACACACACATTTTCAAAACAATTTCCAAACAACTTTCAAAACATTGAAACATTTTTTCAAAAGACAAACATTTTTGTATACATTCTTACAAACAAGAATCATTACAAAGATTGCCTAAACAAAGGCCTCTTTTCAAAATACTTTCAAAACCATACAAAGCACCATTTCAAACAATTGAAAAAGCAAAGCAAGTGATCTAAAACAAGTAACTAAAAGCCCATGGAAAACCATGGATGAAAAGGGTGCTAGCACCTTCCCTTTTCATAATCTACCCCCCGAACCCAAAAACAATCTCAAAGGTCTTTCCTGTGCTTTTTTACCTTTCCTTTTGGATAAAAGAAAAGCCGGTGGCGACTCTTGCTAAACCGCAACATTTGCGAACACAAATGCAAAACCTCAAGTCAGTTCTTCCACCGCATCACACCTGGATTCGACCAGATAATGGTATGAGACATCGTGAAGCCTGGATTACAATCAGATAGCGGAAAAAAACACTGAAGCCTGGGATACGACCAGATAACAGTATAAGACACTGCGAAGCTTGGATTTCGACCAAATAGCAGTTTACCCGGCCAATTACTATGAAGCCCGGAAATCGACTGGATATTAGTAGGCCTTAAAATCAAATGAAAGCCCGGATGTGACTGGATAACCACTTGATTTCTTCTGAAGCCTGGAATATGACCAGATAAGAAGTAAGAAGTTGTGAAGCTGGATTACGACCAGATAGCGGCAAAGGACTGAAGCCTGGAATCGACCAGATAACAGTATAAGACATTGTGAAGCTTGGATTTCGACCAAATAGCAGTTTACATGGACAATTACTAAGAAGCCTGGAATCGACCGGATATTAGTATGCCCTAAAATCAAGTTGAATCCTGGGTGCGACCGGATAACAACTTAATTCCTTCTGAAGCCTGGAATACGACCAGATAAGAATTGAGAAATTACGAATCCTGGAAGACAACCAGATAGCAAGTTTAATCTCATATCACCGTTAAGTCACTATAAAGCCTGGAGCACGACTAGATAGCAGTCGATCTTATCACTATGAAGCCTGGATCACGACCAGATAGTAATTCAGTTTCACCTCTTCAACCAAGAGACGATTCCCTAGTAGAATAACGGACGACCGAAGCTCCTAAAATTCAACTTTTATCAAGACAGAGACCAGCATTCCCCAGCATAGTCTTCCTTAACAACAGGTATACGGGCTCTCACTAAGGAATCTCTTAGGCGATCGACACTCCTTCAGATGGCATCTTTAAGCCCATCTTCCGTCATCAATCTTCAAATGGCATCTATAAGCCCATTCCCGATATCGCGAGACAAGTACCACTTCATGCGAGTGCAAATTTCTGGGCACTCTAGTGTTCAATCATCTTCCACCCTCGGATCACGAAAGGCGGACAAGCCAATCTACATCCTCAGGTTTAAGAAGATTGAATAGGGGCAGCTGTTGTACCCCAAAATTTTCCCTCCCATATTTCTCAATACATCTCAAGTGAGATCCTCAAATTGCTCAAGGAAGTACAACGGTTGACCAGACAAACTCTCTCCTAAGGCAGTCTACCTCAAATTAGGGTTTCATGTTGCATCAAGATACTTGAGTAATAAGGGTCACAAATGCTCACCATTGTCCTAATATGTTCTCAAGATCATCCATGTCAAGTTTCAACCCTTGCAGAGGAAGTTTGCTCAGTCAAGTGCTCAAAGGCCTGAAAATCGACCATGCTAGGGCAAAAGTCAAATGTGGCCCACATACAGTCAAACTTCAAGATTTTTGGTCAACATCCTCATTTGGAAGTATTATTCATCATTTTATCAAGGTTTGATCATGATTCCTCAAGTATTGCTCACAATTCATCAAAACCCAAAAGTTGCTAAATTAGGGTTTTATAGGAAAAGTCAACTCAACTTTGACTAAGCATAACTTTCTCATACTTTATCAGAAATGACCTATACAAATCTCATTTTGAAGAGGATTTAATTCCCTACAATTCATCTTCATCTCCCAAGTTCAAAATGTTCACTCACAAGAAGTTATGAATTTGGACATTATAGGTCATTTTGAAAAGTCAACAAAAACACCTTTTTTGTCAAAGATTCATACATAAACATGGAAGACTCAATTGAGATGAGACCAAAAGGGTTGCTTATATGACATATTGAGCTTTCTAAAAAGTCCAAGAACACATCTCTAGGGTCAAAATTGAAGGAGATATGCATTGGTGAAGTTGACCCTTTTTGCAAAATTGCCAAAAGTAAAAAGTGGCCAAAATTGCAATTTTTGCCAAATGGGCCCAACTTTTTGTGCTTGCATTAAGTTTGTAACATGATCCACGACCCATGATCCTTCCCACTTGCCTTTATTTTATTTTTGTCATTTATTTTGATTTTTATTTCATTTAAATCAAATAAAATCAATAATAAATAATGAAAATATCAAAAATCATTTAAACCTTGATATTTTGTACATATTTCAGGTCCATGAATAGCTGGCAATGAGATCAAATCGTGCAAGGCTTGTTTGGACAGAAAAAGATTGAATTATTCTTGTTTTGGAAAGATTTGATGCAAGGGTGAATCAAGGATCAAATCTTCATAATTGCAAGGATTTGATGCAAACTTGTAACCCTAATTGATTCTATGATATATATTGAACAAATCCAAAGCAAAAGCATAAGGGTTAGAGGCGTAAGAGAGCAGAATAAAAGTCACAAAAATCACCAAAAAGTGTTGAATCAAATTACAAGTTAGAGGATGATTTACACCATTCCAAGGCTAGCAATCGATTCCCAGCCTTCTCCTAAAGCTAACCTGATCATAGTCAAGCCTTGATTTACCCAGAATCCGTCTCCACAACTCTCACGGTTTGTTAATTTTTTCCAAAATCGTATCCGTTCATTCTTGCATCTTTATCATGTTTAAATGATATATTTGTAATCCTTATCATATTTGCAAGCTAACAGTACCGTTTAATTGCATTTTTGGAAGCCATACGTGTGGATGCCATTGTTAGGGTTTCTGAGATAGTTTTAGGGCTTTGCTACATAGGGAAAATTGGGCCACGATTGAGGTACCATGATGCTCGTGTGGTTGTCACGGGTTGATTGGTACCATTGTTATGTGTTTATCATGCTTGCAGTGAGTTTTGGAAAATCACAGGGTTGTACCTACGCCCTTTTGTCCGTAGGTAAAAGTCTCCAAACTTTTAGCAACGGAAGGAGGTAGAAGATGATGGCGTGGCCTGACTGGCCCGTTTGAAAATCCGCGCCTGTTTGATATATTAATTTGTTTTATCATTCTAATGTTTGATTGCTATCTTTTGTACAACAAGGCACATTAGCTCAGCTGGTCAGGAGGCGTTGGAAAAAGCCAAAGGGCCTGGGTTCGATACCCAGGTCCCCCATATTTGTTCAATGCAATTTTATTTTACATGATCTGGTGTTCCAGCTTCCAAGACGTCCACCATATGCCATCATCCTTCAACCAACAGATCTCCAATCAGCTAGATCCAAAGGCCATCTTTTGGAGGTTAACAATGCACCCTAGTCAAGCCAATGCATGGGATCATGGAAAGTCAAAACGGACCAAGGCTTATTGGGCCCAAAGTTGCTTTTGACACCCCCTTCTTGCCACTATCACCAGGCCCAATTCTTTTTTTTCTTTTATATATTTTCTTTTATTTATTTATTTTTGTTTAAATTGTCTTCTCACATAAAAACTAATTCTTTTTTTACAAAAAAACTCATAAAATCAATTTTCATCAAATTAGATTTAGGTTTTATTTTTATCAAGAAAAATTTAAAAATTAGATTAATTTAATTATAGGGTAATTTTAACCTTTTTGTAATAATTTAAAACAAATTAGAAATTAGGGTTTGTTTGATTTAATTTCTATTTTCTTTTCTTAAAATAATAAAAATATAAAAATAGGTAAAATTAATTACTTTTCTCAAATTAAATTAATTAGTCACTAGGTTTATATTTATTCATTAAAACCTTATTTTCTCAAAATAACCAAAAACAACAAAAAATTATTTTTCTTTCAATTAGGTTTAGACGGGGTCAAAACCCTAATTTTTTCTCGTTCTCATTTCATCGCGCGCGTTTATTTATTTTTACGATATTAATGTAACTGCTCATGGGATGTAATAGTTTAATTAGGATTTTTCTTTTATTTATCGTTTTACGGGTTTTTGGCTATGTAATTAATCCCCCTCCCCGAAGCCTTGTAATAGCGTAGTTTTATTTCTCGCATTTTAATTTTCGCAAATATTAACTGTTAGATGTATGATAATAGGATTGCATGACAAGAATGTATGTTAATTTTAAAATGGTTAGCGAACCCTAAATGTACAAAGATAATAACTGAAATCAAATCACTCGCACATACGCACTCCTAGGGTATACTCTCACTTTGGTTGCCTTCGATAAGCGATCATTAAGTATAGGATATTTTAGTGGTCTCCCTCTTGTCTAAACAAAGATCAAATGTCCCGTTCGGAAATGTTGCCTCGAAAAGGTTGCCTCGGAAATGTTGCCTCGGAAATGTTGCCTCAAATATGATCTTAAGAAACTAGGGTTATTACTAAGACGTCCTAACATTGCTTTAGTGATCGTACGTCCCTTTCGAATTGACCCTTACAACTCCAACGATAGCGCTACTTACTCCTTAATAGTAGGATAGTGCTGTCTAAAGGAAACAAGAATAGAAATAATCCTTTTTCAAGTAGGTAGATGCTATTAGGTACTTTCTCAAAATCATACTTTTCCACACTTACACTCTTTTCAAACAAAGTTTTCAAAAACACTTTGTAACACTCTTGAGGACTGATACAAGGGTTAAAACGAAGTAAAACAAAACTTTTCAAAACACACAAACACGGAAGCAAATTTTTTTTAAAATGATGAGCAAGTACCTAAGAGCCCATAGAAAACTACGGATAGAAAGGATGTTAATACCTTCCCTTTCTATAATCTACCCCCCATACTCAAAAATCTCGAAAAAGGAATTTTTCTGTGCTTTTTTCCTTTCCAGTTGGATAAAATAAAAGTCGGTGGCGACTCTCGCTTACCGCGACATTTTGCGAACACAAACGCAAAACGCAAACCAGCATTTTCCTAAAACATTCCGGTTCTGCCACCGTATCAAAAACCCCAACTCATCTATATAGTTGACATCAATATACCTTGTAACGGTAACTAAACTTTGATAAAAATTTTGGTACTGAGCTTCTTGATGTACCCCAGCTTCGCTGTTTATGAATACGATTCCGGAAAGGCCAGGCTCTCATCTTGGGTGTTGAACTCTTCGAGACATAATTGGATGCAAGGAAGGTGGAATGGGTTCAGTTACGAAATTGATAGAAGGTTGTGGATTTTGATATTTGTTTCTCAAGTGCTTAAATAACAGAAAAATATAAAATGTAGGGATTGTATTTTAATGGTGTTTAATGATAATTGTGGAAATAGAGGATGTGGAGCGGTCAGGGGTGAAGAAGATGGATAAAGGGTTTTAATGGGGTTTAACGATAGTGGAAGAAGATGAAAAGAATAAAATGAATCTGGTATCTGTTTTAAACAGATACATGGTGCTGGTTTTTAATATGTCCTGAGGGGAACAGAATGTGTGCCGAGCGGCACACTTCATAAGAGTCTGGAGGTCGTCACAGGATGTGTGGTGAATGACACAGTACAAAAATTCATAATTTCCAGAACTGTTAAAAATAAACATTACAGATTGATACGTTCAGGCACACAGAGATAACTTTATATCGGTACGAAGCAGAGTAATAGTGCAACGATAAAGCATAGTATAAATATGAATATCAGATGTAGTGCCAAACATTTGAATATAATCTGGAAACTGTAAATATTTCTAAATAATAGTCTGAGATCTAAAAATAGAAAGTAAACATAATGTAAACAGAAAAACAATAAAATCTAGAAATGTAACATGTCAAGCAATATCAGCCACTATGGTTAGCATTGAGAGCAGCAAAGTAGATATGCTGGAAGATGTGGTCCACCTTCCCCATCACTAAGTCTATAAAACCATGGAATTCGATGTGCAATTTAGTGACTTCTTCCTTTAAGCAGTTTAACTTTGTTTGCACAGCAAGTAAGACAGTATCGTGATCAACAGAGGGAGGTGCAGAGGCAACTGGCGCAATAGAAGCACGTGAAGGGGTAGGTGGATCGGTGGGTGGAAAATGGTGATAGAAAGGTGGCATTTTAGGATCTATTTCAGGGTCAGATAGAAAAGCATAATTGTGGTCGTAGGTTTGAGGTGTTTCAGGAGAAACGGGAGGGAAAGTTAGTTGTACTTCCAAATCAAAAATCCAGTTGTTTCAGTTATGAATACATGTTCTTGGATTTGGTAAGGGGAATAGTTGCATAACCTGGTTGTAGATTAGAAGTTCAAATTCACTGGGGCTAAGGTTTCTAATTATGTCGGTGTTAAAATAGAATTGTATATCCATTGGTTGGAATCTACCTAGTGGGTGGAGTATTAGAAGTGGTTGTCGCATTCCAGTAACATTTGCTATCATGGTCACTAGACCTCCCACTAAGATAGGTGCATGATCAGTTTGAGCAATACGGTCAAAATTGGCTATCATATAGGTAGCGGCATTAATGGGGCAGTTTCTGGAGGCACAATACATAATGAAGAGCTCATCTCTGGACACAGAAGAAATGTTTTGCGGTTTTCCGAAAAGGGTGTGGGCAAGGAACTTATGGAAGTAGCAGATAGCAGGGTTATGAATACTTTCAGAAAACATGTTATCATACTCGGGGTTGTTATCTTCGGATATACTATCCCAGAAGTATCCAAGTCCACGGTCCATAAGAAGGTCTTCTTGGGTACAGGTAAAAACATGTGGGCCGCTAGGAAATCCTAACAGGTTGGCAAGTTCACGGTTATTATAATGGTATTCTGTACCAAAGATTCTAAAGGTGGTTAGGCCTTTATTGAATCCTAAATAATGGTTAGGCAAAAAGACGAGTGAGCTTAGGAATTCTAAGGTCAGCTTTCTATAAGAATTAAATCTTCTTCTCAAAGGAGAAGTATCCCAACCTACTTAGTTTAGAAAAAAAATTACACTATCTCTAATACCTAAAGTGGTCATGGTAGGGCCATCAGGATAGAAAGTGATTTCCATTTATCTCGCAGCCAATGCCTCAAAACGCCTCCTCTGGGCTCTTCCTCTGAAAGCTATGTCCATGGTGTCAACTTCTTGCATCGTTAGTTAGTATGGTTAGATAAAAATTAAATCAGCCCGTAAGTAAGTTGATAATTAGGATTAAGTTAGTAGTGGTTAACGTTAGAGAACAATACTGCAAAACTACAATGAAAAGAAAAAGAAAGAAAAGCAAGAGAAAGTAAATAATGAAATTAGTAAATCAAAATAAAATACTAGAAAGTGGGTTGTCTCCCACCAAGCGCATTGTTTTATGTTGCAAGCTCGACATAATTTTAATAGGTGATTAAATATGGGAGTGAGCAAGGTAGCTCTGCGAGATGGAAACTAGTGGAATAGTCTTTGTTTTCTATACAATTATAGTGCTTCAAGCGCTGCCCGCTTATGATAAATGGTTCGCTAGATTTCCCTTTAATTTCAATAGCTTCACTCGAAAAAACCTTAGTTATTTCAAACGGACCGGACCACCTAGAATGAAGTTTTCTTTGGAACAGTTTAAGTCTAGAATTAAACAGGAGTACTACGTCGTCCTCATTGAACTCTTTCCTAGATATACGCTTGTCGTGCCAATTTTTTGTTCTTTCTTTATAGATCCTGGCATTTCAATAAGCATCTAGCCTAAGTTCGTCTAACTCATGTATGTCTAGAATTCTTTTTTCGCCTACGGCAGTGTAACTTAAGTTGAGGGTTTTGATGGCCCAATAGACTTTATGCTTAAGTTCTATCGGCAGATGACACAATTTTCCATATACTAGTTTAAATGCTGTTGTTCTTATGGGTGTCTTATAGGCTGTTCTATATGCCCATGGCACCTCGTGTAGTTTGGACGACCAATCTTTCCTAGAAGTGGAAACTGTTTTTTCTAAGATATGCTTAATCTCTCTATTGGAGACTTCTACTTGCCCACTTGTTTGGGGATGATATGGTGTTGCTACACGGTGTCGGACTCCATATTTCACTAATAGTTTTTCAAAGATTTTTGAAATGAAATGAGAACCACCATCACTGATGACAAGTCTTGGCACACCAAATCTGGGAAAAGTTATATTTTTAAAGAGCCTAATTACTACTCAACACTCGTGCGTAATTTGTTGGAAAAGCTACAACCTCAATCCATTTTGATATGTAATCTACAACAACGAATATGTATTTATTTCCAAAAGAGGATGGGAAAGGTCCCATGAAATTAATTCCCCACACATCAAAGACTTCTACTTCTAAAATTCCCTTTTGAGGCATTTCATCGCGTCTGGAGATGTTGCCAGTGTGTTGGCATCGGTCGCAATTTATGACTGTAATATGGACATCTTCCCATAAGTTCAGCCAATAGAGGCCAGCTTATAAAATTTTAGCGCAAGTCTTTGAAGTGCTTGCATGTCCAACACAGGGAGCAGCATGACAATGGGAAATCATGTTTTCTATATCAACTTCGGGGACACATCAACGAAAAATACCATTGGCGCCTCTCTTGAAAAGAAGAGGCTCATCCCAATAATAATGTTTAAGATCGTGAAAGAACTTCTTCTTTTGTTGATAGTTTAGATCTGGTGGAAGCACTCCAGCGGCCAAATGATTAACAAAGTCGGCGTTCCATGGCAATGTGTTCTTAGTGTAAACTGCTTTCGCGACTTCGTCAGTCTTAGTATTAAGAGTTACGGGGTATTCAATGGTGTTGTTTTCTAACTGGGCTATGAGTTGTTCGTAAGGGAAATTATCATTGATAGACACTTGTTCAGGCTTAATGCCTTCCATTATAGATAAGTGATCAACTACTACGTTTTCAATGTATTGTACCCCAAAATTTTCTCTCTCATTTCTCAAAGGATCAACCTGGACCCTCAAGTTTGCTTCCATCCAATTGCAAATCTGAAATTACAAATTTTCCAAGAGAATCATTCACAAGGGAAAAATGGTCATTTACATACCAAAGGAGTCAAACTATGACTTTTGAATCAAAAAATCAAGTTCCAAGAATCATATTTCATTAAGGCGTGAAATTGGTTCATCAAAAATAAAAAGTCAGAAGTTACTTTGAAAATCAAATTTTTCTAAACATTTAGAAAAATTTCTAAGTGTCTAGAGAATATGACACTTCAGAACTTTTGAGCCAGCCTCTATGCAAGTGCAGTCAGAAGTTGCAAACACGGTTCAGAACATGACGCTTTAATCAGAACATGCAGAAGCGCTTCTCTTTGGTCAGAACATAATGCTTCAATCAGAACATGCAGAAGCGTTGATCTTTGGTCAGAACATAATGCTTCAGTCAGAACGTGATTCTTCAGCACATGGAGGCTATGTTCAACGCTTTAGTTAGAAGATGCCCCTTCAGCATTTGGAGGTTACGTTTCTGATCTTCTGCAACCAGAACATCACCAAATCCCAAACCCTCGTTTAAGTAACCTGCTGCCCTGCTAGGGCACAGTCCTGCAACCAGCTGCCACAACGCTCCAAATTGTTGTTGACCCAGTCCACTCCTGCACTTTCTTAAACCCCATATTTGCATCAAATTGGAATATGAAAATTGTGACTAAAAAGCAATGGAACAGTATACCAAAACCAAAACCAAAACCTTTGTTCTTCCTTTTGAATCAAAGAGCTTGGCATTTCCTCTTCCGTTTCTCTTGCTGACTCAGAACATCCTAAGGCAGCAACTCAAAGCTCCAAGCACGCTCCAGCTTCAAGGTAAGTCTTCTTGACTTTGCTTGTTTTTTCGTTCTGAACATCATTAACATGTAAATATCATAGTATTAATGTTGTACATATCTTTGCTTAAGTAGAAAAAAATGTGGATCAGAACTTCTTGATTAGGGCTAAACTCAGATTTAGGATTAGAACTTCTATAAATTGTTGTGCTATTATCCTTCTGATTTTCTGTTTCATAAGAACTGAATAAATTGTTGATGTATTGATTAAGAGTTGAAATATGGCATAGAACTTTTGATGTTCACTCACAGCTTTAGCACAACACATAACTCCTGAGTTCTCCTCACTATTAATGCACACTAAACTTCTGATGTTCACTCACTGTTTTAACACTTAGAACTTCTGGTTTTCATGCGTTGATAACATGTTGAACTGTTGATTGTTCACTCACTGTTCTAACACACCATAGAACTTCTGAGTTCTCCTTACATGTCAAATACACTGAACTTCTGATTTTCATGCGCTGATAACATGTTGAACTGTTGATTGTTCGTTCACTGTCTTAGCACCATACAGAACTTCTAAGTTCTTCCTACTATTTTGACACGCACAGAGTTTTTGAGGTTTTCTCACTGTTCTAACATTCAGAAGTTCAGCACATAGCAATCCAGAACTTCTGTGTTTTTCCTCTAATGTGTCTTGCAGGACCTCAGAGTGTACCAACTCAGAGCTTCTGATACCCACTGACGTTTCCTGCTGAGTCACAGCGCTCTTGACTCCGGAACTTCTGATCCTTGTTATTTTGCTTGCAGCAGCACTGTTTCTATCTTTCATTTATTTTCTTTTTCATCATTTTAATATTAACTCTTTTTTTTATTAACATAAAAAAAACATAAAAATATTTTCCTTTTAATTTATTTCCTTAAGACCAAAAAACATTTTCTAAACAAGTTTGTTTCTTTCTTATATTGTACATTTCAATATGGTTGTAATAGTAACTTAGGACTTATTTTTACTTGCAATCCCCATTCGTACATATGTACCCCCATCCCCTAAATATTGTAATAGCGTAGAAGTCCATTTTCCGCAATTTACTATTTTCCTTATACTGTATAGTAATAAGGCGTGTATGGCAAGACTAAAACCAACAAATAGATCACCCTAATCAATACTAAATGTATGCAATCAAACACACTTGCACACACGCACCCTTAGGGTAATCTCACTTGTTGCCTATCGGAAAAATAGTCATGTCCCTCGAACATGGGCGTTTTAGCAAAAGACCCTCGATAAAAGATCGTAGTCCCTCGATGACCCTCGATGTTGCCTTCGGTAAACGATCTAGTCCCTAAAACGACATTGATAAAAAGTTCCATGGGTTGTCTTCTATGACTATACAAACGTCCCAATGCCCGTCCCTTCACATCCAACGGTGGGGCTTCTTACCAAATCAATGATAAGATAGCAACATCTAAAGGAGGAGGAAAAGCGCATTTAAGACCTTTTGAGTATGTAGATTCGCTCCTAGTTACTCGCTTGCTCACAACAAAAACATTTTATGCACTAACACTCTCACTTTGAAACATTTTCAAAAGATAAACACTTTGTACGCGTTCTTATAGAAACGAGAACCATTACAAAGAATACACCTTTTTCAAAATCACTTTCAAAAACACATTCCACAATCACATCTTTAAACTATTTTCGAAATAACACTTTGTACGCGTTCTTATAGAAACGAGAACCATTACAAAGACATTTTCAAAAATACTCTCAAAACACACACCACAAACACACTCAAACAAAAGCAAGTGATCTAGAGAGTAACTAAGAGCCCATGGAAAACCATGGATGAAAAGGGTGCTAATACCTTCCCTTTTCATAATCTACCCCCTGAACTCAAGAAACATCTCTAAAGGTCTTTCCTGTGCTTTTTCACCTTTCCTATTTGGATAAAAGAAAAGTCAGTGGTGACTCTTGCTAAACCGCAACATTTGCAAACACAAACGCAAAACACCTCAAGTCAGTTCTCCCACTGTATCACACAGTGCCTTTTTTGTCTTTGATTTCTAAATCAAACTCTTGTAGGAGTAGGATCCATCTGAGTAATCTTGGTTTGGCATCCTTTTTTCTTAAAAGGTATCTAATCGCATCATTATCAGTATAGATAATTATCTTTGCTCCTACTAGGTAAGAATGAAATTTATCTAAGGCGAAATCGACATCCAAAAGTTCCTTTTCGGTTGTGGCGTAGTTCATCTGTGTAGGATCTAAAGTTCTACTGGCATAATAGATTGCATGAAGCTTTTTATCTTTTCGTTGTCCTAAAACTGCGCCTACAACATAGTCGCTAGCATCACACATGATTTCGAAAGGTAATCTCCAATCAGGTGGTTGCATAATAGGTGCGATAATAAGAGCTATTTTTAATTATTCTAATGCTTTTAAGCATTTGTCGTCGAAATTGAATTCAACGTCTTTCATTAACAGGTCAGTTAGCGGTTTGGTAATTTTAGAGAAATCTTTAATGAATGTCGGTAGAAAACGGTGTGTCCTAAGAAACTTCATATTTCTCTTACATTTTCGGAGGTTGAAGATTTTCTATAACTTCTATTTTATCTTTGTAAACCTCAATTCCTTTGTCAAATACTATGTGTCCAAGTACGGTTTTTTCGGGCCATGAAATGACATTTTCCTAATTTAATACGAGATTAACTTTCACGCATTGTTCAAGTACCATTTCTAAGTTTGATAAGCATCCTTCAAAGCTTTTCCCACAAACAGAGAAATCATCCATAAATACTTCCATGGTGTCGTCTATAAAATCAGGGAAAATTAACATCATGCACCTTTGGAATGTTGCAGGAGCATTGCATAGTCCAAATGACATTCATCTATAGGCAAATGTACCATAAGGACGGGTGAATGTAGTCTTTTCTTGATCTTCGGGGTGTATGGGGATTTGGAAAAATTCTGAATAACCATCCAGATATCAAAAATGGGAATGCTCTGCTAGTCGTTCGAGCATTTGATCAATGAAAGGTAAAGGAAAATGATCATTTCGAGTGGCATTGTTTAACTTCTTATAGTCAATGCACATTCTCCATCCGGTTTGAGTATATTGTGCTACTGATTCAACTTTTGCATTGCTGACAACTGTAACACCTCCTTTCTTTGGTACAACGTGTACTGGGCTAACCATTTACTGTCGGATATCGAATATATGATTCATACTTCTAATAACTTTTGTACTTCTTTCTTATCTACATCACTCAGAAATGGGTTTATTCTTATTTGGTGTTCTCTTGAGGTCTTGCGGTCTTCCTCAAGCATAATGCGATGCATGCAAATTGAGGAGCTTATTCCTTTTAGATCAGAGATGTTATAGCCTAAAGCGGTCGGGTATTTCCTTAAGACATGTAGTAATTTTTCTGTTTCTAGTTGTCCTAAATTTGCGTTAACTATGACGGGTTGTTCGAGTTTTGTGCCTAAGAATTCATATCTTAGATTTTTTGGTAATGTTTTAAGTTCGACAGCTGGTTTCCTTAAGCAAGGCATAGGGTCAGGAGTTAGCGCGACACATTCACTTAGATTGTCATCTTTGTATTCATCACACCAATTATCATCTTCAAGGATTGGAGGTATTGGAATTTTTAAAGCTTCTGAATATTTGGTATGTTGTTTCTCCATTTCCTTAACACATTCATCAGTGACGTCTAAGAAACAACATAAATCATCTATAGTTGGTGCTTTAAAGAATTGTGAGAGGATGAATTCGACTTTTTCTTCGCCAACCTCAAATGTGAGTTTACCACTTTTCACATCTATTATGGCTCCAGCGGTGGCGAGGAATGGTCTTCCTAATATAATAGGGATGTTGGAGTCTTCCGTGATATCCATAATAATGAAGTCGGTGGGGATATAAAATTGTCCAATACGTACAGGAACATTTTCGAGCATTCCTAAAGGAAACTTCGCTGAATGATCAGCTAGTTGTACGGACATTCTTGTCGGTCGCAATTCTCCCATATTTATTCTTTTGCAAATCGATAAAGGCATTAGACTTATACTGGCTCCTAAATCGCATAGAGTTTTGTCTATGAAGAACTTTCCAATTACACATGGTATGGAAAAACTACCAGCGTCTTTCAGCTTAGGGGGCATGTTATTTTGGATTATAGCGCTACATTATGCAGTAGGCATAACAGTTTCATTGTCCTTGAGCTTTTTCTTTATTAGATAGAATTTCTTTAAGGAATTTAGCTTAGAAGTGCATTTACGTGATTGCTTCTGTAAAAGTATAGTGATATTTAGTTGTTTCAGAAGTTCAACGAATTTCTTAAATTGGCCTATATTTTTAGATTTAGCTAACCATTGAGGGTATGGTATCGGTGGTTTGTATGATGGCGGAGGTACGTAGGGTTTTTATTTCTCTTCTACCTCTGCGCTTTCATCTCCCTTCTCATCTTCTTTTGGCCTATATTCCTTCTCAGTTGGTTTACCAGTGCTCTGGTACATGGTTGGACTTTTGATTCTTGGGTCAGTTGGTCCTTCTACTTCCGTTCCACTTCGAAGTGTTATTGCATTAGCATGACCTTTCGGATTTTGTTGTGGTTGGCCAAGAAAAGTGCCAGCTGGAGCAGCTGTAGTCACTTGTTGTTAATCCACTTGAGATATTTGTATTTCAAGCATTTTGTTATGAGTGGGAAGGGCATCAACTTTGTTTGATAGTTGCTTTATTTGTTCACTAGTGTGTATGTTTTGATTTAGAAAATCTTTGTTTTGTTGAGCTTGAGTGGCTACGAAGTTTTCTATCATGATTTCTATATTGGATTTCCTAGGAACATTTGGAGTAATTTGTGCGGCTTTCTGGTATCCTGGTGGTGTACTAGGAGCTTGCCCAGGTGCATATAATGCATTGTTATTCTTGTACGAAAAGTTTGGATGATTTTTTTCAGGTAGGATTATAGGTATTCCCATATGGGTTTCCTTGAGCATAATTCACTTGATCAACTGGTACTCCTGTTAAAAGTGGACATTCAGGCACAGCATGTGCGTGAAGTTCGCATAAATCGTAGGTTGGAGCTACTGCAGCCACGGTGGTTGCGGGAGTTATGGTCAAGTTTTTTATCTTTTGGATAAGAGTTTCTACCTTAGCATTAAATTGGTCTAAACTACTAACTTCGTACATATCACCTTTCGTCTGAGGTTTCTCCATAATGGTTATATCGCTTTCCCACTGGTAATGGTTTAGAGCCATACTTTCAATAAGTTGATAAGCGTCATGATAAGGTTTATCCATCAGTGTGTTGCCAGCTGCAGCGTCAATCGTTAGTCTTGTGTTGCACAAGAGACCATTGTAAAAGGTGAAGATGATCAGTCATTCTTCTAGACCATGATGTGGACAAAGTCGTAACATGTCTTTGTATCTTTCCCATGCTTCAAAGAGAGATTCACTTTCCTTTTTTTTAAAACCATTGATATTGGCTCTTAGCATAGCCGTCTTACTTGGCGGAAATTATCGTGCTAGGAAAACTTTCTTCAACTCATTCCATGTGGTAACAGAGTTGTATGGTAGAGACTGGAGCCAAGCTCTAGCTATATCTCGCAATGAAAAGGGGAAAAGACAAAGTCTTATTGCTTCGGGGCTAATGCCATTTGCTTTTATTGTGTCTGTGTACTGCACAAACACGGATAAATATAGGTTCGGGTCGTCCGTAGGACATCCTGAAAACAGATTTTGTTGGACAACTTGTAATAATGAAGGTTTCAACTCAAAATCGTTCTGAGCAATAGCGGAGTCAACAATGTTATTGTAAGGTTCATCTTACAATGGGGCAGCATAATCCTTCATAGGACAATTTTGGGGTCCTTCGACCATTCTTGGTTCAAGAAGAGATAAATCGGGAAGATTGAATTCGGGAAGATTATACTTAACTTGGTATTCTCTAATTCGCATCTTATACTAACAAAATGCTCGACCTCTTCGATTGGTTGCTCTAATTCTTCTCCTTCAGAGCGAGTGCTTGGCATACAATCAATGGATAAAAAGGAAATAAAATTGGTTGCCTTAGTCTATACTGCGTAACAAAGGATTCACAATATCGACTAAATTATTCCCCGGCAACAGCGCCAAAAACTTGATCGCGACTTTAAGAGTCTATCAGATGTATTAACTGCAAGTGCATAGTTTAATCGCGCAGCTTTAAAAGATATCGAACCCACAGGGACTGGTTATCAAATTACTGCTATCTAAAGCTACTGTGTAAAGTTAAGGCTAATAATAAATCTTAGGTTTTGGGTTAGACAAAAATAAGCTTAGACTTAATTGAAATATTTAATAACGGGACACCGGTACGTAATAGTCTGACTTCGGGAATTCAGTAATTCATTGGCATAGCTTTGAGTATTCAAAACACTATTCAGTAGAAACTATCAAGTTAAAAACCTTTATCTCACACTCTCGTGATTGTTGATTCAGATTATACAATTAAACTTAAATGCTTCCTCTTGCTGTCTCATTTAAAATCCAAAGATACTTTTTGAAAACAAATAGAGTCTAATTAATGATAAACCGCTCTCGTTGTATTTAAAACCAATGTTTGATGACCACTATTCGGTTAAAAATTCACACTCTCATGATTATTAATTTTAGTCTTCGTTTGTCTCTTACTCTCGTAACAAAACAATTTATATTAAAAATGGAAACCAAACCAGAAAATTATTTTTATAAAATGTTTGTGCCAATTTATTACCGAATACCTTTGGTTTGTGACCTTACATACTGGTATCGGGGAAATTAGTCGGACATATTATTAATCGTGAACACAGAATACCAACAAACATATAATGATTCAGGCATGAATAATAAATAAAGAACAATAGTACAATTAAATTAAAAACCTGGAATTAAATAATTAAAATAGAACTTCTGCAACTTTTTAAATACTGGTAGCAATCCTCCACAATATTCCGACAGGATTTACTTCCGGAAAACTAACTTGAATGTAGAACAAAAATATAAAACTAAAAACAAAGTTCAGGAGGCTATGAAAAGAAACTAATGTTGCAATAGCTTTCCGGTGTAGAAAACTATTGTTGTTTAGGTGAAGGTTTTATCTGCTTAAGTTCTAAACAAAGCTCTGAACTGTTGAAACTGGAATAATTGCGTGAAAGAAAACGAAAATGCAAAATAATGTAACCAAAAACGAGATAGCAGAGACCAGCGAGAGAGAGAGAGAGAGAGAGAGAGAGAGAGAGAGAGAGAGAGAGAGAGAGAGAGGGAGAGAGAGTCTAGAGTTGTAAATTGTCCTTCATTTTATAGTGCTTTAATGTAACAAAACTTCTTGAGAAAATCTAGGAGTGTGACTCCATACTTTGAAAAATCCGTACGTGGAGAAATACCATGAGAAAATCATGCAGGTCGTTGGCACTAGCAATGTGGAGAATCATGAAGAAATCTCCGCGTGTCAAACAAAACAGAAAATAGGTTGTGCCGAGTGCCATGCAATATGTGACGTGGGGCACACATATTTCCACCTTGTGCATATCAGAATGGTTTGTGTACCAAGGGACACCCAATTTCAACTTGTGTCAGGCGGAATGGAAGGTGTGACGATCGTCACAGCCTTCTGATATGAATTCTTCAGCTATTTTTGCTGTTTTTCTAATTTTGAGTCCGTTTCTTTTCCATTTCTTCTCCTTTTTCTAATGTAGGCCATGGATGAAATAATTACCTGAAACACACTTGAAATGCCAACATAATGCATTATAATTGAGATGAAACGGTAACTTTATTTATGCAAATCGGGCCAAATATGCTATGTATTTTCGCGTTATTAATCTTATTCATTCATAACGTAACATCAGAACGAAAAAAAATCCATAAAATTATCTCATATTGTTTTCAAATCATTTTTATTGAGTAGAAATTTTTTAGCTTTTCGTAGTTTCGAACGGCGCGTCAAATGGACACCTGAGTCAAAAGTTATTGACTTTCAAAGTTTTCTAAGAATCCTGCCAGCTACAATGGTAACCGGTTACCCATTTATGGTAATCGGTTACTGCAAGTCAGTAACTCTGTTTTTCTAAAATTCCTCGCGGTAACTGGTTACACACTTATGGAAACCGGTTACTGCAAAGTTAGTAGCCTCTGTTTTCCAACTTTTTATATGGTAACTGGTTACCATATCTGGGTAACAGGTTACCCTGCGATAGAAGAGAAAGTACTGCAAGTTTTCCAGTTACGATTTCTCTCATTCCAAGACCCAAAATTCTCAATTTTCCATCAAATTTTATCTTTTAAGTATGCTAATTACTCACCAACATTTTTCTATCAATTATAACCAATTCATATCATCCAATTCACCAAAAATACACCAAAAGCATCAAAAATCCATCAATGGGATAAAAACCTTAAAACAACCAAATAAGGAGAAATCAAGAGTATACAACCATGGGACTTAAATCCTACCATACCCCATCATTAGGCAACCCATTATAGAGTTATAATCCCCCCATATCTTAGATTGGTGGTGATTCTTGAATCCTACTGTGAATATTCTTGCCCTAGCCTCCTAGTGCTCTTTCTCCTCTTCTCTCTTCTACACTTCTTTTCTGTTTCTACGATCTAAATCTATTTCTCTTCTTCTTACTCTAATATATCCCAAATAATTTATAACCCTTCTAACTTAATTAATCAATTAATTATTATTATAAAATAATAATAATAATCCTAATTTGATAATAGAATAATACTAGTAACACATATTATACTACACACCCCTATGTTTCTATACGTTTAGACATACACCCCCATAACCACAAAAAAGGCATCTCACTACATTATAAAATACACCAATTCATTTAAATACACCACACTACCTTATTATTTAATTTTAAAAAATCTAATTAAATCGGGATGTTACAACTCTTTCCCACTTAGAATATTTTCATCCTCGAAAATTACTTGAGGCAAATAACTCTGGATAAGCCTCCCGCATCTTGCTCTCTAACTCCCACGTCGCATTCTCTCTAGCAGCTCCTCCCCAAACCACTTTCACAAGGGTGATCTCTTTGCCTCTTAACTTATTTATCTCACTATCCTCGATCCTCACATGTACGGCCTCAACAGTAAGATTATCCCACACTTGTATATCCTCTACCGGAATCACATGAGACGGATCTAAAATATATCTTCGCAGTTGAGACACATGGAACACATCGTGCAAAATAGACAGGTTGAGTGGCAGGGCCACCCTATAAGCAACATTTCCCATCTTCTCTAAAATCTTATACGGACCAATAAACCGAGAAGTCTTTTTTTTTTACTTTAGAGCACGGCCTACATCCGTTACCGATGATACTCTCAAGAATACATTCTCTATAGTCTCTCTTGAAACTCAAGATCCTTCCTCCTTCTATCATGGTAACTCTTTTGCCTACTCTGCTAAGCTTTCATTTTCTCATGAATTATCCTTACTTTCTCCGTAGTCTCTCTCACCATCTCGGGTCCGAGAACCACACATTCTCCCGATTCATACCAACACAGGTGTCCTGCACCTCCGACCATACAGTGCCTCGAAAGGTGCCAACTAATACTAGCATAGTAACTATTGTTATAGGTGAACTCAATCAAATGAAGAAAACTATCTCATGTACCTCCTTGCTCAAGAACATAAGCCCTCAACAAATCCTCAAGCGACTGAATAGTCCTCTCTGTCTGGCAATCTGTCTGTGGATGATATGCATAAATCAATTTCAGCTTCGACCCCAATGTGTCCTGCAAACTCTTCGAAAAAGAAGAAGTAAATCTCGGATCTCTATCTAACACAACGATGGACGAAACATCGTGTAGCTTCACGATCACGCGGAGATAAATCTCTGCCAACTTCGGTACAAAAAAATTGATACTAATTAGAATGAAATGAGCTGATTTTGTTAACCTGTCAACAATCACCCAAATTGCATTGTGCCCCCTTGGAGTACTTGGCAGCCCCGTCACAAAGTCCATTGATATACTATCCCACTTCCATTCTGGAACATCTAAAGATTTCAACAGCCCCGCAGATTTCTGATGTTCAACCTTCGATTTCTGACAAGTCAAACATGGATACACAAACTGTGCCACATCTCATTTCAACCCGGACCACCAAAACAATTTCTTCAAGTCGTGGTACATCTTGGTAGATCCCGGATGAATACTTAAACTACTCCTATGGCCTTCCTCCAGAATCATATTTCTCATCCCCGCATTATCAGGAATACAAATTTTGTCACGGAATCTCAACACACCTTGGGCATCTACTTTAAAGTCATTGTCTTCAGATTTCTCATTCGTAACCATTAAGTCTACCAATTTCATATCTAGTTTCTGAGTTTCTCTAATATCATCTAAGAAATCATTGTTAATTTTCAACATTCTCAACATAACACTTTGTGGTGTCACTTCATAGACTAAACCCATGTTTCTGAATTGTTCAATTAACTCTAGTTCTCTAACCATCATAGCAGACATATGTAAATTTTTTTGGCTCAAAGCATCGGCTATAACATTAGCTTTACCCGGATGATAATTCAAGCCAAAGTCATAGTCCTTCAACAATTCTAACCACCTCATTTGCCTCATATTTAGTTCCTTTTGACCAAACAAATACTTTAAACTCTTATGATCGCTGTGATCGGTGGGAATGAGAACTGACTGTTTTGGAATGCTGGTTCGCGTTTGCGTTTATTTTCGCAAGATGTCGCGGTAAGCAAGAGTCGTCACTGTCTTTTATTTTATCCAACAAGGAAAGGACAAAAGCATAGAAAAATTCCTTTTCGAGATGTTTCTCGGGTTCGGGAGGTAGATTATAGAAAGGGGAGGTATTAGCACCCTTTCTATCCGTGGTTATCCACGGGCTCTTAGGTACTTGCTCATTGTGTTTTCAAAAAGTTTTGCTTTTCTTGTGTTCGTAGGTTTTGAAAAGAGTTTTGTTTGAAAACTTCGATTTAACTCTTGTTTCTGTCCTCAATAGTGTATGAAGTGTTGTTGAAAACTTTGTTTGAAAAGTGTAAGTGCGAAAAATTTGTTTTGTTTTGAAAGAGCAAGTACCTAAGAACCTCTACCTACTCAAAAGGAATTAAACTGTGTAAATGTCCCTTTAGGCAATGCCATCCCACTATGAAGGAGTAGGTAGCATCGTCGTTGGAGTTCTCGGGTCAATTCGATTTTAGGGACGAGTGGTCACTAAAGCAACGTTAGGACGCCTTAGCGGTAACCCTAATGTCTTAGATCATTTTTATCTGAGGCAACCGTTTCGAGGCAACTTATGATCTTTGGACAAGAGGGAGACCTCTAAAACTTCCTATACTCAATGACCATGTTCGAGGAAACCAAGTGAGGCGTACCCTAGGAGTGGCATGTGCAAGTGTGTCAATTTTCAGTTATGTTATCTTTGTACATGTTATGGTGAGCTACGGTTGATTTTAAGTTAAGATAGATCTTGTCATGCATAGCCTATTATTCATACATCTAGCAGTTAATGGTTGCGGAAAATAAATCTAAGCTATTACAAGGCGTCGGGTATTTACATCGCCAAAAACAAACCCTTGAAAAAGTAAAATGCGGAAAATTAAATGTCCTAATTAACTATTACAAACTGTGAGCAGTTACATAATAAAATAATAAAATTAAATGCAAAAATAAAGAACCCAAATTAGGGTTTGCCGCCTTGACTAGTCATGAAGAAGTTAGACAGAAACGGTGCGCAAAAATTATGTACAAGCGCGAATCGAGTTTTAGGTCAAAAATTAAGCTATACGAGAAAAATCGAGAAATATCGAAAATTCAACCGAAACAGCATGAGTTTTAAATTAGAATGATCCTAATGAATTTATCTAATTTTTCGTGAAAGAACGGACTGAATCAGATAATCGGTTTGAGAGTTATGAATTTAATCGTGAATTAACCTAATTAAAACTAAATTATTTAATTACTAAATACCCTAATTAAATTAAATTATACTAAGTGAATTTGATTAATTTTAATGGTGTAATTAGATGGGAATGAAAAAGTGATTAAAAAAAATTAACCTAAGTTCATTGTAGATTAAACCTAATTAATTAATATAATTAACCTAATTATTACTAATTTATTATTAATTAAAAATAATTAAGAAAAAAGAAAGGAAAACTGAAGGAAATATGAAAAAAATAGATTTTGCACCTGCCTGGGTTCGAACCCAGGTCCTTGAGGTCCCCACGTTGCACCCTAACCACTGGGGTAACGTGTTTGTGATGTTGCTTTTCCCAACCTCAGAGAACAACAATGAATCGTGGCCTTCCCTTGTCAAAATCGCGCGCAATTCAAACACACGAACCAGATGACAACACGTCATCATCTTCAACCTTGGTCCTGCACAAATAGAATCAGATAGCGGGGGTTTTTAACCTCCTCTATCTCCTGCACGAAAAATAGCGAATAGACACAGAGCAAAAAGAAATATTTCGCGAGGTATGTGTTGGAATCGTCTTGGTCTCACGGATTCAACCATGTATCCTATTGGTTCCAATTCTTAATGGTTTGGAAAGCCCTATTTGAAAGCTTGAAAACCCTAGAAACTCAATCATGGCATCTCTCGGTTTAGGGCATTATGGTTCAATTAATTCATTCCATTAGCTTTGTATAACCTCTAGCAACGCAAATCAATCACAAAAACATGTCAAATGCATATGAATTAAGAGATACGATTTTGAATTAGAAGTGAAAACCGTGAGATGGTGTTTCGTGATTCCTTGAGCTTTGGTTCTTGAATTTGATTGCAAATCACTCCTTGTACCTCCTACAATGTGTTTGGATGGACAAGGCACCTTGAATTGGCCTCTACGTATGATTTCAGTTTCAAGGTTTTTCAAGCTTTTTTCCAAGTTTGGTCTGACCGTTTTAACAGAGCTTTGTGCGTATATTAGGTTTGTGAGGCTTGCTTGCATATAAGGGAATCATTCTAGGTCAAAACATGGGCCAATATCCTTGTGTATTGAAGAATTAGGATTTGATTGACCACCATTGATAAGCTTTCCAAAATTGAATCAAATCTGAGATTTTGTGCATGTTTTGACTTGGCACGAATTGGATTAAGTTGCACATGATATTTGCAAGCTGTACAAATCACAAAGATCCCTTTTACATCAATTTTTGGATTTTATTTGATTTAATATTGATTAATAATGAATTAAATCAATAAAAATGAAATAAAATAGAAAAATAAATGTTTGGTCATGAAATTAAGTATGGGACACGTGTGTGGCATGAAAAGACTAAATCAAGTGGGAAAAAGTGGGCCCTTTTGTCAAAAATTGGAGTTTTAAGGATAGTTGACTTTTGGCAATTTTGGAAAAATGCCCAACTTCAACAATTCATAACTTCTTCAATTTTGAACTTTTGGAGGTGTTCTTGGACTTTTTAGAAACCTTGAGATGTCCTCTAATCAACCCTTTTGGTCGCATCTCATTTTGATGTTCCATTCTCAAGTTATAAGCTTTGGAAAAAAAAGGTGTTTTTGTTGACTTTCAAAAATGACCTATAATGTCCAAATTTGTAACTTTTTGTGAGAGCATTTCTTGATCTTGGGGTGTGAATATGGATTGTAGGAAATTGCATCCTATTAAAAATGAGCTTTTGATGGGTCATTTCTCACAAAGTATGAGAAAGTTATGCTTGGTCAAAGTTGAGTTGACTTTTCCTACAAACCCTAATTTAGCAACTTTTGAATCTTGATGAATTTTGAGCAATCCTTGATGAATCATGATCAACCCTTGATCAAATGATTAATTATCCTTAAAAATGAGAATGTTGACAAAAAATCTGGAGGTTTGACTATATTTAGGTCACAGTTGACTTTTGCCCTAGCACAGTCAATTTTTGGGTCTCTTGAGCAATTGACTGACCAAAATTCCTCTGGAAGGCTTGAAATTTGACATGGATGGACTTAAGAACATATTAAGACATTGGGAAGCACTTGAGGCCATTTGGATGTAAGGAACTTGATGCAACACAAAACCCTAATTTTGAATTGACTGCCCTAGGAGGTGATTTGACTGTACAACCCTTGAGCCATTTTGAGCAATTTGAAGATCATTCTTGACAAATATTGAGGAAAATGGGAGGGAAAATTTTGGGGTACAACAGTTGTCCCTGTTCAATTTTCTTAAACCTGAGGATATAGATTGGCTTTCGAGCCTTTCGTGATCCGAAGGTGGAAGATAATTGAACACTAAAGTGCCCAGAAATTTGCACTCGCATGATGTAGTATCAGCATTGTGATATCAGGAATGGGCTTACAGATTCCATTTGGAGATTGTTGGTAGGAGGATGGGCTTATAGATGCCATCTGGAGATTGTTTGTTGAATTGTAATTTTGTAAGTTGAAAGAAGGAACCTGTGTAGGGTTGCCTGATGATGAGTCCGTGTAAAACTGCATTTTGGAAGGAAGGAAACCTTTGTAGGGTTGACTGATGATGAGTCCGTGTGAAACTGCATCTTGGAAGGAAGGGAACCTGTGTAGGGTTGACTGATGATGAGTCCGGGTGAAACTGCATCTTGGAACCGGGAAGAAACCTAGGTAAGGTTGCTTTGCAAGGAGTTTGGGTAAAACTACGTCGGGAAATTGTAAGGAGGAACCTGGGTAAGGTTACTTCGGGATAAGTTTGTGTAAAACCTCTGGAGGAACCTGGGTAAAGTTACTTTTATGATGAGTTCGTGTAAAACTTTTGGAGGAGAAGGAACCGGTGTAGGGTTGCCTGATGATGAGTCCGTGTGAAACTTCATCTGAAAGAGAAGGAACCGGTGTAGGGTTGCCTGATGATGAGTCCGTGTGAAACTTCATTTGAAAGAGAGAAGGAACCGGTGTAGGGTTGCTTCATGATGGTCAAGTAGATAATTGTCCTGTCTGGTTTCAGGTATTAACCTATAATCAGTCGTCCACAGATATTTTCCCTGGCTTGCTACAGGTATTAAACTGGGACTTGAAAAGGTTGGTCAAGGAGATAGTTGTCCTGGCTGGTTACAGGTATTGATCTCTGACCTGAGAAAGAAAAAAAGTTTTCCTGGCTTGTTACAGGTATTAATTTTCAATCTCTTCGTGTAGATAATTTTTCCTGGCTTGTTACAGGTATTAACCTACAATCAGTCATCCACAGAATTTTCCTGGCTTGTTACAGGTATTAATCTGGAACTTGAAAAGGTTGGCCGATGAGATAGTTGTCCTGGCTGGTTACAGGTATTGATCTCTGACCTGAGAAAGAAAAATAGTTTTCCTGGCTTGTTACAGGTATTGATCTTCAATCTCTTCATGTAGATAATTTCCTGGATGGTTTCAGGTATGAACCTACAATCAGTCGTCCACAGAATTTTCCTGGCTTGTTACAGGTATTAAACTGGGACTTGAAAAGGTTTGGTCAAGGAGATATATGTCCTGGCTGGTTTCAGGTATTAATCTCTGACCTGAGAAAGAAAGTCTTCCTGGCTTGTTACAGGTATTGATCTTCAATCTCTTCATGTAGATAATTTCCTAGCTGGTTTCAGGTATTAACCTACAATCAGTCGTCCACAGAATTTTCCTGGCTTGTTACAGGTATTAAACTGGGACTTGAAAAGGTTTGGTCAAGGAGATATCTGTCCTGGCTGGTTTCAGGTATTAATCTCTGACCTGAGAAAGAAAGTCTTCCTGGCTTGTTACAGGTATTGATCTTCAATCTCTTCATGTAGATAATTTCCTGGCTGGTTTCAGGTATTAACCTACAATCAGTCGTCCACAGAATTTTCCTGGCTTGTTACAGGTATTAAACTGGGACTTGAAAAGGTTTGGTCAAGGAGATATCTTTCCAGGCTGGTTTCAGGTATTAATCTCAGACCTGAGAAAGAAAGTCTTCCTGGCCTTTTACAGGTATTGATCTTCAATCTCTTCATGTAGATAATTTCCTGGCTGGTTTCAGGTATTAACCTACAATCAGTCGTCCACAGAATTTTCCTGGCTTGTTACAGGTATTAAACTGGGACTTGAAAAGGTTGATGGTAGCCATATTTTGATTGACCTTTTCCTGAAAAAGGTAAAACGTTAGCTGTATGCAATGTCATGATGTATGAAATGCATGATGTCATGATGTTCTCAAAATAAATGAGATCGTGTCGTATGCACTTTGTCATGTATGTAAATAGGAGGTATGAAGTGTGAAATGTTTATGAATGTATTTTCGTCTGGGAAATTAAATCCCGAAGCTGCTGGAGAATAGAATTGAGTTCTTCGTTTCCGCTGGGGATGATGAACGAAGATGATTGTGAGAATAAACCTGCAGGAGAAAAGAACTCTGTTGGGGAATAAACATGGTGAAAATATTACTCTGCGGGGAATTACTCTGTGGGAAGAGATGCTTTGATGATATTTTAACGATAACTCCGCTGGGGATTCTGTTGATAAGCTCTGTTGGGGATTTTGATGATGAACTCCGCTGGGGATAGAAAGAACTTCGCTGGGGATGATCTTTCAGTTGCAACTTGCTGAGGATAACCCAGTTAGACTCTTGTGGGGATAACCTCTGAATTTGGATGAGGAGATGCATTTGTATTCTGCAGGGGACAAGCTTCCAGAATCTATTGGGGAAGATGATTCAATTCTCTATTGGGGAAACTTTTTTTTAGACTGCGCTGGGGAAATGGCTCCACTGGGGGTATCTTGTATTCCGCTGGGAACATTCTTATATTTTGTTGAGGAATATTAAGACTGTCAGGGATGCTCTTTACGCTTGTTGGGGAATATCTTTATACTCCGCTGGGGAATATTAAGACCTTCTGGGAATACCTAGCCTTTTCGGGACTGACGGTAGACTAACTCTGCTTGGGGGAGAGTATTGTTGATTCGTCCATGGTTGCAGGTCTCAGTGGGGAGAGCTTCCATTACTATCTTACTCTGCGGGGAGTGAAGGTATCTTCGTCATACTCTTCAACTGAATCTACCTTGTACCTGAAGGACAGAGCAGCCTGTACAGTTCGGACAATTCTTATTGCCCCAGTTTCTATTGGAGAAGAAGGCCTATGAGGTGCTTGATAACTGCCGATTGACAAATCTTCTTCTGGTAGGCAAGTGACGAGATGACGGGACATAGTCGTACGCTTTGATCCCTAATTTTTTCCTGGACCGCCCTTTCGGGTTTTTAGTCCATCGGGATACCCTTTTTTTTACCCAAGCCGCCTTTTCAGGTTTTCAACTTGCCGGGTGTACAGATTTTTCATTTTCATCCCTCATTTTTGCCCGAACCCTTTTGGTTCGCCGGGAAGCCCTTATTTTTTCCTAGGCTAGTCGACCTAGCGGGTCTTTGATTATGCGTACTATTTTTTTGACCATGTCCACGCTCTCAGAGTGTAGGGAGTTGTCACTGTCAGTAGTGTTGTGTTGCCATACTACCAGAAGATGTTTGATCGTGCAAGATTCGTCGCTGGAATTCATGTCCAATGCCCCAAGTGATTCAGACGGAGATCTGCCCCTGGCTATTTGGCATCTTGAGAGATTCCTTGAATCTTGACTTGACTGCCCCAGATGATGGACAATGGTTATGTCTGCCCCTTAGTTGGAAGTGTTTTTTCCACTTGAGGTGACTCTTTTTATTGAGAAGGTTTTTTGTTCACTAGATATTCGTCGTGCAAATTTCTCTGCTGTTTGAACAAATAGCCATATGCAAACAATGTTATTTTAAGAATGCAAAGCTTATGTCTGTCTTGAAGTTTTTTTTTTGAAAATGCAGTTTTCAATAAAACAAGTGAATTTTTGTAAAATGTGATGTCAACTCAGGATTTTACAGCAAGCCCTACAGGAGTCAGGATACCTTTTGTAACAGTATGCTTTTGAATTGACCCATGCTTCAGCTAGGACTTTTAAGGGTTATAACGTGGCCTGGTTCACGGTTTAAGAAACAAAGGATAAAGGCTCAAATTTTATTTGTATCCACCCGTTCTTCGTGATGTTCTTCGATCCTAAACTCAGCTAATCGTGCATTAGATCTTGTTTGAGTCTTTGCTCTGATATTCTGGTGATGGTTCGGATATTGACAATTTACTTTGAACAGGCAGTCATTTTTATAAGAGTTTGCAGGACCTCTTTCTTTTTTATTTTATTATCCCTGTCTTTTTGCCTGAACTGTTTCTTTTGTGATTACAGTCAGCGGGATGCCCCAGTTTTTTGTAAGTCTCCTTCATAGGTTTTGACTTATTGAGCTTTTATTTTGAGGGACAATGACTGCCTGTCCTTACGATTATACGGAACCATCACCGTCTTTTGTCTCGGAAGGACTTCTTTGATGCCATTCATTGTGCACCTGGATCAACTGAGAAAACTACCCTGCCCCAGGTTATAATTAAGGGTTTTAATTTGTGAAAAGAAAAAACTCCAACTTCTTTGGCTCGAAGGGGTTGACGAGGGATTATCTTCCTTATAACTCCACTGTTTAGGATTTGAAACAATTCATGTACTTCATCAGCGGGGTCTGTTCAAAAGCATAATGTAAAGATCGTGGTAACATTTTCGCCATCCTCCCTCAAAAGGCTTAGAATTTTTTTAATCCAGAGTTTGAACATCACAAAAAGGAAATATGAAGCAATTTTAAGCATAGTGAAAACAATTAATTCAAAACAGACACATGTAATGCATTAATGAAATAAAAGAGTTTGACATGATAATTGTTTGAATAAGCAAAGAAAAATACAACTTCAGAATTTAAATGAACAAAAGTGCTTTCAATCCTAGCCATGTTTTGGCAAGGGAGAAGTGATCACATTGGGAGTCTCAGGAGGCTCGAATTCGATCTCCTTAGCGTCAATCATATTCTGAATCTTGTATTTCAGCGTCCAACAATCGTCAGTATCGTGCCCCGGACTACCGGAATGATAAGCACACCTTGCATCTGGGTTGTAGTTAGGAGAAGAAGTCTTAGGGTTCGGATGAGGTTTTATCACCGTAATCAGATTCATCTTCAACACGTGTTGCAATGCTTGTGACAATGGCATGTTGATGTTGGTGAACTGTCTTTTAGGCTCGTTCGGCTTCCGTTGATTTCCCTTTTACTGTTGTCGGTGTGACGCAGAACCAGAGATCAAGACTGTAGTTGTTTAGGTATTGGCATGCATTTTTGGTAAAACCAGGTGTATGAATGTCATGACTGATGTCATAACATTCTAGTTTATTAGGTACAGATTTATTAGGTACCTTTGCAGAAAAATATTGTCATACAGGTACTGATGTTTATGAGTGTGTATCTGAGCATTTTGCAAAATGATCACATTTACCAAAATCAGTAAACAGGAATTCAGATGTCATAACAAATGTTAAGACATCCTGTTCTGAACTAACAGGTATGCAGTTTGGTTAATTCTGAGTTTTTTCAGGAAAATGACTCAGTCTTTCCAGAACAGAATCCTGCGTTTTCTTTGGGTTAACCTAGCTCAACCCTAACCTGGTTGATAAAGTCATATGACCTAGTCTTAAGGACAAACGGAATTAACCCTAGCTTTTTGTGGAAACCCTAACTGAAGATGCAGCTGCTATATATTCAACAGGGCTGTTGTTTTGAATGCAATCCCTTTTTGACAGAAGATCATTTAGAAGCTGTATAGTTTTAACTATTGTAATCCAAGCAATTATCATTGTGATAAGTGACTTGGAATAGGTTTTAATTGTAAGGGTTGTGTAACACTCAAAGCTTTGAAGCAAGAGTGTTTGTATGTCTCTTGACTAAAGTTGTGAAGCAAAGTCAAGTTAGGTTTGTGTATCACTCAAAGCTGTGAAGCAAGAGTGTTTGTACTGCTTGATTAAAAAGTTGTGAAGCATAATCAAGTGTATGTTTTGAAGAGTGTCTTCATCAATTCATTAGTCAAATTGTTTTATGTATCACTGCTGTGATTGAGGGGGAGTGAGTAGGAACTCAGGTTTAAGTTGTACTTAGATTGAAGCTGCATTGGGTAGGTCTTAAGTGAAGGAGATAAACTGGTTGGTTTATTCCTGAATTAATATCTCTTATAGTGGATTTCCTCCCTGGCTTGGTAGCCCCCAGAGTAGGTGTTGTTGCACACTGAACTGGGTAAACAATTGACTGTGTTCTTTACTATTTTTGTATTTACTGTCTTATAGAAAGTCAGATATGGTGTCATAACATTGAACGTGACATTGAGTATCTGCAGCCAGAATTTCAATTGGCATCAGAGCAGGCACCCTGCCTGTATTACTGGGTGAGATCTAGGGATATCACTTTCTGGCACTATGGACAAAGAAGGAGTTTTTGGAAATAGACCACCCATTCTGGATGGAACAAATTATGACTACTGGAAACCTCGTATGATTGCCTTCTTAAAATCTCTGGACAAAAAGGCTTGGAGAGCTGCTGACAAAGGATGGATCCATCCCACCATAACTGAGAAAGATGGGACAATCAGTCTGAAGCCTGAGGAAGATTGGAGTAAAGAAGAAGATGAGTTAGCCCTGGGAAATTCCAAAGCTTTAAATGCCTTGTTCAATGGAATTGATAGAAACATTTTCAGACTAGTACATCAATATGAACTGGCCAAGGAAGTTTGGGACACTCTCAAAACTACTCATGAGGGCACTTCCAAAGTAAAAATGTCAAGGCTTCAGATGTTGACTACCAAGTTTGAGAATCTAAAAATGATGGAAGATGAAACCATTCATGAGTTTCACATGAACATCTTGGAGATTGCCAACACCTCAGGAGCACTGGGAGAAAAGATGTCAGAAGAAAAATTGGTGAGAAAGATTCTCAGATCCTTGCCTAAAAGATTTGCTATGAAGGTAACTGCCATAGAGGAAGCCCAGGACATCAGCAAGTTGAAAGTGGATGAACTAATTGGGTCTCTTCAGACTTTTGAGATGGGGATCACTGAAAATGGTGACAAGAAGAACAAGAGCATAGCACTTGTATCCAACACTGATGTTGAAAACAAGGAGGATGAAGAAGAAAATATTTCAGAAGCTATAGCCATGCTTGGAAGACAGTTCAACAAACTCATCAAAAGAATAGATCCAAAGTCAAGGTCTAATGTTCATAACATTCCCTCTGACATTGACAGTTCCAGCAGAAGACCAAGGTCAGAAGAGAAGAGAAATCAAGGCAGAGGAATTCAATGCCATGGCTGTGAAGGATATGGGCATATTCGAGCTGAATGTCCTACCTTTCTTAAGAAACAAAAGAAAGGAATGACTGTTACTTGGTCTGACTGTGATTCAGAAAGTAATTCTGAAAAAGAATCTGCCAAACTAGTTACTGCTCTAACTGGTGTTTGTACCTCTGAAAGTGACACTAGTGATGAAGAAGTGACATTTGAAGAACTGGCTGATACTTACAAGAAATTGTGTATCAGAAGTACTGAAGTCTCTGTGCAGAATGAGAAACAATCAAAACTCATCATAAAGCTGGAGGCTGAAAAAAGGGCAAACCTTGAAACTATAAGTCATCTAGAAGGGGAAGTTCAGTTGTTGAACTCACAACTGATCCAAATGACCAAATCTGTCAAGATGCTGACTAATGGAACAGACAAATTGGAAGAGATTCTTCAAGTTGGACAAAATGTGGGAAACAAATCTGGACTAGGATTTGTGGAAGCCAAGAAATCTAGTACAGACAAGAAGATCAGGCATGTTAAACAAATGTCAAAGCAGATGTCTCAACACAACGCTCAACATCAGAAACAGAAATATATGAAGAAAAAGTACCAAAGATGGAGATGTCATCATTGTGGAAGGTATGGACACATAAAGCCCTTCTGCTTCAAATTGCATGGATACCCTAATCAAAACTCAGGTGTTAAACCTAAGTCAAAAAGGGTACCACATACTCCTCAATGGAAGAAAAAGGCTACTGCCCTGATATCCCACACTTCCCTGAGAGCGTCTGCAAAGGAAGGCTGGTACTTTGACAGTGGGTGTTCTAAACACATGACTGGAATAAAGAACATTCTCAATCATGTTAAACCTCACAACACTAGTTATGTGACCTTTGGAGATGGTGCTAAAGGTGAAATCAAAGGAGTTGGTAATTTGGACTGCCCTGAAGTTCCAAGTCTGAGTGAAGTACTGCTGGTAAAAGGGCTGACTGCTAATCTCATCAGTATCAGTCAATTGTGTGATCTAGGATTCAAGGTCAACTTCTCAAAATCTGAATGTCTAGTAATTAATGAAAAACTAGAAGTTGTAATGAAAGGAATCAGATCCAAAGATAACTGTTACTTGTGGCAGCCTGAGAACACTAATAACTCCACTATGTGTCCAATTACCAAAGAAGAAAAAGAGATGAAACTGTGGCACCATAAGCTTGGTCATCTTCATCTAAGAAGAATGAAAAGAGTTATCTCTATAGAAGCAGTCAGAAGGACTCCAAGACTACAGATTGATAAAAGAAGGGTTTGTGGTGAACTTAAAATTGAAAGGCTTGGTAAAAAGGAACATGTCTATGATGTGGTGAATAAACTTGAAGAAGGATGTGTTGTCAGAACCAGAAGTAATCATGACAAGGATTTTGGAAACAACAAGTCTAATAAATTCTGTTTCCCAGAAGAAATGAGTCGTGAAGTCTCTTCTCCTATAACTCACCATCAAAATGGAGTTGACAAAAAGAAAAATAAGATCATTCAAGAATCAACCAGAACTATGATTCATGTCAAAAGAATGCCTTCTCAACTCTGTGCTGAAATGGTTGCAGCTAGTAGTAATTGTTCTCAAAATATCTGGACAAAACAGATGCTCACTGAGTATAATGTCTCACAAGATGTTGTGACATTGTATTGTGACAATCTGAATACAATCAATATTTCCATGAACCCTATTCAGCATAGCAGGACCAAGCACATTGACTTTGTAGAGAAGAAGTCAATTAAACTGGAACATGGTATCATTAAGCTTCAGCTGACTGATTCTTCTACCAAGGCCCTTGTTGGAAATAAACTTGAAAACTTGAGGGGCAGGTTGGGTATTTGCCAACATGGGAAATTATAGCAATTAATTTTGCTTAAAACAAGGGTTGAAGGAGTTAATTTTGTTAAGTCTATTTTTAGTGGGTTAATCATATGTTTTCCCAATTCTTTCAAAATCTTTAAGAAGTTGAAAAGACTCTCTTTTGCCTCCTACCTCTCTCGACTTCGCAACCTGTTCCCTTCTCTCAATCAAATTTTTTTCTCAAATTGCTACTGGTGCTCTAAGTCAATCAAAATGTCTCAAACATCATCTTCAACCAAGGCGACCTCTTCATCTTCATCATCTGACCAAGACTCTCGAGCAATCACCACATGCATAGAATCTGAAGTTCTTGAGATCACTCCTCTCAGAGAGATGGCAACTGACCCCGCCAAAGTCAAAAAGCTGAGAACTAGACATGCAGGAAGAGCTCAAGTTGCTGCCTCTGGTAATCCTTCTCATCCTTCTTCTTCTGTACCAAATAGAGAAGGATCAGTTCAAGTTCATCAAGCTATTGCTAGGCTTGTTACTAGTATACTAAGCGGAAACCAACCTGTACCGGGGATTTCTGTCCCTTTAAATCAATCAGGAAGCCTAAATGTGGATGTCTCTGAGAATGTAGATGTCTTTGAGAATGTTATGACACAAAATGACAACATTCAGAACCCTTCAGAAAAGACTGTTGATCCACCTATCATTGATATGGATAAGGAATACTCAGACAATGATCTGATTTCCAATGTAAACCCTAGCATAGCTAGGAGAATGATGAAAAGAAAGGGTAATCAGAATGATGCAAAATGTATGTTCAAAGATAAACCTGCTGTTAAGAAATCCAAGACTGAAGGCAAGGCTGGGGTAGAATCTGTGAAAACTGGTCAACCCAAAGGGAAGGTGAAAGCCCAGGTGTATACTGGTAGACAACCAATTACAAAGAAGAGAAAAGAACCTGAATCTTCTGATTCTGATGAGGAATCAGAGTTTGAGATTGATGCTGAAGAAATTCCTATCAGAAGGAAACTGCCCTCCAGCAAAATTGCTAGAGTTCCTGAAGTCCCAACAGACAACATCTCTTTCCACCATCCTGACAATGCAAACAGATGGAAGTATGTTTGCTTGAAGAGAATAGCTTTAGAAAGAGAACTCAACAATGATGCCATGGAGTGCAAAGACATCATGGACCTGATCAAGAATGTTGGACTGATGAAGACAGTGATAAAATTTACTAAGTGTTATGAAAATCTGGTCAAGGAGTTCATAGTTAACTTGTCTAATGATTGTGCTGATGGAAGGTCAGCTGACTTTGAAAGTGTTTTTGTTAGAGGAAGAAGGGTTAATTTCTCTCCATCAGAAATTAACAAATTTCTTGGAAGATCAAATGAGGATTGTCCTGATCTGGAATTCACTGACAATGAAGTTTGTCAAACCATCACAGCAAGGCAAGTGAAGTGCTGGCCCTTGAAAGGGAAGCTGAATGCCAGCAAACTTAGCATGAAATTTGACATCCTGCACAAGATTGGTGCAGCCAACTGGGTCCCTACAAACCATAAATCAACTATCTCCACAGGATTGGGGAGATTTATTTATGTTGTGGGAACCAAGACTGCTTTTGACTATGGCAGGTATATTTTTGAACAAACTTTAAAACATGCTGGTAGTTATACTGTCAAAGGACCAATTGCCTTTCCCTCCCTCCTTTGTGGAATTATCCTTGCACAATACCCTGATATCCTGGTGGCAAGAGATATTGCTTGCAAAAGAGCTCCTGCCCTTGGGTTGCACTACAAACTGTTTCAGGGATCTCATGCTCTTGATATTGTCATAACATCAGCTGAGACATTGTCTGTGAAGACCCAGTCCAAAACATCTGATGTCATAGCTGTATTAAAAGAGACCTGCAAAGAACTGGAAGCTAGGAAAAAGACTCTAGAAAACCTAATTGCCAGGTTAGAAAAGGAGGAAGCTGAAGGAAACAGAAGGGAAGAGGGTGTAGAAGCTGAAGGTCATCTCAATACTGGAGAAACTAGCTCCTCTGAGTCTGATGACAGTGCTTAAAGGTTGGTGGAGTTGCTGATTGGTGGAGTTGGTGCTGGTACCTGGTAGAGTTTGGAAGTGTGTTCAGTTTTTAGTTGCTGTTCTCATTACTTTTTCTGGATGACTGTATAATTTTTATGAACATGTATCTTTGGCCCATTTGTGGCTAAAGAGGGGGAGTTATATTTTGGTAGACTTTATTAGACATTCTATTTTTCTGCAGTCATATTTATTCTGCTGTTATCTATCTCTGATTGCTTAGGGGTTTTAGCCAAAAATCTGCCAAAGGGGGAGTTTGTAGTTGTTTAGGTATTGGCATGCATTTTTGGTAAAACCAGGTGTATGAATGTCATGACTGATGTCATAACATTCTAGTTTATTAGGTACAGATTTATTAGGTACCTTTGCAGAAAAATATTGTCATACAGGTACTGATGTTTATGAGTGTGTATCTGAGCATTTTGCAAAATGATCACATTTACCAAAATCAGTAAACAGGAATTCAGATGTCATAACAAATGTTAAGACATCTTGTTCTGAACTAACAGGTATGCAGTTTGGTTAATTCTGAGTATTTTTCAGGAAAATGACTCAGTCTTTCCAGAACAGAATCCTGCGTTTTCTTTGGGTTAACCTAGCTCAACCCTAACCTGGTTGATAAAGTCCTGTGACCTAGTCTTAAGGACAAACAGAATTAACCCTAGATTTTTGTGGAAACCCTAACTGAAGATGCAGCAGCTATATATTCAACAGGGCTGTTGTTTTGAATGCAATCCCTTTTTGACAGAAGATCATTTAGAAGCTGTATAGTTTTAACTATTGTAATCCAAGCAATTATCATTGTGATAAGTGACTTGGAATAGGTTTTAATTGTAAGGGTTGTGTAACACTCAAAGCTTTGAAGCAAGAGTGTTTGTATGTCTCTTGACTAAAGCTGTGAAGCAAAGTCAAGTTAGGTTTGTGTATCACTCAAAGCTGTGAAGCAAGAGTGTTTGTACTGCTTGATTAAAAAGCTGTGAAGCATAATCAAGTGTATGTTTTGAAGAGTGTCTTCATCAATTCATTAGTCAAATTGTTTTATGTATCACTGCTGTGATTGAGGGGGAGTGAGTAGGAACTCAGGTTTAAGTTGTACTTAGATTGAAGTTGCATTGGGTAGGTCTTAAGTGAAGGAGATAAACTGGTTGGTTTATTCCTGAATTAATATCTCTTATAGTGGATTTCCTCCCTGGCTTGGTATCCCCCAGAGTAGGTGTTGTTGCCCACTGAACTGGGTAAACAATTGACTGTGTTCTTTACTGTTTTTGTATTTACTGTCTTATAGAAAGTCAGATACGGTGTCATAACATTGAACGTGACATTGAGTATCTGCAGCCAGAATTTCAAAGACTGCCCCTACGTGTTGGTCACGACGACTCTTTTGACTGTACACAGCATTGGACTCTTTCTTCCCACTGTAAGGCTTTTTCTGAGCATCAGAAGGTGTAGCTTCTTGAATCTTCCCACTTTTGATGTCGGCTTCAATTCTCTCACCAGTCAAGATAAGGTCTGTAAATCCGACTGAAGAGCTTCCAATCAGATGATTAAAGAATAGACCAGACAGGGTCCCCAGAAACATATCGACAAGTTCACGATCAGCCAAAGGTGGTTGCACCCTTCCGGCAAGGTCTCTCCATTTCTGAGCATACTCTTTAAATCCTTCACCCGTCCCTATTGACATACCCTGGAGTTGGGTACGCATAGGAGCGAGGCCAGAGTTATACTGGTACTGCCTATAGAACGCAGTAGCCAAATCCTCCCAGCTGCGGATACTGGCTCCATCCAACTGATAGAACCACTCAAGCTGAGTCCCTGAAAGATTATCTTGAAAGAAATGGATCCACAAGTTCTTATCAGCAGTGTAAGGTTGGATCCTCCTTACATATGACCGGAGGTGCAGCTTTGGACAGGAAGCTCCATCATACTTGGCAAAGGCAGGTGCCTTAAATTTATGGGGAATCACCACCCCAGAGGATAGACCTAGGTCTCCAAAGTCCAGCTCGGGCATGTTCTATATCTCCATAGCGCTCAAGCGGTCCTCCAACTGTTTGTACCTATCCTCAACAGGAGGATACTATTCTTCATCATAATCCGTCTCGTTGTCGGAGACTATAGGGCTAGGAACCCTTCTCTCTTGTGGATTGTCTTTCCCTCCAGATGAGGTGGTTAGATCAACTTCATTTTCCAGCCCGTTTCTAAACCTGCGTTCGGTGTTGAACAGGACAGTCCTCTTCTTCTTCTTCTTCCTCTCTTTCAGAATCAGGGTCTTCAGGTCCTGCTGACCCTTAGCTAGGCTCATGACCAACTCTTGAAACTGGGCATTCTGGGCCTGGAGGGCCTTGATAGCTTGCTCAGTGGAAGGTTCGGTAGACATGATGATTGCTGAAATAAACAGCGAAGAAGATAAGAGACCTGTAATGGTACCTGTAATGCAATGATATGTATGATATATTTATGCAATGTTTTCAAGGATCTCGTGGGGTAAACAAAGAAACTTGTTAGAATTTGAATTTTGCAGCTTGATTGAAGGAACTTCATGTTGCTGAGAGTCCTTCTTCAAGAGTCAGGCTCACCATATCGAGTGGGTCATAGCCCCTGACTCAAGTCATCATGTTTTGATCTCTAGATGACATTGGCTAGAGGGAAATAAATCCCCTTTTGCCCCTTGCTAGACATTTGGTTCATCCTGACCTGCATCACAGACCCTTGAGATCCTTGAAATGGTTAAGGAAATGTTAAGGCATGATGTTATGATGTGTATGCTATGCGTGAAGTGATGTAAGTAAACCCTGCAATGAGTCCAAATTATTGGATAAGGACTGTAAACAAAACCTGCAAGGAACTCATGATGTCAGATAACAAGAATGTGCAAGTAGTTCAAGTTTGAAGGCACACAAGTCACACATATAGCCTTAAGTTTAGGATGGCATGGAGTTCGTAGGTAAGTACCCTCTTGAAGTTAGTTGGCTCAAAACCTATCCTATAAATAGTAACCGGGTTCTAAGGAGATCAGTATCATTGGATTGTTTTCTATGTTCATTGTTTTGATTTAGCCACTTAACTGGCGACCAAAATATTCCAAGAAAACAACCCTCAATGAGTGTAGTATCGAGTATCTACCAACTTCGGACTGCACCAAAGTCGGTCATCTCACTACTCCTAAAAAGGCCAAGATGGTCAAGTAAGGTTCTAAGGTCAATTGATGCTTCACGACACCATGCGGCGGCCCCGTACTCTCCTTGACTTGACTCCAGGGTTACCGGTACTCACCAAAGTGCCACATCAACGTAGCTACTGCTTCAACCATGTCGGTATCCCGCACAGTTCCCTCACAGTTTGTTGCTACTTCTAAAGTGTATCCCCAGATCCGGGTTAGGATCTATAGAACTCCGATACAAACCCACAAAATTTAAAGCATACAAAGCATACAATTGAAAACACAAGTGATCTAATCCTAAGGTACACCTCACTTATTTAGGAATCCCTAGCAGAGTCACCAGTTCTGTGATCGGTGGGAATGAGAACTGACTGTTTTGGAATGCTGGTTCGTGTTTGTGTTTATTTTTGCAAGATGTCGCGGTAAGCAAGAGTCGCCACCGTCTTTTATTTTATCCAACAAGGAAAGGACAAAAGCACAGAAAAATTCATTTTCGAGATGTTTCTCGGGTTCGGGAGGTAGATTATAGAAAGGGAAGGTATTATCACCCTTTCTATCCGTGGTTATCCACGGGCTCTTAGGTACTTGCTCATTGTGTTTTCAAAAAGTTTTGCTTTTCTTGTGTTCGTGGGTTTTGAAAAGAGTTTTGTTTGAAAACTTCGATTTAACTCTTGTTTCTGTCCTCAATAGTGTATGAAGTGTTGTTGAAAACTTTGTTTGAAAAGTGTAAGTGCGAAAAATTTGTTTTGTTTTGAAAGAGCAAGTACCTAAGAACCTCTACCTACTCAAAAGGAATTAAACTGTGTAAATGTCCCTTTAGACAATGTCATCCCACTATGAAGGAGTAGGTAGCATCGTCGTTGGAGTTCTCGGGTCAATTCGATTTTAGGGACGAGTGGTCACTAAAGCAACGTTAGGACGCCTTAGCGGTAACCCTAATGTCTTAGATTATTTTTATCCGAGGCTACCGTTTCGAGGCAACTTATGATCTTTGGACAAGAGGGCGACCTCTAAAACTTCCTATACTCAATGACCACGTTCGAGGCAACCAAGTGAGGCGTACCCTAGGAGTGGCATGTGCAAGTGTGTCAATTTTCAGTTATGTTATCTTTGTACATGTTATGGTGAGCTACGGTTGATTTTAAGTTAAGATAGATCTTGTCATGCATATCCTATTATTCATACATCTAGCAGTTAATGGTTGCGGAAAATAAATCTAAGCTATTACAAGGCGTCGGGTATTTACATTGCCAAAAACAAACCCTTGAAAAAGTAAAATGCGGAAAATTAAATGTCCTAATTAACTATTACAAACTGTGAGCAGTTACATAATAAAATAATAAAATTATATGCAAAAATAAAGAACCCTAATTAGGGTTTGCCGCCTTGACTAGTCATGAAGAAGTTAGACGGAAACGGTGCGCAAAAATTTTGTACAAGCGCGAATCGAGTTTTAGGTCAAAAATTAAGCTATACGAGAAAAATCGAGAAATATTGAAAAGTCGACCGAAACAGCATGAGTTTTAAATTAGAATGATCCTAATGAATTTATCTAATTTTTCACGAAAGAACGGACTGAATCGGATAATCGGTTTGAGAGTTATGAATTTAATCGTGAATTAACCTAATTAAAACTAAATTATTTAATTACTAAATACCCTAATTAAATTAAATTATACTAAGTGAATTTGATTAATTTTAATGGTGTAATTAGATGGGAATGAAAAAGTGATTAAAAAAAAATTAACCTAAGTTCATTGTAGATTAAACCTAATTAATTAATATAATTAACCTAATTATTACTAATTTATTATTAATTAAAAATAATTAAGAAAAAAGAAAGGAAAACTGAAGGAAATATGAAAAAATAGATTTTGCACCTGCCTGGATTCGAACCCAGGTCCTTGGGGTCCCCACGTTGCGCCCTAACCACTGGGGCAACGTGTTTGTGATGTTGCTTTTCCCAACCTCAGAGAACAACAACGAATCGTGGCCTTCCCTTGTCAAAAACGCGCGCAATTCAAACACACGAACCAGATGACAACACGTCATCATCTTCAACCTTGGTCCTGCACAAATAGAATCAGATAGCGTGGGTTTTTAACCTCCTCTATCTCCTGCACGAAAAATAGCGAATAGACACAGAGCAAAAAGAAATATTTCGCGAGGTATGTGTTAGAATCGTCTTGGTCTTACGAATTCAACCATGTATCCCATTGGTTCCAATTCTTCATGGTTTGGAAAGCCCTATTTGAAAGCTTGAAAACCCTAGAAACTCAATCATGGCATCTCTCGGTTTAGGGCACTATGGTTCAATTAATTCATTCCATTAGCTTTGTATAACCTCTAGCAACGTAAATCAATCATAAAAACATGTCAAATGCATATGAATTAAGAGATACGATTTTTGAATTAGAAGTGCAAACCGTGAGATGGTGTTTCGTGATTCCTTGAGCTTTGGTGCTTGAATTTGATTGCAAATCACTCCTTGTACCTCCTACAATGTGTTTGGATGGACAAGGCACCTTGAATTGGCCTCTACGTTTGATTTCAGTTTCAAGGTTTTTCAAGCTTTTTTCCAAGTTTGGTCTGGCCGTTTTAACAGAGCTTTGTGCGTGTATTAGGTTTGTGAGGCTTGCTTGCATATAAGGGAATCATTCTAGGTCAAAACATGGGTCAATATCATTGTGTATTGAAGAATTAGGATTTGATTGACCACCATTGATAAGCTTTCCAAAATTGAATCAAATCTGAGATTTTGTGCATGTTTTGACTTGGCACGAATTGGATTAAGTTGCACATGATATTTGCAAGCTGTACAAATCACAAAGATCCCTTTTACATCAATTTTTGGATTTTATTTGATTTAATATTGATTAATAATGAATTAAATCAATAAAAATGAAATAAAATAGAAAAATAAATGTTTGGTCATGAATTTAAGTATGGGACACGTGTGTGGCATGACAAGACTAAATCAAGTGGGAAAAAGTGGGCCCTTTTGTCAAAAATTGGAGTTTTAAGGATAGTTGACTTTTGGCAATTTTGGAAAAATGCCCAACTTCAACAATGCATAACTTCTTCAATTTTGAACTTTTGGAGGTGTTCTTGGACTTTTTAGAAACCTTGAGATGTCCTCTAATCAACCCTTTTGGTATAATATCATTTTGATGTTCCATGATCAAGTTATAAGCTTTGGCAAAAAAGGTGTTTTTGTTGACTTTCAAAAATGACCTATAATGTCCAAATTTGTAACTTTTTGTGAGAGCATTTCTTGATCTTGGGGTGTGAAGATGTATTGTTGGAAAATGCATCCTCTTCAAAATGAGCTTTGGATGGGTCATTTCTCACAACGTATGAGAAAGTTATGCTTGGTCAAAGTTGAGTTGACTTTTCCTACAAACCCTAATTTAGCAACTTTTGAATCTTGATGAATTTTGAGCAATCCTTGATGAATCATGACCAACCCTTGATCAAATGATTAATTATCCTTAAAAATGAGAATGTTGACAAAAAATCTGGAGGTTTGACTGTATTTAGGTCACAGTTGACTTTTGCCCTAGCACAGTCGATTTTTGGGTCTCTTGAGCAATTGACTGACCAAAATTTCTCTGGAAGGCTTGAAATTTGACATGGATGGACTTAAGAACATATTAAGACATTGGGAAGCACTTGAGGCCATTTGGATGTAAGGACCTTGATGCAACACAAAACCCTAATTTTGAATTGACTGCCCTAGGAGGTGATTTGACTGTACAACCCTTGAGCCATTTTGAGCAATTTGAAGATCATTCTTGACAAATCTTGAGGAATATGGGAGAGCAAATTTTGGGGTACAACAATCGCTAAACACTTCAAATCTAGAACCATAAAGATAGTGTCTCCAAATTTTCAGCACAAACACCACTGCAGCTAGTTCTAGATCATGAGTAGGATAGTTCCTCTCATGGATTCTCAACTGTCTCGACACATACGCCACTACTTTATCATTCTGCATGAGCACACCACCTAAACCCAATTTAGAAGCATCACAATATACAACAAACGGTTCTTCAGGATTAGGTAATATCAAAATTGGAGTCGTTGTCAATCTCTTCTTCAGTTCAACAAAACTCTCTTCACATTAGATGTCCCATATAAACGCTTTGCCTTTACAAGTCAGCTGAGTTAATTGAAGTGCTAACCTGGAAAAGCCTTCGATAAATCTTCTATAATAACCAGCTAGATCCAAAAAGCTTTTAATCTCTATAACCGACTTTGAAGCTTCCCACTACAACACTGCATCTACTTTCGACGGATCTACTGCAATGCCATCACCTGAAATAATATGACCCAAAAAACTAACTTTCGTTCACCAGAACTCACACTTCGAAAACTTCGCATATAACTTCTTCTCTTTCAACACTTGCAATACAATCCGCAAATGTTCAACATGCCCTTCTTCGGATTTAGAATAAATCAAGATATCATCGATGAATACCACAACAAACTGATCCAAATAAGTGTTGAAGATATGATTCATATATTCCATAAACACTCCCTGTGCATTGGTAACACCGAAAGGCATCACTGAATACTCGTAATGTACATACCGAGTCCTAAAATCTATCTTCTGAATGTTCTCATCTTTTACTCGAATTTGGTGAAAACCCGATCTCAGATCAATCTTGCTAAACACACGCGCACCCACCAATTGATCCATCAAGTCGTCTATTCTCAAGAGTGGATACCTATTTTTTATTGTTACCTTATTCAATTATCGGTAGTCAACACACAACCTCATGCTACCATCTTTCTTCTTCACAAGTAATACTGGAGCTTCCCAAGGCGACACACTTAGCCTCACAAACTTCTTTTCAAGCAACTCTTCAAATTGCTTCTTTAATTCTGATAGTTCAGATGCTGAATTATGTATGGTTCCATAGAAATAGGTTTGGTACCCGGTATAAGATCAATCAAAAATTCTACTTCTCTTTTTGGCGGCACGTCAGGAATATCATCAGGAAAAACTTCAGGAAAGTCGCACACAACCTGCAACTCATCAATGGATAAATACGCCATTAATGGAAACAACTGAGATTTATCCCGCAATAACTCCTTCAACTGTCTAGCAGATAGGAAACCAGTTTTCCCTTCCTCTTCAGGAGTAGAAAATTGCACTGACTTGTTATGACAGTTTATATAAACATAGTTATATTCCAACCAGTTCATACCCAAAATTACATCCAGACCACTCAACGGTAAACAAATTAGATCAACAAGGAAGTATCTGTCATAGATGGACAAGGAACACTTCAAACATACTAGAGAAGTAGTCACTGATCCCTTAGCTTGAGTATCGACAACCATTTCTATATTCGTAGAAGATAATACAAGACCCAACTTTTTAACATAATCAACAACAATAAAACAATGTGTAGCATCAGTATTAATAATAGTAATTAAAGGAATATTATTAATAAAACATATACCTCTTACCAAGTGGTCTCTACTGGATGTCTGAGTTCGAGCTAATGCAAACACTTTTCCATCGAAACTAACTTGCTTTGGTTTCTGACACTGAGAACTGATATGTCCTTCTTCACCACAGTTGAAATAGATTACCTCTTTATGTCTACATCCAACCATCTCATGTCCAATCTTGCCACAACGGAAACACCTCTATACTTCGACGGTACATTCATTACTCTGATGTCCAGGTTTTCCGCATCTATAACATATAATTCCAGTAGGAGCACCTCTCTCACCTGGCCTCTTGCCATCAGCAGCTTTTTGTTTTCCTTTGTCAGTCAGAGCATTATAAGGCTTTCCACGATGTTGTTGTTTCTTTTCTCTCTTCTCAGTGACAATCTTTCAGTGAGCATTATTATCCTCTTTGTAGATTCTATAACTATTCATTAAATCAGGAAAATTACGGATTCGTTGATACCCAATGGCCTTCTTGATCTCAGAATGCAAGCCATTTTCAAACTTAACACACTTAGAGAATTCAGCAGTCTCCTCAGTGTAATGAGGATAGTAGTTCGCCAATTCCACGAACTTGGCAGCATATTCGGTCACCGGTAAGTCTCCTTGCTTCAGTTCCAGATACTCAATCTCCTTCTTTCTGCGGACATCTTCAGGGTAATACTTTACCAGGAATTCTCTACAAAACACAACCCAAGTAACAGCCTCACTTATGCCTTCCAGTCTCTGGCGAGTAGCAACCCACCAGTCATCAGCCTCTCCTGCCAGCATGTGCGTACCAAAACACACTTTTTATGCATCAGAACAGTCCATGACTCGAAAGATCCTCTCAATATCCTTGAGCCGCTCTTGCGCTCCTTCAGGATCATACTTCCCTTTGAACATAGGTGGATGGTTCCTCTGGAAAGTTTCCAAAGCACGAGTTCCATCGTTCCCACCAGCATTAGGCTAATTTTGCATTGCCTGAGCCAAAGCCTGTAATGCATTAACAAGTGCACCATTTCTTCTTCGAGCCATTGCCCTGCTTCGCATCACAATAACAAACAACGGTTAGATAGAAAAACATCGACAATATTCCACTGTCACACTATACTGACGACTCAACAACCTGGGCGGACGGACCGACCTGCTCTGATACCAATTGTAACACCATATTTTCCTCATCGAATAATTAAATGAAATCAGAGTAATTAAAATTTTCCAATTAACATCAAAATAGGATGTCACATTTCATCAATCTTAAAAATTGCTCAAATATTAACAAATGGATACATAATACATTATTTTTGGATGAACCGTCATCATAATCATCATGATATTCAACTTCACTTTATTAATGCAACGAAAACAACCCAAAATATAATTAGTCAACAACTCCAATAATTTGTAAACAATGTCTCATCAATTTAAAAAGAGTTATAATACTCTCACAATCTTTCAAAGACAACAACAACTTGTTTACCGTGGGAATTGGTAAACAACCGCTGATCTTCCAAAAGGTTACTTATTTGGTGACTCGCAGGATCGATCAGATTGATCCTAAGACATGGTTGATTTTGGGGTTTTGACTAAGTTTGGTAATGGTTAAATGACAAGAAATTAAAGAAGCTTTATGTAAATTGCATGAAGAAGAGAACTTGATAAAATAAAGAAAGGCTTGAAATGAAATGCTTCGACTGGGAAAGTAAAGAAGAAAGCAAGTAAAGTTTCTGGAAAATAAATGACTTTGATTAATTAAAGTGGTGTTTCACACATACATTCTCAACAATTCTTTCTCTCACGCTGGGTACTCGAATCTATATGAGTGACTTGTATATAATTGTGAACACACGCGAAAAACTACGTGAACTACTAATATTTATACTAAACACATCCCAAGTAACCGTCGGGCAGTTACGCTGCTTCGAGATGACTACACTTGGCACGTTCACAGCGTTCGACGCTCCAGATCTTTGCACGTTGCACTTGGTAACCGCTGGGAACCGTTTTCCCTCCAAACGTTTGAATCCCAAACCGTTCCACTCTGAGCAATCGAACACCTTCGTCGAGAAGCACCTTCGACGAGAAACACCTTCGACGTCGAAGGCAACCAAATTCTCCCTTGGAAGAAATTCTCTAAGTACATTGCCATCCTCTGACGAACACTTCGACAGAACCAGCTGGTCGAAACCATCCTTCAGCTTTAATGGATGATATTAATAAAAACAAGGGTGTCGAATTTTAGGAGCCAACAAATTGCCCCCCAAGAATGCCTTATTTCGACTCTGAAAAGAAAAAGGCATTCTTTGAAATTCCATTCGACACCTGTCTTTTTCATTCTTAGTCACAAATTAAACTGTGCACTTTTTGTCTTCTACCAACCACTGACAATCCCAAGAAAAAGCCATCATTTCATTCGTACCTAAGACGTCACCTCAGTACGACCTGCAGCGTGCCCAATGTCTTTTCACAAATTGTCATCATGACAATTTCCCAAAAACGAGGGCGCACGCTGCACCCTTTTCATTTCTGCAGAACGGCTATGTCAACAGGGGGATGCCACGTGTCCCACTATCTTCTGCAACATTAAATGGCCTCGAATTTGGGGATTTCCCCAACCATTATAAATAGCGCCAAGTACCCATTGTGGGACTTTTTCACGCTATCCTGCCTTCCAACTTCCTTGAACACAAAATCTCTGCAAACTTTACAAACACCTTGTTCTTCACTTCATCTTCAACCTTAACATCAACAATGGCCTCCGGTTCTTCTACCGCTCCTAGTTCTAACATCCCCTCCAGAAATGCTAAACCCAAGATCTTCTCCACTGTCCCCATAGTTACTCCTACAGCCCAACGAAGGGTTCCTGAACCCCTAGAAACTGCTGAACGTGAAGCCTATTCACACCAACTCATGATTCCGGTTGGATACTCCAACCAAATCTTCGCCATGTCTGGCCCGCTAAACCCATGCATCGCTGAAGCCATGAAGATCAAAAGCTTATTTCCAGTGCTTGAAAAGCTCAAACCTGTTGGATGCTCTAAAAAATATGCAGAGGATAACGAAGATCCCGCTAAGGAGAAAATTGATCTTCGCTTCTTCAATAGGGGTGTTAGGGCTTTCAGGTCTAGCCCTAGCCTCACTCCTGACTACAGTGCTTGGCTGGAAAAAATGGAAAAAAGCCAGGCTTCGATCTGGAAGGACCTGGGGATATTCGACCTAGTTATGTTGTCGAAGACGGGTCTCAACTATTCCCCTGAGATGTTGATAGCCCCCTTACTCTTCTGGGATTACACTCATTTCACCTTCCACCTTCCTTGTGGAATGCTAACACCCACGCTTTTCGACGTGGCCGCCATCACTGGCCTTCGACCCACTGGGGATTATTTCGACCCAGAAGAAATGTCGGAGGATCAGATTGGATTCTCAGCTACGAAACCCACCTACACCACCTATATCAACCATTACCATGATAGGTCGACAGCCACTGTGTCGGATGTAGAGCATATCGCGTTTCTAGCCTTATGGCTGTCACGCTTTGTGTTCTGCACAAAGTCTTTACAGGTGACAAAGAAGATGGTCACCCTCGCCACCCAACTCCACCATGGCCAAAATATTTGTTTGGCAGAATTAATCTTGGCGAATCTGTATGAGTCGATTAGCAGCGAAGCGACTCTGTTGAAGATCATCGAGAATAGAGCCAGTCTGCTGCTTGCAGGACCTTTTTGGCTACTTCAATTGTGGCTCAATGCCACCTTCGAGTCTTTCTTACCTCAGAAGACTCAAATAAATGAGCAATCTCCGGAGATAGCAAATAGGCGCATCGAAGGCACAAGATTGGCTCTACTGACCCCGACTGAAGATGGGCTGGAGCTTCAACAAACTTTTGCAAACTTCGTCTTGATGTTTGCAAGAAGAAAAGAATTTGTTTCGACCATGGCTCCCTTTGCTCGACGAAAGGTTGGTCCAGAATGGTTCACGAGGCCCCATCCTAAGTCGTCAGGTGACCCTCAGGTCGAAGAACATACAATAATGTGGGAAGCATTTATCACACCTAGAATAATGCCCCTGCGCTTCAAGAGCTCCAAGACTCACTTGAGCTTGATTGCGTATCAACCAAACTTGGTCTCTCGCCAGTTTGGTATCATTCAAACACTTCCTTCTCCTATTTTTCCCAGGGAGAAATCCATGTTATATTTTTGCAACGACTATACTGAAGATGTTGCCGCCAAGCATATCGGCAGGTATGCTGGTCGAACAGTCCTTTCACTGTTCGATTATCAGCTTAACTTTCTCTGCTCACCATCCTTCGAAGAGTGGTGGAAGAGTTACTACGCTGAAGAGTTCTTCGACGAGAAGGACTTTGTGGACGAACTTCAGAAGTCTTTTGTTCTAGTCCTGGACAAAATAAAGAAGTGTAAGTTCATTCTCCAAATTATTCTGTCTTTTCATTTCGACTGGTAGCCTGTTAATTATAACTTGTCTTCTTTCAGTTGTTCGAAAGCCTGCAGCCAAGAAAGCTACAGAAGGCCATCAGGGAGGAGGTCCCTTGACAAAACCTCCACCACCGGCGAAAACTATAGCACCGGCGAAAACTACAATAAGCCATCAGGGGGAAGGTCCTTCGAAAAAACCTTCAGCACCGGTAACCAGACTTTTATTATTTTCTTCTGGTTTTAAAATTTTGGCTTTCGATGTAGCGTTCTAAATCGAACTCCAATTGGTTTTTAGGCACCTTCACCCAAGAAACGACCTGCACTGACGGTCGAATCTGGGAGTGACGAAGAAGACGACTCTCCCCCCGCTCCTCTAAAGAGGCGAAAACTGAAAAAAGATGTTCCTTCCCCTGAGACTCGAACAATCAGAATAAAGGTTGCTGGGAGAAAACCCAGGCCACCTCCAGTAATTATTGAAGAGCCAACGGAGGAGGAACTAAATGTTTTGCTCAATAAACCTGTCGAAAGCGACAATTCCAGCCCTGGGGCTGAAGTTCCTCTGCAGGTAATTTCTTTGACCTTTTTTAAACTCAGGTGTTGATGCTCGCGTTCGATTGTGTCTCTTTCTAACCTAGAAGATTCTTCTTCTTCTTCTTCCAGGAAACCACTGAAAGCTCAGCGCCAAAGACTTCTGAAACACTAGATTCTGCTGAACTCAGTAGGCCACAAGAGAAAGAATTGGCGAACGATGAAGCCAATGCTGAAACAGATGAAGCCAATGCTGAGACAGAAGAACAACAAACAGAAGATCAACAACCAAAGGAGATTCAAGTGGTTGATCTGTCGGAGGAACAACATGATGAAGGGGATCACGCTGACGCTGGCACTACTGAAGTTCAAGTCGAAGAGAGTCAAGTCGAGGCAAATGCTACTCAACAGCTTCAACCCCAAGACAACGCTGCTGCAAAGGTTACCACCTCAACAAAGCATAGGTCGAAAGAAGACTTAGCACTCTTGAAGCAAACTGATCCCGTTGGCTATCTGAATGCCATTATCGAGAGCAAGGGAAGTTCGTCTGATATTAGTCAGGAGGCTTCTACTCAGTCGGGGAAGTCCACTGAGACTTCTCCTCTCGATGAGGCTTTGACGAAGGTCAAGGCCCAGTTCTTCAAGAAAGATTTGATGAAAGCTTTGGAGGGGGACCCCACTGCTCCGTCGTGTTTGGGAGCTGTTTTGAATGCAGTTGACTTGCTCGCTGTGACTCCGGAGGTTTCGAGCTTTATCATGGAGTTATACTCCATTATTGATCAAGTCTCAGCAGACTATCGGCGACAGAGGGGCTTCAACAGCCAGCTCGAAGCGTTATATGGCAAAAGCTCTTCTGCATGGACTGCTGTAGCAGAGACAACTTCTCGAATTGCAGAGTTGTCGAAGCAAAAAGCATCTAAGCAAGAAGAAATTGATGCCATAGATCGAGAGAATGCTTCCATAAAGGCGCAAATCAAAGAGCTAGAGGACAAGATGAATGCCAATACTAAGCGCAAGGAGGAACTTCTCTCGACTGTTCCAGACACCGAGAGTCAAGCTGAAATCACACAAGGCCTAGAGTTTGCTGAGAAAGCCCAAGCCTTCGACGACCAAATTGCCAAGCTTGCCCAGGCGAATGCCTTGTGCAACAAAAGACTGGAGTTGCAGCAGGCGAAGTACCTTCGACTCAAAGATTTCATCCCCTTCTGATTGACTCAGCCCTTTAACCATATATTGTAATGTGTATTTGACAATATTGCCATTTTGGCTAATTTATAAAATTTTCCGTTTTGGCTTATTTATGGTTAATTTAGTCATTACTTGCTATTTATTTTGATCTCTTGGAGCATAGGTTTATACTTTTTCAAATATTTTCCATTTACTCTCAAGAGTCTTTTATCTTCACCTAACTCTTCGACTTCATAAGCTCCACCAGAAAAAGTCTGGATAATTCTGAATGGTCCTTCCCATTTGGGTGACCATTTTGCCATGCTTCGATCCCTTCGATCCATGGGAAGAATCACCTTCCAAACTAATTCTCCAGGCGAGAATGCCTTAGGTTTCACTTTTTTATTGTAAGAGTCTTCCACTCTTTTCTTCTGAAGCCTTAGTAAGTCGAGAGCGCGCAATCTTTCTTCGTCTAAATCTACTAGTTCGTCTGACATCATGTCCCAATAAACTTCAGAGGGGATATCATGGTGTCTCTGAACCCTTGCAGATTGAAGACAAATTTCTGCTGGCAACACTGCGTCATGACCAAAAGTTAGCCTATATGGTGTTGTACCTATGGCTTCTTTTGGGGACGTTCGACAGGCCCACAAGATCTGGTCTAACGTCTTATGCCAATTTCTTGGCTTCTTCCCAACATGCTTTTTTATCAAGCCAATCACTACTTTGTTCGCTGCTTCGACTTGACCGTTTGCCTGTGCATAATAAGGCGTTGATGTTAGGAGTTTAAAGCCTATTTCCTGAGCGAATTCCTGCATCTTTCGACCGGTGAAAATTGATCCTTGATCAGTAGTTATAGTCTCAGGGATTCCATATCTAAAGATAATGTTCTTTTGAATAAATTCAATGACATTTTCTTGGTCTACATTGACTAAAGGAATAGCTTCGATCCACTTAGTAAAATAATCAATGCATACCAATATATACTTCTGGCTCTTTGATGATGCTGGTCGAATCTCTCCAATAAGGTCCAACGCCCATCCTCTAAAGGGCCAAGGTTTCACTATCGAGTGAAGTTCGCTTGCTGGTACATGCTGGATGCCTGTATGGACTTGACATTCTTGACAACCCTTGGCGAACTCGATACAATCTTTCAACATGGTGGGCCAGTATAGTCCTTGTCGAAACAACAACCATTTCATCTTATGGCCTACTTGGTGAGCCCCACATGCTCCAGCGTGCGTAGTCGAAAGGGCTATGTATGCTTCAGTTTCACTTAAGCACTTTAGCAATACCCCTTCAGGCGTCTTTTTAAATAACTCATTACCCATGAGTACGTAACTCAACGCCCTATATTTTGTTTTTCGTTCTGTCGAAGCTACTGGATTTTGAAGATAATCCACAATGGGTTTCCTCCAATCTTGCTCTGACAAATTGTCTATGAACGAAATTTCGAAGTTACTTTGATCAGCATACCCTAGTCTTGTCGATTCCAAGTCTGTTGGTGACAGATAAGTTGCTTTTATCTTTTCTCGAACTTCGATTGCTCTTTGTAATCTCGTTTTTGAAATTTTGTACCCAGATGCAATTTGTGCCAAATCGTTGGCTATTTGATTTTCCAATCTGGGTATGTGTCGAATGTTGACCATTTCAAATTTTTTCAATAAACGATTTGCTATCACAAAGTACATAATGAGATTTTCTCTTATGCATTTATATTCTTTTGTGACTTGCTTAATGACTAACTCTGAGTCTCCCATTATTTCGACTCGAGTTGCCCCCAATTCCAACAATATCTCAAGGCCAGTAATTAGAGCTTCATACTCAGCCTCATTGTTCGAACAAGAACCTGATATCTTGTACTTGAATGTTGTTGGAATTTTTTCTGGAGAAATAATCAAGACTCTCACTCCTGTTCCATCTTTATGGCTGGAACCATCGAAGTAGAATTTCCAAGGCTCTATCTCCACATAATTAATACTCTTAACTTAAATTAAGTGGTCGACTATAAAGTCTGCCACCACTTGTCCTTTCACTGCCTTAAGAGGCATAAAGGTCAAGGAGTATTCAGTTAATGCTAGTGCCCACTTGCCAATTCGACTGTGCAAGATGGGTTTCGACAACATGTACTTGAAAACATCAAAATGAGACAAAACATACACATCAGCTGGTTTTATATATTGTTTGAGCTTTGTACAAGAGAAATAAAGACATAGACACAATTTTTCAACTTCGCTATATCTAGTTTCTGCATCGTCCAAAACTCTACTAAGATAGTAAATGGGTCTTTCGACTCCATTTTCATCTTCTTGGGCTAACATGCTTCCCAAAGTTTTGTCGGATGCAGCTATGTACAATCTCATACTCCTGTTGCTACAAGGAGGCACCAAAATAGGTGGCTTTGTGAGGTACCCTTTGATTTTGTCGAAGGCTTCTTGTTGCTCTTGCCCCCATTCGAATCCCTCTTTGTTCAATCGAAGTAAGGGTGAAAAGGCTTGAGCTTTCCCACTTAGGTTAGATATGAATCTCCTTAAGAAATTTATCTTGCCTAACAGAGATTGCAATTCCTTTTTGTTTGATGGCGCTTTCGCTTCCAGAATTGCCTCCGTCTTGTTCTGATTGATTTCGATTCCTTTCTTGTGGACAACGAAGCCCAAGAAATCTCTAGCTTTCACACAGAATGCACACTTCAAAGGGTTCATCTTGAGACCATGTTCTCTCATTCTTTCGAATGATTGTCGAAGGTGGTCTATGTGGTTCTTCCTGGAAACAGATTTTATAACAATGTCATCAATATATACTTGCATAAAGGTGTTAATAAAATCATGGAAGATAGAATTCATTGCTCGCTGATATGTTGCCCCAGCGTTCTTTAGGCCAAAGGCATCACTACCCATTCGTAAGTGCCTAAAGCCCCAGGGCATCGAAAAGCTGTTTTCGACACATCTTCTTCAGCAATGAATATTTGATTATATCCTGAATAACCATCGAGCATACTCAGGTACTCGTAGCCAGCGGCAGAATCGACTAGCATTTCCGCCACAGGCATAGGATATTCATCTTTGGGTGTAGCAGCATTCAAATCTCTGAAATCTATGCACACCCTCAATGTACCATTTTTCTTAATCACTGGCACAATGTTTGCAATCCATTCGACATACCTCGTGACGCGTATGAATTTGCACTTCAGCAGTCTTTCGACTTCCGTTTTGATCTTCGACAGTATTTCTGGGGCGAAGCGTCTTGGACTTTGCTTGATTGGCTTCTTCCCAGGTTTGATTGGCAACTGAAGTTCTACCAATCCTCTGTCGAGACCAGGCATTTCGTCGTAATTGTAACACCCCAGTTCTATTTATTTGGAATTATCTTAATAAGAGTTATTTTATTTGAAACCAATAAAATTATTTTATTTGGGTTAATATAAAATAAAAGGATTATTATTTATTTTATAAATAATTGTAGAAAAAAAATAAGGATTGAAGGTTATTGGGCTTATGATGTTATTGGTAAAAGAGGGGGTGCAAGTGAAGTAAAATGTTATTTGGGACTTATATGTCACTTTTGCTCACTTTCACGTAAAACTGAGATTTTGGGATTTTGGGACTCAGAGAACGTGTAAAGAAGAGAAAGGAGAAGAATGAGAAGATTGATCGAGGAAGTTGCAGGAGCTGCAGATTATCCAAGGTAAGGGGTTGGTCATTCTTTTACTATGAATAAGTTGTGATATATATTCTATATGAGTTAGGGATTTGTAGGGATGATGGATTCTTGATGCCATGGTTGTTGTGATGATGAAACATGAATGGAATTGATTGGTGTTTTGATGTGGTATTGATCCTATTGTATGCCTTAGATCATTGTTATATGGTAGGAATTCGATTTTGATGGTTTTAGGATGTTTGGGGATGATTAGGAATGAGTTGGGGTGATTTTGGGAAGCATAAAAACGTGAAATATGATGTTGCAAAGTCATCAACACGGGCCGTGTTGATGCACACGGGCACCCGTGTTGATCTTCTGTGTTGATGCTCGGGTAGGTTTTTCCCAAAAATCGTTTCGGCCATAAATTTTGAACCGTAACTCCGATTTAGGCGCCGTTTGATGCATTGGAAAGCTAGTGAAATTTTCTATATGATTATGAGGAATTAAGTAGCTTTAAGAGCTTATTTTAATAAGTGATTATTGGAGTAAGTGCTTATGTTTATAAGTGAATTTGATTGTTATGTATTTTAGTGAAGTGTTTGGAGATATTTGGGATTGGAGCTCTGAAGAACGACGAACAATCGCTCAAGAGTTCGAAGCTGCAATTTGATAAGGTAAGGGGGGCTACTACTCAATTTATATTTTCTTATGGGTTTAGATGCAATTGGTTGGGTAATCGTAGGATAATCCCATTTTCTCTGATATTCTTAGTGATCGATAACTTTAGGGTCGAATTTCGTTAGGAAGGATTAGGTTCCCTAAAGGTTGTGAATTGATTAAGAAATTAATCCCTATTGTTGATTTAGATCGAAATTGTATGATCGTGAATTTACCTTAGGTGTTCTAGGGATAACCTTGATGTTGTTAGGATTTCCCTAAAGGACGGGTAATATGTAACTTAAGGTCAATTTTAATAAACTTGTTGTTGATGAGAGGATTGTTGATAAAATAGGATGTTTTAAAAAATGAAAATTATGGGTTTTGATTGATTTTGGAAAATGAGACCTTAAGTGAAATAATGTTGTCCTTAAGATTGGAAATTGACTAACGTAGAAGGGAATTGTGTTTCCAATTGATGTGTTGCTTTGAGTTATGCATAATTGATGTTGTTATGTACCGAAATGTGCATTTTGGCTGGTATTTTTCGTGTTTGGCTGCTGTTCTGAGCTGCTGCAGGTACAGGAATTTCTGGGCTCGCGCTCATCAACACGGGCCGTGTGGATTCACACGGGCACCCGTGTTGATTCACTGTATTGTCAAAAAAAAATGTGTTTCCAGACACATTTCAACACGGGCCGTGTTGATTCACACGGGCACCCGTGTTGATCCCCTGTATTGATAAAATAATGTGTTTCTGGATACATTTCCACACGGGCAGTGTTGTTTCACACGGGCACCCGTGTTAAACCTCCTGTGTTGGTTTCTGAATTTTGTTTTCTGTGCATGCTGTTATGTACGGGATTGATCCTGTTTTGATGTGCAGTGTTTGATATGTTTTGAATATGCTGCTTATTGATTCCCTAGTGTTGTTTGACGTTTGTACCGAATAATGTTTGTATGTTATGATACCAACACTACGTGGATGTTATTGTCATGCTTTTAGATGATGTTATCAAGCATGAATTATGATATAACTTGATATGATTGATGTTAATAGTATGCTGAGTGATTACATGCTATCCATATCCTGTTATGATTGATGTTGTTGATGTTGCATGATATGTTGATTGATGTTAATAGTATGCTGAGTGTTACATACTTTACATATCATGTTGCATTTGTTAATTCCCATTGTGTGGAATTAACATGGTGGCCAATATACGTGTCCGCGATTTAATGGAACGTTGAGGTGGTAGCCGTGTCCGCGATATAATGGAACGGTGAGTTATCCGTGACCCGAGATTTAATGGGGCGGTAAAATGGTACCACATGCATGGGTGTGTTGCATTATATTGAATATAACTTGAATGGATGATTTCCAATGTTGTATTTAATTGATTGTATACATGTATTGCTGCTAAATTGTTAATGATGTTTGATGTTAATTATAAGTATGAAAAGTGATATATTATGAATATATGAATTGTAAAGGTTTTTCGTAAACTATGAAACATGCTAACTGTTTGGGTGATGCTTATGGTTTTCTGAATTGATTGTTATGAACGTATAATCAAATGTATAGTTGAGATGCTCACCCTTACTGTTGAATATTTCAGATTGAGGAGCTTCGTTCAGGTGCTTGGCGAAGGCTTGTTGTTTCTAGTTTATTTCCGTTTAAGTATTGTCTGGGTCATGCTCTGATAGTTGTAACTCCGGGAACGTTTGTTTGTCGAGCTGCTTTAGTCAGACTCGTTTATTTCCTTATGTTTGTTATAATATGATGTTGATATTTTCCAGGTGTTAATCCCTGATGATTTTGAAAATATTATAACATTGGTTTTGTTAATTAAATTATTCCGCTGTGTAAACATGTATGAGTTGCTTCTATGTTATGCATGACAGGAACTTGTTTTTATTAAAAGAGAATTGTGACATCCTCGTTAATACATGTACTCTGAAATTATGATTTTAATTATTTGCGAAATTTTATTCGGGGTTTAGAGGGTGTTACAATAGTGGTATCAGAGCATGGTCGGTCTGTCCGGCCAAGTTGTTATGTCAGTGTCATTACCCTTGGTACGCAATAAGTGTTTGAAAACACTGTTGGTACTTCTTTGTTTTGGATCACTTGATTGCAGGGATAAGATTGCGATAAGTGGGGGAGAAGTTGGTACTTCTCCATGGTGCTTCTGGATGCTAAGTAATGGCTCGACGTGAGGAAAATGGTAAGATTATGAGCATGGTATAGACTGCATTGTTCATAGTCCTGAAGAGGATTCAGAGGTAAGAGCATTACTTAGGTGGAATTTATCTCATGGATTTGTGCATCAGTTGCATGCAGTGCTAATGAAGTCAGTAAAGATGGGTTTTTACATTCATTATGTCTTCGGTTGTCTATTGACAAATTGAGGGACTGATCGACCTTAATCTGTTGTTGATAGCAAATAGGAGCATAGTGGATGTGATAGACATGTCTTGCTAGTTTTGTTAGTATGTGTATAAACTTGGTAGAGCGAAGCCAATTGCTTTAAGATGGATATGAGAAGTTGATACGGATTCTGATATCTGAAAGAATACCAATTAAAGGTCTCGATGTATTGAGCAAATTGAGATGGTTCGATAAGAGAACGATCAAGTGAAGTTGGAGAGTACTTCTCTAGAAAGTGAAGGTGTAGCGACAGATAGTGTTGTATTAGTGGTTTATGAATTCCTAGTGACACTCTGAAGCTAGCAGTAGTTCTGTAAGTGTGAACTAAGGTCCAACAAGAGTAAACGATGATATATTGAGAATGTGGAGTACTTGTGGAATTATGAAGTCTACCTTCGTGTTAAACTGGATTGGTTGGTATTAGTTGGACTTGGTTGTTTTGTGAATATCGTGGGCTAAGAGTGTGATGGATATGCTTCCCTGTAGCGGGGATTCGAGAAGGAAGATTGGTTTTCCATGATTGGAAGTGAGAACTTGTATGGATTCTGACGATACAAGAGTTCTGTTAGGCAAGTAAATAATTCATAAGAAATGAAGTCTAGACTTGAATGTTGTGGCGTATAAGAATATGTGTGATGTTATTGTAAACCTTCTGGTTTATTCAATTCAGGATAAGGACTGATGGAGTAATTACAAATCTCGTGTTGGGAATTGACAGAGATTAGACTTGGTGCTAAGCTAGCAAAGTGTGACTTCGGTTTAAAGAAGCGAGTTATGAGTATGATGTTCCAGATGGTGGTATGTGTGAATCCATCCCAGTAGATGAGATTCTATATGGAGAATTACCAGACCGATTATAGTGATTAGAAACTTGTTGAGCTTAGTTGAGCACTGCTGTGTTGTTGAAATGGGGTAAAGTGTTTATCTGAGGTAAGGTTCAGTGCGAAGAATTTTGGTAAGTTGTGGTAGTACTGATGGAGGATATTCTGATTTACTTCAAGGATGAAGATGAATAGTCGGAATATCTCGAGAATTGTTTTGAGAATTATTGAAAGAGAAGTGATTTCATATGTATCCTGGTTAAGTAAAGTTAATTCTCGTGGACATGTGATTTCTGTGATGGTATTGTGTTGATCCTAAGTAAGAAAGGGTCCAACGTATATTGGTACTCTAAGTGTGAATAAGGATTTCAAGAGGTGAAGAAGAGGTTAACTAGTGTGCCTATTTTGAGTTGCCAATCCGGCAGAACTTTGTTGTGTATTGTGATGCATCCTTGATGGGATTAGTGCAGAGTGTAATGCAGAATCGGGAAGAAGTGACTGATGCTCCGAGACAACTGAAAGTGCATGAAAGAAACTATCCTACTCATGACTTAGAATTGGCGGCAGTTGTGTTCGTTTTGAAGTTGTGAAGACATTATCTGTATGGTTCGAGATTAGAGGTGTATAGTGATCATAAGAGTTTGAAATATCTTTTCGATCAGAAAGAGCTTAACATGAGGCAGAGAAGATGGTTAGAATTTCTCAAAGATTATGATTTTTGTTTGGTTTACCATCCTGGTAAGACAAATGTAGTTACAGATGCTTTGAGCAGGAAATCATTACATGTGTCTATGATGATGGTTCGTGAATTGGATTTAATTGAGCAATTCAGAGAGTTAAGCTTAGTATGTGAAAGTACTTTGAAGGGTGTCAGGTTGGGTATGTTGAAGCTGACTAGTGGTATACTAGAAGAGATCAGGATTGGGCAGAAATCTGATGTTAATCTAGTTGATAAATTGATATTGATCAATCAAGGTCAAGGAGGTGAATTCCGAATGGATAAAAACAGTATTTTTATGGATTTTGTATCTGGGTTGCCGAGGACTCCTAAGACTTGTGAAGCGATATGGGGTATTTTGGATAGACTAACGAAGTCTGCTCATTTTATACCGGTGCGAATGGATTACCCAATGGAGAGACTAGCACAGTTATACATTGAGAAGATAGTAAGTTTGCATGGAGTTACTTCTAGTATTGTGTCGGATAGAGATCCGAGGTTTACTTCAAAATTTTGGGAAGGATTGCAGAAGGCTTTGGGCACTAAGTTGAGGTTGAGTTCGGCTTATCATCCTCAGACTGATGGACAGACTGAGAGGACGATTCAATCATTAGAAGATTTATTGCGTGCTTGTGCATTAGAGAAGGGTGGATCTTGGGATAGTTATTTACCACTGATTGAATTTACTTATAACAACGGTTACCATTCGAGTATTGGTATGGCTCCGTTCAAAGCATGGTATGGTCGGAGATGTAGAACGCCTTTGTGTTGGTATGAATCTGGAGAAAGTTCAGTAATTGGGCCAGAGATTGTTCAGCAAACTACTGAAAAGATCAAATTGATTCAAGAGAATATGAGAGCTTCTCAGAGTCGTCAGAAAAGTTATCATGATAAGAGGAGGAAGAAATTAGAATTCAGTGCTGGAGATCATGTGTTTATGAGAGTTACTCCGATGACGGGTATTGGTCGAGCATTGAAATCTAAGAAGTTGACTCCGCATTTTATTGGTCCGTTTCAGATTACAGAAAGAGTTGAAGGAGTTGCTTATCGTATTTCTTAACCGCCGAGTCTTGCAAATTTGCATGATGTTTTTCATGTTTCTCAGCTGAGGAGATATATTTCAGACCCAGCTCATGTGATCCAAGTAGATGATGTTCAGGTGAGGGATAACCTGACGGTGGAAACATTGCCTATGAGGATAGAAGATCGGGAATTGAAACAACTTAGAGGTAAAGAGATAGCTTTGGTAAAGGCAGCTTGGGGAGGCCCAGCAGGTGGAAATGTTACATGGGAATTGGAGAGCCAGATGAAAGAGGCGTTTCCGGAACTTTTCGTCTAAGGTATGTTTTCGAGGACGAAAACTCTTTTAGTGGGGGAGAGTTGTAACACCCCAGTTCTATTTATTTGGAATTATCTTAATAAGAGTTATTTTATTTGAAACCAATAAAATTATTTTATTTGGGTTAATATAAAATAAAAGGATTATTATTTATTTTATAAATAATTGTATAAAAAAAATAAGGATTGAAGGTTATTGGGCTTATGATGTTATTGGTAAAAGAGGGGGTGCAAGTGAAGTAAAATGTTATTTGGGACTTATATGTCACTTTTGCTCACTTTCACGTAAAACTGAGATTTTGGGATTTTGGGACTCAGAGAACGTGTAAAGAAGAGAAAGGAGAAGAATGAGAAGATTGATCGAGGAAGTTGCAGGAGCTGCAGATTATCCAAGGTAAGGGGTTGGTCATTCTTTTACTATGAATAAGTTGTGATATATATTCTATATGAGTTAGGGATTTGTAGGGATGATGGATTCTTGATGCCATGGTTGTTGTGATGATGAAACATGAATGGAATTGATTGGTGTTTTGATGTGGTATTGATCCTATTGTATGCCTTAGATCATTGCTATATGGTAGGAATTCGATTTTGATGGTTTTAGGATGTTTGGGGATGATTAGGAATGAGTTGGGGTGATTTTGGGAAGCATAAAAACGTGAAATATGATGTTGCAGAGTCATCAACACGGGCAGTGTTGATGCACACGGGCACCCGTGTTGATCTTCTGTGTTGATGCTCAGGTAGGTTTTTCCCAAAAATCGTTTCGGCCATAACTTTTGAACCGTAACTCCGATTTAGGCGCCGTTTGATGCGTTGGAAAGCTAGTGAAATTTTCTATATGATTATGAGGAATTAAGTAGATTTAAGAGCTTATTTTAATAAGTTATTATTGGAGAAAGTGCTTATGTTTATAAGTGAATTTGATTGTTATGTATTTTAGTGAAGTGTTTGGAGATATTTGGGATTGGAGCTCTGAAGAACGACGAACAATCGCTCAAGAGTTCGAAGCTGCAATTTGATAAGGTAAGGGGGGCTACTACTCAATTTATATTTTCTTATGGGTTTAGATGCAATTGGTTGGGTAATCGTAGGATAATCCCATTTTCTCTGATATTCTTAGTGATCGATAACTTTAGGGTCGAATTTCGTTAGGAAGGATTAGGTTCCCTAAAGGTTGTGAATCGATTAAGAAATTAATCCCTATTGTTGATTTAGATCGAAATTGTATGATCATGAATTTACCTTAGGTGTTCTAGGGATAACCTTGATGTTGTTAGGATTTCCCTAAAGGACGGGTAATATGTAACTTAAGGTCAATTTTAATAAAACTTGTTGTTGATGAGAGGATTGTTGATAAAATAGGATGTTTTAAAAAATGAAAATTATGGGTTTTGATTGATTTTGGAAAATGAGACCTTAAGTGAAATAATGTTATCCTTAAGATTGGAAATTGACTAACGTAGAAGGGAATTGTGTTTCCAATTGATGTGTTGCTTTGAGTTATGCATAATTGATGTTGTTATGTACCGAAATGTGCGTTTTGGCTGGTATTTTTCGTGTTTGGCTGCTGTTCTGAGCTGCTGCAGGTACAGGAATTTCTGGGCTCGCGCTCATCAACACGGGCCGTGTGGATTCACACGGGCACCTGTGTTGATTCACTGTATTGTCAAAAAAAAATGTGTTTCCAGACACATTTCAACACGGGCCGTGTTGATTCACACGGGCACCCGTGTTGATCCCCTGTATTGATAAAATAATGCGTTTCTGGATACATTTCCACACGGGCAGTGTTGTTTCACACGGGCACCCGTGTTAAACCTCCTGTGTTGGTTTCTGAATTTTGTTTTCTGTGCATGCTGTTATGTACGGGATTGATCCTGTTTTGATGTGCAGTGTTTGATATGTTTTGAATATGCTGCTTATTGATTCCCTAGTGTTGTTTGACGTTTGTACCGAATAATGTTTGTATGTTATGATACCAACACTACGTGGATGTTATTGTCATGCTTTTAGATGATGTTATCAAGCATGAATTATGATATAACTTGATATGATTGATGTTAATAGTATGCTGAGTGATTACATGCTATCCATATCCTGTTATGATTGATGTTGTTGATGTTGCATGATATGTTGATTGATGTTAATAGTATGCTGAGTGTTACATACTTTACATATCATGTTGCATTTGTTAATTCCTATTGTGTGGAATTAACATGGTGGCCAATATATGTGTCCGCGATTTAATGGAACGTTGAGGTGGTAGCCGTGTCCGCGATATAATGGAACGGTGAGTTATCCGTGACCCGAGATTTAATGGAGCGGTAAAATGGTACCACATGCATGGGTGTGTTGCATTATATTGAATATAACATGAATGGATGATTTCCAATGTTGTATTTAATTGATTGTATGCATGTATTACTGCTAAATTGTTAATGATGTTTGATGTTAATTATAAGTATGAAAAGTGATATATTATGAATATATGAATTGTAAAGGTTTTTCGTAAACTATGAAACATGCTAACTGTTTGGGTGATGCTTATGGTTTTCTGAATTGATTGTTATGAACGTATAATCAAATGTATAGTTGAGATGCTCACCCTTACTGTTGAATATTTCAGATTGAGGAGCTTCGTTCAGGTGCTTGGCGAAGGCTTGTTGTTTCTAGTTTATTTCCGTTTAAGTATTGTCCGGGTCATGCTCTGATAGTTGTAACTCCGGGAACGTTTGTTTGTCGAGCTGCTTTAGTCAGACTCGTTTATTTCCTTATGTTTGTTATAATATGATGTTGATATTTTCCAGGTGTTAATCCCTGATGATTTTGAAAATATTATAACATTGGTTTTGTTAATTAAATTATTCCGCTGTGTAAACATGTATGAGTTGCTTCTATGTTATGCATGACAGGAACTTGTTTTTATTAAAAGAGAATTGTGACATCCTCGTTAATACATGTACTCTGAAATTATGATTTTAATTATTTGCGAAATTTTATTCGGGGTTTAGAGGGTGTTACAGTAATCCCATGCAAAACAGTCCTTGAACTCTTTTAACAAATGGATTACTTCCAACCTGAGCTCTGGGTCGATCTTTGCGCTAATGTAAGTTGGCTTTTTCTCTAACCCTTCGCCCAAGTTGATTTCTTCTAAAGGATCCTGCGCTAGCATCTTGATGTTATTCGCCAAGGGGTCCTTTTCGAATCCCAAAGGCTCATCATCGTAGATGGCGTCGAGCCTCTGTTCCTGCATCCCTTCTGGCATGGTATCAGGAGGTTCTGGATCGAAGTCCTTTCCAGGACCTGTAGAAGATAACTGTTGATCATTGGCATGTGTGGCCATATATTTTACTTCGGCTTCGAGAGCCGTTATCATCTTTGTTTCGGCTACGTAAGCCGAAATTCGCTGCAATGATTGTGACTCAGTCATTGTCACTGAATTCACTTCCTCAACCAGTTGGTTGGATATCAGTTAAACCACTAAAGTCAATGTGGGACAAGTCTTCTCTGTCCCATTGAAAACCATGCTCAGGGTGCAGGTATAGGGAACAAAAAGTATTTGGCGCTGGCGCCAAGTCGAAGTCAGGTGTTGGGCATGGCCCAATGGGAGCCAGGTTCTTGTCGAAGTCTGCCAGCCCTAGGTGATTTACTTTGCCCAGGTAATAGCTTTGGTCCGCTTCTATGTTTTCGACCATCCCATCAGGACGCCATAGTAGTAATCTCTGGTGCATTGATGATGGTACAGCTCCAACACCATGAATCCATTCACGGCCCAACAAAAGATTATAGTTAGGTTTGGCCGATATGACCATAAACATAGTTGGTCGAAGGATAGATCCCACCTTGATATCCAGTTGGATCACACCCATAGTGGTCCCTATGCCGCCTTCATAATTCGACAGGACCATGTTGTGAGGCTTGATGTTCTCATCACTTTTGCCTATTTTTCTTAGCATAAAGTGAGGGATGATGTTGATGGTTGCCCCACAATCCACCAAGATTTTATTTACTGTGGTTTCTTCGAGTTTAGCCCTTATAGATAAAGGCTTGAGGTGATTTTTCATTGCCTCTGTAGGTGGTTCGAAGAACCCATTCTGCTCTTCAGTAGCGCAATTATCCATGACGAAATAGCACACTAGCCTATGCTTGGCCATTTCTTGCTCCACTTCCCAATCGCTTGTTTCGACCTCCACCTGGCGGTTGAACTCCCTGGGCAGAACTGAGACTATGTTCACCATGATATCTAAGGTGTCATCCGACTCAGAACCATCATCGTTATCAACTTCACCCTGGTTAGGCCAAACTAGCCTATTGGTTACTGGTTGTCTCTCCAGAGGTTTCCTTTGCTTTCTCTGAGGAACATTTGAACTGGATTCTGCCTTTGGTTCATTAGCACCTTCCCTCTCAGCTTTTCGTCGCCTCTGGTATCTCCTCCATTGAGATCGAGACATGGGATTTTTCCCTTTGTAGTTGCTTGACACCTGGGTCACTTTGGGGGTAGCAACCTGAGGCTCTTTCTTATGTGTTAAAGATGAACCTCTTGGCACATCGAAGGAGTGCCATCTTTCCTCGCTTGGTCTCTTTCGACCAGATGTTTTGTACCATGTATCTACTGGTACATTAGTCGGAGGCCTGAAAGTCAGTGGCCTCTTTTCTTGATTTGAACCTTTTTGGTAGGTTCTTCTGGGGTCATGTCGAGTATCAACACTTTCCCTTTTCCTGTTTGCTGCTCTTACACCTTGAATATGTTCAGCAGCTTTTTTGTTGAAGATTGAACTGCATCGGGGGCACAGCATCACTTCTGACTTCTTTTTTTGGCATCTTTGCAGGAAATCTGCCAGATTTTCATTTTCCCGAGGGAAAGCAGTTTTGTTGGCTTGTTCTTGCCTCATGGCCTCCTCTGATGCTTTTGGTTCAGAGACTTCGACCATGTTGACATTCATGGTGTCTTTGTTGGCAAGAGTCAACTGCTTCATCTGAATCTCCAAATCCTCTGTCTGGCCTTGAACTGCAGCCAAGTGAGAACTGGGTTTTGTTCCAGACTTTTGGGCTCCAACTGTCTCCAGCTTTGGGCTTTCGACCTCCTTTTGAACCGCTTCAATTGTCTTTCTGGATAGATTCCCAGAAAAACTGCCAAAGATTGGCATGTTGATATGGTCCTTTGAGACTTCGACCATTGTGATTCCTGGCCTCTTCGACTGGCTTCTGGATGCCTCGATCATGTTCACCTCTGAAGGTTCAGCATAATGGGCTTCAGCCTGCAACGGGTTAGAGTCCACAGTCATGGGGGTCTTGTCAGCAAACTTCAACCTCCCTTCTTCGATAGCGTCTTGCACAAGATTCCTGAAAAGAAAACATTGAGACGTTTTATGGCCCAGAAAATCATGATATTTACAAAAGCCTCTCTTCTTTCTTTGATCAAGAGGAGGCACTTTTACCCCTGGGGGTACTATCATTTGGCCATCTTTTAGAAGCAAGTCAAAGATTTCATCACATTTTGTAATGTCAAAACTATAAGTCTTTTTGGGGAACCTATCGTTGGTCCTTTCTGGACCAGTGGGATTTTTTCCACTTGAGGGGACTAACAGTTTGCAAGAGTATGGTGGCCCTTATTTTAGTTCCGCTAAATCGACCTCGCCTTCTTCGACAGTTATAGTTTCGTCGAAGGTTTCTGGATCTTCGTCGTCCATCTCGACATACGTTATCCTCTCTCTTTTATGAGTTTTCGTTGCCTTGGCTTTCTCAGCTTTGAGGCGTTCTACCTGTCGAACTCTATCGACCAATTGGGCCATGTCTCTCAGGTATTGAGTGTCTAACTTCTTCCTAATGGAATAATCTAAGCCGCCTGCGGCTATTTCGACTAACTCATGTTCTGGCACTTGTGTAAAGCATCTTGCTTTGAGCAACCTAAACCTATTTAGATATTCGTCTATAGGTTCAGTGAAACGTCTCTTTACACTGGCCAATTCTTTCAGGCTTATCTTGGTTTGTCCCATGTAGAATTGCTCATGGAACAATCTCTCCAACTGGGTCCAATGATGGATCGAATTGGGGGGGAGAGTTGTAAACCAAGTAAAAGCGTTCTTTGTTAAAGAACTTGGGAAGTACTTAATCCTCAGGTTTTCGTTGTTTGAAATATCTCCTGCTTCGATCAAGTATCTCGCCACATGTTCCACAGTAGATTCTGTCGTGTCCCCAGAGAATTTAGTGAACTTAGGGACTTTACATCTAGGAGGTAAGTCTGTTTGTAACACGTATTCTGACAGTGGGGATGTGAAGTTGGGCCTACGAAAGCCCATGTTCATCCCATTTTGAGTCATGATTCTTTCGATCATGGCTGCCAGATTATTTTCCAAACCCATATTTTGGTATTGGATATGCTGAACCACTTCGTCAGCATTTTGGTTTCTGTTAACTAACCTTACCTCTGGGGCTATAACCCTAGGTTCTTCGACAGGCTGCTCCAATCGTGCCCTAAGGTTTTCTTCGACAGGCTGTTGGACTTGGTTGATAGTGGTTTCTTCCTCTAAGAGTATACCTTGGTTTCCCCTTATTTGCGCCCTTTGGGGCTGTCGAATAGGTTGGGGTACTCCAAAGAAATCAGCCAAACGCGTCATTTGCGCTGTCATCTGCTGATTCGGTTGGGTGGTGTTTTGTATTAGAGGATTCAGCATTGTACTTAAAGTTTGTGCTAACATTTGAACCATATCATGGTTGCTTTCGTCCATTTGTTGCCTCAAGACTGTTGTCGAGGCATTTGTGAGGCCATGTGCTACTTGGGACGTTCCTCCTAAGAGTTGGGTCCTATTTCTGTTCGCCATACCTACTCCAGAACCTTGGAGTGGCGAAGAGGCACTCACTAAAGGGTCTGAAAAAGTGGACGCAGCGTTCGTTAGGCTAGCCAAATCAGACGTTGGCATGCCATAGAGTGGTTCTCGATTTTGACCGCCTGTCATAAATCCTGGGGGAACATAAAGCCTTGTGCCTAGATTTCCCCTTGGTGGGGGAGTTCCTAAAGGAACTCTGGGGCCTGTGAACGGAGGTAATGGCCCCGTCGTTGTGACCGTTACTGCTGGTGTTAAACCAGCGGTTATCGCTTCACTTACGGTTGGGATAACCGTTGTTCCCACATTCGTTTGTGGGATTTCGTTATTGTTTGGCGGATTCGCCATCGCTTCTCTTCTTCTGGCAGTATTGGTATTGTTAGTGTATATTCTACCACTTCTCAATAACATGCAATACTTCTCGAAAAAGATGATAATCTGTGTAAAAAGGTTAAACTTCAAAATCAACACAAAGTCCCATCAGGTGTGCCAATTTGTTTACCGTGGGAATTGGTAAACAACCGCTGATCTTCCAAAAGGTTACTTATTTGGTGACTCGCAGGATCGATCAGATTGATCCTAAGACATAGTTGATTTTGGGGTTTTGACTAAGTTTGGTAATGGTTAAATGACAAGAAATTAAAGAAGCTTTATGTAAATTGCATGAAGAAGAGAACTTGATAAAATAAAGAAAGGCTTGAAATGAAATGCTTCGACTGGGAAAGTAAAGAAGAAAGCAAGTAAAGTTTCTGGAAAATAAATGACTTTGATTAATTAAAGTGGTGTTTCACACATACATTCTCAACAATTCTTTCTCTCACGCTGGGTACTCGAATTTATATGAGTGACTTGTATATAATTGTGAACACACGCGAAAAACTGCATGAACTACTAATATTTATACTAAACACATCCCAAGTAACCGTCGGGCAGTTACGCTGCTTCGAGATGACTCCACTTGGCACGTTCACAGCATTCGACGCTCCAGATCTTTGCACGTTGCACTTGGTAACCGCTGGGAACCGTTTTCCCTCCAAACGTTTGAATCCCAAACCGTTCCACTCTGAGCAATCGAACACCTTCGTCGAGAAGCACCTTCGACGAGAAACACCTTCGACGTCGAAGGCAACCAAATTCTCCCTTGGAAGAAATTCTCTAAGTACATTGCCATCCTCTGACGAACACTTCGACAGAACCAGCTGGTCGAAACCATCCTTCAGCTTTAATGGCTGATATTAATAAAAACAAGGGTGTCGAATTTTAGGAGCCAACACAACTAAATAAGCAAAACAACGTTCATCCTCGGTGTTACGTGTCAGATCAAGACTCGACTCAATCTACGTACCATGAGATACAACTTCAGGCCTCAATCTACTCTAATCTTCGTCACCTGCGCGTTACCCACATAGAGACAACATTCAAATAGAAAGGGTGGGATATCATAACAATACAAGAGGAAGCATAATAATGAGCAGATAGAAATTCATGCACACATCATTATATATCTTTACCTCACACATTTTCTTGTTCATCATACTACGAAACACATCAATAATATCAAAGGCATAACAACACAACATCCGTCATAACAAAATTAGGAACTCAGTCCACGTCTAAACAATCAACTATTAATAACCATACAATGTAGTGAAACTGACATCGGTGCAATACATGTGGTACCAATAGGAAAAAAAAACCTCAACTTAATAAATGCCAACTTAGGGAAACAACTTCATAACGCCAATACAGGTCATCTTAATAGGGCAAAACCCTCAACTTAATAATTCCAACTTGGGGCAACAACTTCATAACGCCAATACAGGCCATCTTAATGAATGCATGCGACACTGATATGCAACAACACAATTTTATATTGATTACTTTTATTTATCAATGCTACGCCAATACAGGTCATCATCATCATCATCGCACATATCATGTCACATAATTATATTCGTACAACATCATCTTAATCATTCACAATGTAACATCGGAACGAAACAAAATCCATAAAATTATCTCATACTATTTTCAAATCATTTTTATTGAGTAGAAAATATTTTTAACTTTCCGTAGGTTCGAACGGCACGTCAAATGGACACTCGAGTCAAAAGTTATTGATTTTCAAAGTTTTCTAAAAATCCTGTCAGTTACAGTGGTAACCGGTTACCCGGTTATGGTAACCGTTTACAGCAAGTCAGTAACTTTGTTTTTCTAAAATTCGTCGCGGTAATCGGTTACCCACTTATGGTAACCGGTTACTGCAAAGTCAGCAGCCTCTGTTTTCCAACTTTTTATATGGTAACTGGTTACCATATTTGGGTAACTGGTTACCCTGCGATAGCAGAGAAAGTACTGCAAGTTTTCCAGTTAAGATTTCTCTCATTCCAACACCCAAAATTCCCAGTTTTTCCATAAAATTTTATCTTTTAAGTATGCTAATTACTCGCCAATATTTGTCTATCATTTCTAACCAATTCATATCATCCAATTTCACCAAAAATACACCAAAAGCATAAAAAAATCCATCAATGGGAAAAAAAATCTAAAACAACCAATAAGGAGAAATCAAGGGTACACAATCATGAGACCTAAATTCTACCATACCCCATCATTAGGCAACTCATTATAGAGTTAGAATCCCCACTTACCTTAAATTCGTGATGATTCTTGAATCCTACTGTGAATCTTCTTGCCCTAGCCTCCTAATGCTCTTTCTCCTCTTCTCTCTTCTACGCTTCTTTTTTGTTTCTAGGTTCTAAATCTATTTCTCTTCTTCTTACTCTAATATATCCCAGATAATTTATAACCTTTCTAACTTAATTAATCATTTAATTATTATTATAAAATAATAATAATAATCCTAGTTTTATAATAAAATAATACTAGTAACTCATATTATACTACACACTCCTATATTTCTACACATTTAATCATACACCCTCATAATCTCAACAAAGGCATCCCACTACACCATAAAATCCACCAATTTATTTAAATACACAACATCACTTTATTATTTAATTAAAAATAATTCTAATTAAATTGGAGTGTTACATCTATGTACAAATTTATTCCTAAAGAATCTCCCTGTGTTTTTCTAGGTTATCTTGTTGGTTAAAAAAGTTTCAGTTTATGATTTATTTTCTAAAACATTTCATATATCTAGAGATATTGTTTTCCATTAAGACATTTTTCCTTTTTATTCAATGTCTGAAACTGAAACTGATAATCATGTTGATCCTTTTAGTTAGCTAGTCTTGCCAAATCTCATTTGTGATCATCCCATCGATGATTATATACCTAACATTGATTCCATTGGTCATGACATTCTTGATTCTAAGTTGCATGTGCCTGGTTCATTTAATAACGTTCATGTTACTCTTACTATATACCGGTTTTTAGATAGTCTAATGTGACTCATAAAGCCCTAACTAGTTTTAAGGTCTAATAGTCCTTATTCCATTGACTCATCTGCTGAGGCAACGTATAGAGCTTTATAACCAGTTACTTCTGAGTTCTTATAGGTGAAACAACTTTTAAGAGCTTTTGACATTGATGTTCCTTCATGCAAAGTTTTAAGCTTGTAACTTTTTTAGACCTTTTTTTTTTTTATCACTTCGTCACCTATATATGTAGATGAAACTTCTCTTCCAAAATTCAGTAAGCATTCAATAAATGAAGTTCATTTCCCTCTCCGAATTCTGTTAACTCCAATATACTCCAAAAAAAAATATCATTATTCAGCTGCGTGATTCCTAGATTTTGGGTGAACTCGATTAAGTTTCTCTCTTCTTCATTTGATCTACTTCTTTATACTTTGGACCAAACTCATGGACTATTCATGTTAATCAAAACCCCCAGAAATCACTAGTTTCTAGAAAACCACAAGTGTTCATGACACTTTTGGTGAAGATAGCAGTTTAGTTCGCTTGGCAAATGATCATATTTATTGTTAGACCCAAGAACTTGTTCTCATAAAAAAAAAACTGATTAAGCAAAAACATAAGTTTTTATATCAACTTAAAAACAAGTCTATAATCATAAGAAGAAATCAAGTTTTATTTATAAGCTTGCAAAGCATACAAGTTATAAGAGATGAGAAGAGGAAAACAAGAAAGATTTGAATGTAAACCAAGTCATGATAATAGCTAGGAAAATTTTACACATATATGTATTAGTCAGTCCTAGCCTCCACCATCTCCACAGGATTCACCACCATGAGCACTTCCATCTTGACTCATCAAAGACACATGAGCTGCTGTCACCACAGCAGCAGCCACTACTCCTGCATCATTGCTATCAACATTGCTGCCGGCAGTGGCACCACCATCAGCATGAGTTGTTGAAACATGCCCTTCATTTTTTCTTCCCTTGTGATGACTAGGCTTGTCATTGGAGAGTTTCTCAAAGTCTTCCACCTCATTTTTCTTACTCTTGTGGTTTTTCCCTCTGAGACAGAAAAATATGGTTTTGATTTTCATGGTTGGAGAAAAGCAACTGATAAGTTAGAGGAAAAGAAAAGAAAATAGGACACATTGCCAGTTTACCTCTTCTCACTCTTTTATAACTAAGCCATGGCTTTGCTAAAGTCCTCCAATTATTGTTTTATTACTAATAGTACTTTTTAAGGTCCAATAATTGTTTAATGGTTTTGCTTTTCATAAAGGACTAATCACCGGACTAATTGGGATTGATTGCTTTGGCCTTTATGCATTTGTTACTTAAGAGTTTATTATTTATCCAAAAAAACTGTTAATTTAACTACCAAGAAAACTCTTAATGTGAAGTTAATGATAAGTGCTCAGAGTGAAGGACAAAACTACTATTTAAAATAAATGTAAAACTATTGCTTTTGGGTTCTTCTATTCCTTGGTAAAAAATTCTGGTCAGATTTCTTAATTCATGTGAAATTGTGAACCAGTATAAATGATTGTGTTGAAGATTGGAATCACGGACCATATCTTGATTGAAGTCACTTTCTGATTGATTGTGTTGGGCTATTGTGTGAAACACCCTTTATATATATATATATATAAAATATACCTATATATTCAGGAAAGTTTGTTTCATATAATTCAAGTTAACAGAGTGTAAAGCATTTAGACAGCACATTTAACACAACAGAAGCTTGCACTTTACTATATAGTTTCTTTTACACCATGATGATGTGGGGGAAATAAGGAGCTTCGTTATTATTGTTTTTCTTTTCGTTAGAACATTTTCAGATATTAAACTAGAAGGTAAATCCTTCCAAAATGAAACTTCCAAAGACAACTTTGTTATGCACCTCTATAATGATGATACACATCTTCCAGGAAAATAGGGTTTAATTACAACTCTTTCAATCTATCTTTGGTTATACAAAACTATCATCAAAATATACTCTCCCCCGTTTGATAGTGTTTGTTCTTTACATATTAATATGGTTTAAAGAATGATACATTTTACAAATTCATGTGTATGTAACACATGGTTTCTCATGCCAAGTATTACTAGAGTTGTCATTTCCATTCCATCACCTCCAGTTACTGAACAGTCCAGTTTTGTTTTTATGAAACTGGTGAATAATGGGTGCTAAAAATTCCATTGAATTGGAAATTCATGTCATCAGAGGCTGCACAGTCACTAGAGTATCATCAAGAAACTGCTCATCGCATTCATCTTACAGACAATGAGTTGTCTTGTTTCATTTGTATGAGACCGTTTTCAATATTGCGCAGGACTGGCTTATAACTGCAATATTGTAAGATTGCATTAATAAAAGAGCACCGTATGCAAGAAACTTAGGATCAGAATGAATAAATGATGTGCGCCAAATACAGTGACAAAATAGAGAGGGTCTTACAAGCGTGCAAGACCATCATATGCTTGTTTGACTTGTTCAAGTTGTGCAGAGAGCTGCATGACTTCTGCTGTTAATGTCTCTGCTCTGCTCATTTCCTTCACAAGTTGGCCCTGCCAACCAATCAAATGGGTGTAGAATAAGGAACAGAAACAGATGAAAGCTGTCAAAGTTTTGAGAACAGAGGGACCTCAATGAAGTTTCTCACAAGACAATTCCAAAAATTATAGTTTGACAGTTAATTTTAGTCAAATTTTGACCCCAAGAAGACCCGGCAAGGGGACAACATGAATTGACAACAAAGAACAAACATGTTATGAGTAGGGTAAGTATAATAAACCTTCAGAGAGGCCACCTCTCCAATAGATGTTGATGAACCAGTCTCATGTACCCCGTTCTTAAATGAGTCTGGTAAGCCATTAGCCTGTTCCACTCGCAATTTTTCTAGAATCCCACGCAGCTCTTCATTTTGCTTAAGACACTCCATCACCTGCAAGAGAAAACCCCCTCTCAGTACAAGACTTAACATAAAATCGCTTCACCAGCAAGCCATAATAATATAGGAGTATATGACAGAGACTAATAAAACCAAAAAGAGGGTGTCATATCGACCAGCGTATTAATTTGTCAAGTGAGTTTTACAAAACATACAAGGATATTCATCTCCGACAAACACATTATTTAGAGCCTTTGAATTTTAGTGAAAGATATTCTTCTCTGACAACACAGTAGTAAACCTAGATTTCATTTATTTAAGAACCTTTGAACTATAATTCTCAGATAAATCAACCACATCACTAAATTCTTAGACGAAATTTGTTCACTGAATTTCATTAGTCAAGAGATGCAGCGACTCTTGAGCCTTGATCCAGAAAAGAAAAATGATAGGAATCAATATTTTTCTATTAAACAAGTAGGCCAGGATTTCTCTATTTAGAAGACAAGTCAAATAAAATATTAAACCATGGTTGTATCGATGAGACTTTAAATCAGTAACCATAAATTACATTTCGTCGAACTCCTGATATTAGCTGTTACCTGATTTTCCCATCTTGCTGCTGCTCCAATTGCCTCTTGATGTGAATTTGAGAGATTAGAATTTTCCTCAAAAAGCCTCTCTATCTCTGTAGATTGATGATCAATCTTCCAACAAGATGGCAAACCAACCACTCTATCAGATGGAATACACACAGAACAGTACAACATAAAATTTAGATATTAAGAATTTACCTCCATTAGAAGTTTCTGCCTGCTGTTCTCCAACCTCTCTACAGCTAACGCCATATCATGCAACTGCTTATCAAGTTTCTGCTTGTCTTCCTGAGATGTGGCAAAAGGTTGACCATTAAACAAAAACATATTAGACTGAAAATAAAGTTGGGGCAACAATAGGTCATTCATCACCCGCTGTCAAAACACCCGTGATAGATATCAAGAAAATGAAGGTTATGCTTGAAGTAGCATACTTAAAGAGCTAGAAATTATGAACAAAAATAATTCAGAGTAGCTTGATATGTAAAAAATATTGGGACGGTTTTAAAAGAATGGGCAGCTCGTGTACCTAGTCTAAACAAGTTTGGTGACTACTAAATCTTTAAAGAAGATTGAAAGAGATCTCCCCCGTAACTGTACGATCACTAAAATTCTGTATTCCAAGCTAACTTCATTTTCACTCGCCTCGGTGTTATTTTCCACTTGGTTGAAGTCTCAAACAAGTTGTCATCTATAACTAGATAGTATAGACACATACCATAACTTAAAAGCATCTTGACCATTGTCTCGTATTCTTAAAATTTTAAAATAATTATAAAAAATATTTATGAGGTAAAATCTAAAATTATAAAGGATATTAGTATAAACTATAAAAATGAAAAATTTTAAATTACAAAGAAAATTATGAAAATAAATAAATTGAATCAAGACATACTATAGTTTATGTTTATTGATATGGTTATTAAAAGTTGAGATTGGCAACCAAAAAGTTACGCGATTGATCATTTTCAGAAGTAATACTTAAGTGGCAACAACAACATTTGAACCTTATCCTACTATGTGGAGTCGGCTACATGGATCAAACTACGTCATAGTGTTCTAATCTCGAGATTTTTCTTAATAGTTTCTTTTATAGTTTTTCAAAATCCTCTTCTACCACTAGCCGCTTGACTACCTCCATCCGATGAACTCTCCTTGCTACCCCCAACTCTCTCTAATGTTGCCGTTCATAATCATATCACGTCTAATCTTACCACACATCCCAACACAATGTCTTCATCTCTGCTACACTTAGTTTATTTCCGTGTTGGTTTGGTTCTTACAGTTGCCCCATAAAATTCTGAGTGGTACTTTCGTATCACATAAAACACATGAGACCTTGCTCTATCTCAACCACCCAGATGGAATTCGATGCTTTACGTCTTCTTCTATTTATTTGTTTTTTTGTAGTTTTGTACTATTAACCTAAGATATTTCAACCGCAAAAATTCTGGTATGATATGATCTCCACCTTTCACTTCTAAGCTAGAATCGCTTCGCCTTTTTCTAAACTTATATTTCATATACTCCGTCTTACTTCTGCTCAGGCGAAAGTCATACACTTCTAAGACCCATCTCCAACCTCTCATTTAATTTCTCCCTCGACTCTCCAAATAAGACTATATCATAAAAATAAAACATACATCTTGGTGCTAGCTCTTGGATGTGTTTCGTGAGTACATTCAAAACTAAAATGAAAAGGTAAGGGTTTCAGGTTAAATCTTGGTGGAATCCTATTTAACATTTAAGAGCAAGACAAAATAATAAAACAGTAAAAGGTGAGATGTCTGATGTAGAATAAGCCATGTGGCACATTGAAAAGGAGAGTAGAATTAGAAAAATCATCACAATCAAGAGTGAGGACTCAAAGGGGTTGAGATGTTAATACCTAATCCGTGATTTAAATTAACCAGTAATGCAAATTCCTTGGCATGATTGATCAGCTAACAGATGTTAAATATTGAAAAATCACTAAATCAAAGAAGTTTTCCTTACCAAAGTGAATGCCTTGTGAGTTGCTTTATCTGAGACTTCTGCGTGAGCAAAACTCAGGGTCAATTCAATCTTATAGTCCACCAATACATCAAGAAAGAATATCAAGTCAAATGCAATTAAGTAGAAAACACCAGGGACAAATTGGTAAATAATGGGAAGTTGGTAGACGTGAAACTATATAACTTGAAGTCAGAGAGAAAACACCAGGGACCATTCCTTAAAGAGAACATGATGGTAGTAATAATCATTTATTAGTTTAAAAAGCAGAATGCTTCCACCAAAGAAGAATTTGAATTTTATGGCCGTGTCATTTGAGATCGAAGGATGGCATAGTGCATCCAAAGAGAGACACGACTTACATAACTGACTGCTAGCATGCTTTGATTCAATAAGCTATTAGAAATTTAATATATTATGTCCAAAAGTTTTTATGAACAGCACCTGCAGCCTCTCTAGACATGGAGTTTAGTTTTTCTTCCAACTCCTGCTTTTCAGACATCAGTGATGCAATACGGCTTTGCTCTTTTGCTAATTGTTCTTGCCCCTGGTGCCTCATCAATGACTCGCGCTGTAGATTTAAATCACCATTAGACACAAACAACAGAAAAAGAAATTAATTCAAGGGCCAAAGTGGCAATGATACAATCATATCTCACCTGTAGTTCCAATTTTAAACCAGCTAGCTCATTTTCTAATATTTGAAGTTGGTGGTCTGGTGGACCAAGAGATGGAAATGTACTGACTGTGCTAGTCATTGATTGTTGCTGAACTGAATTCAATTCGGCTCTCAATGCTGCTGCATCTTCCTCTGCCTAGAGAAATATAGCCAATAAGATTTTGAAGACAAAAAATGGCCTTTCATTTTACATTTTTTAGTAAAATAAAAATTCCCATACACGATATTGCTCCTCTTCTGCTTCCTTGAGACGTTTCTTCAGGGTACGAAGCTGTGCTAAAAGATCCTCCTGTACTAATACGTAAGTTACAAAAGGTACTATGAAAGCTTCAAAACAAACTACGGCAAAGAGACATGGATAAAATTGAGTATAATTACTCGTGCAACAACTGCAGCATCTTTTTCCATTGCAACATCCTTGAGAGCTTTCCTGAGAGATGGCACCGTATTTTGCTCCTACAGGAATCAAATTGGGTTTTCTAATTAAGTGATAAAATAAAACCATTGCAATCTCCATATTGTGGAGTGCAAAGTCATTAGGACTAATTAGCAACTGTGCTCTAAGTTATCTCCACGTTTTAATGTGTTCACAAAGCAATACCCGTTATCAAATTTGTAACTAAAACTATAAAAAGCAAAATTCACTATCAGCCCTTTTTGTTTACCAGTCCATTTAACTTCTTCTGCATTGCATCATTATCAATTTCCATTGTTTGAAGCTGCAACAATAGACAAACTACAATCAGCCTAAGCGTTTATTTTTTTTTCTACCTAAAAACATAAACCAACAAATAACAGTATGAATCTTCACCTTTAAATTTATTTTCTTGTTTTCTTCATCCAACTCGGTGTTCTTCTTTTGCAGATCTTTAATTTGAGATAATAGAGAACTAACATCCGACTGTAATAAGAATATACACACAATTGAGTTCAAATTTCAGAAAATAGCGTCACTCGAAATACTCGAAACAAAATCGTTCAACACAGACTTCAAGTAACAGTAAAATAGGAGAATAGAGGTTACCTCGGAGAGTCTATTTCCGCTCTCCGACTTGTTAATAGTAGCCATCTCTGAAGGAAAAGGAAAAACGATTTTGATTACAGCAATGTAATGCACCGAAAGATCAATACACAAATGAAAAAGTATATGACATGATTTTTTCTATTTGCCGATACAACCGATAAAACTCACCGGAGATGGTTGGAACCTGACTTAGATCTGGTCCGGAAGAGGTTTTAACCAATCTTTCCGCGGCTCTCTTTTGACGAATTTCCTCCAGCTATGAATGCATCCAATCATACAATTCAATCAAAATCAAATGGTTAGAGAAATAGAGAAACCAGATATATATAAATTGAGCGAAGTTGAGTTAAAAATTGAAGATGAAACGGTTGATGTGAATTACGTAAACGGAAAGTAAGAAATTGAAGAGAGGTGGTAATGGTGATGCATGAATGAGGATTGTGATAATCGAGAAAGATGGAGAAGGAGGTTGTTACCGTTCGTCGACCTAGAGATGCGTGACGAGCCTCCATTGTTACCGACGGGACGGTGATGTTCGTCTGCAAAATCGCTTCGCCGCCCCTTTGGGTTTTTCCCCTTTCGAGTCAACTCCCTTTGATTTACCGAATATTGATTTGGGTTAATTGCTATTTGCCCCCTCCTACTTTTTCAATTTTGTGATTTTGGCTCTTTTAGAATGTTAATTTGGCTTTTTCAATTTCCCTTTGATTTAAATATTATTTTAATTTATATTAAATAAAAAATATTTAATTTGTGTTTTTGTTTACCGTGAAATTTGATAACCGCTAGTCCTTTAAAATAAAAATATTTTTTTGGTTATTCGCAGGATCGACTAGATTGATTCTAGCACATATGTTTAAGATTATTTTTCTAACTTTTCGAAATATTTACGAGTTGTCGAAAAGATAAATATAACGAAAGTAAAGGTAAAGACAATGGTCTTGAAGATAAAGGTAAAAGGACTTTAAAGTAGAAAACTGAAATATAAATGAACTCGACTTACACTTAAATGAAATGTAAAAGACTTGATTTAAAAGTAAATGTCTTTGAATATAAACGGGTGTTTCAATACGTACATTCTCAGTAACTCTTTTCTCTAACACTTGGTACTCCGAGTTTATTTGAGTGATTTGTACAAAAGTGAACGCATTAAATCATAACACAAAGATTCTAATTTATACTAATTTAACCCTAACGGTCTTTCTCTATAAGAGTGTCACGTTCGACATCTGCATGCTCTTCGAATCTTCAGGCTTTCACCCGTCCTTATGGATAAGATCAAATTATTTGAATTCAATTCCTTCTTCAATTCGAAGCGCCAAAACCAATCAACGTGACGTCGAAACAATTCAAATTCGAAACTTGAATTTCCTTAAGTCTCATGTATTCCGCAATAATAAGACTTTCGCCATTTATTTAATGTAATCAAGCTATCCATAGTCTGGTCAGTCAAAATCTCTATGAAGTATTTTCATATTTCTTCTCTTAGCTAGCTTTCCTTCTATGATACGATGGGAAGAACAGACTGTTTTTTAGAATGTTGGTTCGCGTTTTGCGTTTGTATTCGCAAAATATCGCGGTAAGCAAAAGTCGCCACCGACTTTTATTTTATCCAACAAGGAAAGGAAAAAAGCACAGAAAAATTCCTTTTTCGAGATGTTTCTGAGTACGGGGGATAGATTATAGAAAGAGAAGGTATTAGCACCCTTTCTATCCGTAGTTATCTACGGGCTCTTAGGTACTTGTTCATCATTTTCAAAATTGTTTTCTTTGTGTTTGTGGGCTTTGAAAAGTTTTTATTTTAACTTCGATTTAACTCTTGCTTCTGTCTTCAAGAGTGTAATGAAGTGTTTTTGAAAACTTTGTTTGTAAAAGAGTGTAAGTGTGAGAAAAAATTTGTTTTTGGATGAGCAAGTATCTTAAGAACTAATCTACCTACTCGAAAAAGGAATCGTTCTATGCTAATTTCCTTTAGGCAATGTTATCTCACTATTAATGAGTGGGTAGCACCGTCGTTGGAGTTTGAGGGTCAATTCGAAAGAGGGACATACGGTCACTAAAGCAATGTTAGGATGTATTAGCGGTAACCCTAATGTCTTAGATTATTTGTTTAAGGCAACAATATCTGAGGCAACCGTTTCGAGCCAACTATGATCGTTTAGACAAGAGAGCGGCCTCTAAAATACCCTATACTCAATGACCGTGTACGAAGGCAACCAAGTGGGGTGTACCCTAAGAGTGCGCATGTGCGAGTGTGTCGTTTTCAGTTTATTTTTATCTTTGCACATGTTTAGGATGATCTAATTTGATTTTAAGATTAAACATTCAGTCTTGTCATGCAAACCCTATTATCAAACATCTAGTAGTTATATAATTTGCAGAATTAAAATGCGGAAATTAAAACTAATTATTACAAGGCGTCGGGTATTTACATCGCCAAAAGCAACCCTTTGAAAATAAAATAAAGCGGTAAAATAATTAAATATCCTAATTAATTATTACATACCAGAAGCAGATACATTAATTGGATAAAAAATAAAGCGCGGCGCGAAATTAAATCGAATGCGAATTAGGGTTTTGACCCTTTTAAAAGAAAATGCTTTTTTTGTTGTTTTTATTTATTTTAAGGAAAGAAATTAAATCCTAAATTAAATACTAAAGTAATTATAAAATAAATTAATTGATGAAAAATAATTAATGACATATTTTTGGAGTTTTGATTATTTAAGAAAGAAATTAAAATAATTAAATTATGTTAAAACCCAATTAATTCTAATTGATTTTAAATATTTACAAAAAATAAATTAAAGTTATTCTAGAATTAAAACCTAATTAATTAAAATTTATTAAAGAAAAAATAAAGTTCTGAATTTTAATTGGACAAAATATATTTTTATGATTTTTTTGATAAAAAGAAAATTTGTTTTTTAAATTAATAAAATAAAATAAAGTAAATAAGTTCAATAAATAAAATATAAAGAGAATGAGAAATTGGGCCTGATTTTGGAGGTGTTGAAAGCAATTTTGGCTGGCCCATTAAGCTGATCCGTTTGGACTTTTGGGATCCTGGCGCTTTGATAGTGAGTGTCCATGGTGGAAATCTGGTCCATGCGTGCACATGATCTCCTGAAAAATCAAGAAAATGCAATTTGCTGGAGGCAGAGATCGAACCCCTGACCTCCAGCCTTTGGGTCCTTTAAGGCTTATGTGGCTGCCACTGGAGCGCGTTGTTGTTTTTGTTATAATAATACAAACAATGTATAATATATAAAAATAAAGCATATGGCCAGAAAATAAAAAAACGCGCGCAATGTATTTGAATGGTCCAATGGGAGGACGACACGGCTTCGTCCCTGTCCTCTAGGAACTGTAAATTTACCTGCGGATTTTTATCTGCAGCTAAAAGCGTAGCTTCACTCTAAATCCTTCCCCAGGAAATATAAATGAAAGGTAGCACCATGGTTGAGCTCGTCTTGTTTCCCTGAACAAGATGATACCCTTCACGCAAGCCAATTATGCCTGTAATAAAAAAGCCCTAAAAAAACCTAGAAAACCCTACAATGGTGATCCACGATATAAAGCATAAGAACGAAATTGGTTATTGCAGAAAGCTAGCAAATGTCATGGTGAATCAGAATATGTAATTAGTTTTTGTTATAAATGCAAGAATAATACAAATCGAATTCAAGAATGGAGCAGATCCGTGAGGGACTTAGAGTGCTCTAGGAAGCTTGAAAATGCCTGGTTGTGATTGGTTTCGCTTGTGGAGGTTGCCAAGAAACGATTGTGATGCTTGCTAAGCCCTGAAAACGCCTCTATGATTGATTTTGATCCCAAGCTTTTTCTTGATTTTTGCAAGTTTCGTTCTGCCTCTCCAATTGATCTCTAACCCTTATTCTTGCCTGCACACGACCTTTATGTATTGCTCAGTGTATTAGGGTAACAAACTTTGTCCAAATCTTCCTCCATTGATGATTTTGATATTTGATTTTACTCTCTTTCAAAGCTTTCCAAATTTTACCTAAATCCAATCTCCTTGTGCATAATTACCTTGATACAATTTTGGAAGGATGCAAGCTGTCTATTGAAACCTGAAATGATCACAAGATCTTTAGTTTTCAATGTTTTTGATTTTATGTGATTTTATTTGATTTAAAATGAATTAATTCAAATAAAAATCAAATTAAATAATAAAAATAAGATATGGACACATGGCCAAAGCTAGAGCACGTGGTCAATAATGCAAACTCAAAACAAGTGAAAAAGAATGGGCCCATTTTGAAGTTTTGGGGATAGTTGACTTTTGGCAATTTTGCAAAAAAAGTCCAACTTCAACAATGCATGACTTATTCAATTTTGATTCTTTGGAGGTGTTCTTTGACTTTTTAGAAATCTTTAGATGTCCTCTAATCAGCCCTTTTGGTCTCATCTCAATTTGATATTTCATTCTCAAGTTAGAAGCTTTGACAAAAAAGGTGTTTTTGTTGACTTTCAAAAATGACCTATAATGTCAAAATTCATAACTTCTTGTGAGTGCATATTTTGAACTTGGGGTATGAATATGTATTGTAGGGAATTGCATCCTCTTAAAAATTAGATTTGGATGTATCATTTCTCATAAAGTATGAGAAAGTTATGCTTGGTCAAAGTTGGGTTGACTTTTCCTGCAAAACCCTAATTTAGCAACTTTTGAGTCTTGATGAATTTTGAGCAATCCTTGATGAATCATGATCAACCCTTGAGAAAATGATTAAATATCCTTCAAAATAAGAATGTTGGCAAAAAAATCTTGAAGTTTGACTGTATTTGGGTCACAATTGACTTTTGCCCTAGCATAGTCGATTTTTGGACCTTTGAGCAATTGACTGAGCAAAATTCCTCTGAAAGGCTTGAAACTTGACATGGATGACCTTGAGAACATATTAGGACATTGGGGAGCACTTGAGGTCATTTGGACTCAAGGATCTTGATGCAACACAAAACCCTAATTTGGGGTAGACTGCCTTAGGAGAGAGCTTATCTAACCAACCCTTGAGCAACCTTAAGTAACTTGGAGATTTTTCTTGCAATGTTTTGAGAAATATGGGAGGGAAAATTTTGGGGTACAACAGCTGCCCCTGTTCAATCTTCTTAAACCTGAGGATGTAGATTGGCTTTCGTGCCTTTCATGGTCTAAAGGTGGAAGAGGATTGAACACTAGAGTGCCCAGAAATTTGCACTCGCATGAAGTGGTAGTTGCTTTGTGATGTCGGGAATGGGCTTACAGGTGCCATTTGGAGAAGTGTCGATCGCATAAGAGATTCCTTAGAGAGAGCTTGCATACCTGCTGTTTAGGAAGATTCCGCTGGGGAAGTCTGATCTTTGTTGAGATTTAGGAACTTGCCCGTAATTCAACTGAGGTGTTGAGATTTAAGAACTTGCCCGTAATTCAACTGAGGTGTCGAGATTTAGGAACTTTCCCGTAATTCAACTAAGGGGAAACATCTTCGTCGAGATTTAAGAACTCGCCCGTAATTCAACTGAGAAAACTTCTCTGTTGAGATTTAGGAACTCGTCAGTAATTCAACGGAGGAAAACTTTTGTCGAGATTTAGGAACTTGTTTGTACTTCAATTGAGAAAACATCTCTGCTGAGTTTTAAGAACTTGTCAGTAATTCGACTGGAGGGAAACGCCTTCATCGAGATTTAATAACTCGCTGTAATCCAACTGAGAAAACTTCTCTGCTGAGATTTAGGAACCTGTCTGTAATTCAACAGAGGAACTTTGTCGAGATTTAGGACTTTGTCTGTAATCCAACTGAGAAAAACTCTGTTGAGATTTAAGAACTTATCAATAATCCGACTTGGGGAAACATCTTCGTCGAGATTTAAGAACTCGCACGTAATTCAACTGAGAAAACTTCTCTGCTGAGATTTAGGAACCTGTCTGTAATTCAACGGAGGAACTTTGTCGAGATTTAGGACCTTGTATGTACTTCAATTGAGAAAACATCTCTGCTGAGTTTTAAGAACTTGTCAGTAATTCGACTTGGGGAAACATCTTCGTCGAGATTTAAAAACTCGCCCATAATTCAACTGAGAAAACCTCTCTGCTGAGATTTAGGAACTTGTCTGTAATTCAATGGAGGAACTTTGTCGAGATTTAGGACCTTGTTTGTAATTCAACTGAGAAAACATCTCTGTTGAGTTTTAAGAACTTGTCAGTAATTTGACATGGGGAAACATCTTCGTCGAGATTTAAGAACTCGCCCGTAATTCAACTAAGAAAACTTCTCTGCTGAGATTTAGGAACATGTCTGTAATTTAACGGAGGAACTTTGTCGAGATGTAGGACCTTGTATGTACTTCAACTGAGAGAACATCTTTGTTGAGTTTTAAGAACTTGTCAGTAATTTGACATGGGGAAACATCTTCGTCGAGATTTAAGAACTCGCCCGTAATTCAACTGAGAAAACTTCTCTGCTGAGATTTAGGAACTTGTCTGTAATTTAATGGAGGAATACTTTGTGAGAATTTAACCGCATCCTTCCTGAAAGATAAAGATTAGTTGTATGTAATGCATGATATGTATCAAGCAAATGATGTTCTCAAAATAAATGAGATTGTGTTGTATGATGCGTATATACATGTGGCATGATGCATGGAAATGTAATGTTTTTAGCTGGGGAAAATAAATCCCAGATAGCCGTTGGAGAAAAAGGTTGAATTCTTCGTTTCCGCTGGGGATAGTGAATGAAGATGTTTGTGAGAATAAACCTGCAGGAGAGGATAACTTCGTTGGGGAATAAACTGATGAGGAGATTACTCTGTGGGGAAGAGATGCTCTGCTGAGGATTCTGCTGATAAACTCAGCTGGGGATAAAATTACCGTTGCTGGTGATATTGAATCCTGTTGGGGATTGAATTCCTGTTGGTGAAAGGAAAGAACTCCGCTGGGGATGATTTTTTCAATAGCGACCTTATTGGGGATAACCTTTTAGGCTCTACTGGGGGCAATCTGCCAGAGTCTACTGGGGATGATTCTTCAAACTCCACTAGGGAAACTTTTCAGACTCCACTGGGGATATTTTATACTCCGTCGGGGATGATAAGACTTTTCAGTGCTGATGATAGATAAACTCTGCTTGGGGAGAATATTACTGATTCATTCGCGGTTGTGAGTCTCACCTAGGGAGAGTTAACATCGCTGACTTTTCTTACTCTGCGGGGAGTGAATGCACCTTAGCCATATTTTTCAGCTGAATTTATCCTTGTACCTGGTGGACAGAGCAACTGTAAAGCTTGGACAATTCTTATTGCCCCTGTTTCTGATATTACGGCTAATCGTCTTTTGTTTCGCATGTAAATATTCATGAGCAGCAATTAATGTCAAATGCATATATAAAAAATGAACATAGGACGTTCTTTGAAAAACAAAACAGAAAAAGGAAAAACAGTTTAAATTTCTTTGAAAATGAATTGTATTGATTTTGAAGTTTGGCCTGTAAATAGGCGTTTTGTACAAGAGGCTGACGTCCTAGTAAGAGAACGCCGCCGAACAATAAAGTTTATAAAATTTTGTGAAAACAAAGAAAAACAGCTATGTGAATAATCCCACTGGGTTCCAACTCTACTATCTCCTTTATGTCCTCGAGCATCTCATCACTTTGCTACTTGGTTGAAGGTAGATCAAATTGATTAGTGTCGTCCGAGCTTGATAGTCGATACCGAAGTCTGGTTGCAAGGTGATTCAATGAGACATAGTGTTACGCTTTGATCCCTAATTTTTGCCTGGACCGCCCTTTCAGGTTTTCAGTCCACTGGGATACCCTTTTTTGCCCAAGCTGCCTTTTCAGGTTTTCGACTTGCCGGGTGTACAAATTTTTTTATTTTCATCCCTTATTTTTGCCCGAACCCTTTTGGTTCGCCGGGAAGCCCTTATTTTTGCCTAGGCCAGTCAACCTAGCGGGTCTTTATTCATGCGTAGTATCTTTTCACTATGTCTGCATTGACGAGATGAGGAAGTTCGTCACCATCCATGGTGGTTAGAATCATCGCTCCTCTTGAGAAAATGTTCTTAACCACAATGGCCCTTCGTACATAGGGGTCCATTTGCCCCTGGGATCACCTTGTGGCAATATAATGTGCTTGATTACCAGATCCCCAACTTGATACTCTTGTCGTCTGACTTTCTTGTTAAATGCCTTGATCATCTATTTTTGATACGTTTGACCATGACAAATAGCGGTAAGTCTCTTCTCGTCGATTAAATTCAGTTGATCAAGTCGGGTCTGAATCCAACCATCTTCACTCAAACCTGCGTCCTTCATAATCCGAATAGAGGGTATCTGAACTTCAATGGGCAAGACGGCCTCCATGCCATATACTAAGGAATAGGGTGTTGCCCCTGTTGACGTCCGTGCGGAGGTACGGTACCCATGAAGAGCAAATGGTAACATCTCATGCCAATCTTTGTATGTCACTGTCATCTTCTGCACAATCTTCTTGATGTTCTTATTAGCCGCTTCTACATCCCCATTCATCTTTGGCCGGTAGGGAGAAGAGTTGTGATGTTATATCTTGAACTGCTTGCAGAGCTCGGTGATCATCTTATTATTGAGATTTGTACCATTGTCTGTAATGATCCTCTCTGGTACACCATATCGACAGATCAGATTGTGCCGAATGAACCATGCCACGACGTTCTTGGTTACTGTAGCAAAGGAAGCTGCTTCAACCCACTTCATAAAGTAATCAATAGCTACCAGGACGAAACGATGCCCGTTGGATGTCGTAGGTCTGATCTCGCCGATCATGTCAATGCCCCACATTGCAAAAGGTCGTGGAGCTGTTAAGACGTTCAGAGGTACTGGAGGTATGTGCACTTTATCAGCATAGACTTGACACTTGTGACAGGTCCGAGAATGCTGATAATAGTCGGCTTCTATTGTGGACCAATAATATCCTGCCCGAAGGATTTTCTTTGCCATGGTGTGTCCACTGGAATGAGTTCCGAAAGTACCTTCATGTAACTCTACCATAATCCTTTCTACTTTGTTCCTATCCACACAACGCAGCAAGGTTGAGTCATGGTTACGCTTGTAAAGAATGTCATTACTGATGAAGAACTTTGCCGCGAACCTCCTCAGAAACTTCTTATCATTAACAGATGCACCCTCGGGGTACTCCTGAGCCTCAAGATACCTCTTTACCTCATGGAACTAGGGTTTATCTGCTACCTCTTCAGTTTCAATGTCACAACAATGTGCAGGTTCGTCCAACCTCTCAATGGTAATCTAGGGAGCTTCATTGTCCCATCTGACCTTGAACATGGAAGACATCGTAGCTAGCGCGTCCGCCAACTGATTCTCCTCTCTTGGGAAGTGTTCAAAGGTTATCTCTTCGAAGTGCGGAAGCAACATTAACACATACTCTTTGTAAGGAATAAGATTAGGGTGTTTCGTATCCCACTCGCCTTTGATCTGACTGATCACGAGAGCGGAATCTCCGAATACACTTAAGAACTTAATCCTTAGGTCAATTGCTGCTTGAAGACCCATGATGCACGCTTCATACTCTGCCATGTTGTTGGTGCAGTTGAAACATAGTCGGGCGGTGAACGGAGTATGAGAGCCTTCAAGAGATATGATCATGGCGCCAATACCATTACCCAAAGCGTTTGAAGCTCCATCAAAGTGCATAGACCATCGGGATCCCTCCTCAGGTCCTTCATCCGGTCCAGGTGTCTCACAGTCGGTTACTATCATGATATTCTCATCCGGGAACTTGAAGTTCATAGACTGGTAATCGTCCACTGCCTGATGTGCCAGATGATCTGCCAACACACTTCCCTTGATTGCCTTTTGGGTCGTATATTGGATGTCATACTCAGTCAAAATCATCTGCCATCTCGCTATTCTTCCGGATAAGGCAGGCTTTTTGAAGATATACTTGATTGGATCCATCTTTGATATCAATAGAGTAGTGTGAGTCAGCATATACTGTCTCAGCCGGCGAGCAGCCCATGCCAAAGCGCAACAAGTTTTCTCAAGTAACGAGTATCGGGTCTCGCAGTCGGTAAACTTTTTGCTAAGGTAATAAATAACATGCTCTTTTCGGCCAGACTCGTCATGCTGCCCCAGCACACACCCCATCGAATTGTCGAGTACTGTCAAGTATAGGATTAAAGGTCTCCCTTCAACTGGAGGCATCCGAATAGGTGGCTCTTGGAGATATTCTTTGATCCTTTCGAAAGCGGCCTGACATTCATCGTTCCATCTTACCACTTGATCTTTCTTCAGTAACTTGAAGATAGGCTCACAAGTAGCAGTCAGGTGCGAGATGAATCGGGCAATGTAATTCAGACGTCCTAGAAAGCCTCTGACTTCTTTTTCAGTTCGGGGAGCTGGCATTTCCTGTATAGCCTTCACCTTGGCAGGATCCACCTGAATACCTTTATCACTTACGACGAAACCCAACAGCTTACCAGATCTCACCCCGAAGGTGCACTTGTTCGGGTTTAGCCTTAGCTTGTACAACTTCAACCTGTCAAATAGCTTCTGAAGATGGTCTAAATGTTCTTCCTCAGTCTGGGATCTTGCAACCATGTCATCGACGTATACCTCAATCTCATGATGAATCATGTCATGGAATAGAGCGACCATGGCATGCTGATACGTTGCCCGAGCATTCTTCAATCCAAAAGGCATGACCTTGTAGCAAAAGGTACCCCATTGAGTAACAAAGGTTGTCTTCTCCATCTCTTCGGGAGCCATTTTAATCTGATTATAATCAGAGAAACCATCCATAAAGGAGAAGACCTTATGTTGTGCAGTGTTGTCAACCAGAACGTCGATATGAGGTAGAGGGAAATCATCCTCGGGGCTTGCCCTGTTCAGATCCCTATACTCAACACACATTCGAACTTTACCATCCTTCTTCGGCACTGGAACCACGTTGGCCACCCACTGTGGGTAAGAAGTAACTGCTAGAAAACCGGTGTCAAACTGTTTCATAACTTAGGCCTTGATTTTCTTAGACATCTCTGGGCGCATTCGGCGGACTTTCTGTTTCACTAGAGGGCATTCTTCCTTGGTAGGCAATCGGTGAACCACGATATCAGTATCCAACCCAGACATATCTTCATAAGACCAGGCAAAGATCTCAACATAGTCACGCAACATCTGAATCAATCGTTGCTTAACACTAACTTCCAAATTTGCACCGATCTTGACCTCCTTCTTGTCTACCTTTGTACCCAGATTTACTGATTCCACAGGCTCTTCATGCGACTGTATAACCCTCTCTTCCTAAAGCAACAATCTATCAAGTTCACCAGGCACTTCGCAATCATCTTCACCTTCGTCTTCGGCTAAGTTGATCGGACTTTCGAAGTCATAACCGGCAGTAGCAGAGTCGCTATTAGTGGGATCCAGCGTGGATTCAGACCTGTATATGTGAGTGTGTGTAAAATAGTTGTTTTGCAAGATAAAAAGAAAAACAAGGAGCGCAAAATTTGAAATGCAAGAAACGTCCAATGCTTTTATTAATGATATATGAAAATGAAATACATAAAACCCTCACAAACAAAGCCACGGTGTCTCGGGTAAGGCACCAGGCCATAAAGTTTAAAAATTGTCTGTTACAAATTCAAAACAAAAGTCTCATTACTGGGTAATAAAAGAAATTGGGACGAAGTCTTTTACCGTCCAATTGCTTAGTCTTCCATCAATAGTCGGATAGATCCAACTGTCGAACTCAAATTCTTCAACATCGTCTTCAATAGCATTTACTCCTGAATTGCTGATAAACAGGGGAGGTTCTCCGATCCGTGCACGCCGTACAGCCCTTTGAGCTTCTGCAGTGAAACCCAAACCAAATTTGTTAGTCTTATGTGCAAAGTCAGGGAGTTGGCCCCAATTTGCACACCCACCTTTCTCAACAACAGCCCGGGCATCCTTGAGGGAAGCCATCTTCATTGGAGGATCTTCAGTAACAGTTTCAGCTGACGCCAACGTCTGGGGTACTTCTTCAAAATGTTGAAACGGGGTCTCAATGAACTCCCCGTCCATTTCCACATATCGGAAAGAGTTGAGGTGGCTCACCATGTACTCCTCCTCTCCTTGTACCGTAACAATTTTCCCCTTGACTGGGTATTTCAGCATCTGGTGGAACGTAGAAGTGACTGCCCCAGCTTTGTGGATCCATGGGCGACCCAACAAACAAGAATAAGATGGCTGAATGTCCATCACATAAAAAGTAGACGCGAAGATCTGAGAATCAACCTTAACTAGAATATCCACTTCTCCATGTGCCATCCTCTTGGACCCATCAAAGGCCCTAACTACGACGTTACTTGGCTTCATCTCCAACCCTTCACAATCCAACCGGTCTAAAGCTTTCTTAGGCAAAACGTTCAACGAGGACCCAGTATCCACCAATACATGAGCTAGAGTAGTGCCCCTGCATTCAATAGAGACATGCAGGGCATCATTGTGATTCTTCCCCTTAACAGTCAAGTCTGCGTCGGAGAAACCCAACTCATTATCTACTGTCAGGGTAGCCACGCAATCTTTAAACTGATCAGCTGATTTCTCTTGCGGCACGTGCGCAGTATTCAGGAAAGCAATCAGAGCCTTAGCATGGTCCTCTGAACATAACAATAAAGACAACATAGAGATCTTCGAAGGGGTTTTCCTCAGTTGTTCGACTACATTGTAGTCGCTTTTCTTGATGATCTTTAAAATTTCCTTTATCTCTTGTCTAGAGGCTTCAACAGTAATTTTCTTTGGTGCCTCCATTTGGGCAGGCTCACCGGTGGTCCATTTGCTCCGAGTGTCAGTTGACTCGGTGACAGGGGTAAGAATTGGAATTTGAGCAGGGACAGTAGCAGATGTACTGGCCGGTGTAATAACAACAGGCTTCTGAACAACTGGTGGAGAGATCTCAGGGGAGAAAAGCCTTCCGCTACGGGTAACTTTACTAGATCCAACAATATTGCTGACGTCAGTATCAGCCTCTTCATCCTTTAAGTCTTGTTTAACCCCGTGATAATATACATCAGCCCCGTAGTGCCATGGGACAACTTTATCTGACGTATAGGGAATAGGTCCAGGAACAGTAATGATCAAGGGAGCGATTCTCAGAACAGATGTAATTCTAACATGCTTTCTCGAGGAAGCCTTGGAAGAATTATCGAAAATGGTGATTATAGAAATGTCTTCAAAAGGAACCAATGGAACAAAAGTTTTCTCAAACAGAATTTCTTTGTTATCCACCATGCGTTGGACACCTGACTTTAAAAGATGGCAACTAGTAGGTAGGACGGAACACAGACGGCAACCTTCGCCACAACCTGGAAATAAACCGGCTAATAGAAGGTTATTCTTCATAGTCATCAATGGAGTAGCAATGTCTTTCACAGAAACCACAAACGAGTCTTCATCTACAGCATTCACTCCATGCTTGGGCATAGGAGCAGTCATAACATTAGGCTTTTCAGGCGCTTCGAACTCAATATCCTTAGCATCAATCAGATCCTATACCTTATTCTTCAAGACCCAGCAGTCATTCGTATCATGCCCCGTGCTATCAAAGTGAAAAGCACAGCGGGGGTTCGGGTTTTACAACGGTGATATTGTATTAGGATTCTTCGGGGCTTCCTTCGGAATCACCAAGTTGGTTTTTAACAACAGCGGAAGAACCTGAGACAGGGTCATATGGAGCTGAGTGAATTATCTTCGCGGCCTCTCGGCTCTTGGCTGATTGTTGCGTTGTGTGGCAACAGTTGGTCTTGATATAACAATCGCATTGACTGCTTGGCGGCGCTCAGGTCTATTATGGCTCTTTGAACTGTAAACAGCACTAGACTCCTTCTTAAAAGGCTTCTTTTCGGTACTTGATGAAGCACTCTTATGTATCTTACCGCTCTTAATACCGGCTTCAATTCTTTCCCCGACCATAATCAGCTTAGTAAACTCGGACGATGAGCTACCAATCAGATGGTTGAAATACGGACCAGACAAGGTCCCTAGAAACATATTTACTAACTCCCTGTCAGCCAGCGGGGATTGTACTCTTCCAGCAAGGTCCCTCCATTTCTGAGCGTAGTATTTGAAACCTTCGCTCGCACCCATAGACATACCCTGAAATTGGGTACGCGTGGGAGCGAGGTTGGCATTGTATTGGTACTGCTTGTAAAAAGAAGCAGCAAGATCTTCCCAATTACGGATACTAGCTCCTTCCAGCTGGTAGAACCATTCAAGTTGAGTCCCTGAGAGACTATCTTGAAAGAAGTGGATCCAGAGGTTTTTATCAGCAGTGTATGGCTGAATCTTCCTAACATACGAACGGAGGTGCAGTTTTGGGCAAGAAACCCCGTCGTATTTAGCAAAGATTGGTGCTTTAAACTTGTGGGGTATCACCACCCCAGATGACAAACCCAGATCACCAAAGTCCAACCCAGGGACCTTCTGGATCTCCATTGCACTTAACCGGTCTTCAAGTTGTTTATACCTATCCTCAGCCGAAGGATACTGGTCTTCGTCAAAGTCAGTCTCATTGTCTGAAACCACAGGGCTAGGAGCCCTTCTTTCTTCTTGTTTTTCTCCACCTCCAGATGAGTGGGATAAATTGACTTCATCTCGCAAATTGTTCCCAAATCTGCGACCCATGTTTAGGAGGACCGTCTTCTTCTTCTTCTTCTTATCCTTCAAGATAAGAGTCTTCAGATCTTGCTGACCCTTAGCCAAATTCATGAACATTTCCTGAAATTGAGCGTTTTGAGCTTGTAGAGCCTTGATAGCTTGATCAGTTGATGTTTCAGCAAACATGATGCTGAAATAAACAGCGAAGAAGATAAGAGACCTGTAATGGGTACCTGTGATGAGGTGCATGGAATGAAATGCGTATGATATGATTTCAAAGACGTCGAGAGATTCAAATTCGTAAACCAAAAGGAAACACACTTTTATTAGATAAATAACTTGAAACAATGTTTGACAAATGCCTTTAAGGCGTTACAAAAGGAAATACTGAAAAGTAAATCAAAAATAGAAATAACAAAAACATCAGCGCTCCCATGGTCGTTTTCCGTTGGTGCTGACATAATCATTGAGGACCTTCTCATTCTCCAGCTGTCTTGTAAGCTTTAGAATCTTCTGCTCCTGCTCATGATACTTTTCTCTGTAAGTATCCCGCTCTTCTCTTAGCTGCATCCAAGACCTCTTTAATGCCCCAATGTCAGTAGGCATGTATGGATGGAGGATGGTAGGAGGAACCCCTTCTTCATCAACAATCTCAACAATCACAGGCAAGACAGCTTCATACGGCATTCCCAGCTTTTGAGCACGTGTACGAACCCATCGGAGATATGGTTCCATCGGAAGAGAGGTCTTCATCCCTAACTCATGTGGATCAGACCGGTGTACCCAGTCCCATGCTCGTATGAACCTGCGGCGATGCTCCTCACTATCTCCTTGGAAGTCAAAGACAATGCTCGGCATTAGCAACTCATGAGGTCCGTCCCTCCTAGCTCGCCCAAACTGACGTAAGGCCAAACAAGGGTTATATGTAATCCCTCCTCAAATTCCAAGTAGTGGAACATTGGGGTATTCCCCACAGCGATCAATAACAACCACTTCTTCCATGTCTTTAGTGCTCCAGATGATGTCAGTGTGAGCGAGAGACATAACTCTGTAGGCCCAACCCATGCCTTCCTTGTTCTTCAAAACAGATTTGGGGAGGTGAGAAATAAACCACCTCACCAACAATGGTGCACAACACATAAGGGTTCCCCGTTTCCGAGCAGTACGGGCATAAAGAGAGTGCAGAATGTCACCCAAGAGAGTGGGCACAGGATTACGAGACCTGAAAATCTTCATTGCATTCACGTCGACGAAAAGAATCTGAGTTAGGAAACAACACCAAACCATAAATGAGAAGGGCCAAGATATCCTCGAATGCTTGAAAATCTAAACTGTCCCAAAACTAATTAGCCCGATCAACCAGGAACTTAGCCAAGAAGCCCTTTGTCCCACTTCGAGTCTCCCAGTTAGACATTACCTCAGCCTTTGTCAGATGGAGGGCTGGAGCAATCTCTTCTGGCCTAAGGACTTTCTCCCAACCTGTAAATGGGGTCTGCTCTAAAATAGTGATACCAAGTAGATAAGAGAATTCCTCCAGAGTAGGGACTAACTAATAGTCCCGGAAAGTGAAGCAGTGGTATAATGGATCAAAGAACTGGCACAAAACACTCATCATCTGTTCATCTAATCTAGAAGTGACCAAACCAAGGAGGTGCCCATGTCTTCTGACAAAAGAGGAAGTATCTGGAACTTTGCAAACCAAATCTATAAGCTGAATAGGAATCTGTACAAAGCTGATCCGAATAGTGTTTCTACGCATAGGAGCCATGACCTATAAAACAGAACAAAGATGAATCCCCTCTTGTCTTTGAAATGGGTTAGTCTTAATGCAAGATACATGCAATGTCATGATGCATGATGTTATGATAGAAACACACCACAAGTATTCACAGATAGCAAACATGGTAAGGGCAAACAAGTCACACAGATAGCCCTTAGATTTCAGGCTGACAAGGAGTTTAGGTATTACCCTCTTTCAGTTTAGTTGGTTCAAACCTGTCCTAGTAATAGTAACCGGGTTCTAGAGGATCTCAATATCACTGACCACCCTCGATCGGTCATAATTCCAGTTTGGCAACCTTTTCTTGCGGTCGGAATCATCGCGAGAGTTTGGTTTCGATGAGTGTAGCATACTGCTACTGTTCTATGGCCAAGTTGGTCAATTATAGGTTCTAAGGTCAGTTGGTGCTTAATGATCCTTTAGAAGACCCATATTATCCTTGTTCCACCACAAGGGATATCGGTACAAACTAAAGTGCCACACCAACGTAGCTACTGCTTCAACCGTATCGGTCTACGCTGCACAGTTCCCTCACAATCTATTGTCACTTACCTAAAAGGTATCCCCAGATCCGGGTTAGGATCTATAGTAACTCCGATTCAAACCCACAAAGATAAAGCATACAAATCAAGCAATTGAAAACATTATGATGAACTATTCCTAAGGTACACCCCACTTATCATCCCCAGCTGAGTCGCCAGTTCTGTGATACGGTGGGAAGAACTGACAGTATTTTGGAATGCTGGTTCGCGTTTTACGTTTGTATTCGCAAAATGTCGCGGTAAGCAAGAGTCGCCACCGACTTTTATTTTATCCAACAAAGGAAAGGAAAAAAGCATAGAAAAATTCCTTTTTCGAGATGTTTCTAAGTACGGGGGGTAGATTATAGAAAGGGGAGGTATTAGCACCCTTTCTATCCGTAGTTATCTACGGGATCTTAGGTACTTTCTCATCATTTTCAAAATTGTTTTCTTTGTGTTTGTGGGCTTTGAAAAGTTTTTGTTTTAACTTCGATTTAACTCTTGCTTCTGTCTTCAAGAGTGTAATGAAGTGTTTTTGAAAACTTTGTTTGTAAAAGAGTGTAAGTGTGAGAAAAAATTTGTTTTTGGATCAGCAAGTATCTTAAGAACTAATCTACCTACTCGAAAAAGGAATCGTTCTATGCTAATTTCCTTTAGGCAATATTATCCCACTATTAGTGAGTGGGTAGCACCGTCGTTGGAGTTTGAGGGTCAATTCGAAAGAGGGACATACCGTCACTAAAGCAATGTTAGGATGTATTAGCGGTAACCCTAATGTCTTAGATCATTTGTTTGAGGCAACAATATCCGAGGCAACCGTTTCGAGGCAACTATGATCTTTTAGACAAGAGAGTGACCTCTAAAATACCCTATACTCAATGACCGTGTACGATGGCAACCAAGTGGGGTGTACCCTAAGAGTGCACATGTGCGAGTGTGTCGTTTTCAGTTTATTTTTATCTTTGCACATGTTTAGGGTGATCTAATTTGATTTTAAGATTAAACATTCAGTCTTGTCATGTAAACCCTATTATCAAACATCTAGCAGTTATATAATTTGCAGAATTAAAATGCGGAAATTAAAACTAATTATTACAAGGCGTCGGGTATTTACATCGCCAAAAGCAACCCTTTGAAAATAAAATAAAGCGGTAAAATAATTAAATGTCCTAATTAATTATTACATACCGGAAGCAGATACATTAATTGGATAAAAAATAAAGCGCGACGCGAAATTAAACCGAATGCGAATTAGGGTTTTGACCCTTTTAAAAGAAAATGCTTTTTTTGTTGTTTTTATTTATTTTAAGGAAAGAAATTAAATCCTAAATTAAATACTAAAGTAATTATAAAATAAATTAATTGATGAAAAATAATTAATGACATATTTTTGGAGTTTTGATTATTTAAGAAAGAAATTAAAATAATTAAATTATGTTAAAACCTAATTAATTCTAATTGATTTTAAATATTTACAAAAATTAAATTAAAGTTATTCTAGAATTAAAATCTAATTAATTAATTAAAATTTAGTAAAGAAAAAATAAAGTTCTGAATTTTAATTGGACAAAATATATTTTTATGATTTTTTTGATAAAAATAAAATTTGTTTTTAGTTAGTAAATTAATTAAATAAAATAAAGTAAATAAGTTAAATAAATAAAATATAAAGAGAATGAGAAATTGGGCCTGATTTTGGAGGTGTTGAAAGCAATTTTGGCTGGCCCATTAAGCTGATCCGTTAGGACTTTTGGGATCCTGTGTAGGCGCGTTGACTGGCTTATGGTGTACCCTTGAAACTTGACCACCAGATCTGGCCATCTGGCCATCTGGCGCTTTGATAGTGAGTCTCCATGGTGGGAATCTAGTCCATGCATGCACATGATCTCCTGAAAAATATCAAGAAAATGCAATTTGCTGGAGGCAAGGATCGAACCCCTGACCTCCAGCCTTTGGGTCCTTTAAGGTTTATGTGGCTGCCACTGGAGCGCGTTGTTGTTTTTGTTATAATAATACAAACAATGTATAATATATAAAAGCAAAGCATATGGCCAGAAAATAAAAAAATGCGCGCAATGTATTTGAATGGTCCAATGGGAGGACGACACGGCTTCGTCCCTGTCCTCTAGGAACTGTAAATTTACCTGCGGATTTTTATCCGCAGCTAAAAGCGTAGCTTCACTCTAAATCCTTCCCCAGGCAATATAAATGAAAGGTAGCACCATGGTTGAGCTCGTCTTGTTTCCCTGAACAAGATGATACCCTTCATGCAAGCTGTTGCACCCAAAAATTTGCCCTCTCATATTTCCCAAGACATTGCAAGAAAAATCTCCAAATGGCTCAAGATTGCTCAAGAGTTTGACAGTCAAGTCACCTCTTAAGGCGGTCAATTCCAAATTAGGGTTTTGTGTTGCATCAAGGTCATTGAATCCAAATGAACTTAAGTGCTCTCCAATGTCTTAATATGTTCTCAAGGTCATCTATGTCAAGTTTCAAGCCTTGTAGAGGAAGTTTGCTCAGTCAATTGCTCAAAGGGTCCAAAAATCGACTGTGCTAGGGCAAAAGTCAACTGTGACCCAAATACAGTTAAACCTCAATATTTTTTTTCAACATTCTCATTTTGAAGGTTATTTCATCATTTTATCAAGGGTTGATCATGATTCATCAAGGATTGCTCAAAATTCATCAAGACTCAAAAGTTGTTAAATTAGGGTTTTGTAGGAAAAGTCAACTCAACTTTGACCAAGCATAACTTTCTCATACTTTATGAGAAATGACCCATCCAAAGCTCATTTTGAAGAGGATGCAATTTCCTACAATCCATATTCACATCCCAAGATCAAGAAATTCACTCACAAGAAGTTACAAATTTTGACATTATAGGTCATTTTTAAAAGTCAACAAAAACACCTTTTTTTCCAAAGCTTATAACTTGAGCATGGAATATAAAAATGAGATGATACAAAAAGGGTTGGTTATAGGACATTTCAATATTTCTAAAAAGTCCAAGAACACTTCCAAAAGTTCAAAATTGAAGAAGTTATGCATTGTTGAAGTTGGGCATTTTTGCAAAATTATCAAAAGTCAACTATCCCCAAAACTTCAAAATTTGTCAAATGGGCCCATTCTTTTCCACTTGATTTGATCTTTTCACACTCCACACGTGTCCTAGCTTCAGCCTTGTGTCCATTTATTAAATTTTCTATTTTATTTGATTTTTTATTGAATTAATTCATTTTAAATCAATTTAAATCAAATAAAATCCAAATATTGATTACTTAAGATCTTTTTTATTGTTATAGGTCTTAATTATCATCATGGTCAGCATCAAATTCGTATCATACCATATCATGAACAAAAAGATGGAATTTGGACAAATTTGGAAAGACATCAATGGAGGATCAAATCAAATCCTAAAACATCAATGCACAAAGATTCAAGACCTATTATTTGACCTAATCTAATGCTGCATACATATACAAGCTAAAGGCACACGAGTTAGAGGTTGGAGGCTGCAAAATCACAAGAACCAAACTTGAAAAATTTGGCAAACAGCTTGAAACTGAAATTGCGCATAGAGGTGTTTTCAAGGCCAAATCTTATCACCAATACATTGCTGGACATCCACTGAAGCGAAACCAACTCCTAACCAGTCTCCATACACGTTCTAAAGCGCTGTAAGTGTCTCAAAAAATCACTTCTCAGTTGAAATCGTATCCTCATGTTCTTGCATTTTTTTGACAAATCATTGGTACATTCATGCTTATCGTTCGATTTAGAAGGATTCTGCATTATTTGATTGCATTTTTATGAGCCATAGCCCTGTAACCGAACCTAGGGTTTTGGTAGTTTGTTTTTAGGCATTTCTTGTACAGGTGAAATCAAGATCCAAGAGGGATATAGACGTACTCAGGATGCTCAGACGAATCGAACCATGGTCTTAGAATCAATTTCTATGGCCTAGGATAGATTTTAGGATGACCATGCGCATTTAGCTGCGGATACAAATCCGCAGGTAAAAAAACCAGGTTTCAACGAGGAAGACGATGGGGCGTCCTCCTCCCATTCGCTGATTCAAATAATTCGTGCTTTTTCTTTTTATTTCTGGCATTTTGACTTGTTTCCCATATTATTATTGTTACCTAACACTATAACAAATTAAGTGTAGTGGTTGAGTGGTGAAGGCGTTAGTGCATAGTCCAATAGGACCTGGTGTGATCGGTGGATCTGGAACTGACTGTTTAACGCTGGTTCGCGAAATGTCGCGGAAGCAAGAGTCGCCACCGTCTTTTATTTTCTCCAAATGGAAAGGACTAAAGCACAGAAAAATTCCTTAAAGAGATTGCTCTCGGTTCGGGAGGTAGATTATAGAAAGGGAAGGTGTTAGCACCCTTTCTATCCATGGTTATCCATGGGCTCTTAGATACTTGCTCATTGTGTTTTCAAAATTGGTTTGTTTGCTTTTCAATTGTGGGTTTTAAAAAGTTTCTTTAAAAATTCCAGTTCGACTCTTGTATCGGTCCTCAAGAGTGTTTGAAAAATTGCTTTCGAAAGCTTTTTGAAAAGGTGTCGGTGTGAAAAGTATTTTTTGATTTGTTTTTGAAATTAGAGCAAGTATTAAGAGTCGTCTACCTACCCTAAGGAATTCGTCTGTGTAAATGTCCTTTAAAGTAGTGCCATCCCACCATTGAGAGGTAGGTAGCACCACCGTTGGAGGTGTTCGGGTCAATTCGAGGTTCGGGACATGGTGATCACCAGAGCAATGGGAAGACACCTTAGAAGCTACCCTCATGCCAGGTTCCTGGATCATGAGGACTTACTAAGACATCCTCTACTCGACGATCACCTTTCGAGGCAAGGCGACAGTGAGGCGTACCCTAGGGTTGGTGTGTGATTTGTGTGTCAGATTCGGATATTTTATCTTGTCATGTTTTAAAGGTGATCTATGCGCTTGTTTTTATTTTGTCCATTCATTCTTGCATGCCTTGATTAACAGTTAAAAGTGCGAGAAAAGTAAAGTTCTAAAGCTATTACAAAAGCGCGGGTCCACATCGCCAAAATTTCCAAGACCCGATTTGACAGAAAAATAAAGAATTAAAAGTGCGACAGATAAAAATGTTACATGGCCTTGGGAGAGATACATAAATATTATAAAGAATAAAAAATAAATATGCGAATTGGAATTAAAGTTGAAACGAGGGCGTTGGACCCTTTTTAACTAAATTAAATTAAACGATTATTAAATTAATAAAATTAAAAGGAAAAGAAATTTGTTTTTTGGTATTTTTGTATTTTATGATTTTAATGAAAAAAAGATTAATTAAAATAGAATGCTAACCCTAATTCTAGTTGTTTTTAGTTTATTAAGAAAAGATTAAATTTTAACCTAATATTTAACCTTAATTATTTTACATGCAATCTAATTACAAAAATAAGAAATAGTAAATATTTAATTATTATGAAAGAAAAGAAAAAGGGATAAAAATTAATTATAAACCCTAATTCTACCAATTTTAGATTTTTATTAAGGAAAATATTAAAATTTAACCCTAAGTTTAAAACTAGAATTAATAAAGACTTTATTTACAAAAAATGATATTTAAATAGAAAACTTATTTTTTATCTTTTTGATTTTTTATTGTTTTTTATATTTGTTATAAAAATATTTAAATTAAAGAAATTAATTAACAAACATTAATTGAAATAAAGAAAAGAATAAAAAAATAAATAAAAGAAACTTGCAAACCTTGGGGGGTTCTGTCCCCAGTTGGAGGTATAAACAGCAATTAAGCCCACTTATTGCAAGGCCCTGTTTGACTTCTTATGCTAGCGCGTGGTGCATTGACTGGAGTCTATCCTATTCTTCAGATTGTGTTCCTTGGATTGATAGTGGTAAACACGTGGAGGGCCTGGATATTGAGTGCATGGTGGAACCCAGAGTTGAATCTGCATAGGAATATGTTTAAAGGAAAAATATAAGGAAAGGGTGAGGACCTGGGATTTGAACCCAGGTCCTGATGATTAACAACCAAGCGCTTCACCAACTGCTCCACTTTGTTTTCTTTGTATACTATATAATAAGCAATCAATATAAAACAAAACAAACGCGTTAGTGGATTCTTAGCGCGAACTTTCAAACGGACCAACCGCTGATAGCCACCTAAGCGTCTTCCTCGTTGGCTTGTTTTTTTCCTGAAATACAAAAATCATAGGCAACGGTTTTGAACCGTTCTAAAAGGCATCATTAGAGAAAATAGAGAATAGCACATGGGCATGTATAAATTGTTCGGACTAGGGCCATTAGAATCGTCTCTTTCTCACGATTCCAATGATGCATCTCTCATGGCCTAATTGTTCCAGGTTTGGAAACCCCTAAATCAATTTCCACGGAACCCTAATATGCTCTCATGGTGGATCTTTCGTTTTAGCATGAAACTCCAATTAAATTACGCAGGTAGCTTGCAAACATCATTCTAAACACAAAAACAACAATGAAATATGTTAAAAACGCCTGAATGACGGAAAACGATTTTGGAATTTTTCTTACCAACTTCAATGGTGATTTCGTGTTTTCTTGAGTATGGGACTTAGGGAATGATTGGAAAACGTTCTATGATCCTTAAGGAAGCTAATGGAACAACTATTTGGCCCTGAATCGTCCTAGAACTTGGTTTTCAGATTTGACTTTTCTTGATAAATTTCAAGTTTGCATATGGCTTTTTCTGCGCAGCTTAGAGTCTAAAGGCATGAGGGTTTGCATCCTTATATGTGTATGAATGATTAGGTCAAAGAAAATTGATCCAAAATCCATGAATTAATGAATATGATATTTGATTTTTAAACCATGATTTTCAAATCTTTTTCACATGCTTTTGCTACCAAATCATGACCAATTCAATTGATTCTTTCTATATTTGGTTAGGCACGAAATCTTGAGTATATATTATGCATAAAAAGATTTAAAACCTAGGTTTAGCACTTTCATGTATTTTAATTAATTTAAATGAATTATTAATAATAAAAATCCAAATAAATAAATAAAAATGAAGAAAAACTTCCCTTTGGGCCAAATGGTCGTGCACATGCCTTGGATAATGAATTGTGGAAGAAAAAGAGGCCCATTAGCAATTTTAGGTCATTTGAATCAATGTTGACTTTTCAAAATATCCAAAAATTTCCCAACTTCCACAAGGCATAACTTGCTCAATTTTTAAGCTTTGCTCATGTTCTTGGACATTTTGGAAAGGTATTTGAGTCCTCTAACCAATGACTTTGGTACTATGTCATTTTGATTTACCAATCTCAAGTTATGGCCTTTGACTTAAAGTCCCTTTTTGTTGACTTTTGAAAATGACCTATAATGTTGAAATTGATAACGTTTTGTGAGAGCATTTCTTGGACTTGAAATATGAAGAGGAGTTGTAGGAAATGTCTTTCTATTCAAAATGAGCTTTGGATGGAATTTTTCTGATAATCCATGTGAAAGTTATGCCCTGGTCAATTTACAGTTGACTTTTTCAGTTGTCCAAATAAGGAAACTTTTGCATCTTGATGATTTTTGAGCCAAGCTTTGAGAATCATGATCAAGCATTGATCAAATGATGTTTGTGGCTTCAAAATGAGATGTTGACCAAAAATTTGAACTTTTGACTGTCAAATGACCATTTTGCCCCTACAGTTAACTGTAGTGCAATTAGGGTTTTGACTGTGCAATTTTGTGCTGAAAGTCTTGAAACTTGATATGAGGATGCTTGACCATATTTGTAGGCATGTGGGACTTGATTGGACCCTTGGAAACTTCATTTTCTTGATCAGAACCAAAACCCTAATCTTGACTGTTAGGAGGCCCTTGAACTGTGCAACCCTTGGGGAGATTTTGAAGCTTTGACTTGGCAAATTTTGAAGAATATGAGAGGGCAAATTTTGGGGTACAACAGTTGCCCCTGTTCAATCTTCTTAGACCTGAGGATGCAGATTGGCTGACGTGCCTTTCGTAATCCGAGGGTGGAAGATGATTGAACACTAGAGTGCCCAGAAATTTGCGCTCACATAGTAGCAGTGATGGTGGAAATGGGCTTATAGATGCCATTTAGAGGTTGATGAATAGGATGATGGGCTTATAGATGCCATATGGATGTTGATCGCGTAAGAGATTCCTTAGCGAGAACTTGCGTACCTGTAAAAGAAAAATGAGTACCTGACATGTTGCAGGATCTGGTTTTCAGATGCTTTGTATAGATGTGTCCTGACTGGTTACAGGAGCTGAATCTTTAAACTCTTCAGACGTGCCCTGGCGAGATACAAGAATCGAGTCTGGTAATGCTAGTCTTCAACGGATACACCCTGGCAAGATTCAGGCATCGGATCCTCGAACTCTTCAGACACACCCTGGCAAGATACATGAATCGGATCTGGTAATGTTAGTCTTCAATGGATACACCCTGGCAAGATTCAGGTATCGGATCCTCGAACTCTTCAGACACACCCTGGCAAGATACAGGAATCGGATCTGGTAATGCTAGTCTTCAACGGATACACCCTGGCAAGATTCAGGCATCGGATCCTCGAACTCTTCAGACACACCCTGGCAAGATACAGGAATCGGATCTGGTAATGTTAGTCTTCAACGGATACACCCTGGCAAGATTTAGGCATCGGATCCTCGAACTCTTCAGACACACCCTGGCAAGATACAGGAATCGGATCTGGTAATGCTAGTCTTCAACGGATACACCCTGGCAAGATTCAGGCATCGGATCCTCGAACTCTTCAGACACACCCTGGAAAGATACAGGAATCGGATCTGGTAATGCTAGTCTTCAACGGATACACCCTGGCAAGATTCAGGCATCGGATCCTCGAACTCTTTAGACACACCCTGGCAAGATACAGGAATCGGATCTGGTAATGCTAGTCTTCAACGGATACACCCTGGCAAGATTCAGGTATCGGATCCTCGAACTCTTCAGACACACCCTGGCAAGATACAGGAATCGGATCTGGTATTTGGTCATCAACAGATACACCCTGGCAAGATTCAGGAATCAGATCTTTAGTTGCGACCATTGATAGTAATCATTTTTGTACTGACTTTTGTCCTAAAAAGACAAGCGTTAGTTGTATGCGATGTCATGTGGTATGACATGCGAGATGCTCTCTGAATACGTGAGATTGTATGTTCGTGATGCGTATATGCATGCTATAATGTATGAAGATGTTTATGAATGTATTTTTTTCGTCTAGGAAAGTAAATCCTTGACGGGTGCCGGGAAGTCACTCCTGGGCTGATGTTGAAGAATGGATTTTGCTTCCGCTGGGGATGATAATTGCAAGGATGCCAGTTGGGAGAAGATAACTCCGTTGGGGAATAAACTTGGCGAATGGAATAACTCTGCGGGGAGGAAAGTACTCTAACGATCTTGCCGGGAAGCAAAACTCTGTGGGGAGAGAGATACTTTGCTGAGTTGTTGATAATAACTTGCTGGGGATACCTTTGTTGTGTTGGAAGCGTTAATAGACTTCGCTGGGGATAAGAAAGAACTGCGTTGACGACGACCTTTCCGTGGCTTTTGGCTGAGGATAACCCAGTTATATCCTTGTAGGGAAATAACTCTTTGAATAAAGCCGGGGGACGCGTTCGTGCTCTGCGAGGATAAGCTTCCAGAATCTACTGGGGATAAGCTTACTGCTTGGGGAGATGGATTCCAACTTTCCTGGGGAAGCAAATTGGACTCTCTTGGGGAAGTTTTGAACTACGGGGGAAGTGATTCCTTTGAATGTTTGATATACCGCCGGGGAACAATCTTTAGACCAAGATTACCGGGGATGCTTGTTAAGAATATACATGCTGCCGGGGAATGTTGAGATCTGCTGGAGGATACCCAACTTCTTTAAGTTTGATACTATAGCTTCGCTTGGGGAGAGTGCACTGACTTGCTGGCTCACTCTCTGGGGGATTAAGATATCTGGTTATGTTCTTTCGCTGAACCCATCTTGGTACCCTGGAGGACAAAATAATTAGATTGCTTTTAGACAACTCTTTATTGCCCCTGTTTCTGAGGTGGGAGAGGAAGCCCTGTAAGGTGCTGATAGTTGTTGATGGACAAACCTTCTTCTGGTAGGCAGGTGACAAGATGACAGGACATAGTCGTACGCTTTGATCCCTAACTTTTGCCTGGACCGCCCTTTCGGGTTTTCAGTCCACCGGGATACCCATTTTTGCCCAAGCCGCCTTTTCAGGTTTTCGACTTGCCGGGTGTACAGATTTTTTTATTTATCCCTAACTTTTGCCTGAACCGTCCTTTTGGGTTTTCGATTCACCGGGATGCCCTTTTTTGCCCAGGTGTGTCAACCTAGCGGGTCTTTGATTATGCGTAGTATTTTTTCGACTATGTCCAGGTTCTCAGAATGTAGGGCGTTGCCCCTGTTAGAAGTGTTTTGTTGCCCTGCTACCAGAAGGTGTTTGACCAGGCAAGATTCGTTGCTAGGATGCCCCCAGTGACTCAGGCGGAGATTTTCCCCAGGCTATTTGGCCTTTGAGAGATTCTCCGAATCTTGATTGGATTGCCCCAGATGATGGACCATGCTCATGCCATGCCCCTTGATTGGAAGTGCTTTTGTTCACTAGGTATTCATCGTGCGAATTTCCCTGCTGTTCAAACAAAAGGTCATATGCAACCAAAGTTATGTTAAAAATGCAAAGCTTATGTCTGTCTTGAAAATTTTGAAAATGCATTTTTTTTTCATAAAACAAGTGAATGTTTGTAAAACGTGATGTCGACTCTGTATTTACCGTAAGCCTTAAGGAGTCAGGATACCTTTCGTAACAGTATGCTTTCGAACTAACCCATGCTTCAGCTAGGACTTTTGAGGGTTATAACGTGGCCTAGTTCACGGTTCAAGAAACAAAGGATAAAGGCTCAAATTATTTGTACCCACCCGCTCTTCGTGATATTCTCCAAACCTAAACTCAGTTGATCACACGTTAGACCTTGTTTGAGTCTTTGCTCTGATGTTCCAATGATGGTTCAGATATTGATGATTTATTCTGAATAGGCAGTCATTTTTTGTTATTGTTGTTTGAGGGTTTGTATGACCTCTTTCTTTTTGATTTTATTATCCCTATTTTTTGCCTGAACTGTTTCTTTTGTGATTACAGTCAGCGGGATGCCCCAGTTTTGTAAGTCTCCTTCATAGGTTTTGACTTATTGGGTTTTTATTTTGAGAAGTAATGACTGCCTTTCTTTATTGATTATTCGGAACCATCACTGTCTTTCTTCGTTTTGTAAGGACTTCTTCGGTGCCATTCGTTATGCACTTGGATCAACTGAGAGACTACCCTGCCCCAGGTTATGATTAAGGGTTTTAAATTTCGAAAAGAAAAACTCCTACTTCTTTGGCTCAGAGGGGTTGACGAGGGATTACCATCCTTATAACTCCAGTGTTTAAGAATTGAAACAATGCCTGTACCTCATCAGCGGGGTCTGTTCAAAAGCATACTGTAAAGATTGTGGTATCATTTTCGTGATCCTCCCTCAAGAGGCTTAGCATTATTAATTAAGAGTTGATCATCAGAAAAAATACGAAAATAACTTGCATTTAGTGAATACGAATATATTGTTTCAGAACAGACATATGCGATGCATTAATGAAATAACAATGTTTAACATGAGTAAATGTTTGAACAAAAGATAATTGCAACTTGAACATTCGAATGAACAAAAATTTCTCAATCCTAGCCATGTTTTGGCAAGGGAGCAGTGATCACGTGGGGAGTCTTGGGTACTTTAAACTGAATCTCTCCAGCGTCGGTCATGTCTTGGATCTTATTTTTCAAGCTCCAACAATCATCTGTAGTATGCCCCGGGCTGTCAGAGTGATAAGCGCAGCGGGCGTTGGGGTTATACTTCGGTGACGTTGTATTTTGGTTCTTCGGAGCTTCTTTTAGAGTTACCAGCTTGGTCTCCAGCAACTGTGGCAATATCTGGGATGAGGTCATGCTGAGCCGAGTGAACTGCCTTCTCTCGCTCTTTTGTTGGTTGTGATGTTGAATTTGTGACACTGGAGCCATTTGAGGAGCTCTCCCCTTACCTCCTTGTCTCAAAGGTGGTTGAACGATGACTGGCTTTTTACCCTTAGACTTTTGCCCCAGTTGGTTACCCTGAAGCAGTTGGTTGACGAGAAACCAGAGCTCATCTTGTCTTTGAGCTAACCCTTGAATGGCAGTCACCTGCCCCAGCATCTGGACCCTCAATGCATCCACCTCAGCTTGTAGGTGTTTCAGCCTTTCATCCTCAGCACTGTTCCTGACAAAGGTCTCCATGAGAAGTGTCCTTAGCTCTTCCTGCCCCTTGGATAGATTCAGGAGGATTTTCCCGAACCGGGTCTCTTGAGCAAGAAAGTCTTGGCTGTCTTGTTGGGAAGCCATTGCTGAAATAAACAGCGGGAAAGGTAAGTGACCTGCAACAAGGGTACCTGTCATGCAATGATATGTATGATATGCCTGCAATGTTTTCAAGGACCTCGCAGGGTAAACAAGAAAATTGGTTAGAATTTGGGTCCGGTAGCTTGATTGAGGGAACTTCATGTTGTTGAGAGTCCTTCTTCAAGGGTCAAAGGCTCACCATATCCAGTGGGTCATAGCCCCTGACTTTAGTCATCATGTCTGGTTTTGATTTCCAAACAACCTTGGTTAAGGGAACCTTCTTCAAGAGTCAAAGCTCACCATATCAAGTGGGTCATAGCCCCTGACTTTAGTCATCCTGTCTGGCTTTGATTTCCAAACAACCTTGGTTGGGGGGAACCTTCTTCAAGTGTCAAAGCTCACCATATCTAGTGGGTCATAACCCCTGACAACTTTGGCTAGAGGAAAATAAATCCTCTTTGCCCCTTGCTAGATGTTTGATTCATCATGACCTGCATCACATACCCTTGAGATCCTTGAAATGGGTTAGTCCTTATGCAGGATGTATGCAATGGTATGATGTTATGCTATGCATGGGGGTAATGTAAGTAACCCTGTTATGAGTCCCAATTAAGGACTACAAACCAAAACCTGCAAGAAACTCAAGTAAAACCTGTCATGAGTCCCAATTAAGGACTATAAACAGAACCTGCAAGTAGTTAGTACACCCTGTTTTGAGTCCCAATTAAGGACTATAAACAAAACCTGCAAGAGACTTAGTAAACCCTGTTACGAGTCCCAATTAAGGACTATAAACAAAACCTGCAAGTAGTTCATGTGTCAGATAAAGCATGCAAGTAGTCAAGTACGAAGGCACACAAGTCACACATGACAATCCCTTAGTGTTTAGGCCAGCATGGGGTCTGGGTATTACCCTCTTGAAGCTGGTGGGTTCAACCTGTCCTATCAAAGTAACCGGGTTCTAAGGGTCCCAATATCACGGGATTGCTTTCATTGTTCATCGTTTCGATTTAGCCACTGAACTGGCGACCGAAATATTCCAGGAAAGCAACCCTCAATTGAGTGTAGTATCGAGTATCAACCAACCTCGGACTGCACCAAAGTCAGTTATCTCACTACCCTAAAGAGGCCAAGATAGTTCAATTAAGGTTCCTAAGGTCTGTTGATGCTTCATGACACCACGCGGAGGCCCCGTACTCTCCTTGACTGAACTCAAGGGTTACCGGTACACACCAAAGTGCCACATCAACGTAGCAGACTGTTTCAACCATGTCGGTATACCCCGCACAGTTCCCTCACAGCCTTGTTGCTACTTTCTAAGAAGGTATCCCCAGATCCGGGTTAGGATCTATAGAACTCCTAAGACAGTCCCACAATAATAAAGTAAGCAAAGAAGTACAATTGAAAACACAATTATGAACTAGCCCTAAGGTACACCTCACTGTAAGCTTTTCCCCAGCAGAGTCGCCAGTTCTGTGATCGGTGGATCTGGAACTGACTGTTTAACGCTGGTTCGCGAAATGTCGCGGAAGCAAGAGTCGCCACCGTCTTTTATTTTCTCCAAATGGAAAGGACAAAAGCACAGAAAAATTCCTTAAAGAGATTGCTCTCGGTTCGGGAGGTAGATTATAGAAAGGGAAGGTGTTAGTACCCTTTCTATCCATGGTTATCCATGGGCTCTTATATACTTGCTCATTGTGTTTTCAAAATTGGTTTGTTTGCTTTTCAATTGTGGGTTTTAAAAAGTTTCTTTAAAAATTCCAGTTCGACTCTTGTATCGGTCCTCAAGAGTGTTTGAAAAATTGCTTTCGAAAGCTTTTTGAAAAGGTGTCGGTGTGAAAAGTATTTTTTGATTTGTTTTTGAAATTAGAGCAAGTATTAAGAGTCGTCTACCTACCCTAAGGAATTCGTCTGTGTAAATGTCCTTTAAAGTAGTGCCATCCCACCATTGAGAGGTAGGTAGCACCACCATTGGAGGTGTTCGGGTCAATTCGAGGTTCGGGACATGGTGATCACCAGAGCAATGGGAAGACACCTTAGAAGCTACCCTCATGCCAGGTTCCCGGGTCATGAGGACTTACTAAGACATCCTCTACTCGACGATCACCTTTCGAGGCAAGGCGACAGTGAGCGTACCCTAGGGGTGGTGTGTGATTTGTGTGTCAGATTCGGATATTTTATCTTGTCATGTTTTAAAGGTGATCTATGCGCTTGTTTTTATTTTGTCCATTCATTCTTGCATGCCTTGATTAACAGTTAAAAGTGCGAGAAAAGTAAAGTTCTAAAGCTATTACAAAAGCGCGGGTCCACATCGCCAAAATTTCCAGGACCCGATTTGACAGAAAAATAAAGAATTAAAAGTGCGACAGATAAAAATGTTACATGGCCTTGGGAGAGATACATAAATATTATAAAGAATAAAAAATAAATATGCGAATTGGAATTAAAGTTGAAACGAGGGCGTTGGACCCTTTTTAACTAAATTAAATTAAACGATTATTAAATTAATAAAATTAAAAGGAAAAGAAATTTGTTTTTTGGTATTTTTGTATTTTATGATTTTAATGAAAAAAGATTAATTAAAATAGAATGCTAACCCTAATTCTAGTTGTTTTTAGTTTATTAAGAAAAGATTAAATTTTAACCTAATATTTAACCCTAATTATTTTACATGCAATTTAATTACAAAAATAAGTAATAGTAAATATTTAATTATTATGAAAGAAAAGAAAAAGGGATAAAAATTAATTATAAACCCTAATTCTACCAATTTTAGATTTTTATTAAGGAAAATATTAAAATTTAACCCTAAGTTTAAAACTAGAATTAATAAAGACTTTATTTACAAAAAATGATATTTAAATAAAAAACTTATTTTTTATCTTTTTGATTTTTTATTGTTTTTTATATTTGTTATAAAAATATTTAAATTAAAGAAATTAATTAACAAACATTAATTGAAATAAAGAAAAGAATAAAAAAATAAAATAAAAGAAACTTGCAAACCTTGGGGGGTTCTGTCCCCAGTAGGGATGTCAGTTTGGACCTGTTAATGGGGATCCCCGCGGGGAACGCCCCGTTCGGGGCCCCAAAGATGGGGAATTTTCCCCCGTGGGGGCGGGGATGGGGAGAAAAATTCCCCCGAGAGCATTTCGGGGACGGGGACAGGGAATACACCCCCCGCCCCGCGGGGACCCCGCCCCGCCTATTATTTTAATATAGTTAATTTAATATATATATTTTAGATTAGGTTTTTTAGTCATTTCCTTTATGTTTATTTATAAAAATAAATAAATAAATATTCATGTATTTATTAAGAGAGAGAAATGTAAATATTAGACCCTAAAAAAGTTGAAGCGTTTCATTTTCTTCTGCCAGACATTTAGAGTCTCACACGTTAGACTCCTTTTTCGTAGGAAAAAGAAAGTCATATCTAATTGTGGAATGAGGAAGAAGACCTTGCAAGGAGAAGTTGGAAAGAGAGACATGATTGATCATTACTTGTTTGGATATTTTGCTTAATATTTTAGTTTATTTATATGTAACTTTGTTTTAAGTATTTTGATATTTCTACTTTACGTGTATTATCAATTAAGCAAATAAAGATATGTTGACTTTTGCTTTTAGTTGACTTATTATGAAGTATTTTTTAGCTTTTCAAGCATACTCATGATGCTAAATTTTATAATTATCCCTTATTAGTTTTGATGAAGTATAGTTTTTTAAGCATAATTATGTTGTTGGATTTTTTTAGTTGTTTAGGCATATTGTTACTTTAAAAAGTATTATAGTTCATTTTGTTGAAGTTTATAGCATTTTATAGAAATTTATAAAAAAAATATTATTATTTTGTATTCCATTAGTATTTTTAATAAAAAATAATAAATGTCAAATACTAGTATTTTTTAATAACATAATAAATATGTGAATTCTTTGTGCTTTTTATTTTTATAGAAAATATAAACATTTAAAAAAAATAAAATATTAATGAATAAATGTAGGATCTATGGGGATCCCCGCGGGGAACGGGGATCCGCGGGGAACGGGGATAGGGATAGAAATTCCCCCGTGACGGAGATCGGGGACGGGGACGGGGAATGAATTTGATGGCGGGGAAAAAGATGGGGAAGTGTCCCCCCGGCCCCGCCCCGCCCCATTGACATCCCTAGTCCCCAGTTGGAGGTATAAACAGCAATCAAGCCCACTTATTGCAAGGCCCTGTTTGACTTCTTATGCTAGCGCGTGGTGCATTGACTGGAGTCTATCCTATTCTTCAGATTGTGTTCCTTGGATTGATAGTGGTAAATAAGGCTGGACAGAAATAAAGAAACCGGTCCAATCCGACCTACCCAAGCGGCTCGGTAGTAAGCGGTTCGGGTTAAACGGGTTATCGGATAATCGGTTTTGCAAGAAATGGATACATATGGATTGTACCGGTCGGTTTCGGATAAGTTGTTTGGGTCCATCGAAATCCAAAATCGACCGCCTATTACTGATTTTCTATTTCATTTCAGTTTCACAGTCTCTCACTCTCTCTAATCTCTGCTGCTAGGGTTTCACCATGCCGTCTTCTACCACCGTCGCCATTTACGATTCTCAAGCACCACCATGCCACCACGCCGGCCACCACGAACCACCAACGATCAAGTAAGTTATTTTTCGTTCTCTTTCTCCTTCTCTCTCTTTATCTCTTTCTCCTTCTCCCTCTTTCTCTCTTTCTCTATCTACCTCTCTCTGTGTGTCTCTAACTTAGCAGAACACAAACCGACCGATCCAGGTTTTAACCCCTGTTTCAATGGCTTCTCCTTCTCCCTGTATCAGGTTTTAACCCTATAGAAAGTAGAACACAAACCGATCGATCCACCCCTGTTTTAACCCTAGTGCAGCAGCTTCAATGGCTTTTTGCTTATTCTCAAGACTCATGTAAGTTAATTAATTATACCTTAGAAAGGGTAGTGTGAATGAAAGTGGTAAGTATTGGGAAGAAGGTTAAGAAAAAAGCAATATTCCAATAGGTTTTGGACAGAGTTAAGTACCAAACACTGCAGAAATTTTACAGTCATCTGTCTGATACATGTCCAGTACATTTTACAATAGTAAGAATATAGAATCATCCCAACCATGGCTAACAAAATACCCATTATGTTTCTCCAGCTGAATAGATCCTGGAGCAAAGTATACCCAAATGCTAATACAAGGCATGATCCTACACTCTGATCTAAAAGTGTTACTATAGCTTTTGCTTTGTCTTTTATACTTCCAAAGAGTATATTTTCTTCTATAGTTCCATGATCCTGTACTGTTTTTACCAATTGCTGCTCTATCCAAGAATCTGATAATCCATTTTTCCACAAAAGAAATAAACAAATTAGTACTTATCAAAGTTTATCTACCGCAGTGTTTAGATTGACTTATTTGAACGTATCTATAACCTGAATTGTTCTGTCCTTGTAAGTATTTCATAATTTTCTCCTCTTTCTTTTTCATGAATCTCATGCATTTCATCTTCATTTTCTGGAATTTGGAGTTTTCTGTTTTTGAAAGATGCCACAAACACCTGAAAGTTCAACAAGTCCAATTAATACAATAGCAATTTGAAGCATATAGAAAGAAAGACAAAAGTTATTCACCTGCATGATTCTAATTAGAGGACTTCCCTTAGGAGTATTATTTCTGTATAATGATTTTCCCATACAAATAGACAGAATTGAGAACAAGACTGCAATAGTGCAGACAGTAAAACTCCAATACCATCCTTGATTAGTACTAATCCAAACAATGATAGTAACACCACATTATGAACATCTTCAATAATACTTTGCCTAGTCAACTCCACCCTGTTAAGAATTAGACGCCATTAGTATTGAGACACATTAAAAATAATGTCACCATATCATTACAAAATGAATTTTTTAAACATATTTCAAACTAGTTCACAATAGAACCTGTCTAAGAATATGTCCTATTCTAATTTTCCAGTCGGTTTCAATGTCCCCCTTAAGAAGATATACATCAATTTCATAGAAGAAAAAGTAGAAAAAAACTTTGAAAATAAGTGGCCCCAAGTGGGGCTTATGTCCCAAGCTGAACCTGCTGTTTTTGTCTCAACAAATGTACAGGGAACCTTCTGATGTAGGGTAATGTATTTGTGACTTTACAACTGATGCATCAATGAATGATTCAGTGCATGTGACATTGCATATCTCTGCAAACAACCCCAAAAGAACCATTGAACCTAAACTTTTGCTGTGAAGTTTTATAAGGAACACATATTCAAATCTAAATATCTTCTCAAAGTGTGAAACATGAACTTCCACGATTCAGTTTTAGGTATTTACTACATTTTATTGTTAAAGATTTACTTTTTTTTTAAATACATTTGTACGTTGCCGTTACTGAATTAGTAATTAATTGAGGAATGAAGTGTTCTATCATTTTATTACAATTTTCATGTATATATCTTCTGATTTTAGGACCTTAGAATGTTTATAGTTTCAGATTAGAAAAATTAAAAAGTAGGATTGTTAACAAGTTCTGCACTACAAATCAAAGTAAGTATTACTTTGTGCTTATTAAACAAGTCGAGTTGAGAAGAAGATAGAAATTTGACAAGTAACTATTAGATTGTTTATGACATGTATATTTTCATAATTTATACTTTATGCTTGTGTTTTACTCTACCTTAATATTTCACAGTATAAACCAAAAGAATTCCTTCAATGCTACTTGATGCTATATATTGTTGTAGGTTAAAATACTATTAGACTGTAATGCTCTTATTTCTCTTGGTGGCATAAGAATGTAATACTAACAACATACTTGCTATTCATTGAGTGAAACGTGAAATTGATAATACTTTTCTTATCATGTTTAAATTTTGGATTTCACTAGTTTTTGTATCTATCTAGTTTTAATTTATATTAGATTAAACTTGCACACTATTTATATTATATTAGTTTTTGTATCTATCTAGTTTATTTATATGTGGAATTCATGTCACCTAATGACAGTCAATCATGCATTGGCTGCATTTTCAACTGGTTTTGTGAAGTTTGTCAACAATGCATGTGTTTGTCGGTTTTATATTTTATTTTTGAGGCATGTGTCTGTTAGTATAGGGTGGTAATTACATGACTATAAATACAAAGTCTTTCCCATACACATTTAATATCAGTGAAATATTTGGCTATGTTTGGATATAATCATTTTTATTTTTACATTATAATGTATTAAAGGTATAGAAAAGATTTTACATGTTAAATGTCGATTGGATTACATCATTTTTTATTTAACTTTTTTCACAGATTAGGCATGTTGCTTGAGTATGGTAGCCATTTTCTCCCTTTGAGAAAATACAGTAGTTGCATTGATCTATGTAGTATCCTGATGCATGGTCTTGTCTTGCAGGTATTGTCAACCTTTAGTGTATGTTAAGTATCCTGATGCATGGTCTTGTCTTGCAGTTGCAGGTATTGTCTTGTCTTACATGATCTTTTTTAGTCTAACATTTAAATTGTTCATGTAAGTAACTGTTTTACATTATTTATATAGGACTAAGTGTTTTTGTTGACCAAAATATTTTCAGTGATGGAACATCCTGTTCCCTATGTTGAACCTACACAAGCAGTAGAAACCGCACTTCCTCCTCTCCCCCCTTCTAGGAAAAAAAGACTAGTTAATGCTAGTGGATCTAGGAAAACTTCCACCGTTTGGTTAGACTTTAACATTTTACCGGATGAACCTGAACCAATAGCTGCGTGTAAACATTGTCACAAAAGATATCGATGCGACCCTAAAACACATGGAACATCTAACATGTTAGCTCACTCAAAAGTGTGTCACAAAAACCCTAACCTTTTACAGAAAGATCCCACTCAAAGAAACCTTGTAAGTGGTGAAGGTGGTTTTTTAGGTTCAACAAGCCAAAGGTTCAATGCTCAAGCATGTAGGAAGGCTATTACTTCCTTTGTACTTCTTGATGAGCATTCATTTAGAGTGGTAGAGGGTGAGGGTTTTAAGAGACTATGCAAACAACTACAATCACAAATGACCATCCCTTCAAGGAGGACTGTTGCTAGGGATTGTTTTCAACTTTACCTAGCCGAAAAGTTGAAACTTAAAGCCTTCGTTAAATCTGATTGTCCTAGGGTTGCACTAACCACTGATTGTTGGACTTCAATTCAAAATCTTAGTTACATGGCCATAACTGCACACTTCATTGACAATGAATGGAACTATCATAAAAATATTATCAGTTTTAGTTTAGTTCCAAATCACAAGGGTGACACCATTGGTAAGAAAGTGGAGGATGTTTTGAATGAATGGGGGCTTAGAAAAGTGTCAACAATTACCCTTGATAATGCAACATGTAATGATGTGGCCGTTTCTTATTTGGGAAAAAGACTTAAAAGCAAGAATTCTTTAGTTGGTGATGGGAGTTTTTTTCATATGAGGTGTGCTGCCCATATCTTAAACTTAGTAGTGAGAGATGGGCAAAAAGATCATGAATTGGCTATTGAAAGTGTTCGCGAAGCTGTTAGGTTTGTGAGGTCCTCACCACAACGAGCTTTAAAGTTTAAGGAGTGTATTGAAATTGTAGGGATAACATGTAAAAGAAAACTTGGCCTTGATGTTTCCACACGATGGAATTCCACATATTTGATGTTGGATGCTGCTGAGAAGTTTCAGGCAGCATTTGAGAAGTTAGAGGATGAGGATCCTGGGTACATGGAATTTTTTAACCTCTCGGGTCCTCCTTGTTCTATTGATTGGGAAAAATCTAGGGCTTTTGTGATTTTTTTGAAAACATTCTATGATGCAACCAAATTGTTTTCATCTTCGCAAGAAGTGTCGATACATTCTGCCTTTCATAACTTGTCTGAAATTTTGTGTAAGCTTCAAGAAGCTTCCTTGAACATGAATACCTATGTGGCTCCAATGGTTTCAAATATGAAGACCAAATTTGATAAATATTGGGGGGATGTTGAAAAAGTGAATCATTTCCTATTTTTTGGAGTGATATTTGACCCTAGGTTTAAGTTCAGTTATGTTGAGTGGTCTTTCAATGACATGCATGGGGATGGTAGTCCAATTGCTAAGAAAAGTATTGAGTGTGTCAAGAAAAGTCTATTTACACTATACAATTGGTATAAATCTGAGCACAGTAAGAATGTTGAGGCTGCCCTCTTAGATGCACCATCCGAGAGCACTTCTCTTGGAGAAACAAGTACCCAAGCTAGAAAACCTACACTTTTTACAAGGGCTGATGCATTTAAACAACACTTAAAGGATAAAGTCATTGTTGATAATAAAAATGAACTAGAGAAGTACTTAGGTGATCCATGTTGGGTTGATGCTGAAAATTTTAACATTCTTAAATGGTGGAAGGAGAATTCAACTTGTTATCCTATATTAGCTACTTTGGTTAGGGATGTTTTGGAAACACCTGTTTCAAGTGTAGCATCTGAAAGTGCTTTTAGCACGGGTGGAAGGATTTTAGACATGTATAGGAGCTCTTTGAGTCCATCAATGGTTGAGGCGCTTATTTGTTCTCAAAATTGGTTGATGCCTTCGGACGAGAACGATCCAAAAGTCCTTGATTTACTTGAAGAATATGACATAACTGATTCAATAGTTTTAGGTACATAGTTAATCATTTTGTCCTTTTAAAAAATTATTTTATAAAGTTAAGCATCATCTCATTACAATTTTCTTATATGGTTGTAGAATTTCAAGTTGCTTGTGTTGTTGGAGCTGCTCCTGGGCAGGCTGGCCCGATTTAATTAGCTTTTAGGTATGAAAAAATTAAAAGTTATATACTAACTGTTTTCTAAGCCATAAACTGAATATTTTTTATATTTTTATGTGCAGCCACTTTTTTGGAGTCGTGAATGACTCGACTTTTTGAAGTCTGAACGACACAACTGACCTATATCAGTCTCGCACATAAATTCTCGCACAGCACTGGATCCATTTGAAAATGATACAAGTTAATTTTTGGTAACTCTTTATTCATTTTGTTTTAATTCCTCCTTGTTTTAATTTTGGTAACTCTTTCATGTCATACCATATCTGCATGCTTTATTTCTTCTGCATTCAATGCAATTCTATTGTTCTTTCTTCTCTTAGTAACTATTTGAACTTCTAAAACAAACCTTCTTTATTCAAAACCGGGAAATCCAAAACTACAAACAAACCTCATTTATTACTCTCTTTTTGCATTTACTTGATGCCAAATCAGTGCAACAAGAAGTCAAGAATATTAAGACCTCTTGTCCTTGTGAATTTTCTTCTATTGGTATATACATAATACATGAACTTGTTTCAACAAAGTAATATATGTCTATTATTTCTCTTCATCAGGTAGGACTAGTTCACAACATAGAAACCAATGTTTTGAAGAGCATGATGATGGATGTGTTGATGAAATGAATGAGCATTCATGTTCAAAGCTCATGAGAGAAGAATCTGATTCCTTCCTTGGCAACAGTAATATCTTCTCTAAAAGGTAACTTTACTTTACCCTTGAAATATTATTTCAAACTTTTCACACACAAAATATAATAAAGTTAATGTATAAAAGTGGGAGAGAATTCATTTCACTTTGATTCCTCCTTGTTTTAATTTTGTTTGTGAAATGTATGGTTCCAATCATTATAGAATAGAAATTTCAATTTATTTTGCTGTCTATTTTTCTTTCTCTTTCTTGTTCTTCTAGAGGAACACTTCATGCTTATGGTGTTTAACTGGTAAGATTAGATTCTGATACATGTATCTGCTATCCTATTTAACTATTCATTACTGCAAATTGTCATAATTTATATGTAAAAGTTACATAAATTTGTTGCAGTTACTTGCTATAGTCGTCTATCTAATGTTCAATTGTGATAATCCTGGTTATGCTTTATTACATTTCTTCTTACCGTAAGTCATTCCTTACAGGTGGGTCGCAAACTCTCTGGATTTTAACAAGGATTATGATGCAAGTGTTTTTGAGACAACCATAAGGTTACTTTATAAGGTTTACATTGCAGTTAAAGTCTTTTCCATTCCAAAAATTATAATAAGCTTATGTATTGACAACTGATTTTTTTTCTTTCTATTTGTTGGTCTATTTTCACCAAAATCCAGAGTAGTGGGTGGCCTTCTTAGTACATATGATCTATCAGGGGACAAAATTTTCCTTGACAAAGCTAGAGACATTGCAGATAGATTACTGCCTGCATGGAACACACCTTCAGGAATTCCTTATAATATCATCAACCTGTCACATGGACGCGCACACAATCCTGGATGGATCGGGGTAAGTTTCTACACATGCATTTCAATCTTACTCAACACGAAAAAGATTTAGGATATTGCTTTTATGGTCAATAGGTCTCGATGTTGACTACAAGTCATTGTTTACAGTTTACACCTTTTTTTATCGATAGTGATGTGGCTTTTATGGGTTTACCCCTTTGATCTTAACTTTTAAGCTTGGATATTGTGGTTGCAAGCCATTTTTCAAACTTCATGTTGCCTTTCATATGAAATTTTGATTAGCTTAATGACACCAGAACTGGTATTCTGTGGCTTGTTTGGATGAGTTTTTAAAAGAAGGCTTTTATATATGACCTTCTTCTGTAGTCGAGTAGAAAACAAAACAAAAGATCATGTTTATATGCAACCCTCAAGAAGTTCTTTTCTGTGTTTTTCAAATTATCTTTTAATTGTTTTTTTTTTGTTTTTTTTCCGAGACATGAAAAAATAATTTAGGACTTTTCTCATTGAGTATTGAGTTCAATTGTTATTTTCTTATTTTATCAGGAGAAAAAATAGTATTCATCTCCATGTTTGTATTTTAGGCATGGATTTTGGCTAGTAAATTTTTTAATGATCATTCACATGCCTGTTTTAGTTCAAAGACTGTCTGTGTTAGTACTACTACTGAAGAAGTTTTGATTAAATTAACTGATTTTCACTTTTATATACTAGTTTTATATTCCTTACTCTGGTTGTATTTGTTGCGGATAGTTGAGATCCTTTGTTAAAGTTTCTAATTCCTTTTTGTCTTCATTTTTCCAAGGGTTCGAGTATTTTGGCAGATTCAGGCACCGAACAGCTAGAGTTCATTGCTCCATCCTTGGAACAACAGCTCCCATTCTGGTATGCAAAAAATTTACTTGAAAGGTCATGCATAATTTTGTTTAGAAGCAAAAGCTTTGAAATATATTATTTCTAAAATAACACTTCTCTTCTCTTGCAGCTTATAGTGGAACACTTCTCTTCTCTTGCAGCTTATAGTGGAACACTTCTCTTCTCTTGCAGCTTACAGTGGGTGTTTAAGTGCTGGAAATATGATGGTGAACAAAAATTATAATTAGTGTTGGTTGTGTCATCATGTTGGCTTTTAATGTTAATTTATATATGAAGGATGAATGTAATTTAAGTATTCATAGTGTATTTTAAGCTTTCTTTTAATGTTGGCATCTACAAAAACTACCTTATAGACTTTATGTCCAAAATTGAATGTATTATTTTGATATGATCTTTGATCATGGTTTATTTGGAATTTACAATTTGATCATAGTTTATTTGGAAGACAGTGTAAATTAGAATGTAAAATAGTGTTAAATTGGGTCATTTATTATTTTTATTATTGCTTTATATTTATTATTTAATATTCTTTTAATTAAAAAAATTAAGATATAATTGAATTTTTTATGACAATTTAATATTAATTAACCGAACAAACCGATCCATTTTAACCGATAAACCGATTAAACCGAATCCGATCAAACCGATTACAACTTTGGTCGGAATTGGGCCTAATATTTGAATCCATGGTTTTATATGGTTTGACATATTGGACCCAAATCCAGTCCAAACCGACCGATGTCCACCCTTAGTGGTAAACACGTAGAGGGCCTGGATATTGAGTGCATGGTGGAACCCAGAGTTGAATCTGCATAGGAATATGTTTAAAGGAAAAATATAAGGAAAGGGTGAGGACCTGGGATTCGAACCCAGGTCCTGATGATTAACAACCAAGCGCTTCACCAACTGCTCCACTTTGTTTTCTTTGTATACTATATAATAAGCAATTAATATAAAACAAAACAAACGCGTTAGTGGATTCTTAGCGCGAACTTTCAAACGGACCAACCGCTGATAGCCACCTAAGCGTCTTCCTCGTTGGCTTGTTTTTTTCCTGAAATACAAAAATCATAGGCAACGGTTTTGAACCGTTCTAAAAGGCATCATTAGAGAAAATAGCGAATAACACATGGGCATGTATAAATTGTTCGGACTAGGGCCATTAGAATCATCTCTTTCTCACGATTCCAATGATGCATCTCTCATGGCCTAATTGTTCCAGTTTGGAAACCCCTAAATCAATTTCCATGGAACCCTAATATGCTCTCATGGTGGATCCTTCGTTTTAGCATGAAACTCCAATCAAATTACGCAGGTAGCTTGCAAACATCATTCTAAACACAAAAACAACAATGAAATATGTTAAAAACGCCTGAATGACGGAAAACGATTTTGGAAATTTTCTTACCAACTTCAATGGTGATTTCGTGTTTTCTTGAGTATGGGACTTAGGGAATGATTGGAAAACGTTCTATGATCCTTAAGGAAGCTAATGGAACAACTATTTGGCCCTGAATCGTCCTAGAACTTGGTTTTCAGATTTGACTTTTCTTGATAAATTTCAAGCTTGCATATGGCTTTTTCTGCGCAGCTTAGAGTCTAAAGGCATGAGGGTTTGCATCCTTATATGTGTATGAATAATTAGGTCAAAGAAAATTGATCCAAAATCCATGAATTAATGAATATGATATTTTATTTTTAAACCATGATTTTCAAATCTTTTTCACATGCTTTTGCTACCAAATCATGACCAATTCAATTGATTCTTTCTATATTTGGTTAGGCACGAAATCTTGAGTATATATTATGCATAAAAAGATTTAAAACCTAGGTTTAGCACTTTCATGTATTTTAATTAATTTAAATGAATTATTAATAATAAAAATCCAAATAAATAAATAAAAATGAAGAAAAACTTCCCTTTGGGCCAAATGGTCGTGCACATGCCTTGGATAATGAATTGTGGAAGAAAAAGAGGCCCATTAGCAATTTTAGGTCATTTGAATCAATGTTGACTTTTCAAAATATCCAAAAATTTCCTAACTTCCACAAGGCATAACTTGCTCAATTTTTAAGCTTTGCTCATGTTCTTGGACATTTTGGAAAGGTCTTTGAGTCCTATAACCAATGCCTTTGGTCCCATGTCATTTTGATTTACCAATCTCAAGTTATGGCGTTTGACTTAAAGTCCCTTTTTGTTGACTTTTGAAAATGACCTATAATGTTGAAATTGATAACTTTTTGTGAGAGCATTTCTTGGACTTGAAATATGAAGAGGAGTTGTAGGAAATGTCTTTCTCTTCAAAATGAGCTTTGGATGGAATTTTTCTGATAATCCATGTGAAAGTTATGCCCTGGTCAATTTACAATTGACTTTTTCAACTGTCCAAATAAGGAAACTTTTGCATCTTGATGATTTTTGAGCCAAGCTTTGAGAATCATGATCAAGCATTGATCAAATGATGTTTGTGGCTTCAAAATGAGATGTTGACCAAAAATTTGAACTTTTGACTGTCAAATGACCATTTTGCCCCTATAGTTGACTGTAGTGCAATTAGGGTTTTGACTGTGCAATTTTTGTGCTGAAAGTCTTGAAACTTGATACGAGGATGCTTGACCATATTTGTAGGCATGTGGGACTTGATTGGACCCTTGGAAACTTCATTTTCTTGATCAGAACCAAAACCCTAATCTTGACTGTTAGGAGGCCCTTGAACTGTGCAACCCTTGGGGAGATTTTGAAGCTTTGACTTGGCAAATTTTGAAGAATATGGGAGGGCAAATTTTGGGGTACAACACCTGGGTTCGAATCCCAGGTCCCCATATTATTTGTTATTATTTTCTTTCAGGTTATTCCATGCAAAGCCAGGCGTGTGGTTCACCATGCACCCTCATGCAATCAGTGGACAGATGGCCTCCAGGCCAAATCTGATGGCCCAGATGGGATACCTACCATATGCCAAAGTCAATATGCACACGTGGAAGCAAGAAGATTCAATGCAGGCCAATTCAAATGGGCCACAAATTGCCACTCTCACCCCCTGATCAGGCACAAAACCCCCTTTAGTATTTATATTTCTTTCTTTTTATTTTATGTATTTATTTGTTTTATTAATTATTTTTATTATTTAACTAACCAATTAAACTTTTTTCTCATAAAATCAAAAACCAAAAAATATATTTTATTTATTAAAATTAAATTCAGCACTTTATTTTTGTAAATAAATATTAATTTAATTAATTTAGTTTTAATTAGGTATAACTTTTAATATTTTTGCAATAATTAAAATTAATGTAGATAATTAGTTTTTACTAACTTTGATCAAATTTATTTTTATTTCTTTAAATATCCAAAAATCCAAAAAAAATATCTTTTTTTAATTAATTAATTAATTTATTTAATTAACTTAGTTTATTTCCTTTTTTTAATTCAAAATAACAAAAAAAATACTTTCTTTCAAATCAAAGGGTCAAAACCCTAAAAACTCGCCCGATTTAATTTCTCGCACGCGATCCATTTTACTATATTATTATATCTGTTTCCCGGAATGTAATAGTTTAATTAGGACTTTGATTATTTTATCGCTTTATTTATTTTCCGCATTTTAATTTCAAGGGTTGTTTTTGGCGATGTAAATACCCGACGCCTTGTAATAGTTAGTTTTAATTCCCGCAATTTAGTTCCCCCAACTTATAAATTGTTAGATGTTTGATAATAGGGAATGCATGACAAGATCAAATGTTTAAACCTAAAATCAACATAGATAACCATTGACATGTACAAAGATAAAATTAACCGAAATAACACACTCGCACATGTGCACTCTTAGGGTACACCTCGCTTGGTTGCCTTCGAACGTGGTCATTGAGTATAGCAAGTTTTAGAGGTCGCCCTCTTGTCCAAAGATCATAGTTGCCTCGAAACGGTTGCCTCGGAAAAATGATCTAAGACATTAGGGTTACCGCTAAGGCATCCTAACATTGCTTTAGTGACCACACGTCCCTTAATCGAATTGACCCTTAAAACTCCAACGACGATGCTACCTACTCATCAATAGTGGGATAGCATTGTCTAAAGGACATTAGCACAGATTTATTCCTTTTTCGAGTAGGTAGATGGTTCTTAAGTACTTGCTCTTTTCAAAACAAAATAAAAACTTTTTGCACTGACACCTTTCAAACAAAAACTTCTTTCAAACCCATAAACACAAAGAAAAAGCAAATTTTGAAAACACTTTGAGCAAGTACCTAAGAGCCCATGGATAACCACGGATAAAAAGGGTGCTAACACCTTCCCTTTCTATAATCTACCCCCCAGACCCGAGAAATATCTCAAAAAAGGAATTTTTATGTGTTTTTTCCTTTCCTTGTTGGATAAAATAAAAGACGGTGGCGACTCTTGCTTACCGCGACATTTTGTGAAAACAAACGCAAAACGTAAACCAGCATTCCAAAAACAGTCAGTTCTCTTCCCACTGTATCACAGAACTGGCGACTCTGCTGGGGATATCTTAATAAGTGGGGTGTACCTTAGGATTAGATCATTGTGTTTTCAATTGTTTGCTTTGTATGATTTATAATTGTGGTCTTGTATCGGAGTTACTATCCTAACCCGGATCTGGGGATACCCTTTAGGTAAGTAGCAATAAACTGTGAGGGAATTGTACGGCGTAGACCGATACGGTTGAAGCAGTAGCTACGTTGGTGTGGCACTTTAGATTGTACCGATATCCCTTGTGTTGGAACAAGGAGAATATGGGTCATCTAAGGGGTCATTAAGCACCAACTGACCTTAGAACCTTTAAATTGACTAACTTGGCCATAGAACAATAGCAGTATGCTACACTCATTGAGACTAAACTCTCACAATGATTTCGATCGCAAGAAAAGGTTGCTAAAATGGAATTATGACCGATTGAGGGTAGTCAGTGATATTGAGATCCTCTAGAACCCGGTTACTATTTTTAGGACAAGTTTAAACCAACTGAACTGAAAGAGGGTAGTACCTAAGCTCCTTGCCAACCTGAAATCTAAGGGCTCTCTGTGTGACTTGTGTGCCTTTACCATGTTTGCTATTTGTGGATACTTGTGGTGTGCTTTCTATCATGACATCATGACATCATAACATTGCATACATCTTGCATTGGACTAACCTATTTCAAAGACATGAGGGATTCATCTTTGTTCTGTTTTGTAGGTCATGATGCCTATGCGTAAGAATACCATCCGGATCAACTTTGTCCAGGTTCCCACTATGCTTAAAGAATTGATTGCAAAGATGCCTGATACTACTTCCTTCCTCAGGAGACATGGGTATCTTCTCAGTTTGGTTACCTCCAAATTGGACGAGCAGATGATGAGTGTTTTGGTCCAATTCTATGATCCGCTGTACCAGTGCTTTACTTTTCAAGACTACCAGTTGGTTCCCACCCTAGAAGAGTTTTCTGATCTGCTCGGTATCTCCATTCTGGAGTAAACCTCGTTTACTGGTTGGGAGAAGACCCTTAGGCCGGAAGAGATTGCTTCATCCCTTCATATGACCAAAGATGAGGTAATAGCTAATTGGGAGACTATAAGTGGAGCAAAGGGCTTTCTGACTAAGTTCTTGTTTGGTAAGGCTAATTATTTCTGGGATAGTCTAGACTTCAAGGCATTTGAGGATATTCTGGCTCTTCTGATATATGGCTTGGTATTGTTTCCGAACTCTGACTCCTTTGTTGATGTGAATGCGGTGAAAATCTTCATCTCTCGTAATCCGGTACCCACTCTCTTGGGTGACATTCTTCATCAGCTTTATGCTCGTACCGCCCGAAAGTAGGGGACCTTGATGTGATGTGCTCCATTATTGGCGAGGTGGTTTATTTCGTACCTCCCCAAATCAGTGCTGAAGAACAAAGAAGGCATGAGTTGGGCTAATAGGATTATGTCTCTCTCTCAAAATGACATCATTTGGACTCTCAAGGGTATGGACGAAGTGGCTATTATTGATCGATGTGGGGAATACCCTAATGTTCCACTGATAGGAACCCATGGAGGAATTTCTTATAATCCGTGCTTGGCCTTACGTCAGTTTGGGAGGGCCAGAAGAGAAGGACCTCATGAGCTGCTAATGCCTAGTATCATCTTTGATTTTCAAGGGGAGAGAGACGAGCAACGCCGCAGATTCATAAGGGCTTGGGATAGAGTTCACAGATCTGATCCACATGAGTTGGGTCCAAAGACTTCTCTCCCGATGGAGCCATATCTCAGATGGGTCCATATCCGTGCCCAAAAGCTGGGTATGCCATATGAAGCCGTCCTGCCTATTATTGTTGAAGTTGCTAATGAAAAGGGGGTTCTTCCTACCATCCTCCATCCTTACATGCCCACTGACATTGGGGCACTGAAAAGGTCTTGGATGCAACTGAGAGAAGAACGAGATGTTTACCGAGAAAAGTTCAACGAGCAAGAGTAGAAGATTCAGAGGTTGACTAGGCAGCTGGAGAACGAGCGGATTCTCAATGATTATGTCCGCACCGACAAGAAGAGACCATGGGAGCACTGATTGTCTTTTGTTTATATCCTTTCCAGTTTTATTTACTTTTTAGTATTTCCATTCTTGTAACGCCTTAAGGGCAATTTGTTGAACAATCTAAATTTCAAAGTTATCTAATAAAGTATGTTTCATTTCTTGTTTACAAATTTGAATCTCACGATTGTCTTTGAAATCATGTCATACGCATTTCATCCCATTCACTTCATAACAGGTACCCATTACAGGTCTCTGATCTTCTTCGCTGTTTATTTCAGCACTCATCATGTCTGGTGAACCTTCAACTGAGCAAGCAATCAAGGCCCAAAATGCCCAATTCCAAGAGATGTTCATGAATCTAGCTAAGGGTCAGCAAGTTCTGAAGACCTTGATTCTGAAAGAGAAGAAGAAGAAGAAGAAGAAGAGGACAATCCTGTTTAACACAGGTCACAGGTTTGGAAACAGGCTACAGAATGAAGTTGATTTGACTACCTCATCTGGAGGGAAAGATAGTCAGGAAGAAAGGAGGGCTCCTAGCCCTGTGGTCTCCGACAACGAGACGGACTTCGACGAAGAACATTATCCTCCTGCTGAGGATAGATACAAGCAACTGGAAGACCGGTTGAGTGCGATGGAAGTTCAGAAGGTGCCTGGTCTGGACTTTGGAGATCTAGGTCTGTCATCTGGGGTAGTGATTCCCCACAAGTTCAAGGCCCCAACCTTTGCTAAGTATGACAGAGTTTCTTGTCTGAAGCTCCACCTCCAGTCATATGTAAGGAAGATTCAGTCGTACACCGCTGATAAGAACCTATGGATCCACTTCTTTCAAGATAGTCTCTCAGGGACTCAGCTTGAATGGTTCTATCAATTGGACGGAGCAAGTATCCACAATTGGGAAGATTTGGCTACTGCTTTCTACAGGAAGTACCAGTACAATTCCGACCTCGCTCCTACGCGTACCCAACTCCAGGGTATGTCAATGGGAACGGGTGAAGGATTCAAAGATTATGCTCAGAAGTTGAGGGACCTCGCCGGAAGAGTACAACCACCCTTGGCTGATCGGGAGCTAGTTGATATATTTCTGGGGACCTTGTCTGATCCATTTTTCAACCATCTGATCGGAAGCTCTTCGTCTGGGTTTACAGAGCTAATTATGACCGGTGAGAGGATTGAGGCTGGTATTAAGGCTGGTAAGATACAGAAGGGTGCTTCATCAAGCACCGAGAAAAAACCTTTTAAGAAGGAGTCAAATGCTGTCTACAGTTCGAAAAGCCAGAGTAGACATGAATGCCGCCAAGCTGTTAATGCGGTTGTTATTTCAAGACTTGCTGGTGCTCCTCAGCACAACAATCAACAAAAGGACGAGAGACCTCGAAGGCAATTCACCCGTCTCAGCATGACTTTGTCTCAGATTCTGCCACAGTTACTGAAAACCAATCTAGTGATTCCAAGGGAAGCCCCGAAGAATCCAAATACAACCTCACCAAAGTATAACCCTAATGCCCGTTGTGCTTTTCACTCTGATAGCCCGGGGCATAATACAAATGATTGTTGGGTTTTGAAGAACAAGGTACAAGACTTGATCGATGCGAAGGAGATTGAGTTCGAAGCACTAGAGAAGCCTAAACAAGATGCAGGGGTGAATGCTATCGGGGATGACGATGATGAAGAGTTTGACATTGACAGTTGGATCTATCCTACTATCGATGGTGGACTAAGCAACTGGACAACGAAGGATTCTATGCCCGTTTCTGTTATCACCCAGTAATGAAACTTTTTGTTTTGAATATGTAACAGACAATGTTTTAAACTTTATGGCCCGGTGTCTTACCCGAGGCACTGTGGCTTCATTTGTGAGGGCTTTATGTGTGTTATTTTCATATATCATTAATAAAAGAATTGGACGTTTCTTGCATTTCAAATTTTTCGCTCCTTGTTTTTCTTTATTATATATTGCAAAACAGCTATTTTACACACACTCACATATACAGGTCTACATCCACTCTGGATCTCACTGGTAACGACTCTGCTGCTGCCAATTATGACTTTGAAAATCCGATCAACTTAGCCGAAGACGAAGGTGAAGATGATTGCGAAGTGCCTGGTGAACTTGCAAGACTGCTACTTCAGGAAGAGAGGGCTATACAGCCACATGGAGAGCCGGTGGAATCAGTGAATCTGGGTACAGAGACAGACAAGAGGGAGGTCAAGATCGATGCAAATCTGGAGCTTAGTGTGAAGCAACAGTTGATTCAGATGTTGCGTGACTACGTTGCGATATTTGCCTGGTCTTACGAAGATATGCCTGGGTTGGATATCGATATTGTGGTTCACCGCCTGCCTACCAAGGAAGACTGTCCTCCAATAAAATAGAAGGTCCGCCGAATGCGCCCAGAGATGTCTGAGAAAATCAAGGCTGAAGTTATGAAACAGTTTAACACTGGTTTTCTAGCAGTTACTTCTTACCCTCAGTGGGTTGCCAACGTGGTTCCTGTGCCGAAGAAGGATGGTAAGGTTCGAATGTGTGTTGACTATAGGGATCTGAACAGGGCGAGTCCTAAGGATGATTTCCCCTACCTCATATCGATGTTCTGGTCGACAACACCACTCAGCATAAATTCTTCTCCTTTATGGATGGTTTCTCCGGTTATAATCAGATTAAAATGGCGCCTGAAGACATGGAGAAGACAACTTTTGTTACTCAGTGGGGTACCTTTTGCTACAAGGTCATGCCTTTTGGATTAAAAAACGCTGGGGCAACGTATCAGCGTGCTATGGTTGCTTTGTTTCATGACATGATCCATCATGAGATTGAAGTATACGTCGACGATATGATTGCAAGGTCCCAAACTGAGGAGGAACACCTTGACCACCTTCAGAAGTTGTTTGACAGGTTGAAGTTGTACAAGCTGAGGTTAAACCCGAATAAGTGCACTTTCGGGGTGAGATCTGGTAAGCTACTGGGTTTCGTCGTAAGCGATAAAGGTATTCAAGTGGATCCGACAAAGGTGAAAGCTATACAGGAGATGCCAACTCCCAGAACAGAGAAAGAAGTCAGAGGCTTTCTGGGACGTCTGAACTACATTGCCCGATTCATCTTGCACTTGACTGCTACTTGTGAGCCAATCTTCAAGCTACTGAAGAAAGATCAAGTGGTACGTTGGAACGATGAATGCCAGGCCGTTTTCGAAAGAATTAAAGAGTATCTCCAAGAGCCACCTATTCTGATGCCACCAGTTAAAGGGAGACCTTTGATTTTATACTTGACAGTACTCGACAACTCAATGGGGTGTGTGTTGGGTCAGCATGACGAGTCTGGCCGAAAAGAGCATGCTATTTATTAGCTTAGCAAAAAGTTTACCGACTGCGAGACGCGATACTGGTTGCTCGAGAAAACTTGTTGCGCTTTGGCATGGGCTGCTCGCCAGCTGAGACAGTATATGCTGACTCACACTACCCTATTGATATCAAAGATGGATCCAATCAAGTATATCTTCGAGAAGCCTACCTTGCCCGGAAGAATGGCAAGATGGCAGATGATCTTGACTGAGTATGACATCCAGTACATAACTCAAAAGGAAATTAAGGGAAGTGTGTTGGCAGACCATTTGGCACATTAGGCAGTGGACGATTATCAGTCTATGAACTTTGAATTTTCGGACGAGAATATCATGTTGGTAACTGATTGTGAGACACCTGGACCGGATGAAGGACCTGAGGAAGGATCCCGATGATCTATGTACTTTGATGGAGCTTCGAACGCTTTGGGTAATGGCATTGGCACCGTGATCATATCTCCTAAAGGCTCTCATACTCCATTCACCGCCCGACTATGTTTCAATTGCACCAACAACATGGCAGAGTATGAAGCGTGCACCATGGGTCTTCGAGCAACAATTGGCCTAAGGATTAAGTTTCTAAGTGTCTTCGGAGATTCCGCTCTCGTAATCAGTCAGATCAAAGGAGAGTGGGATACGAAACACCCGAACCTTATTCCTTACAAGGAGTATGTATTGACGTTGCTTCCCCATTTCGAGGAGATAACCTTTGAACACTTCCCGAGAGAGGAGAATCAGTTGGCGGACGCGCTAACTACGATGTCTTCTATGTTCAAAGTCAATTGGGACAACGAAGCTCCCTGGATCATCATTGAAAGACTGGACGAACCTGCACATTATTGTGATATTGAGACTGAAGAGGTAGCAGATAAACCCTGGTTTCATGAGGTGAAGAGGTATCTTGAAGAACGGGAATACCCCGAGGGTGCATCTGTTAATGACAATAAATTTCTGAGGAGGTTCGCAGCGAAGTTCTTCATCAGCAATGGCATTCTTTACAAGCGTAACCATGACTCGACCTTATGGCGATGTATGGATAAGAATGAAGCAGAAAGGATCATGACAGAGTTACATGAAGGTACTTTTGAAACTCATTCCAGTGGACACACCATGGCAAAGAAAATCCTTCGGGCAGGATATTATTGGTCCACAATGGAAGCTGACTGTTATCAGCATTCTCGGACATGTCACAAATGCCAGGTCTATGCTGATAAGGTGCACATACCTCCGGTCCCTCTGAACGTCTTAACGGCTCCTTGGCCTTTTGCAATGTGGGGCATTGATATGATCGACGAGATCAGACCTACAACATCCAACGGGCATCGTTTCATCCTGGTAGCTATTGATTACTTTACGAAGTGGGTTAAAACAGCTTTCTTTGCTACTGTAACCAAGAACGTCGTGGCACGGTTCATTCGACACAATCTGATCTGTCGATATGGTGTACCAGAGAGGATCATTACGAACAATGGTACCAATCTTAACAACAAGATGATCACTGAGCTCTGCGAGCAATTCAAGATACAACATCATAACTCTTCTCCCTACCGGTCGAAGATGAATAGGGCTATCGAAGCAACTAATAAGAACATTAAGAAGATTGTGCAGAAGATGACAGTGACATACAAAGACTGACACGAGATGTTACCATTTGCTCTTCATGGGTACCGTACCTCAGCGCGGACGTCAACAGGGGCAACACCCTATTCCTTGGTATATGGCATGGAGGCAGTCTTGCCCATTGAAGTTCAGATACCTTCTCTTTGGATCATGAAGGATGCAGGTTTGAGCGAAGATGACTGGATCCAGACCCGGCTTGATCAGCTGAACCTAATCGACGAAAAAAGACTTACTGCTATTTGTCATGGTCAGACGTACCAAAAACGGATGATCAAGGCATTTAACAAGAAAGTCAGACGACAAGAGTATCAAGTTGGGGATCTGGTAATCAAGCACATTATCCTACCTCAAGGTGATCCCAGGGGCAAATGGACCCATACTTACGAAGGGCCATTTGTGGTTAAGAACATTTTCTCAGGAGGAGCTATGATTCTAACCACCATGGATGGTGACGACCTTCCTCACCCCATCAATGCAGACATAGTGAAAAGATACTACGCATAATCAAAGACCCGCTAGGTTGATTGGCCTAGGCAAAAATAAGGGCTTCCCGGCGAACCAAAAGGGTTCGAGCAAAAATAAGGGATGAAAATGAAAAATCTGTACACCCGGCAAGTCGAAAACCTGAAAAGGCGGCTTGGGCAAAAAAGGGTATCCCGGTGGACTAAAAACCCGAAAGGGCGATCCAGGCAAAAGTTAGGGATCAAAGCGTAACACTGTGTCTCATTGGATCACCTTGCATCCAGACTTCGGTATCGACTATCAAGCTCGGACGACACTAATCAATTTGATCTACCTTCAACTAGTAGCAAAGTGATGAGATGCTCGAGGACATAAAGGCAATAGCAGAGTTGGAACCCAGTGGGATTATTCACATAGCTGTTTTGTTTAGTTTTTCACAAATTGTGTAAATTCTATTATTCAGCGGCGTTCTCTCACTAGGACGTCAGCCTCTTGTACAAAAACGTTTATTTACAGGCCAAACTTCAAAATCAATACAAATTCATTTTCAGACAAATTTCAAACTGTTTTTCCTTTATCTGTTTTTGTTTTGCAAAGAACGTCCAAGGTTAATTTTTGATATATGCATTTGACATTAATTGCTGCTCATAAATATTTACATGCGAAACAAAAAGAGGAATTACTGGGAATATCAGAAACAAGGGTAATAGAATTGTCCAAGCTGTATAAGTTGCTCTTTCCACCAGATATCGGGTAAATTCATCTGAAGAAAATGGCTAAGATACCTTCACTCCCCGCAGAGTAAGACAGTAATGGTAGCTCTCCCCCAGCTGAGACTCGCAATGGTGAATGAATGAATCAATAAAGCACTCCCCAAGCAGAGTTTATCTACCATCGACACTAAAAAGGCTTAATATCCCCGACAGTCTTAATATTCCCCAACAGAGTATAAGAATATTCCCCGACAGAATACAAGATGCCCCCAGTGGAGTCAATATTTCCCCAGCACGGTCTAAAAGCTTCCCCAACGGAGTTGAAGCATCATCTCCGGTAGACTCTGGAAGTTCATCCCCAGCGGAGTACAACAATAAATCTCCCCAGCCAAGTTCAAAAGATCATTCCCAGCATAGTTCAGAGGATTATCCCCACAAAAGTCTAACAGGGTTATCCCTGGCAAGTCACAACTGAAAGATCATCCCCCAGCGAAGTTCTTTCCTTTCACAAATAAGAATTCAATCCTCAACAGATTCAGTATCACCAGCAACGGTAATTCATCCCCAGCGGAATTTATCAGTGAAATCCTCAGCAGAGCATCTCTTCCCCACAGAGTAATCTCCTCATCAGTTTATTCCCCCAACTGAGTTATCCTCTCCCGCAGGTTTATTCTCACAATCACCTTCGTTCACCATCCCCAGCGGAAACGAAGAATTCAACTCTATCCTCCAGCGGCTATCCGGGATTTATTTTCCCCAACTAAAATGTTATATTTCCATACATCATGATACATGCATAAACGCATCATACCATACAATCTCATTTATGTTGATAATATCATTGCTTTATCCATATCATGCATTGCATATGACTGACCTTTACCTTTCAGGAAAGATGCAGTTAAATTCTCAGCTATATCAAAAGACCTTCTCTGGTCCAGTTAAATCGATTACTAACGATTTTTCTGATGTCGATCCAGTTGAAGTTATTCCAAAACCTTGTCTGGTCCAGTTAAATCGATTCCTAAAGATTTTACTGATGTCGATCCAGTCAAAGTTAATCCAGGACCTTCTCTGGTCCAGTTAAATCGATTCCTAAAGATTTTTCTGATGCCGATCCAGTTAAAGTTATTCTAAGACCTTGTCTGGTCCAGTTAAATCGATTCCTAAAGAGTTTTCTGATGCCGATCCAGTCAAAGTTAATCCAAGACCTTCTCTGGTCCAGTTAAATCGATTCCTAAAGATTTTTCTGATGCCGATCCAGTTGAAGTTATTCCAAGACCTTGTCTGGTCCAGTTAAATCGATTCTTAAAGATTTTTCTGATGCCGATCCAGTCAAAGTTAATCCAAGACCTTCTATGGTCCATTTAAATCGATTCCTAAAGATTTTTCTGATGCTGATCCAGTTGAAGTTATTCCAAGACCTTGTCTGGTCTAGTTAAATCGATTCCTAAAGATTTTTCTGATGCTGATCCAGTCAAAGTTAATCCAAGACCTCCTCTGATTCATTCAGATCGACGATAAGATCTCCTTGATTCATATTCCAGTTAAAGTCCGGACCACATACCAATAGTCTCCAAATGGCATCTATAAGCTCATTCCCGACATCACCAGGCTGATACCACTTCATGCGAGTGCAAATTTCTGGGCACTCTAGTGTTCAATCATCTTCCACCTTTGGATCACGAAAGGCCCGGAAGTCAATCTATATCCTCAGGTTTAAGAAAATTGAATAGGGGAAGCTGTTGCACCCCAAAATTTGCCCTCTCATATTTCCCAAGACATTGCAAGAAAAATCTCCAAATGGCTCAAGATTGCTCAAGAGTTGGACAGTCAAGTCACCTCCTAAGGCGGTCAATTCCAAATTAGGGTTTTTTGTTGCATCAAGGTCCTTGCATCCAAATGACCTCAAGTTCTCTCCAATGTCTTAATATGTTCTCAAGGTCATCTATGTCAAGTTTCAAGCCTTGCAGAGGAAGTTTGCTCAGTCAATTGCTCAAAGGGTCCAAAAATCGACTATGCTAGGGCAAAAGTCAACTGTGACCCAAATACAGTCAAACCTCAAGATTTTTTGTCAACATTCTCATTTTGAAGGTTATTTCATCATTTGATCAAGGGTTGATAATGATTCATCAAGGATTGCTCAAAATTCATCAAGACTCAAAAGTTGTTAAATTAGGGTTTTGTAGGAAAAGTCAAGTCAACTTTGACCAAGCATAACTTTCTCATACTTTATGAGAAATGACCCATCCAAAGCTCATTTTGAAGAGGATTCAATTTCCTACAATCCATATTCACATCCCAAGATCAAGAAATGCACTCACAAGAAGTTACAAATTTTGACATTATAGGTCATTTTTAAAAGTCAACAAAAACACCTTTTTTTCCAAAGCTTATAACTTGAGAATGGAATATAAAAATGAGATGATACAAAAAGGGTTGGTTAGAGGACATTTCAACATTTCTAAAAAGTCCAAGAACACTTCCAAAAGTTCAAAATTGAAGAAGTTATGCATTGTTGAAGTTGGGCATTTTTGCAAAATTGTCAAAAGTCAACTATCCCCAAAACTTCAAAATTTGTCAAATGGGCCCATTCTTTTCCACTTGATTTGATCTTTTCACACTCCACACGTGTCCTAGCTTCAGCCTTGTGTCCATTTATTAATTTTTCTATTTGATTTGATTTTTATTGAATTAATTCATTTTAAATCAATTTAAATCAAATAAAATCCAAATATTGATTACTTAGGATCTTTTTTATTGTTATAGGTCTTAATTATCATCATGGTCAGCATCAAATTCGTATCATACCATATCATGAACAAAAAGATGGAATTTGGACAAATTTGGAAAGACATCAATGGAGGATCAAATCAAATCCTAAAACATCAATGCACAAAGATTCAAGACCTATTATTTGACCTAATCCAATGCTGCATACATATACAAGCTAAAGGCACACGAGTTAGAGGTTAGAGGCTGCAAAATCACAAGAACCAAACTTGAAAAATTTGGCAAAAAGCTTGAAACTGAAATTGCACATAGAGGTGTTTTCAAGGCCAAATCTTATCACCAATCCATTGCTGGACATCCACTGAAGCGAAACCAACTCCTAACCAGTCTCCATACACATTCTAAAGCACTGTAAGTGTCTCAAAAAATCACTTCTCAGTTGAAATCGTATCCTCATTGAAACAACCGGCTGAAAATCATCAAAACAATGAAGTCGCCACCGAACGTCTTTTATCCCACATGTAGGGAAAGGTAAACATCGAGAAAACCTGAGGAAGGGAGAAGTCACGGTCTTGCGACCGAGAGATCGGGTAAGGGAGTCTGTTACGCGAGGGGAAGGTATTAACACCCCACACGCCCATAGTACTCTACGGTATCCACTCTTGTTATCTATCTTATGGGTGTGTTTTAATCTATGCTTACTGTTTATTACTGCTAAGGGAATGCATGCAAAATAAAGGGGAAAAGAATGTAGGGAAAATAAAATTATGCTCGCTTGGGCCCTACCCCAATGCCTACATATCCGTTTTGAGGAATCAGAGCTACCGTAGTTCGGCTCACATGTTTTTGTCTGTTTTGTGTTTTTTATGGACAATGTTAATTCCGCCTTCTACCGCAGCTCGACCTTTGGAGACTTATGCGTTGGCACAGAAGTAAATTAATCACGTCCTTACCTGAAAAGGGTTTTATAGAAAAGGTGCTCGAGCGTACAAAATGGTTTGAATTTATTTTGTATTTTTGTTACCTTGAAAAAGGGTTTAGATATGATTAGCATGTTTTTGATTTGCTAAGAAAGGAAGTTTTTGTTTGTTTGTGTTTTTTATGGACAATGTTAATTCCGCCTTCTGCCGCAGGTCGACCTTTGGAGACTTATGCGTTGGCACAGAAGTAAACTAATTGTGTCCTTGCCTGAAAAGGTTTTTTTAGAAAAGTGCTCGAGCGCACAAATGGTTTGAGTTGATTTCTATTTTGTTGCAGATGATGACTAGTTGACCTCAAGAGAGAGATATTAGTCGCTTTTATACTTAGCTATGAAAGGAGTCTTTGAGAATTGAACCACACCTATGCTTGAGATGAAGAACAATAAGATCGAGAAGAGACCCGCTTATCATTTCCCGTACTAAGCAAAAGCATGATTCTCATCAGTAGTTTTAAAGTTTTTTGAATTTTGAAAGAGAAAGAAGTTTTTTGTTTTAAATGCGTATGCGAAAAGGGAAAGAAAAGTTAAAGGGAGATTAGCCTATTTCTAAACCTGATGTTATCGTGCGTTGTTAGACCTAAGTCAAGGATGAATGAGGGAATTCTACCTAATGTTTGCATGTACCTGAATTATGGTAAAGTACGGAAATGAAGAATAAAATAGATTTGTGACGATACCGAACGGAGAAGGTCCGTTGCCTCTTCGACGCCACGCAAGTGATAAGAAAATTCTACCAAAGTTTCCTCGAACGAGTGATTGAAGAATTAACTCTGAGCATTCCATATTGCAAAGATTGTATCAATATTCTATCACAAAATCTTAGATAAAGATGGAAAACGAAAATGGTTACTAAACATAAACACTAATAGAAAATTCTAATTAAAATTTTAAAAAGAAATTCTAGAGAAATTCTATTATATACTACCACCCTTTTTTTTTATTATTATTTTTTTATCTCCTAAAACTCGCAAATTCTATTAGCAAAAATTGATTAAAAGAATTATAGAAGAATGTAAAGATTATGAACACGGGGTGTAAGCGGCAAACAATGGATGTGTGGATCCAAGAGAACCTAAGCCCAACCAAGAAATCCATTAATAATTATTTTGTTGCCAACTCCAGGTAGTACCAAAAATGAATCATCAGTGGGCTAAAAGATGTCCAGCAACAAGCCCAAGATCCCTTCAATCAATACCATAAACATCCATACTAAAATTAAACCATTTAATCAGATTTTAAAAATCATTTAGCATTTAATTAAAACGTAAGAAAATAAGTAAATAAAAAAATGTAAGTATTTGGGAATTAGGGTCAAGAGAAAATCCGCCTCTTCATCTCCCTCACGAAGCTTGAACGGCGCCGCCCCCTCTTCACCTTCACTGATCTCCGATCGAACCTCAACCTCCGACCACCGCAAGAGATCGCTCCACCTCGTCTCAATTACGCGTGCGATTCGATCCACGAAGCTCTCAACATCATTCAATTCGGAGGCCTCATACATCTCACCATCTCCGATTTAACATCGCACAACATCGCCGCAGTTATTCGGTTCCTCATCCCTCCGATTCGTTATATATGCCTCATCCTCTCTGTCTCAATCTTTCTGTTTCACCTTTAGAACAAGCCATCAAGCAAACATCGTATACCATGGATCCACGGATCCGATCTATACCTGAGAGAAATCTGGCGTTTCTTCGATTCAGGTACGATTTAGTCCATATTTCTGATTACTCGGCATTTCTTCTTCTTCCGTGTTCTTGTGTACTAATGTTGTTGATTCTGATTCAGATAATGTGAAGTCGTGGTATTGTAGTTTTGGAGGTTTCTTGCTGTAGATTTTGTTGTAGAAGATGCTTGAAGAATAGATGTTAATGCCTTCAAGATTTGTTGTTGTTGAAGGTTGATTAACAAGTCGATGAAGATGTCGGTGGTGATGATGAACAATCGAGCTGTTGCGGTTGTGGAAAATGATGCTCTATACTTGAAGATTGATGAGAAAATCAAGATGAAGTGAAGCCCTTGTTGAAGGTTGAAGATGAATGTGAGAAGGTTCTTTTGGTGTGATTGTGCAATGATGCGGAAAAAAGGGTGAGATGAACTTTTTTCTTTTGAGATTTTTCTATGGATAGTTGTATGCTTTGAATAACCAGTTAGAAGAATATCTCTCTTCTGTATTTCCTCTGACTTTTTTTGGTGTTTTTTTAATCGAATCTCTGTATTCTGTGAATCTCTGCTATAAGTTGGTTAGATGTTTATTGTTGTTGAGTATGTGAGTTATTTTTTAGAGACTGAGGGATGAAGGATGCATGTTGCAGAGAGTGGTTAAACTGGAGATTGTTGCATGGAGATGAGGGGAGATGCAGACTGTTTTTTTGATGAAGGGAGAAGAAAGGTGCAATGAGGTTATTGATGAAGGTATAGCAGGGAGAGGTTCTGAGAATTTTGTGATTTTTCCAACTGATTCCCCAAAAGATGAAGGATATGATTATGTTATATAGGTTGTTAGATTATAGAAAGTTAGTTACAGGAGGAAGAAATCATAGCCCTTGGTTCTAAGAAGTTGGTTACATGATGGATGGTTAGAATTAGTTATGGAATCTTTTTGGTTGTTTGACAGTTGGAAGTTCTGTTATGGTTAAGGAGAGGTTTGTTAGGTAGTTAGAAAATGGTAGTTATTCTGTTTTGCATTGTTACTAATTCTGTTAGAAGTTAGGGAATTGGTTATGATTGGTTAGAGGTTTGAGGAATGGGAAAAATGGTTAGGAGGTGAATTGGTTGGGTTAGTTACAGATTATGAAAGCTGTTAGAAAAGTTGGCTGTTAGAGTTTTATGTGAAGGGCTGCTTTATAAAATGGTTTAGGGAATTTATAAAATTCTGTTTTGGCTAGCAGTTATAGAGTTTTATTCTGTTTGACAGTTGGTTTCATTCTGCTAATTTTTCTTGAACAAGGTGTCTTCTCTGGATTATGCAGGCTGTTTTGGAGCCATTTCTTGATTGCAGGTTTGGAATTCGATGGTGCGAGGATGAAAAACCAAGTTTGATAGAGTTAAGATATGGGGAGAAAGGCAACAATTATTGAGGGCATCAACACGAAGTTTCTAAGATCGTAGCAATAATAAGGCTTAGCTTAGGTTTAGCATAAGCTTAGAACTGAACTTGTAATGTCTAACATGCTTTCAATTTGTATATTTGTAATGTTTTTGGACCATGAATGACCTTGGCATATGACGATTTATTAGAATGAAATGCTTCAGACTCTAATTGGACTTTGAATGAATTTGGATAAGATTTTATCGATACTTGAATAACATTTCGAACGGAACTTCAAGTTTGAAGCTTGCCATGACAAAAAGATCCATACTTTATTTCCATCACTCAGAAATCCATGTTTATTATTCTTTAATGTTCGAATGAATAATGAGAAATTTGAATGAGGTTTGCACAACCTTACAAGCTTTTGTTGAATGATAATGATGAATGATGGATTTGGAAATGATTTAGTTTGGATAAACTTGGATAAAGGATGATGAAATTTACGGATGAAGAGTTTGAACAATGTCGAACTTTGTGTAAATGCCTTTGTGTCTTAGCCCTTATATTTTGCATCTTGCTTTCAAAAAACATCCTTATGACCGAATGCTTACCAAATTTTCATAATGGAACCACTTGAATCGACTTCAAATCTAAGTTATCTTGCATTCTCAACGAACCTCTAATTTTAACTCTCCAAATTCGAGCCAGACTTAACTTGCATGATAAGTAACTGATATCTAACAGAGTGATGATGTTTTGAATCCACAAACCATATCTTGTACCCTGTATCCCGAGCAACCAAAGTATCACCCAAGCATCCTCAAACTCATAGACTCCTATCAGGAATCTAACCCTTGCAACGATGAAGATAAGTACAAAAACCTTAATTCAAAGCATTCTCATTTGAATCCGAGTCATTGAGAAGGTAGTAAACACTTGATGCTTTTGAAGGGACCTTAAAGATGGATGTCTTATAATATCCTGATGCAAGAAATTCTCGATGAATCATGCACACAAAAACCCTAGCTCCATACGCCAAAGATTGTTAAGTAAATAACATGAATCAGCCTTGAATGAAAGTGAGACTCTTAAAGTAAAAGAGAAACCGTACACCTCAAAATCTTTGATCCCATGCCAAGTTATGTTGTTAGCGAATGTATGCAATGTTAAATGACCTAATGGAGTTATGTACATGAGAAAAGTGCGACAATGCATAAACCAGATGAAAGTAGAAGGGTAGGACAAATTTGGGGTATTACACTCATGTTCTTGCATTTTTTTGACAAATCATTGGTACATTCATGCTTATCGTTCGATTTAGAAGGATTCTGCATTATTTGATTGCGTTTTTATGAGCCATAGCCCTGTAACCGAACCTAGGGTTTTGGTAGTTTGTTTTTAGGCATTTCTTGTACAGGTGAAATCAAGATCCAAGAGGGACATAGACGTACTCAGGATGCTCAGACGAATCGAACCATGGTCTTAGAATCAATTTCTATGGCCTAGGATAGATTTTAGGATGACCATGCGCATTTAGCTGCAGATACAAATCCACAGGTAAAAAAACCAGGTTTCAACGAGGAAGACGATGACGCGTCCTCCTCCCATTCGCTGATTCAAATAATTCGCGCTTTTTCTTTTTATTTCTGGCATATTGACTTGTTTCCCATATTATTATAGTTACCTAACACTATAACAAATGAAGTGCATTGGTTGAGTGGCGAAGGCGTTAGTGCATAGTCCAATAGGACCTGGGTTCGAATCCCAGGTCCCCATATTATTTGTTATTATTTTCTTTCAGGTTATTCCATGCAAAGTCGGGCGTGTGGTTCACCATGCACCCTCATGCAATCAGTGGACAGATGGCCCCCAGGCCAAATATGATGGCCCAGATGGGATACCTACCATATGCCAAAATCAATATGCACACGTGGAAGCAAGAAGAGTCAACGCAGGCCAATTCAAATGGGCCACAAATTGCCACTCTCACCCCCTGATCAGGCCCAAAACCCCCTTTAGTATTTATATTTCTTTCTTTTTATTTTATGTATTTATTTGTTTTATTAATTATTTTTATTATTTAACTAACCAATTAAACTTTTTTCTCATAAAATCAAAAACCAAAAAATATATTTTATTTATTAAAATTAAATTCAGCACTTTATTTTTGTAAATAAATATTAATTTAATTAATTTAGTTTTAATCAGGTATAACTTTTAATATTTTTGCAATAATTAAAATTAATGTAGATAATTAGTTTTTACTAACTTTGACTAAATTTATTTTTATTTCTTTAAATATCCAAAAATCCAAAAAAAAAATCTTTTTTTAATTAATTAATTAATTAATTTAATTAACTTAGTTGGTTTCCTTTTTTTAATTCAAAATAACAAAAAAATACTTTCTTTCAAATCAAAGGGTCAAAACCCTAAAAATTCGCCCGATTTAATTTCTCGCACGCGATCCATTTTACCATATTATTGTATCTATTTCCCGGAATGTAATAGTTTAATTAGGACTTTGATTATTTTATCGCTTTATTTATTTTCCGCATTTTAATTTCAAGGGTTGTTTTTGGCGATGTAAATATCCGACGCCTTGTAATAGTTATTTTTAATTCCTGCAATTTAGTTTCCGCAACTTATAAATTATTAGATGTTTGATAATAGGGAATGCATGACAAGATCAAATCTTTAAACCTAAAATCAACATAGATAACCATTGACATGTACAAAGATAAAATTAACCGAAATAACACACTCGCACATGCGCACTCTTAGGGTACACCTCGCTTGGTTGCCTTCGAACGTGGTCATTGAGTATAGGAAGTTTTAGAGGTCGCCCTCTTGTCCAAAGATCATAGTTGCCTCGAAACGGTTGCCTCGAAAAAATGATCTAAGACATTAGGGTTACCGCTAAGGCGTCCTAACATTGCTTTAGTGACCATACATCCCTTAATCGAATTGACCCTTAAAACTCCAACGACGATGCTACCTACTCATCAATAGTGGGATAGCATTGTCTAAAGGACATTAGCACAGATTGATTCCTTTTTCGAGTAGGTAGATGGTTCTTAAGTACTTGCTCTTTTCAAAACAAAACAAAAACTTTTCGCACTGACACCTTTCAAACAAAAACTTCTTTCAAACCCGCAAACACAAAGAAAAAGCAAATTTTGAAAACACTTTGAGCAAGTACCTAAGAGCTCGTGGATAACCACAGATAGAAAGGGTGCTAACACCTTCCCTTTCTATAATCTACCCCCCAGACCCGAGAAATATCTCAAAAAAGGAATTTTTCTGTGCTTTTTTCCTTTCCTTGTTGGATAAAATAAAAGACGGTGGCGACTCTTGCTTACCGCGATATTTTGCGAAAACAAACGCAAAACGCAAACCAGCATTCCAAAAACAGTCAGTTCTCTTCCCACCATATCACACAAGCCAATTATGCCTGTAATAAAAAGCCCTAAAAAAACCTAGAAAACCCTACAATGGTGATCCACGATATAAAGCATAAGAACGAAATTGGTTATTGTAGAAAGCTAGTAAATGTCATGGTGAATCAGAATATGCAATTAGTTTTTGTTATAGATGCAAGAATAATACAAATCGAATTCAAGAATGGGGCGGATCTGTGAGGGACTTACAGTGCTCTAGGAAGCTTGAAAATGCCTGGTTGTGATTGGTTTCGCTTGTGGAGGTTGCCAGGAAACAATTGTGATGCTTGCTAAGCCCTGAAAACGCCTCTGTGATTGATTTCGATCCCGAGCTTTTTCTTGATTTTTGCAAGTTTTGTTCTGCCTCTCTGTGATACGGTGGGAGAACTGACTTTGAGTTTTGCGTTTGTATTCGCACTTGTTCGGTTGAGCAAGAGTCGCCACCGACTTTTTATTTTATCCTAAAGGAAAGGTTTAAAAAAAGCACAGCAAAAACCTTTTGAGATATTTCGTGGGTTCGGGGGATAGATTATGAAAAGGGAAGGTATTAGCACCCTTTTCATCCATGGTTATCCATGGGCTCTTAGTTACTTGGTTTTTAGATCACTTGCCTTGACTTCGATTGCTTGAAAATGGTGTGTGTGTGTGTTTTTGAAAATGTTTTTGAAGAAGATGCCTTGTTTTAGGCAACCAACGTAATGACTCGTGTTTAAGTATATACGAAGGTGTGTATCTTTTCGAAAAGATGTTTCAAAATGTTTTTGGAAGAATTTGTTTCGAAAGTGTTTGTGGAGTGTGGTTTTTGAAAAGAAGGCAAGTGTTTTTGCAAGTTGATCTCAAGTAACTAAGAGTTTTGTCTACCCCTATTGTACTCAAAGGTTTTCTCTATGTTTTCAACCCTTTTTAACAATTTTGTTCCACCATTGAATTTGGTGGACAATCTTGCGTTTAGGAAGTTTAACGGGACGGGCGCGGGTCATCGTACGGACCATGAATGCAATGGTGCCAAGTGTCTTTGGCAATTTGCTTTGAAGGGACTATGATCATTCCGTTTTTAGGCAACTTTCGAAAGCGTCATCGAGGGACTTATGATCATTTGAATTTGTTTTGCCAAAGAAACTCGACGTGCAAGCATGGCCCGTTTTGGAAGGCAACATGTGGGATTACCCTAGGGGGTGCAAGTGTGATTGTATATTGATTTCATGTATTTGTCTTGTATTAGGTTATCTAGCGTTTGATTTTATGTACATGCAAACCCTAGGTCTAACCATGGTATAATTGGAAAGCGATAAATTGCAAGAATTTAAAGTCTACGCTATTACAAATAGTATCCGGGAGTGGGGGTACAAATTTACAAATGGGGATGAGACTTTAGGAATATAGTGTCCAATAATTTACAACCAAATCGAATTGCGATCAAATGTAAATAATGTAATGTAACGTATAAGAATAGCAAATATATATTGTCAAATGTAAAGTGTATTGTGTAGGTGTACGTGTAAGTGTATATGTGTATGTAATTTATTTACAGGTTAAGAGAAGGTGAATTTTAATGTGAAGATCAAGCATTGTATTTGTTTTTGTATTATGTACACATTTGATTTAAATTCGTATTTTCATATTTTTGTTTAATGTGTACAAAAGAATTTTTAATAAAAGAAAGGAAAACATCTTAAGTTCTATTTTTTTTATGTATTAAAAATAATGTATTATAATTAGTATCTTTATGTACAAAGAAAAGATTTTTAAGAAAAGAAAAATAAAATGTTTTAAGCTTAAAGAAAAAACATTATTTGTATTTTAATTAATGTATTATACACAAAAATTTAATTAAAAGAAAGGAAAATTGTCTTAGATTTAAAGAAAAATTATTATTTGAATTTTGTTTTCTATACAAAATTGATTATGTTATATATGATAAAAATAAAAAAATAAAAAAAGTATTGTTAAGGCTAAACTAAAATCAGTATATTAAGTAAAAAAAGTAAATGGTATTAAAAGAGTAATTTCAGTTTTTAAAAAAAGAATGGGCCTTAGAGGGCTTTGTGGCCCAAATGGATTTGTAAAGGAATAAAAAAAGGGGGTGCAGACCAGATAATATTGGGCTTAAGGTTTCTAGAAGGGCAAGGCCCATAGCGTTTTGACAAAGAAAAATGCAAGGGTTTTGATTGTTTTGTGCATTTGGAGAAAGCTAGGGTTACAGCGCCGTTCACGCCTTCGTCTTCCTCTTTCGTTCGCCATCTTTTACTAGTTTCTGAGCTTTCTCTTCGCCCAAGGCCATCAAGCGCCATCGCCACCTCCTCTTCTCCGTGGATTTATTCAAGTGGTGGCTTACAAGGTATCGATTTCTATCTCCATTGCGTTAGGGTTTCGAACTTTTTACAGCTTGCATTTTTTACTTTTCATTGTGTTCTGATCTTAAACGTTGTTGTTGTTTCTGTGAAGAGGAAAAAGGAAAGGATTCATACCTTTAGGGGAGGCGGATGAGGACGGTGGCCTGGAGGCGCTGTGGGTGGCCAAGGCGGCGAGATGCGCGTGATGAGCTAGCTTCCTGGTACTCAGTACTCTTTACCTTTGGGTTTTGATGATGTTAAGCTGAAAACCTCTTTGATATCATTTCTTTTCTTCTTCTTGTTTTGCTGCCTTCTGTATGCTCGTGTTGCCTTGGACGCTTTGAATATTCGTTCTTACTAGTCCAGTGATGAGGATGCTCTGAGGGCCCTATGACTTGATTATGATATTTGGATTTCATATGACGAATATGCTTGCAATGTGTGATGTCTGATATGCCTAGATAGTTGCCTTGAAACGCTTCTTCTCCTCGTTTTTGTATGCTTGATGATGATTGATATGTTTATTGATATGTTGTGCCCAGTGATGAACCCTAGGTTCTGAGGGCCTGAATGCTTGGCTTTGAGTGTGGTATTTTAATCAAGTGAGGTTTTAGGCCTTTTGTGAGAGGTTCAAACGAGTTATGGCTATTGTTGGATAGTTGGATGTTTTTTGACTTTGTTGGTTGATGCTTAGGCTTGACAGTTTAAGGGTTTGAATCTGGACAGACTTACTATTTTTTTTTGGTTTCTGGTAAGGCTTAGCAGGTTTATGACTTATGGTTCATGGCTATGTGTTTTTGGTGGATTTACAGGTTTGAGCTTTGAGTTAAGTTCTATGGCTTTCTGTTTGAGTTTTTTTTGGTAAGGCTTTTTGAGACTTGCAAGGTTTTCAGGTTGTGGTCTTTTGAACTTATGCTTGTAAAACAGGTTAAAAGTCTTTGGCTTTGGCTGGGTGTTTTATCTAGTTTGAAGGTTATGCTTGACAGGTTTGAGCAGGTTGGGTTTTACTGGTTATGTTATGGCTTGGTTAATGCAGGTTCTTAAGCTTATGCTGCTTCTGGTTCTTGCATAGGTTTTTAGCTTGTTGGTTGTCTGCAGGTTATCTGTTAAGCTTGAACATAATTTGTTTTTGTTTGAAAACTGGTGGGTACTGGCTTGCATCAGTTTGCAGATTATGTGTTTGATATCTTTTTTTTTTGCCCCCTCTTGATAGCTGTTAGCTGTTTATTATATCTTTCTTTATGCCTTTAGCCAGAACCTGTAAGCCTAAACTCTTTTTCTCTCTTCTCTCTCCAGTACAACTAAAATAATAAACAATGTTTTATGTGTACTTTATTCTGAAAGGGCAGCATTGGGAAATGATGAGAAGCTTGCTTGCATTACATGTTTACTCTGCATATTTTATCCTTCCTTCCAGATTTTGTGCTGCATCTTGTACTTCTTCCAGCTTTTATGCTTCTTTTACCTTTCCATATCTTCTTTTGACAGTTTGTGGATAGTTTGGTACTTGTGAATCAGCTTGGACTTTGTGGTTAGGCCATCCTGTTTGTTTTTGAAATATGCAGTATGTTGACAAACTTTGCATTTTTCAATTTTGTGCATTCCAAGTTAGCAAGCAAATATTCATCCCTCTTTGTGAACCGGGAGAAATCCCGTGATTTGCAAAGAGGGCTAACTGATCCCAGTCAGTTGCCCTTAATGATGACCCTTATTTTTATCTGTCTGTCTTTTATTTATTTATCTGCTTCTAACTTTTCTTCTTTTCTTTTTGCAGATAAAAATTGAATGGAGAGGATTTAGCAACAGATGAAGAATTGAAGATTTTAGAAAAAATTAGGATAGTCTTACTTAGATTTAAATTACTGTAAAATCATTATTGTAAACAATTTGTAAACAAAACAATTTGTACAAATAATTTAAAAATAAATAAAAGTTTCTTTATCCAATTAATTCTTTTCCTCTTTTTTACTTGTTTACTTTACTATTTATAATTCTTTAAATTAAATAATTGAAAATAAATTCCAACTATTTAATCTTAGAATATAAATAATTAAATAAGCAAAACTTCAGTATTTGATCAATTAAACTTGGCGCTTCCAACATCCAGAGCAAAACAACAGTCAATCACAGCAATTGCCCAGACGCTTTTTTCCCTTTACTGACTTTAATCAAACATTGCAAATTCAAACCCAATGCATCCTTCCACTGATTTAGTCACACAATGCGAATTCAATCCAAATCTCGGAATATCTTGAAAAACACTGTAGAGTTAAACCTTTCTGAGGGACCGTGCATAAAAACCCTAATTCCTGATTAAATGCAAAAGAAGCGTTCGCCTGATCGAAGTTGAGCCAAAATCAACCAAAACCCTAAGCCAACTGTTTGAAACATTCTAGAGCCCTGAAAATCAATAAAACCCTAATTGTGTCTGATTGACGAGAAAAGTCTGTTTGACCGATTCTTGAGCCAGTTTGAAAAAATCAGGAAAAGCCTGAAGTTGTGATTTCTTGAGGAAAAATGTGAGGGCAAATTTTGGGGTACAACACTCTCCAATTGATCTCTAACCCTTATTCTTGCCTGCACACGACCTTTATGTATTGCTCAGTGTATTAGGGTAACAAACTTTATCCAAATCTTCCCACATTGATGATTTTGAGATTTGATTTTATTATCTTTCAAAGCTTTCCAAATTTGACCTAAATCCAATCTCCTTGTGCATAATGACCTTGATACGATTTTGGAAGGATGCAAGCTGTCTATTGAAACCTGAAATGATCACAAGATCTTTAGTTTTCAATGTTTTTGATTATATGTGATTTTATTTGATTTAAAATGAATTAATTCAAATAAAAATCAAATTAAATAATAAAAATAAGATATGGACACATGGACAAAGCTAGAGCACGTGGGCAATAATGCAAACTTAAAACAAGTGAAAAAGAATGGGCCCATTTGGCAAAATTTGAAGTTTTGGGGATAGTTGACTTTTGGCAATTTTGCAAAAAAGTCCAACTTCAACAATGCATAACTTCTTCAATTTTGACTCTTTGGAGGTATTATTGGACTTTTTAGAAAGCTTGAGATGTCCTCTAATCAGATCTTTTAGTCTCATCTCAATTTGATTCCATGCTCAAGTTAGAAGCTTTGAAAAAAAGGTGTTTTTGTTGACTTTCAAAAATGACCTATAATGTCAAAATTCATAACTTCTTGTGAGTGCATATTTTGAACTTTGGGTATGAATATGGATTGTAGGTAATTTCATCATCTTCAAAATGAGCTTTGGATGGGTCATTTATCATAAAGTATGAGAAAGTTATGCTTGGTAAAAGTTGGGTTGACTTTTCCTGCAAAACCCTAATTTAGCAACTTTTGAGTCTTGATGAATTCTGAGCAATCCTTGATGAATCATGATCAACCCTTGATCAAATGATGAAATATCCTTAAAAATGATAATGTTGGCAAAAAATCTTGAAGTTTGACTGTATTTGGGTCACAGTTGACTTTTGCCCTAGCACAGTCGATTTTTGGACCTGTGAGCAATTGACTGAGCAAAATTCCTCTGCAAGGCTTGAAACTTGACATGGATGACCCTGAGAACATATTAGGACATTGGGGAGAACTTGAGGTCATTTGGACTCAAGGATCTTGATGCAACACAAAACCCTAATTTGGGGTAGACTGCCTTAGGAGAGAGCTTGTCTGACCAACCCTTGAGCAACCTTGAGTAACTTGGAGATTTTTCTTGCAATGTTTTGAGAAATATGGGATGGAAAATTTTGGGGTACAACACCTTCGACATCCTTCGTTTTTCTTCAATATCAAAGGTCATCGAAATTCTCAGTTAACAGTGTTGTATGTTAGGGTTGAAGAGGAGAGGGCAGCCACCTAAGGTGCCTTCGCCATCGACGACACTGTTTACCGTGGTTATTGGTAAACAACCGCTGATCCTCCAAATGGTTACTTATTTGGTTACTCGCAGGATCGATCAGATTGATCCTAGGACATAGGTTGATTTTGAGGTTTTGATTAAATTAGATAATGGTTAAATGACAATAAAGTAAAGAGGCTTTAAGTAAATTGCATGAAGAAGTAGGCTTGGTAAAATAAATGAAGGCTTAAAGTAAAGGATTTCGACAGGAAAGTAAAGAAGAAAGCAAGTAAATTTCTGGAAAAGTAAATGACTTTGATTAATAAAGTTGGTGTTTCACACATACATTTCTCAACAATTCTTTCTCACACGCTGGGTACTCGAATCTATATGAGTGACTTTGTATATAATTGTGAACACACGCGAGAAACTGCGTGAACTACTACTATTTATACTAAAACATCCCAAGTAACCGTCGGGCAGTTACACTGCTTCGAGATGATCCCACTTGGCACGTTCTCAACGTTTGACGCTCCAGATCTTTGCACGTTGCACTTGGTAACCGCTGGAAACCGTTTTCCCTCCAAATGCTTGAACTTCAAACCGTTCCACTCTGAACCATCGAACACCTTCGTCGAGAAGCATCTTCGACGAGAAACACCTTCGACGTCGAAGGCAACCAACTTCTCTTTTGGAAGAAATCTTCTAAGTACATTGCCATCTTTCGATGGGCATTTCGACGGACCCAGCTGATCGAAAACAACCTTCAGCTTTAATGGCTGACATTAATGAAACAAGGGTGTCGAATTTAAGATCCAACAAATTGCCCCCCAAGAATGCCTTATTTCGACTCTGAAAGAAAAAGGCATTCTTTGAAATACCTTTCGACACCTGTCTTTTCATTCTTAGTCACAAATTAAATTATGCACTTTTTGTTGTCTTCTACCAACCACTGACAATCCCAAGAAAAACCATCATTTATCCGTACCTAAGACGTCACCTCAGTACGGCGTGCAGTGTGCCAAACTTCATTTCACAAATTGTCATCATGACAATTCCCAAAAACGAGGGCGCATGCTGCACCCTTCCATTTCTGCAGAACGACTAAAACAACAGGGAGACGCCACGTGTCCCACTACCTTCTGCAACATTAAATGGCATTTAATGTCCTCGAATTTGGGGATTTCCCCCACTACTATAAATAGCAGTAAGTACCCATTGTGGGACTTTTTACGCAACCTTGCTTTCAGAATTCCTCATTTGCATTCAAACTCTTGTCAACTTTGCAAACCTCTTTTTCTTCACTTCGTCTTCAACCTCACTACCAACAATGGCATCTGGTTCTTCCAACGCTCCTAGCGCCAACGCACCATCTGGAAACGTCAAACCTAGGGTTTTCGCCACCGCTCCAGTAGTGACTCCCACGGGCCAACGAAGGGTCCCTGAGCCTTTGGACATTGCTGTACGTGATGCTTACTCACGCCACCTTATGATTCCGGTTGGATATTCCAACCAAATCTTTGCTATGTCTGGCCCATTGTACCCAAGCATTGCTGAGGCCATGAAGATCAAAAGTTACTTTCCGGTACTTGAGAGACTCAAACCGGTTGGATGCTCCAAGAAAGATGCAGAGGATAATGAAGATCCTGCTAAAGAGAAAATCGACCTCCGTTTATTCAACAAAGGTGTTAGGGCTTTCAGGTCTGGCCCTAGCCTTACTCCTGATTATAGTGCTTGGCTGGAAAAGATGGAGAAACGCCAAGCTTCGATCTGGAAATACATGGGGATATTCGACCTGGTTATGCTGTCGAAGACAGGTCTTAACTATTCCCCAGAGATGTTGATAGCTTCTTTACTCTTCTGGGACTACACCCATTTCACCTTCCATCTTCCATGTGGAATGCTGACTCCTACACTCTTCGATGTGGCCGCCATCACTGGCCTTCGACCCACCAGGGACTACTTCGACCCGGAAGAAATGTCGGAGGATCAAATTGGATTCTCCGCCACCAAACCAACCTACACCACCTTCATCAATCACTACCATGATAGGTCGACAGATGCTGTGTCGGATGTCGAACACATTGCGTTTCTAGCCTTATGGCTGACACGCTTTGTGTTTTGTTCCAAGTCCTTACAGGTGACCAAGAAGATGGTCACTCTCGCCACTCAACTCCATCATGGCCAAAATATCTGTTTGGCAGAATTAATTTTGGCTAGTCTGTATGAGTCGATTAGCAACGGAGCGACTCTTCTGAAGATTATCGAGAACAGGGCCAGTCTGCTGCTTGCTGGACCTTTTTGGATGCTTCAACTGTGGCTTAATGCCACCTTCGAGTCTTTCTTGCCTAAGAAGATTCAAATAAATGAGCAGGCTCCAGAGATAGCGAACAGACGCGTCGAAGGAACCAGATTGGCTCTGTTGACTCCAATGGAAGATGGGCTGGAACTTCAACAAACCTTTACAAACTTCGTCCTGATGTTTGCTAAAAGGAAAGAGTTTGTTTCGACCATGGCTCCGTTTGCTCGACGGAAGGTTGGCCCAGAGTGGTTCACAAGGCCACATCCTAGGACGTCGAATGGTCCTCAGGTTGACGAACATACAACAATGTGGGAGGCATTCCTCACACCAAGAATAATGCCTCTTCGATTCAGGAGCTCTAAGACTCACTTGAGTCTGATTGCATATCAACCAAACCTGGTGTCTCGCCAGTTTGGTATTATTCAAACACTACCTTCTCCAATTTTTCCAAGGGAGAAGTCTATGTTATACTTCTGCAACGACTACACTGAAGAAGCTGCCACTAAGCATATCAGCAGATATACTGGTCGAACAGTTCTTTCGTTGTTTGACTACCAGCTCAACTTTCTTTGCTCACCATCCTTCGAGGAGTGGTGGAAAAGTTATTACGCTGAGGAGTTTTTCGACGAGAAGGACTTCGTGGATGAGCTTCAGAAATCTTTTGTCCTTGTCTTGGACAAAATAAAGAAATGTAAGTTCATCCTTTCAAATTACTTTGTCTTTCTCTTTCGACCGCTAGCCTGTTAATTATTTTATCTACTTTCAGTTGTTCGAAAGCCTGCAGCCAAGAAGGCTGCAGAAGGCCAACAGGGAGGAGGCCCCTTAACAAAACCTCCACCGCCGGCGAAGACTATAGCGCCGGCGAAGATCACAACAAACTAACAGGGGGAAGGCCCTTCAAAAAAGGCTTCTGCACCGGTAACCAGACTTTCATTATCTTCTTCTGGCTTTAACTTTTTGACTTTCGATGCAACTGCTAAGTCGAACTCCAATTGGTTTTTTAGGCACCCTCGCCCAAGAAACGGCCAGCACTGACGGTCGAATCCGGGAGCGACGAAGAAGATGATTCTCCCCCTGCTCCTCTAAAAAGGCGAAAGCTGAAGAAGGACGTTCCTGCTCCTGAGGGTCGAACAATTAGAATAAAGGTTGCTGGGAGAAAGCCCAGGCCACCTCCAGTAATCATTGAGGAGCCAACGGAGGAGGAATTAAACGTTCTTCTCAATAAGCCTGTCGAAAGCGACAATTCCAGCCCTGGGGCTGAAGCTATTTACAGGTAATCTCTTTGATCCCTTTGTAACCCAGGTGTCGATTCGACTATGTCTCTTTCGAATTTAGAGGACTCTTCTTCTTTTTTCAGGACACCACTGAAAGCTCAGCGCCAAAGGACTTCTGAAACATTGGAGTCTGCTGAACTCAGCAGGCCACAAGAAAAAGGCTTGGCGAACGATGAAGCCCATACTGAAATAAATGAGGCCAATGCTGAGACGGCAGAAAAACCAGCAGAAGATCCACAAACAGAAGAGCAACAGCCAAAAGAGATTCAGGTGGTGGATCTGTCGGAAGAGAATCGTGACGAAGGGGACCACGGCAACGCTGGCGAAGAGAATCAAGGTGCCGCTGGCGAAGAGAACCAAGATGACGCTGGCGAAAGGAACCATGATGACGCTGGTACTGCCGCAGTCCGAGTCGAAGAAAGTCAAGTCGAGGCAAATGCTACTCAACAGCCTCAAACCCAAGACAATGCTGTTGCAAAGGTTGTTACCTCAACAAAGCATAAGTCAAAAGAGGACTTAGAACTCTTGAAGCAAACTGATCCTGTTAGCTATCTGAACGCCATCATCGAGAGCAAAAGTTCGTCTGACGCTAGCCAGGAGGTTCCTACTCTATCGGGGAAGTCCACTGAAACTTCTCCTCTCGATGAGGCTTTGACGAAGGTTAAGGCTCAGTTTTTCAAGAAGGACTTGATGAAAGCTTTGGAGGGGGACCCTACTGCTCCATCATATTTGGGGGCTGTTTTGAATGCCGTAGACTTGCTAGCTGTGCCTCCAGAAGTCTCAGGCTTTATCATGGAGTTACACTCCATTATCAATCAAGTCTTAGCAGATTATCAGCGACAAAGGGGCTTTAATAGCCAGCTTGAAGTGTTATATGGCAAAAGCTCTTCTGCATGGACTGCTGTAGCAGAGACAACTTCATGAATTGCGGAGTTGTCGAAGCAAAAAGCATCTAAACAAGAAGAAGTGGATGCCATCGATCGAGAGAATGCTTCCCTTCAGGCGCAAATCGAAGAAATAGAGGCTAAGATAAATGCCAATACTAAGCGCAAGGAGGAACTTCTCTCGACTGTTCCAGACACCGAAAGCCAAACTGAAATCACACAGGGCCTAGAATTTGCTGAGAAAGCTCAAGGCTTCGACGATCAGATTGCCAAGCTTGTGCAGGCGAATGCCTGGTGTAACAAAAGATTGGAGCTGCAGCAAATCAAATACCTTCGACTCAAGGACTCCATTCCCTTCTGATTGATTCGGCCTTTTAACCATATTTTGTAATATGTATTCGACAACATTTCCATCTTGGCTAAATTATAAAAAATTTCCATTTTGGCTTTTTTTTATGGTTAATTTAGTCATTACTTGTTATTTTATTTTTATCTCTTGGAGTGTAGGTTTGTACTTTTTCAAATATTTACCATTTACTCTCAAGAGCCTTTTATCTTCACCTAGCTCTTCGACTTCATAGGCTCCACCAGAAAAAGTCTGGATAACTCTGAATGGTCCTTCCCATTTGGGTGACCATTTTCCCATGCTTCGATCCCTTCGATCCATGGGAAGAATCACCTTCCAAACTAGTTCTTCAGGCGAAAATACTTTAGGTTTCACCTTTTTATTATAAGAGTCTTCTACTCTTTTCTTCTGAAGCCTGAGTAGGTCGAGGGTGCGCAATCTTTCTTCGTCTAAATCCACTAGTTCGTCTAACATCATATTCCAATAAATTTCAGAGGGAATATCATAATGTCTCTGAACCCTTGCAGATTGAAGACAAATTTCTGCTGGCAACACTGCGTCATGGCCGAAAGTTAGCCTATATGGTGTTGTACCTATGGCTTCTTTTGGGGACGTTCGACAAGCCCACAAAATCTGGTCTAGCGTCTTATGCCAATTTTTTGGCTTCTTCCCAACATGCTTTTTTATCAAGCCAGTCACTACTTTGTTCGCTGCTTCGACTTGACCATTTGCCTGTGCATAATAAGGCGTTGATGTTAGGAGTTTGAAACCTGTTTCCTGAGCGAATTCCTGCATCTTCCGACCAGTGAAAACTGATCCTTGATCAGTAGTTATAGTCTCAGGGATTCCATACCTAAAGATAATGTTCTTTTGAATAAATTCAATGACATTTTCTTGGTCTACATTGACTAAAGGGATAGCTTCGATCCACTTAGTAAAATAATCAATGCCTACCAATATATATTTCTGACTCTTTGATGATGCTGGTCGAATCTCTCCAATGAGGTCCAACGCCCATCCTCTAAAGGGCCAAGGTTTCACTATCGAGTGAAGTTCGCTTGCTGGTACATGCTGGATGCCTGTATGGACTTGACATTCTTGGCAACCTTTAGCGAACTCGACACAATCTTTCAGCATAGTGGGCCAGTATAGTCCTTGTCGAAACAACAACCATTTCATCTTATGCCCCACTTGGTGAGCCCCACATGTTCCAGCGTGCATAGTCGAAAGGGCTATGTATGCCTCAGTTTCACTTAAGCATTTTAGCAATACCCCCTCAGGCGTCTTTTTAAATAACTCATTACCCATGAGTACGTAACTCAACGCCCTGTACTTTGTTTTTCGTTCTGTCGAAGCTCCTGGATTTTGAAGATAATCCACAATGGGCTTCCTCCAATCTTGTTCTGACAAATTATCTATGAACGAAATTTCGAAGTTACTTTGATCAGCATATCCTAGTCTTGTCGATTCCAAGTCTGTTGGTGATAGACAAGTTGCTTTTATCTTTTCTCGAACTTCGATTGCTCTTTGTAATCTCGTTTTTGAAATCTTGTACCCAGATGCAATTTGTGCCAAGTCGTTGGCTATTTGATTTTCGACCCTGGGTATGTGTCGAATATTGACCGTTTCAAACTTTTTCAATAAACGATTTGCTATCACAAAGTACATAATGAGATTTTCTCTTATGCATTTATATTCCTTTGTGACTTGCTTAATGACTAACTCTGAGTCTCCCATTATTTCGACTCGAGTTTCCCCCAATTCCAACAATATTTCAAGGCCAGTAATTAGAGCTTCATACTCAGCCTCATTGTTCGAACAAGAACCTGATATCTTGTACTTGAATGTTGTTGGAATTTTTTCTGGAGAAATGATCAAGACTCCTACTCCTGTTCCATCTTTATGGCTGGAACCATCGAAGTAGAATTTCCAAGGTTCTATCTCCACATAATTAATATCCTCAACTTGAATTGAGTGGTCGACTATAAAGTCTGCAACCACTTGTCCTTTCACTGCCTTAAGAGGCATAAAGGTCAATGAGTATTCAGTTAATGCTAGTGCCCACTTGCCAATTCGACTGTGCAAGATAGGTTTCGACAACATGTATTTGAAAACATCAAAATGAGACGAAACATACACATCAACTGGTTTTATATATTGCTTGAGTTTTGTACAAGAGAAATACAGACATAGACACAATTTTTCAACTTTGCTATATCTAGTTTCTGCATCGTTCAAAACTCTGCTAAGATAGTAAATGGGTCTTTCGACTCCATTCTCATCTTCTTGGGCTAACATGCTTCCCAAAGTTTTGTCGGATGCATCAATGTACAATCTCATACTCCTATTGCTACAAGGAGGCACCAAAATCGGTGGCTTAGTGAGGTACCCTTTGATTTTGTCGAAGGCTTCTTGTTGCTCTTGCCCCCATTCGAACCCCTCTTTATTCAGTCGAAGTAAGGGTGAAAAGGCCTGAGCTTTCCCACTTAGGTTAGATATAAATCTCCTTAAGAAATTTATCTTGCCTAACAGAGACTGCAGTTCCTTCTTATTCGATGGCGCTTTCGCTTCCAGAATAGCCTTCGTCTTGTTCTGGTTGATTTCGATTCCTTTCTTGTGGATAACGAAGCCCAAGAAATCTCCAGCTTTCACACAGAATGCACACTTCAAAGGGTTCATCTTCAGACCATGTTCTCTCATTCTTTCGAATGATTGTCGAAGGTGGTCAATATGATTCTTCCTGGAAACAGATTTTATAACAATGTCATCAATATATACTTGCATAAAAGTGTTAATAAAATCATGGAAGATAGTATTCATTACTCGCTGGTATGTTGCCCCAGCGTTCTTTAGGCCAAAAGGCATCACTACCCATTCGTAAGTGCCTAGGGCCCCAGGGCATCGAAAAGCTGTTTTCGACACATCCTCTTCAGCAATGAATATTTGATTATATCCTGAATAACCATCGAGCATACTCAGGTATTCATAGCCAGCGGCAGAATCGACTAGCATTTCTGCCACAGGCATAGGATATTCATCTTTGGGCGTAGCAGCATTCAAATCTCTGAAATCTATGCACACCCTTAATGTACCATTTTTCTTAATCACTGGCACAATGTTTGCAATCCATTCGACATACCTTGTAACGCGTATGAATTTGCATTTCAGAAGTCTTTCGACTTCCGTTTTGATCTTCGACAGTATTTCTGGAGCGAAGCGTCTTGGACTTTGCTTGATTGGCTTCTTCCCAGGTTTGATTGGCAACTGAAGTTCTACCAATCCTCTGTCGTGACCAGGTATTTCGTCGTAATCCCATGCAAAACAGTCCTTGAACTCTTTCAACAATTGGATTACTTCCAACCTAAGTTCTGGGTCAATTTTGGCGCTGATGTAAGTTGGCCTTTTCTCTGACCCTTCGCCTAAGTTGATTTCTTCTAAAGGATCTTGCGCTAACATTTTAATGTTGTTCGCCAAGGGGTCCTTTTCGAAGCCCAAAGGCTCATCGTCATAGATGGCGTCGAGCCTCTGTTCCTGCATTTCTTCTGGCATGATATCAGGGGGTTCTGGATCGAAATCCTTTCCTGGACCTGCAGCAGATAACTGTTGATCATTGGCCTGTGTGGCCATGTACTTCACTTCGGCTTCGAGAGCCGTTATCATCTTTGTTTCGGCTACATAAGCCGAAATTCGCTTCAATGATTGGGACTCAGTCATTATCACTGAATTCACTTCCCCAACCAGTTGGTTGGATATCAGTTAACCCACTGAAGTCTATGTGGGACAAGTCTTCTCTGTCCCATTGGAAACCATGCTCAGGATGCAGGTATAGGGAACAAAAAGTGTTTGGCGCTGGCGCCAAGTCGAAGTCAGGTGTTGGACATGGCCCTATGTGAGCCAAGTTCTTGTCGAAATCTGCCAGTCCTAGGTGATTCACTTTGCCCAGGTAATAGCTTTGATCTGCCTCTATGTTTTCGACCATCCCATCTGGACGCCATAGCAGCAGCCTCTGGTGCATTGATGATGGCACAGCTCCAACACCATGAATCCATTCACGGCCCAACAAAAGATTGTAGTTAGGTTTGGCCGATATGACCATAAACATTGTTGGTCGAAGGATAGACCCTACTTTGATATCTAGTTGGATCACTCCCATAGTGGTCCCTATGCCGCCCTCATAGTTCGACAGGACCATGTTGTGAGGCTTAATGTCCTCATCCCTTTTGCCAATTTTCCTTAGCATAGAGTGAGGAATAATGTTGATGGTTTCCCCACAATCCACCAAAATTTTATTCACTGTAGTTTCTTCGAGTTTAGCCCTTATAAATAAAGGCTTGAGGTGATTTTTCATCGCCTCTGTAGGTGGTTCTAAGAACCCATTTTGTTCCTCAGTAGTGCCATTGTCCATGACGAAATAGCACACTGGCCTATGTTTGGCCATTTCTTGCTCCACTTCCCAGTCACTTGTTTCGACCTCCACCTGTCGGTTGAATTCTCTGGGCAGCACTGAGACTATATTTACCATTATGTCCAAAGTATCATCAGACTCAGAATCGTCTTCGTCCTCGATTTCAACTTGGTCAGGCCAAACTAGCCTGTTGGTTACTGGCTCTCTTTCTAGAGGTTTCCTTTGCTTCCTTAGAGGAACATTTGAACTGGTTTCTGCCTTTGGTTCGTTGGCAGCCTCCCTCTCAGCTTTTCGTCTCCTTTGGTATCTCCTCCATTGAGATCGAGACATGGGATTTTTCCCTTTGTAGTTGCTTGACACTTGTGCAACTTTAGGTGCAGCAACTTGAGGCTCTTTCTTTTGCGTTAAAGATGAACCCCTTGGCACGTCGAAAGAGTGCCATCTCTCCTCACTTGGCCTCTTTCGACCAGAGGTTTTGTACCAGGTATCCACTGGCACATTGGTTGGAGGCCTGAAAGTCAATGGCCTCTTTTCTTGGTTTGAACCTCTTTGGGAGGCTCTTCTGGGGTCATGTCGAAGATCAACATTTTCCCTTCTCTTATTTGCTGCTCTTACGCCTTGAATGTGCTCAGCAGCTTTTTTGTCAAAGATCGAACTGCATCTTGGACACAGCATCACCTCTGACTTCTTTTTCTGGCATCTTTGGAGAAAATCTGCCAGATTTTCATTTTCCCGAGGGAAAGCAGTCTTGTTAGCTTGTTCTTGCCTCATGGCCTCTTCTGATGCCTTTGGGTCAGAGAGTTCGACCATGTTGATATTCATTGTATCTTTGTTGGCAAGAGTTAACTGCTTCATTTGTATCTCCAAATTCTCCGTCTGGCCTTGAACTGTGGCCAAGTGAGAACTGGGTTTTGGTCCAGTTTTTTGTGCTTCAACGGTCTCCAGCTTTGGGCTTTCGACCGCTTTCTGAACTGCTTCAATTGTCTTTCTGGATAAATTCCCAGAAAAACTGCCAAAGATTGGCATGTTGATATGGTCCTTTGAGACTTCGACCATTGTGATTCCTGGCCTCTTCGACTGGCTCCTAGATGCCTCAATCACGTTCACCTCAGAAGGCTCAGCATAGTGGGCTTCAGCCTGCAATGGATCTGAGTCGACAGCCATGGGGGTTTTGTCAGCAAACTTCAACCTCTCTTCTTCGATAGCGTCTTGCACAAGATTCCTGAAAAGAAAACATTGAGAAGTTTTATGGCCCAAAAAATTATGATATTTGCAAAAGCCTCTCTTCTTTCTTTGATCAAGAGGAGGCACTTTTACCCTTGGGGGTACTATCATTTGTCCATCTTTTACAAGCAAGTCAAATATTTCATCGCATTTTGTGATGTCAAAACTATAAGTCTTTTTGGGGAACCTATCGTTGGTCCTTTCTGGACCAACGGGATTTTTCCCACTTGAGGGGACTAACAGTTTGCAAGAGTATGGTGGCCCTTGTTTTAGTTCCGCTAAATCGACTTCTCCTTCTTCGACAGTTATAGTATCGTCGAAGGATTCTGGATCTTCGTCATCCATCTCAACATACGCTATCCTCTCTCTCTTATGAGTTTTTGTTGCCTTTGCTTTTTCAGCTTTGAGGCGTTCTACCTGTCGAACTCTATCGGCCAGTTGGGCCATGTCTCTCAGGTATTGAGTGTCTAACTTCTTCCTAATGGAATAATCTAAACCGCCTGCGGCTATTTCGACTAACTCATGTTCCGACACTTGTGTAAAAAATCTCGCTTTGAGCAACCTAAACCTATTTAGATATTCGTCTATAGGTTCAGTGAAACGTCTCTTTACACTGGCCAGTTCTTTCAGGCTTATCTTGGTTTGCCCCATGTAGAATTGTTCATGGAACAATCTTTCCAACTGGGTCCAATGATGGATCGAATTAGGGGGGAGAGTTGTAAACCAAGTAAAAGCGTTCTTTGTTAAAGAACTTGGGAAGTACTTAATCCTCAGGTTTTCGTTATTCGAAATATCTCCTGCTTCGATCAAGTATCTCGCCACATGTTCGACAGTAGATTCTGTCGTGTCCCCAGAGAACTTAGTGAATTTGGGGACTTTGCATCTAGGAGGTAAGTCTGTTTGTAACACGTATTCTGACAATGGGGATGTAAAGTTGGGCCTTCGAAAGCCCATGTTCATCCCATTTTGAGTCATGATCCTTTCGATCATGGTTGCCAGATTATTTTCCAAACCCATGTTTTGGTATTGGATATGCTGAACTACTTCGTCAGCATTTTGGTTTCTGTTAACTAACCTTACCTCTGGGGTTATTACCCTAGGTTCCTCGACAGGTTGCTCCAATCGTGCCCTAAGGTTTTCTTCGACAGGCTGTTGGACTTGATTGATGGTGGTTTCTTCCTCTAAAAATATACCCTGGTTTCCCCTTATTTGCGCCCTTTGGGGCTGTCGAATAGGTTGGGGAACTCCAAAGAAATCAGCCAAACGCATCATTTGCGCTGTCATCTGCTGATTCGATTGAGTAGTGTTTTATATTAGAGGGTTCAGCACTGTACTTAAAGTTTATGCCAACATTTGCACCATATCATGGTTGCTTTCATCCATTTGTTGCCTCAAGACTGCTGTCGAGGCATTTGTAAGGCCATGGGCTACTTGGGACGTTCCTCCTAAGAGTTGGGTCCTATTTCTATTCGCCATACCTACTCCAGAACCTTGGAGTGGCGAAGAGGCACTCACTAAAGGGTCTGAAAAAGTGGACGCAACATTCGTCAGGCTAGCCAAGTCAGAAGTTGGCATGCCATAGAGTGGTTCTCGATTATGACCGCCTGTCATAAATCCTGGGGGAACAAAAGGCCTTGTGCCTAAATTTCCCCTTGGTGGGGGAGTTCCCAAAGGCACTCTGGGGCCTGTGAACGGAGGTAATGGCCCCGTTACTGTGACCGTTATTGCTGGTGTCGAACCAGCGGTTATCGCTTCACTTACGGTCGGGATAACCGTTGCTCCCACATTCGTTTGTGGGATTTCGTTATTGTTTGGCGGATTCACCATCTCTTCCCTTCTTCTGGTAGTATTGGTATCGTTAGTGTATATTCTACCACTTCTCAATAACATGCAACACTCCCCGAAAATATGAGATTATTTTCAACAATCAATACACAGTCCCACCGGGTGTGCCAATTTGTTTACCGTGGTTATTGGTAAACAACCGCTGATCCTCCAAATGGTTACTTATTTGGTTACTCGCAGGATCGATCAGATTGATCCTAGGACATAGGTTGATTTTGAGGTTTTGATTAAATTGGATAATGGTTAAATGACAATAAAGTAAAAAGGCTTTAAGTAAATTGCATGAAGAAGTAGGCTTGGTAAAATAAATGAAGGCTTAAAGTAAAGGATTTCGACAGGAAAGTAAAGAAGAAAGCAAGTAAATTTCTGGAAAAGTAAATGACTTTGATTAATAAAGTTGGTGTTTCACACATACATTTCTCAACAATTCTTTCTCACACGCTGGGTACTCGAATCTATATGAGTGACTTTGTATATAATTGTGAACACACGCGAGAAACTGCGTGAACTACTACTATTTATACTAAAACATCCCAAGTAACCGTCGGGCAGTTACACTGCTTCGAGATGATCCCACTTGGCACGTTCTCAACGTTCGACGCTCCAGATCTTTGCACGTTGCACTTGGTAACCGCTGGAAACCGTTTTCCCTCCAAATGCTTGAACTTCAAACCGTTCCACTCTGAACCATCGAACACCTTCGTCGAGAAGCATCTTCGACGAGAAACACCTTCGACGTCGAAGGCAACCAACTTCTCTTTTGGAAGAAATCTTCTAAGTACATTGCCATCTTTCGATGGGCATTTCGACGGACCCAGCTGATTGAAAACAACCTTCAGCTTTAATGGCTGACATTAATGAAACAAGGGTGTTGAATTTAAGAGCCAACAAACACCGACATTTGTTACCGTCTCTCATCGGTTTTCTAAAGCAATCAGGGATGAGGAAGGTGAAATTATGGATAACAAGATCTGCGAGACGATTACTACTGAGGGGAAAGGAAAAGGGCTAAAAACCCTAGAGGGAATAATCAAGGTTGATGAAGGAAGCAAGAAGGTGAAGAAGTTGTGGGTGGACATAATCAACGAGAATCAGAACCCAGCAAAAGGCATGGCTATACAATTTGTCGTCCCAAAGATTATCAATGGAGAAATCCCAGTGGAAATTAAAGAGAAATACGTTGAACAGGAAGTGAGATTCTAGAAATTTGTGCTTATCATGTATGTGCTAAGTGAAGACTTGAGCATGAACGCGGTCAAGAAATACATGACAAGATCCTGGAATTTTGTAACATTGTCTAACATGTTCTATAATGATGAAGGTATTTCATTCTCAGATTCTAGTTGATTAAAGAAAAAGATGAGGTGCTTACGAATGGTCCCTATACCATTCACAACATGCATATGCTTTTGACTGACTGAAAACCTAATTTCAACTTGAAACTGGATATGTTGTACATAGTTCCTTTTTGGGTGAAATTTCCTCAGTTACCGCTCTACCTGTGGGGAGACAGTAGCTTAGGTAATATTAGGAGCGCACTAGGAAACCAGATAGTCACTAATGGATGCACTGTTAGCAAGTTACGAGTCTCTTATGCGAGGATACTTGTTGAGGTTGACATTACTCAGGAACTTGTCAAAGATATCTCTATTCAAGACACTGAAGGGAATAATATGCAACAGGATGTTGAGTATGAATAGAGAACTGTCTATCATGGGAACTATTAAACATTTGGCCATGATAGTTCTAAGAGAAAGAAACCCCCAAAGAATGGAAACCAAAACAGACTATACAGGAAGATCCAAAAATGTGAATAAAGTTGACGCGAGCACTGAGGAGCCAAAAGACAGTGAGTAGAAGGTGTGGACTCACATAGCTCCAACAAACAGAGAAAGAGGGAGAGGTGTGGTTTGGGAAGCATCAACTTTGAACCCGACACAATGTCAGAATGGATTTGGACTGTTAAAGATTTTGAATGATCATCTAGTTAGTCAATTCAAAGTCCCATGATTCTATCATGGAACGTTAGGGGGCTAAATAAAATGGTGAAGACTAAAGAGGTAAGCTCTTGTCTCTCAATTATTAACCTGAGAATAGCTGTGATTATTGAAACCAGAGTCAAAGCTGATAAAGCTCAGAAGATTTAAGAGAAGTTGAACCAGAAAGGTAGATATATTGATAACTATTTTGAGCACTTTAGTGGTTGATTGTGGGTTCTGTGGGATAATAACAAGGCGGGGTTTAAATCCTGCAGAAGCACTATGTAGATGATTCATGGTGGTATATATGATGTTAATGGAAAATTCCTGCAGTGGTTGACTGTAATTTATGCTCTGAATAAACTGGAACAGAGGAAAATTCTTTGGAAAGATATTGCTCAAGTCCATAAAAACCAATAGGGGCCTTGGGTCTTGGTTGGGGATTTCAATAATGTCTTGAAGACTAGTGATGGAATTGGTGGCTAAGTTGGGTCAATTAAGGTTCTAAAGGTCAGTTAGTGCTTATGACACCACGCGGGAGCCCAGTGTTATCCTCGACTGACTCAAGGAACACCAGTACAAACCAATGTGTCACACTAACGTAGCCATCACTTTAACCATATCGGTTTACGCTGTACATTTTCCATGATCTATAGCTACTTACTTAAGGTCTCCAGATCCGGGTGTAGGATTTTTGCAAGAAAGTAAAACCCGAGCGAACCCCAAATGTAAAGAAAACAAAGCAAACAAGTAAAATAAAAGTGATATAACCCTAAGGTAACCCCTCTTTTTTTATCAGTTCCCCAACAGAGTCATCAGTTCTGAGATATGATGGGAGAACTGAATGGTTTTGCGTTTTATCGCAAATGTTGCAGATAGCTAGAGTCGCCACTGACTTTTCTTTTATCCAATAAGGAAAGGGTGAAAAGAACAGGTAAGACCTTGATAGTTTTAAGTTTGGGGTAGGTTGTGAAAAGGGAAAGTGTTAGGATCCTTTTCATCCGTAGTTATCTACGGGCTCTTAATTTCTTAGCTCACTTTTTGAAAATTGCTTTGTGTGAGTGTGATTTGAAAATCCAAAGTATGACTGGTTTTGTAATGGTTCTTGTATCAGTCTTCAAGAATGTGTACAAAGTGTTTGTTTGAAAGTATTTTGAAAGTGTTTGTGAAATGTTTTGTTTTGAAAGATTTGTGAGCAAGCGATTAGGAGTTTTACCCTACTCAAGGTCGTTCTCATATTTTCCTCCTCTTTTAGATAGTGTTATCCTACCATTAGTTAGTATGAATCTCTATCGTTGGATGTGAAGGGACAAGTGAGGGTCATCGTACAATCATCGAAGGCAACTGGTAAGGATGCTTTAGAAATTTTTCGTAAGGGACTAGATCATTTATCGAAAGGCAACATCGAAGAGTCATCGAGGGATTATGATCTTTATATCGAGGGACTTTTCTAAAGTGTCCCCACATTCGAGGGACATGATTGTTTTTTCCGAAGGCAACAAGGGAGGTTACCCTAGAGGTGCGAGTGTGTGAGGTGTGTTGTTTTTCAGTTGTTTTATCTTTGGAATTTAGGGTTTTCTATCGTTCATTTTTATCTTGTCATACAAACCCTAATTATTAACTGTAATATAGTAAAATAATAGCAGAAACATAAAATGCAGAAAAAATAAAGGTCATACGCTATTACATAGCTTCGGGGCAGTTACATTAATATAGATGCAGGAAAATAAACTCTAAGCTATTACATACTCGAAGCAATTACATAATAGTGAAAAAGAAAGCGGAAAATAAAGACCTAAGCTATTACATAAGAAACGTGTGGCCTATACAATTGATCTATGAAATAGAAAAATAAAAAAGAATGTGAAAAGATTTTTTTGGTGATTTTTTATAAAAAAATATTTGTGATTAATTAGTTAAAAAAAACTTAAAACCTAATTTATTTTAAAAAGGTTAATTAATTTAATTTAAAAAGACCTAAGAATCTAATTAATTTTAATTAAGACAATTAATTAATTAAAAAAGGGTGATTAAAACTAAACCTAATTAATTAACCTAAAACTAATAATTTAATTAAATAGCAAAATAAATAAGTAAAAGAAAAGAGAAAAATATTTTTAAAAAAAGGATTGGGCCTAATTATAGCAAATAGGGGGTGCTGAATAACAATTGTGGTCCAGGCACAATTTTCCAGCACTGGATCTAGTTCCGTTCAGCCCTAGGAGATTCATCATAGGCTTGTAGATCTAGAGACGTTGGATCAGGTCTTATGAAGATCTGATGGTGATACATGGTTGGGCGCATCGTAGGCTTGTGGGATACGCTGCATGTAATCACTGAAATCAGAAAATATGAAAAAAATGCAAAAGGCAGGGATCGAGCCCACGCTCTTGCATAGTAAGGCCTTATCGCGCACGTTTCTACCACTGAGGTGGTGATACATCTATTATTATCAGCGAAACAAAATAATTATAAGATAAAATCAATTCACTGGACCGGAGAGGCATCAGAGCCCTAGCTCCGATCGTCTTCTCCGATGGCTTCTTTTTCGTTCCTGAAAAAATAGACATTGGTAGAGATCCAAGGGTACCCTACCCCCCTTAAATTAAGGCCTATGAATCCAATGAGACCATTATCTTGGGCTAAAACGCGCTGGTTTAGGAGATATATCAAAATTATCATGGATCGATATGAACATGGTGGTTTATGATCTCGTTAGCATGGAGGCCATGTGATTGGTCTAACCTGCACTTTAAGATCTCAGAAGTATGTTAAACAAGTTAGTACACATTAAAACATAATGAAAGTAAAGATATGAAAATCATGCTATGGTGAAACCGGTGATGCATATACGAGCGTTTAATTCTCTTTGGATCTTCAAATACACTCCATTCTTACTGTTGTACCCCAAAATTTTCCCTCTCCTTTCTCAAGACATTTCTCACAAGACCTCCAAAAGCTCAAGTTTTCACAAGTGTTGATTAGGTCAAACCATCTTCTAAACATTGATGCCTCAAATTAGGGTTTTTATTTTCACAAGGATAATTAGACTTATAATAACTCAAATGACCTTCATGGATCATTATAGACTTCCAGGAATACTCATGTCAAATTTCAAGTATTGAATCATAAATTTGCTCAGTCAATTGACCAGATGACTGAAAATCAACTATATTGGGTAAAAAGTCATCTAAAGTCAACCTACAGTCAAACTTCATTATTTTTGTCCAACAACAACATTTTAAAGTTCTATTCATCATCTGATCAAGTATTGATCACAATCCCTCAAGAAAAGCACTCAATTTACCAAAAGGGCAAAATAGTCAAAATTAGGATTTTTATTGTAATTGACTGATCAGTGACTTTTGATCTAATACATGATCTAATGGATTGAAGCATAATCTCAAGGATTCAAATACAACATGTTGACATAATTTCATGGTTCAAAACATTCTTCCAAAATCAATGGATTGATAGTTGAAATTTGACCAACTAATGAAAAGTCAACTAATACACAAAAACTCAAACTTTGACTTTTTGATCAAGATTTGATTTCAAAGATCACAACTAATCAAGATATTCAAAAATATTAAGCTTGATCATCAATAAACCAAGAAATTCAAAAGTCAATTTGAAAAGTCAAACTTTTCAAGACTTGGAAATTTTTCTAAGTGTTTTTGTACTTGATAATTTCACTACTTCATGCCAATTTTTCACCAAGATACAAGATGATTCAAAGAAAACTTTCAACATTAAAGTTGTATATCTTGATGATATATATTTGATTTACTGATAAAGTCCTATAAGTGCTTAGATTTTGAGTTATAAATTCATGAAGTTATGCACTTTTTCTTAAACACTTAGAGAAATTTTCACCTAGTTTAGGCAGATTTTTTGACCTAACTTCTTGGCCAATTTTCACCAAGCTCCAAGATGATTTTGTCAAAATGGTCGACATGAAAGTTTTAGATGATGTTTCAATATTTTCAAAATGTCCAAGAACTTGAAGAGATCATACTTTATCTAAGAGAATTGAAGAGAAGAAGTTGAGGTTTCATTCTTGATTTTTAGGTCATTTTTGTGATGAACACTTGACCAAATCTCATAGCCATGCTTCATAATCTTGATTTGCAGGCTTCTAACTTATGTTTCACTCCATAATTAATTGATTATACAACTGATAGATCCATTGTCCAAGCATTTGAGCCATTGCCCAAGTGATTAATCCATTTTTGGCACAAAGGTAACATTGCCATTTTGGAAAATCCAACTTTAATCACAATGTCAACCCCTTGAGTTTTGCACGTGTTCCTTCTGAGCACACACAATTTCAAAGCCAGAAGAAAATTTTCTAAAGCCTATATCCATTTCATATCATGCTTGTACTATGCATCGGAACAAGGTTATCTCAATGTTGCTTCAAAACTAAGTCATCTAGCCATAACTTTGTAAACTTACAAACCTAATGTTCTCCTTCCCTCAAACCCTTCCCTATAAATAGAGATACTATTTGTAAGATAACACAAGACGGAGAAGCCTAAAAACTCCCTCATTCTCTCTCAAACCAAAAATTGCAACACAAGCATAAAAACTTATCAATTCCGACTTTGAGATCCAAACACAAAATCTACTCGTGTGTTTTCCCTTAAAATCATTCTAAAAGCTTCCATACATCAAATACAACTCATCCTAATCCCTGTTTCCTAACTGTAACTCCATTTTCACCATTGTCCAAACTCAAAAATAGAGCATTGCAGTTGGACTTCTCCAGACCATTTCAGCCACTCTTAACTCAAGTTAAGCATTGCACTAGCTTCCTAGAGTCCAAGGAAGTTAACCTGATCATTGCAACATCGTGAAACAAGCTCAAACTCAAAACACGAATTCCATTTTCAAGGTAAGTTTTCTTACTTTTGAACTCTTCATATAGGCATTGTTAGCTTTCCATTTTCAAAGATAAAATATAGACATCATAGCTCGGAAACTGACCATGTCCTTAGAATTCATTTTTGTTGCCTGAGTAGTGAGAATTTTAGAGTTGAACTTTCTGAAAAAGTTAGGTCAAATTTGGTACCATTTAAATTTCGTGCTCATCTTTGATCTACTGTTTTAGTTATTTACATATTTGGAATCATGGTGAAATTTCCAATAAGTTTGATGTTTATAATTTCTGAAATGGTTGAGAAATGAGAAAGTTACAAAGCTCTGGTTATGGCGCGGGGTTGAAGATGAAGTACATCCATGGACATGTTTTATTTTAAGTTTATTGATTATTGTATTACTAACAGATGAAATAGTCACCCTAGTGGCAAGAGGAGCGCGCGTAAGGCATTAGTACTAAGGGTCCTGGGTTCGAGCCCCAGGGACGCCTTTTGTTATTTTTCTCAATATTTTTTCCTTGTTTCTTTTTGCTAGCTAGCACGTTGGGCTTCCTCATCATGAATTTGTCTATTTTTGCTTCCTCTCACCCCCAGAATTGCTAAGCGTATACGCAGGCCCGCATTTTATTTGATTTGATTATTTTTCTGGTTATAACAAATACAAACTTGGGCCTAACAAACAAAAATTTGTTTTTTCTATCAAACCTCATTCTTACTTTCAAACCCCCCTGACCCAACTTTTATATTTTATTTTTTTTATTTTCTTTTCTTTCATTATTTTTATTATTTATTATTATTATTATTATTATTAATACCAAAAATATTTTATTAAATGCTTAGACTAATTTATTTTCTATTTTACTTGATTTTCCTTAAATATAAAAACCCTAAAAAATATTCTTCTAATAAGTTTAATTTTTTTCTTTCTTAAATTAAATGAATTAATTTAGATTTAGTTTCATTAAATTAACTTAGACTAATTATTCATTTTCTTTCTCTTTATTAGCTTAATTAGGATTAAAATCTTTCATAAAAAAAACTAAAACAAAAATAATTTTCTTTTCCTTTTCCTTTTACATTATCTTTATATTCTTGTATATTCTTGTTGTTATTAATTATTCAATATGTTATAATAGTAATTAGGTTTTAATTACTTTCATCCTCCATTTGTGATTTGCATTCCCATCCCAAAAAAATGTAATAGCGTAGAACTTTAAATTTCCGCAATTTATCGCTTTCAATATTATTGCTAGTAATTAGGGTTTGTATGGCAAGACATAAAATAAACAAATAGATAATCCTAATTCAAGATAAAAATGCATGAAATCAAAACACTTTGCACACTTGCATCTATAGGGTTAACCCACACTTGTTGCCTTAGAATAAATAGTCATGTCCCTCGAACATGGGATATTTTAACAATGACCCTCGAATACAAGATTGTAGTCCCTCGATGACCCTTCAATGTTGCCTTTGGTAAACGATCTTAGACCCTTAAGAAAAATTGCTAAAGTATCCTACAATGTTGCCTTCCATGACTGTACGACGACCTACGCTCGTCCCTTCACATCCAATAATAGGGCGGGCTTCTTATCAATCAATGGTAAGATAACAATACCTAAAGGAGGAGGAAATGAACAAATACTTTTTGAGTAGGTAGAACGCTCGTAGTTGCTTGCTCACAAACATTTCAAACCAAATATCTTTCAAACACACCAACACTTTTCTATGAAATATTTTCAAAAGTCAACACTTTGTATACATTCTTATAGAGACGAGAATCATTACAAAGTCTGCCTAAACAAAGTCACTTTTCAAAAACACTTTCAAACCAACACAAACACATTTTCAAACAAAGCATTTCAAAGTAAGCTAGAAACTAAGAGCCCGTAGATAACTATGGATGAAAAGTATGCTAACACCTTCCGTTTTCATAACCTACCCCCCCGAACTCAAGAAAATTCTTAAAAAGTCTTTTATGTTCTTTTCACCCTTTCCTTATTTGGATAAAAGAAAAGTCGGTGGCGACTCTTGCTATCCGTAACAATTGCGATCAAACGCAAAAAACCCAAGTCAGTTCTCCCACCGTATTACAGAATTGGCGACTCTGTTGAGGACTAACTTTAAAGTGGGGTTACCTTAGAGACTAGATCACCTTTAAATGCTTTCATTGTTTGACTTATTTTCTTGACATTATGGGTTATGTTTGGGTTTTGTATAGATCCTCTACCCGAATTTGGGAACATAATTAGGTAAGTAGCAAAGATTGTGGAAACTTTACGGTGTAGACCGATATGGTTAAAGTGATAGCTACGTTAGTGTGACATATTTGTTGGTACCGGTATCCCTTGTGGCCAATCGAGGAGAATACGGAGCCGCTGTGCAGTGTCATGAAGCACTAACTGACCTTAGAACCTTTAGTTGGACAACTTGGCCATTAGGAAGTGATAAGATAGCTGGCTTTGGTGCAGTCCGAAGTTGGTTGATACTCGATACTATGCTCATTGAGATCAGACTTTCGTGATATTTCGGTCGCCAATAAAGAGGCTTGCGGTGAAGTAATGCCCGATGAAGAAAGATTAATGATATTGAGATTCTCTAGAACCCGATTACTTTTTAGAACAGGTTGAACCAACTAAACTTCAAGAGGGTACTTACCTATGAACCCCATGCAAGCCTAAACCTAAGGGCTTTGTTTGCTTTACTTGTATATGATGATTTGTACATAACATCATGACATCATACCATAGCATTTGCACTAACCATTTCAAGGACCTAGAGATTTATCTTTGTTCTGTTTTGTAGGATATGGCTTCCATTCACAGAAATACCGTCCAAATCAACCTTGTGAAAGTGTCTCCTCAACTCAAGTAATTATCATAAAGTGTCCCCGAAAATTCTCCATTCCCCAAGAAGTATGGTCGACTCCTCAACTTGGTTACCTCAAACTTTGAAGAAGACATGGTACATGTGCTTTTTCAATTCTTTGACCCTAAACATCATTGTTTTACATTTCCTGATTACCAATTAGTACCTACTATTGAGGAGTTATCTCAACTATTTGGAGTGCTTATTCTTGATTAATTACCCTTCACCGGTATTGAGAAAGACCCAAGACCTAAGGAGATTTCTCTAGCCTTACATTTGCAACGGTCCGACATTGTAGCTAATTGGGAAACTAGAAGTGGTGTTAAAGGTTTTCTAGCCAAGTTTCTGTTTGAAAAGGCTCAACTATTTTGGGATGCTCTGGACTTACAAGCCTTTGAAGAAGTTTTGGCTCTTCTAATCTATGAGGTGATATTGTTCCCTAATCTAGACCAACTTATAAATGTGAATGCGGTTAAAATCTTCCTATCTTGTAACCCGACGCCTACCTTACTCGGAGACATTTTGCATTCTCTTCACGCCTGTACCATGAAGAGAGGGGGAATTCTTATATGTTGCACTCCTTTGCTGGATAGGTGGTTAATTTCACACCTTCCTCGATCAATTCTGAAGAATGAACAAGGCATGAAGTGGTCTCAAAGGTTGATGTCACTCTCACATTCAAATATTCATTGGTGTTCTCGACCTCTGGAGGATGTCACCGTTATTGACCGTTGTGGGGAATTCCCTAATGTCCCACTCATTGGCATTATGGGAGGTATCACTTATAATACTTGCTTGGCTCTATGATAGTTTGGTTACGCTCGGAGGGATGGTCCGTATGACACGCTTGTCCAAGGTATTCTGTTTGACTATGAGAACGATGTCCAAGGTTATCGTCAAAGATTTGTACGAGCTTGGGGTATGGTGAACAAGGTTGATAGCTAAACTTTGGGGAATAAGAACTTCGTTCCTTTGGAACCTTATCTCAAGTGGGTGCAAGCTCACGCTCAAAACCTTATGATGTCGTATGTGGCCATCCTACCAATCATTATGGAGCCTATTACCGAAGGAGATGCTCCTTACACCATTTTTCATCCTTACATACCTACTACTCTCGAGGAATTGCAAAGGTCATGGATTCAACTCAAGGGGGAGAGAGATACCTTTGAAGTCCAATTCTACAAGCAAGAAGAAAGTGTTGGAGCTCACAAGGAAACTCCACGAGGAGCTAAACTTGAATGCCTACATCAGTTCAAAGAGGAAGCGTCCATGGGAAACCTGAGTCTTTTGTTGTATAATTTCATTTTGTTATTCTTTCATTGTAAGCCCAAGAGGCAGTTTGTAACCTTTGAACTCATTAATACAATTAATTTTTTTGCTTCCTTTTTTGTTTAAGCAAATTTAAGTCTTAAAGGTCCTTGAAAGCATTGCATACGCATAACATGCATTATATTAAGCAGGTTTTTCGATACAGGTTTCCTCATCTTTCTACTGTTTATTTCAGTATAAGATGGATCTCGATTAAACCGTTAAGGACTTGCAGACTCAACACTCTCAGTTTCAAGAAACTCTGCTTAACTTAGCAAAGGGGCAACAAGAAATGATTACTCTTCTTGTTACAAAGAAGAAGACAAAGAAGAAAGTTGTAATCAACATGGGGAAGAGGTTTAAAGGGCCCTTCAGACAAGTTTAAATTGAAGAAGACTCCTCCTAGGAGGATGAGAAACAAGATGAAGATGCTAAGAGAACCCGTGTCGGCAGTGGAAACAATCCAATCTCTGAAGACGAAGATTATTTTGATGAGCAATATCCACCAGCCGACGACAAGTACAAGAAACTAGAAGATAAATTTAAGGATGTAGAAATCCAAGTTGTGTCTGGCTTGGACTTTGGTGACTTGGGTTTGGTGCTTGGGGTAGTCATTCCCCACAAATTCAAAATTCATGCTTTTTCCAAGTACGATGGTGTCTCGTGTTTGAAGCTTCACCTAAGATCTTATGTCCGTAAAATTCAGCCGTATACCGCTGATAAGAAACTGTGGGTGCACTTTTTCAAGAAAGTCTATCTGGGACGCAGTTGGAGTGGCTTTACCAATCGGAAGGGACTAACATCCATACTTGGGAGGATTTGACCACTGCTTTTTTCCGCCAATATCAATATAACGCTGATCTTGCGCCAACTAGGGTACAATTGCAGGGAATGACCATGGGATCAAATGAGGGCTTCAAAGAATACGCTAAAAAATAGAGAGACTTGGCTGGCAGGATGCAACCACCTTTAACTAATAGATAGTTGGTAGATATGTTTATGGGAACATTAACTGGACCATTTTCCAACTTGCTAATTGGAAGTTCATCATCTGGATTCACTAAATTGATCTTAACTGGTGAGAGGGTTGAAAGCGGGATTAAAAGCGGGAAGATACCCACCTCAAATACCGTGAAAAATCCATTTATTGGTAAAAAAAGAGACTAATGCTGTGTACGGATCAAGAAGCCATGCTAAGAATAAATGTCATCATTCAGTAGGGGTTGTACTGATTTCCAATCCAACTCCAACTCAACGACTGCGTCAACAAAATAGTCAACAAAGATCAGATGTCCAAAGAAGACAGTTTACTAAAATCAATATGCAACTATCTCAAGCTCCACAACACCTATTGAAAGCTGATTTGATGACCTTGCGAGATCCCCCTTCCAACCCTAACACTGCTTCTCCAAAATACAACCCCAATGCCAAATGCGCTTACCACTCAAATAGTCTCGGACATAATACCAATTGTAACACGGTGGGAGAACTAACTTGGGTGTTTTGCATTTGATCGCAATTGTTGCGGATAGCAAGAGTCGCCACCGACTTTTCTTTTATCCAATAAGGAAAGGTTGAAAAGAACATGAAAGACCTTTTGAGATTATTTCTTAAGTTCGGGGGGTAGGTTATGAAAAGGGAAGATGTTAGCACCCTTTTCATCCGTAGTTATCTACGTGATCTTAGTTGCTTGCTAGATCACTTGCTTTTGTTTGAAAATGTGCTTGTGGTGTGGGTTTTGAAGGTGATTTTGAAAAGTGTCTTTGTAATGGTTCTCGTTTCTATAAGAACGCGTACAAAGTGTTTTGTCTTTTGAAAATGTTTCAAAATGTGGTTGTATAAAATGTTTTTGTTGTGAGCAAGCGAGCAACTATGAGCATCCTACCTACTCAAAAGGTCTTTAATGTTCTTTTCCTCCTCCTTTAGATATTGCTATCTTACCATTGATTTGGTAAAAATCCCCATCATTGGATGTGAAGGGACGGGAGTGGGACGTTTGTATAGTCATAGACGGCAACCTATGATATGTTTTAGCAATTTTCGTTTATGGACAAGATCGTTTACCAAAGGCATCGTTAAGGGTCATCGAGGAACTACGATCTTTTATCAAGGGTCTTTGCTAAAACGTCCATATTCGAGGGACATGACTATTTTTCCGAGGCAACAAGTGGGATTAACCTAGGGGTGCATGTGTGTGAATAGTGTGTTTGATTGCATGCATTTTGTCTTTTGAATTTTTGGTTATCTACTTGTTGTTTTTATCTTGCCATGCATCCTAGTTACTAACATTTACATAAAAGTAATAAAAAATGCAAAAAAATAAATCCTACACTATTACAACCATATTGAAATGGAAATAAAATATAAAGAAAAAAAATAAAATAAGAAAAATGAGCTCTTTCGATTCAGGCAAAATCATCCTTCAATTCTGCACTTTTGACCTCTTTCGATTTGGACCTAGAGTCAGCAAGGTTCTGTCCTTCGACTGGGAGTTTGAAGTCAGCAAGGTTCTGTCCTTCGATGGGAAGTTAGAAGTCAGCAAGATTCTATCCTTCGACTGGGAGTTGGAAGTCAGCAAGGCCACCTTTCTGGTTACTTCCTTCGTTTGAGGCCTGGAGTCAGTGTGGGGTGCATTCATTGCCACATGCTCTTTGCTGACTCCTTCGACTGTAAGTATGCTAGGCCCCCAGGTTGAGATTTGAAAGGCTTTAACATTTAGCCAATCAAAAGGTACAACGAACCTGTCTTAAGTTCTTAAAATGCAATATTCAAGTGTAACTACAGGCCAAGGGTTAGCACAAAAATCATTGGGTCTCAAAGTCCAAAGCCTAACTAGTCAGAGTTGAGATTTTTAGCATATGGACAGTCAGAATCGAAAGCTAAAACATGGTCAAGCTCCCTATATGAAATATCTACATTTTTCTTTATTGTCATGTGCACATGATATTAAAATAGAAAAGATGCAAGTTTAAAGGGAACTTACCTCTTGAAGTTCTTAAATCAAAGGAAATTGCGAGTGTCTTACTTGGTGGTGAATGGAAGTTTGTTGGGGCCTTCATGAGATTAATCCAGTCACTAATTTATGCAAGCAATCACTGAATTTAAGGAGGGTGTATGAGTGGATCAAAGGTTCTTTTTATGACAAGTAACAGAATGAATCAAAGGGGTACTGTATTGTAGTTAGGGAAGGGGGTCGAAGGCTAGCTAGATGGTCACTTGGGGGGTGAATCAAAGGACTCACTTAGTGTACAAAGGGGTTGAGTTTTTTAGAAGTGTTAGAAAAAATGTTGGGAAGTGTTTGAGAGTTTTGAGAATTTTCACAAGTGTTCTCTTGTAATCCTCCAGGCGCCCCAAACATGTGTGGTGGATGCTCATATTTATAGATGGCCTGGACTGATGTTTTAGGAGGGAAAACAAAATATTTAAACAAAAAAGGCATGTTGTATTTGTAGCTTTCGAGGGACAGTGTTTGTATGCCATTTTGGTGCAAGGAATAAGGCAGTGTTGCAGGACTGTCGTGCAGCAGTTTTGGAGTTTTATGGCCAGTGTATCAGGCTTGAACCTTGAAGCGCATGGTACTTGGTCAACAAGTACCTTTGGCATCTCAATCTTTTATCTTGACCCCCCTAGCCCTGTCTTTCGACCAGACTCTTCAACAACCATTTCTTTTTTCAAATCGAAGTGTCATCCGAATGGCTCATGTGGGTATCCTTTTTAAGGGGCCCCAAATAGGTGTCTTTCGACCAGGCCCTTCATGGGTTCCTTCGAATGGTCTAAATACATGCTCCTGGGGTGGGTCAACAAAACATGTCATTCGATTGTGACATTCAGACATGTCTGGAAAGTCCTTCGAATGTGCCACCATGGTACTTCTTTCGCATGAGACAATGGCATAGTGTAGAATTTGTGTGTTGAGGCAAGCCATTTCCAAGGGAGATACTACCCACTCAAACTTGCCTTCAAGGGGCCATATGGCCAAACGAAAGGGTGTATGCAGGAGGATGAAAGGCACAATCGGAACTTGCAATACTGGGAAGACCATATTCCCCAAACGAATGAGGCCTACAGGAGGCAAGATATGTAATCGAAAGAGAGTAGAAGAGAAGCTTTAGCCTCCTGAATTGAAGGACGTCATCAGGATGCTTTTTGCCTTATGAATTGAAGCTAGTTGATGAGAAGTGTTGCCCTGTCGAAGCTTGTAACAAGTTGCTTCAAAGGGTGACTTTGGCCTTGTGCATGTTAACATGGTAAGGAATTATGCCTTGTAAATCTTGGCTAACACGCAGGAAAGATGCTATGTGGCCAAATGAAAGATTTGCACAAACGTTTAAACGAAGTCTAGTGCCCAAATGAAGCAGGAAATGAACTTGCCCAAATGAGTCCAATGCCCCAATTGAAACATGAAATGAACTTGCCCAAAAGGAGTCCAACGCCCAAAAGAAGGATGCAACCAACGCCTACATTGAAGGAGCCAAAGTGTCCAATCGAAGGATGTAAAATTGAAGAGAACTTGTTTTTCCTTTAATTTTGTCAAAAAGAGTATTTTCATCTGTTTTGTCCTTTTTTAGAAATTTCCTCTTTAATCTTGATGCTGAAAAAATCCAAATGTATTTGTGTAAGCTTGAATTTTTGGGAGCCCCTTGTGAGAAATGCCTTTAGAAATGATATGGAAATTTTTTGGGTACAACAGCTGCCCCTGTTCAATCTTCTTAAACCTGAAGAGTTAGATTGACGAATCTGCCATTTGTGACTTGGAGGTGGAAGATGATTGAACACTAGAGTGCCCATAAATTTTCACTTGATGATATTGTGGTTTAGGTTTAAGGAATGGGCTTAAAGATGCCATTTGGAGAAATGATGGAGAGTTGTCGAAGATGGGCTTATGGATGCCACCCAAAGGTGATTGTTGACAGAAATTAGACTAAGTCTAAGCTTGAATTCAACTGGAAAAGAATCAAGATAAACCTTTGATCGATTTAAACTGAACTAGTAGAAGTCTTGAATAATCTTTAACTGGAAAGAACCAGGATAAATCTTTGGAGCGATTATCTGAACCAGAGAAAAAGTCTACAAGAAAGAATCAGGATAAACCATTGAGAGATTTAAACTGAACCAGCAGAAGTCTGGAAAAGAATCTGAATAAATCTTTGGAGCGATTTATCTGAACCAGAGAAGGAGTCTACCAGAAAGGAATCAGGACAAACCATTGAGATTTAAACTGAACCAGCAGAAGTCTGGAAAAGAATCAGAATAAATCTTTGGAGCGATTTATGTGAACCAGAGAAGAAGTCTACCTGAAAGGAATCAGGATAAACCATTGATCGATTTAAACTGAACCAACATAAGTCTTGAATAATCTTTAATTGGAAAAAATTAGTATAAATCTTTGGAGCAATTCATCTGAACCATAGAAAATGTCTGCGGGAAAGAATCAGGATAAACCATTGATCAATTTAAACTGAACCAGCAGAAGTGTTGAATAATATTTAACTGGAAAGAATCAGTATAAATCTTGGAGCGATTTATCTGAACCAGAGAAAATGTCTGTGGGACAGAATCGGGATAAACCATCCAGAGATTTAAACTGAACCAACATTAGTCTGAAGGAAGTATTTGTCATGTAGATAGTCACCTAGCCCTGTCTCGGGAATTGATCTGCAATTGATTTGTTCACAGATAGTTATCCCGTCTTATTGAAAATTTGATGATAATTTTCTGTTGATTGATTTTTCCTGAAAAGGTAAAGAGTTAGTTGTATGTGATGTCATGATGTATGGAATGCATGGTGTAATGATGTTTCTCAAAATAAATGAGATTGATATATGCATTTGTGTTGTCTATGTTATCATGTATGAATGCAATGTATGCATATATTAGCTGTTCTGCTGTGGTGTTGTTTAGATTGGGGAAATAAATCCCTGACTGTCGCTGGGAATGTGGAGTGTAAGCCTTCATATTTTGTTAAAATTGAAGTGTTGATATATGGGTTTCCGTCATTAGAGAAGTAAACTCTATTGGGGAAGGGAAACACTGTGCATAGCTTATGGACTTGGTGAAATCCTGCTGGGGAATCCTGAGCAGCTGGGCGACTTTTATTGGGGAATCTTTGGAGCGGTAATTGGAAATTTCGCTCCGTTAGGGATATGAGAGCACATGATGTCATTAGGCTGCATACTGGAGATATGACAGTGATCATGTAGCATGATGTCCTTGCTTCTGCTCCGTTAGAGAAAGTACATGCGGGGATTTTATGGAATGGCCTATAGATATTATCCTGTTTCTTAAAGCCATTATAATTGCCTTTCTGTTTTCTGTTCCTTTTTTATGCGTTCATTTGTAAACAGTAATTATGTTCAAATGCATATGTTCAAAAAATAATCACTGGACGTTTTTGCAAACAAAACGGGAAAGTAAAAGAAAAAAACCCAGGTAGTTTTGCACTTTTAAAGGAATATCTTTGTATTAACTTGAATAAGTATTTTTGTATAAAGAGACAAACATCCTAGTAAGAGAATGTCGTCGTGAAAATGAAAACTTAATACAAAGAAAGACAACTATGTGAAATAATCCCATGGGGTTCCTATTCTGCTATAGCCTTTATGTCTCTGAGCGTCTCATCCACTTGCTACTTTGTCCGAAGCTGATTGGATTGATTAGAACCATTTGAGTTTGTCGATTGATACTGAAGATTGGCTGTAAGGTGATCTAATGGGACACAGTCATACGCTTTAAATCCCTAACTTTTTCCTGGACCGCCCTTTTGGGTTTTTAGTCCACCGGGATACCCATTTTTGCCCAAGCCGCCTTTTTAAGTTTTCAGCTTGCCGGGTGTAAAGATTTTTTTTACTTATCCCAAATTTTTGCCTAGGCCAGTTAACCTAGCTGGTCTTTTTCATGCGTAGTATCTTTTAACTATGTTCGCGTTTACAGGGTGCGGAAGGTCGTCGTTGTCCATAGTGGTTAAGATCATTGCCCCACCAGAAAATATGTTTTTTTATCACAAATGGTCCTTCGTATGTAGGAGTTCATTTGCCACTGGGATCACCTTGTGGCAGTATGATGCGCTTGATTACCAAGTTACCAACCTTATATACCCGACGTCTGACCTTCTTGTTAAAAGCTTTAATCATACGTTTTTGGTACATCTGGCTATGACAGACAGCCGTAAGCCTTTTCTCATCAATCAAGTTCAACTGGTCAAGTCGAGTTTGAATCCATTCATCTTCATTCAACCCTACATCCCTCATGATTCTAAAAGAAGGTATTTGGACTTCAATTGGTAGGACAACTTCCATACTGTATACCAAATAGAAAGGAGTTGCCCCTGTTGACGTGCGCGCCTTGGTATGGTAACCGTGGAGAGCAAATGGTAACATCTCATGCCAGTCCTTATAGGTTACTGTCATTTTTATATGATCTTCTTGATGTTTTTATTAGCGGCTTCTACAGCGCCATTCATCTTCGACCGGTAAGGAGAAGAGTTATGATGCTAGATCTTGAATTGTGTGCATAGTATAATGATCATAGTATTATTGAGATTGGTACCATTATCTGTAATGATTCTCTCCAAAATACCATACCGACAGATAAGATTTTGTTTAATGAATCGGGCCACAACGTTCTTGGTAACAGAAGCAAATGAAGCTGCCTCGACCCACTTCATGAAGTAAACAATGGCAACCAAGATGAAGCGGTGTCCATTAGAAGTTGTAGGTTTGATCTCTCCAATCATGTCAATTCCCCACATTGCGAATGGCCAATGAGCAGTCAGGATGTTTAGAGGAACCAGAGGCACATGTACTTTGTCAGCATAGATCTGACACTTGTGACAAGTTCGTGAATGCTGATGACAATCTGCTTCCATGGTGGACCAGTAGTATTCTACCCGTAGGATCTTTTTAGCCATCGTGTGTCCACTAGAATGAGTTCCAAACGTACCTTCGTGTAAATCAACCATGATCTTTTCTGCCTCACTCTTGTCTATGCGCCGAAGCAAAGTGGAGTCGTGGTTGCGCTTATAGAGGATCCCGTTACCGAGGAAGAATCTAGCAGAGAACCTTCTTAGGAACTTCTTATCATTGACTGAAGCTCCCTCTGGATACTCTTGGGCCTCAAGATATCTCTTAATTTCAAGGAACTAGGGCTTGTCCACTACTTCTTCAGTATCAATCTCGTGACAGTAAGCTGGTTCGTCCATCTTCTTAATGGTGATCTGAGGAGCCTCATTATCCCACCTGATTTTGAACATGGATGACATAGTGGCTAGCGCGTCCGCTAGTTGATTTTCCTCTCGTGGAAAATGCTTAAAGGTAATTTCGTCAACATGTGGGATCAGCGTCAACACATGTTCTTTGTAAGGGATGAGATTAGGATGCTTAGTGTCCCATTCTCCTTTGATATGACTGATGAATAAGGCTGAGTCTCCAAATACACTTAAGGACTTGATTCCCAACTCTATGGCAGCTTTGAGACCCATAATACACACTTTATATTCCGCCATATTATTGGTATAGTTGAAACACAGCCTTGCAGTGAAGGGAGTATGACAGCCTTCAGGGGATATGATTACAACACTGATGTTGTTACCGAGTGCGTTGGAGGCTCCGTCAAAAACTATGGTCCATCGGGATCCTTGTTCAGGTTTGTCATATGGTCTGAGTTCTTCACAATTGTTTACCAACGTGATGTCTTCGTCCGAAAATTCAAAATTCATGGATTGATAATCATCCACAGCCTGATGAGCCAAGTGATCAGCTAATACACTTCCCTTTATTGATTTTTAGGTAGTGTATTGAATATCGTATTCAGTCAGGACCATCTGCCATTTTTCTATTCTTCCAGAGAGGGCGGGCTTCTCAAATATGTATTTAATTGATCCATCTTGGATATCAATAAAGTATTGTGAGTCAGTATATACTGTCTTAGCCAGCAAGCAGCCCATACCAGAGTGCAACAAGTTTTCTCGAGCAATGAGTATCTGGTTTCACAATCGGTAAACTTTTTGCTCAGGTAGTATATTGCATGCTCTTTTCGGCCAGACTCGTCATGCTGCCCCAGCACACACCCCATTGAATTTTCCAAGACTGTTAGGTACATAATTAGAGGTCTTCCCTAAATTGGTGGCATCAAAATGGGAGGCTCTTGAAGGTACTCTTTGATCCTATCAAAGGCATCTTAGCATTCATCATTCCATTCCACCACTTGATCTTTCTTTAGTAATTTGAAGATTGGTTCACAAGTAGCGGTCAGATGGGAAATAAATCCAGCGATGTAGTTTAGTTGTCCTAAGAATCCTCTAACTTCCTTCTCAGTGCGAGGAGCAAGCATTTCTTGTATTGCTTTTACCTTTGCAGGGTCCACTTCAATACCTTTACCGCTAGTAGCGAAGCCTAAGAGCTTACCTGACCTTACTCTAAAAGGGCATTTATTCTGGTTCATCCTTAGTTTGTATTTCCTCAGTCTTTCAAACAGTTTCTGCAGATGGTCAAGGTGTTCCTCTTCAGTTTGAGATTTGGCTATCATATCATCCACGTAGACCTCTATCTCGTGATGAATCATATCATGAAACAAAGCTACCATGGCACGCTGATAGGTTTCCCCGATGTTCTTCAGCCCAAATGGCATAACTTTGTAACAGAATATGCCCCACTGTGTGATGAAGGTCGTTTTCTCCATGTCCTCAAGTGCCATTTTGATCTGGTTGTATTCGGAGAAACTGTCCATGAAGGAAAATACTTTATGTTGTGCGGTGTTGTCAACCAGAATATCGATATGGGGAAGCGGGTAGTCATCCTTTGGGCTTGCCCTATTCAAGTCTCTGTAATCCACACACATACGTATCTTACCGTCCTTTTTAGGAACTAGAACAACATTAGCGACCCATTATGGATATGAGGTGACAACTAAGAATCCGGTGTTGAACTGCTTCATGACTTCAGTCTTAATTTTCTCTGACATTTCTGGCCGCATACAACAAACCTTCTATTTCACCGGAGGGTAGTCTTCTTTTGTGGGCAGACGATGGACCACAATATCAGTGTTGAGTCCTGGCATGTCTTCGTATGACCAGGAAAAGACCTCAACATAGTCATGTAGTGACTGAGTTAAGCGCTTCTTGACACTATGCTCCAAGTTGACACCCACCTTGACTTCTTTCTTGTCCTCTTCAATACCTAAGTTAATTGTTTCAACCGACTCTTCGGGGGGCTGTATGGTCCTTTCTTCCTATTTTAATAACCTGTCTAGTTCCCCTGGTACCTCACAATCTTCCTCACCTTCGTCTTCAGCTTGGTAGATTGGATTTTCAAAGTAATGATAGGCCATAGCAGAATCGTTACCCATGGGATCCTGAGTGGATGTGGATCTGCATTTCGATATGTGTGTGTGTGTGTAAAAGCATAGCTATCTTTGATAAAAAAGAAGGTAAAAAAAGAATAAAAAATAGAGAGCATAAAATTTGCATGCAAAAACGTCCCATGATTTATTAATGACATATGAAGATGAAGTAACAACCCTCACAAATGGACCATTGTGCCTCGGGTAAGACACAAGGTTTTAAAGTCTAAATTGTTTAAACATTACAAGTCCGAAAAAATTAAAAGACATCTTGAATAAAAGTAATAGGGATAAAATCTTTGGCCTCCCAATTGTTGAATCCTCCTCCGATGGTTGGAAAAATTCACTCGTCCATGTCACAACTGCCATCACTGTCTTCCAATGCATTGACTCCCTGATTGCTGATATGTAAAGGTGGTCCCCCAGCGCGAGTACGTCGAATAACTCTTTGGGCCTTCGAAGTAAAACCCAAACAATTTATAGAGAATATCCGGAAGCTGACCCCAGATGGTACATCCACCTTCCTTAACTACTGCTCTAGCATCCTTCAGAGAGGCCATTTTCAATGGAGGTATGGTAACCTTCAGAGTTTTATTAGCAGCCTTGGTTGCAGCGGCCATCTATAGAACCTCCTCAAAATTATGACATGGGGTTTCAATGAACTCACTGTTCATTTCAACATACCTGAAAGAGTTCGGGTGGCTAACCATGTATTCCTCCTCCCCATGGACTGTGATGATCTTTCCCTTGACTGGGTACTTCAACATCTGATGTAGGGTAGAAGTGACGGAACCAGCACCATGGATCTAGGGTCGACCCAATAGACAAGAATATGATGGGCGGATATCCATCACATAGAAGGTTGAATCAAAAGTCTGAGTTCCAACTTTGATAGGGATGTCTACTTCTCCGTGCACTTTTCTTTTAGAACCATCAAATACCCTCACCACAATGTTGTTGGGCTTTAATGTGAGTCTTTCGCAATCTAACCGGCCAAGAGCATTCTTGGGTAAGATATTCAGCGATGAACCTGTATCCACCAGAACATGGGCTAACGTAGTTCCCCTGCACTCAACGGAGACATGTAAGGCATAATTGTGTTTCTTTCCTTTGGGAGTTAAATCAGCATCAGAAAAACCCAATCCATTATCAACAGTTAGATTAGCCACACAATTCTCGAATTGATCAATAAAGGTCTCTTGGGGCACGTGGGAGGTCTTCAGAAATTTTACTAAGGCCTTGGTATGGCCTCAGAGCATAAAAGCAAAGCCAACATTGATATTTTTGAGGGGGTCTTCCCCAACTGCTCTACGACGTTGTAGTCACTTTTCTTGATTATCTTTAGTATCTCTTCCATCTCCTTGCTAGAAGCTTGAAGAATGACCTTTGGATGTGCCTTCTTCTGGACAGGCTCAAACAATACCTCTTTTCCCCTTGTCTCGGTAGTAGGGATAATAGTAGGACTATCAACGGGATTAACACCAGGAATGCTGGTATGAGCGGTAGCGGGAATAATTACAGGAGTAGCAATGGTATTTGGAGAGATCCCTAGGGATAAAACCCTTCCACTTATTATTATCTTACTGGTCCTGTGATCGGTGGATCTGGAACTGACTGTTTAACGCTGGTTCACGAAATTTCGCGGAAGCAAGAGTCGCCACCGTCTTTTATTTTCTCCAAATGGAAAGGACAAAAGCACAGAAAAATTCCTTATTGAGATTAGTTCTCGGTTCGGGAGGTAGATTTATAGAAAGGGAAGGTGTTAGCACCCTTTCTATCCATGGTTATCCATGGGCTCTTAGATACTTGCTCATTTGTGTTTTCAAAAGATTTGTTTGCTTTTCAAGGTGAGTGGGTTTGAAAAAGTTTCTTTGAAAGTTTCAGTTCGACTCTTGTATCAGTCCTCAAGAATGTTTGAAAAGTTGTTTTGAAAGCTTTTTGAAAAGTGTCGGTGTGAAAAGAAGTTTTTGATTTGTTTTGAATTAGAGCAAGTATCTACGACTCATCTACCTACCCTAAGGAATTCGTCTGTGTAAATGTCCTTAAGATAGTGCCATCCCATCATTGAGAGGTAGGTAGCACCACCGTTGGAGGTGTTCGGGTCAATTCGAGTTTAGGGACAGTGTGGTCACCGAGCAACGGTAAGGCACCTTAGAAGCTACCCTTATGCCATTGATCTTTTATTCCGAGGCAACTATTTCGAGGCAACTTGTTTTGAGGCAACCAGATCAATGGGACATAAGGACTCACTAAGACGTCCTATAGTCGACGACCACGTTTCGAGGGACAAGGCAACAGTGTGGTCACCAGAGCAATAGGAAGACACCTTAGAAGCTACCCTCACGCCATGTTCATGGACATGAGGACTTACTAAAACGTCCTCTACTCGACGACCATAATTCGAAAGGCAAGGCAACAGTGAGGCGTACCCTAGGAATGGTGTGTGAATTGTGTGTCAATTTCAGTTATTATTTGTCTTGTCATGCATTGGCGTTCTACGCTTTGATTTTATTTTTGGCATACATTCTTCCATGTGTTTTAACAGTTAAAAGATGCGGGAAGATAAAAGTCCTACGCTATTACAAAGGCGCGAGTCTACATCGCCAAATTAAACCAAGACCCGATTTGAAATAAATAAAGTGCGGAAAGTAAATATTCTAATTATCTATTACAAGGCTTTAGGGCAAGTACATGGAATTTAAAAAAAGGGAAATAAAAGTAAATGTGCGAAAAGAAATAAAATCGAGAATGCGAGGGCGTTGGACCCTTTTAAAGAAATTAAATCGAAATCGTAAATTAATTAAATTAAATAAAAGCAAGAGCTTATTTTTTTTGGAGTTTTTGTATTTATGGAATTTAATGAGAAAATTAAATGGAATTAAAACCCTAATTCTAAACTATTTTTAATTTGTTAAAAAAATGTTTAAGTTTGACCTAGTTTTAACCTAATTATTTAATTACAAGTTATTTATAAAATAATTATGAATAATAATAATGATGATAAGGAAATAAATCATTTATTAAGAAAAAGAAGAAAAATATAAAACCCTAATCTCTAAACTTTTTAGTTTATTTAAAAAAAAATTAGAATTAACCCTAAAATTAAAACTAAGTTAATTATTAAATCTATTTACAAAATAATATTAATTAATATTAACAAAGCATATTTTTTTATTGTTTTATGATTTTCTGTTTTTTTTTTATGTTATAAAGAATTATTTTGTGGAATTAAATAAACAATTAATATAATTAAAATAAATGAAAGAAAAGAAAAAAAAGAAAAGAAGAAAATGCAAACAGATGGGGGTGTTGACCCAAATTGGAGGTTGATCTGCAGTAATTTGGCCCAATAGAAGCTTGGCCTGTTTGACTTTCCAGATTGCATGTGGAGGTGTTGACTGGTGCACATGGTGATCTGCAACTTCTGACCATTGGATTGGTCTTGTTGGGCGCGTGGCAAGCACAAATGTGAAGCTGCATGGTAGGCCCTGGGGCATGTACTGCATGGAATCATGTTAAAACAAAATATATTGAGAAATATGGGGGACCTGGGAATCGAACCCAGGTCCCATTGCATGCGTGACACATCACTCACCAACCAGCCAAATGCGTTTGTTTGATATATAATGGAAAGGAATTATTATGAAAGAGAAATAAGAGTTAGTGGTGACAAATGAAAACACGCGCGAAATATTTGAGTTACCCAGTCCTAGGCTTACACCTCAGCGTCTTCTCCACCATGCCTTTTCTTTTGCCTGAAAAATACATCAAATAGCGGGGGTTTTGAACCCCCACTAACCACAATATAGGAAAATAGCGATTAGCTCCTAGGAAATGATAAATTGGGCGCGAGGTATGAGAATGATTCGTCTGGACATCCTGGTATTAATGGTGTAGGTTTCATGGCCTAATTTTGCCTTATGCGTAAAACCCCAATTTAGGAGCTTTGAAACCCTAAGCATCTCCCATGGTAACTTTGCATACAGACCATGTTAGCTTAATTAAAAGACATCAAAAGCTTCAGCATGATTATGTTAATATAAATCAATCATTAAAACTCAGTAAATAAGCATGAAAAATCAAATACGAATGTGAAGATTTTTGGGAACAGGGCGACTGTGTTCTACCGTTTCTTGAGGTTAGAGGATGTGGTTTTGATTCAGAAAGCTTCCTGGAGGTGTCAGGAATGTAATGGAATCGCTCTTTGGCTTGGAAAAGTGCTCTATGTGCGTTTTCAGTTTTCAAAATTTTTGACAAAAATGCAAAGTGATGCTTTGGTTTGAGGCGCAGCTTCCAGGTTTTCTGCATTAGGGTTGTGTTCTGGCTTTTATGAGGAATGTTTTAGGTTTGCAAAACAAGTCCAAAACCTTTGTAATCAATGCTTTTGAGATTTGATTTCAATGGTATCTTTTTTTAATCTTTTTCATGTGAAGAACATGCCAATCATTGCCAATCACCTTGATTCTTTGCTTATTGAATAGTGCACGAAATCTTGAATGTATTCTATGCACAAAAAGATTTGAAAAGCATGGATGAGTATTTTTCTTATAATTAATCATAATTAAATGAATTAAATAGATTAAATATTCAATTAATTAATTAAAAATAGGAAAATAACTCCCCTTTGGGTCAATGGGTCGTGCATAGCCTTTGGGTGATGATTCTTGGAAGAAAATGAGGCCCATTAGCAATTTTGAGGCATTTGAAGCAAAGTTGACTTTTCAAAATTCCCAAAAATTTCCCAACTTCCACAAGGCATATCTTGCTCAATTTTTAAGCTTTGATCATGTTCTTGGACATTTTGGAAAGGTCTTGAAGTCCTCTAACAAATGCCTTTGATCCCATGTCATTTTAATTTACCTATCTCAAGTTATGGTCTTTGACTTAAAGTGCCTTTTTGTTGACTTTTGAAAATGACCTATAATGTTGAGATTGATAACTTTTTGTGAGAGCATTTCTTGGACTTGAAGTGTGAAGAGGAGTTGTAGGAAATGTCATTCCCTTCAAAATGAGCTTTGGATGGAATTTTTCTGATAAACCATGTGGAAGTTATGCCTTGGTCAATTTACAGTTGACTTTTTCAACTGTCCAAATATGGAAACTTTTGCATCTTGAGACTTTTTGAGCCATGCCTTGAGAATCATGATCAAGAATTGATCAAATGATGTTTGTGGCTTTAAAATAAGATGTTGACCAAAAATTTGGACTTTTGACTGTCAAATGACCATTTTGCCCCTGCAGTTGACTGTTGAGCAATTAGGGTTTCTGACTGTGCAATTTTGTGCTGTGAGTCTTGAAACTTAGCATATGGATGCTTGACCATGTATGTAGGCATGTGGGACATGATTGGACCCTTGAAAACTTCAATTTCTTTGACAGAACCAAAACCCTAATTTTTGACTGTTAGGAGGCCCTTGAACTGTGCAACCCTTGAGAGATTTTGAAGCATGATTTTGGAAAACCTTGAAGAATATGGGAGGGAAAATTTTGGGGTACAACAGTTGCCCCTGTTCAATCTTCTTAAACCTGAGGGTATAGATTGGCTGACGTGCCTTTCGTAATCCGAAGGTGGAAGATGATTGAACACTAGAGTGCCCAGAAATTTGCGCTCACATAATAGCGTGATGATGGGAATGGGCTTACAGATGCCATTTGGAGATTGATGGATAGGAATATGGGCTTACAGATGCCATGTGGAGAGATGATGGATAGGTGGATGGGCTTATAGATGCCATCTAGGTGTTGATCGCGTAAGAGATTCCTTAGCGAGAACTTGCATACCTGAAAAAAGAAAATGATTACCTGGCCTGTTACAGGAGCTGGTCTTCAAACTCTTTGTGTAGATGTGCCCTGACTGGTTACAGGAATTGAATCTGGAGCTTCAAAAGGTGATGAACGAATCAAGGATGGTTACTATCTCAACGGGACGGTGAGAGAACCTTGGACGATTACTACCTCAACAGGAATGCTGAGAGAACCTTGGACGATTACTACCTCAACAGGAACGCTGAGAGAATCTTGGGGCGATTACTACCTCAACAGGAACGCTGAGAGAACCTTGGGCGATTACTACCTCAACAGGAACGCTGAGAGAACCTTGGGCGACTTCAACCTCAACAGTAACGATGAGAGAATCATAGGCGACTTCAACCTCGACGGTAACGATGAGAGAATCTTGGATGTCTTCTACTGGGATAAGAATCAGGGAGATCTTAGGGTCGATCTGACTGAACCGGAGAAGGGCTTTGACTGGATAAGAATCAGGAAAATCTTAGGGTCGATTTAACTGAACCGGACAAGGTCTTGGAATCTTCAACTGGATAAGAATCAGGGAGATCTTAGGGTCGATCTGACTGAACCGGAGAAGGCCTTTGACTGGATAAGAATCAGGAAAATCTTAGGGTCGATTTAACTGAACCGGACAAGGTCTTGGAATCTTCAACTGGATAAGAATCAGGGAGATCTTAGGGTCGATCTGACTGAACCGGAGAAGGCCTTTAATTGGATAAGAATCAGGAAAACCTTAGGGTCGATTTAACTGAACCGGACAAGGTCTTGGAATCTTCAACTGGATAAGAATCAGGGAGATCTTAGGGTCGATCTGACTGAACCAGAGAAGGCCTTTGACTGGATAAGAATCAGGAAAATCTTAGGGTCGATTTAACTGAACCGAGCAAGGTCTTGGAATATCTTCAACTGGATAAGAATCAGGGAGATCTTAGGGTCGATCTGACTGAACCAGAGAAGGCCTTTGACTGGATAAGAATCAGAAAAATCTTAGGGTCGATTTAACTGAACCAGGCCAAAGTCTTGGACATAGCTGAGGACTTAACTGGATCTTTCCTGAAAGGTAAAGGTCAGTCATATGCAATGCATGATATGGATCAAGCAATGATGTTCTCAACATAAATGAGATAGTAAGGTATGATGCATTTATGCATGTATCATGATGTATGTGATGTTTATGAATGTATGTTATTGTCTTAGGAAAATAAATCCTTGACGGGTGCCGGGAAGTCACATCCTGGGCTGATGTTGGAGAATAATGCTTTGTTGTTTCCGCTGGGGATGATAGTTGCAAGAATACCATTAGGAGAAGATAACTCCGTTGGGGAATAAACTTGATGAAGAGATTACTCTGCGGGGAATAACTACTCTAGCGACCTTGCTGGGGAACAATACTCTGTGGGGAGAGAGGTACTTTGCTGAGATGTTGATGGTAACTCCGCTGGGGATACCGTTGTTGTTGGAAGTGTTAATAGACTTTGCTGGGGGTAAGAAGACTTCGCCGAGGACGATCTTTCCGTGGCTTTTGGCTGAGGATAACCCAGTTATATCCTGGTAGGGAAATAACCTTTGAATAAAGTCGGGGATGCGTTCGTGCTCTGTAGGGGGTAAGCTTCCAAAATCTACTGGGGATAATCTTACTGCTGGGGAGATGGATTCCAACTTTCCTGGGGAAACTGGATTGGACTCTTCTGGGGAAATTTTGAGATGGACTGGGAAGAGATTCCACTGAATGTCTGATATACCGCCGGGGAACAATCTTAGATCAAGACTGCCGGGGATGCTTGTTAAGAATGTCCGTATATTGTGCTGGGGAATGTTGAGATCTGCGGGGGATACCCAACTTCCTTGAGGCTGATTGTATAACTTTGCTTGGGGAGAGTGCACTGACTTGCTGGCTCACTCTCTGGGGGGTTAAGATATACTGGTTGTGTTCTTCAACTGAACCTACCTTGATACCTTGATGGACATAGCAATTAGATCGCTTAGACAACTCTTTATTGCCCCTGTTTCTAATGTTACCTGTAATTAATCCTTTGTTTCGTATGCAAATATTTATGAGTTAACAACTATTGTCAAATGCATATATCACAAATTGAACCTTGGACGTTCTTCGCAAAACAAAACAGAAAAGGAAAACAATTGGAAATTTTAACTGAAAAGTGTATTTATATTGATTTTTGAATTTGCCTGTAAAATAGGCGTTTATGTACAAGAGGCTGACGTCCTAGTAAGAGAACGCCGCCGAACAAAAGAGTTTATACAATTTGTACGAAGGGAAAATAAAACAGCTGTGTGAAAAGAATAATCTCACTGGGTTCCAACTCTGCTATCGCCTTTATATCTTTGAGCGTCTCATCACTTGATGACCTAACCGAAGATGAAGCTGATTGATTAATGCCGTCTGAACTTGATGTAGATACCGGATTCTGGATGCAAAGTGATCCAATGAGAAATAGTATTACGCTTTATCCCTAACTTTTGCCTGGACCGCCCTTTCGAGTTTTCAGTCCACCGAGATACCCATTTTTGCCCAAGCTGCCTTTTCAGGTTTTCGACTTGCCGGGTGTACAGATTTTTTTCATTTCACCCCTTCATTTTGCCCGAACCCTTTTGGTTCGCCGGGAAGCCCTAATTTTTTCCTAGGTATGTCAACCTAGCAGGTCTTTTTTCATGCGTAGTATCTTTTAACTATGTCTGCATTGGCGGGGTGAGGAAGGTCGTCACCATCCATGGTGGTTAGGATCATGGCTCCTCCTGAGAACACATGTTTAACCATAAATGGCCCTTCGTATGTAGGGGTCCATTTGCCCCTTGGATCACTCTGAGGAAGGATGATGCGCTTGATTACCAGATCCCCAACTTGATATTCTTGTGGCCTGACCTTCTTGTTAAATGCCCTGATCATCCGTTTTTGGTACGTCTGACCATGACAAATAGCAGCAAGTCTCTTTTCGTCAATTAGATTTAATTGATCAAGTCGTGTCTGGATCCAATCATCTTCTCTCAGATCTGCATCCTTCATTATCCGGAGAGAGGGTATCTGCACTTCGATCGGTAAGATTGCCTCCATGCCGTAGACCAAGGAAAAAGGAGTTGCCCCGGTTGACGTCCTGGCTGAGGTACGATACCCATGTAGAGCGAACGGTAACATCTCGTGCCAATCTTTATAAGTCACTGTCATCTTCTGCACAATTTTCTTGATATTCTTATTCGCTGCTTCTACAGCCCCATTCATCTTCGGCCGGTAGGGAGAAGAGTTGTGGTGCTGTATCTTAAACTGTTCGCAGAGCTCAGTGATCATCTTGTTATTAAGATTGGTACCGTTGTCTGTAATGATCCTTTCAGGGACGCCATATCGACAGATCAGGTTATGCCGAATGAACCGTGCTACAACGTTCTTGGTTACCGTAGCGTAGGAAGCTGCTTCAACCCACTTCGTAAAGTAATCAATCGCTACAAGGATGAAGCGATGCCCGTTGGATGCTGTTGGTTTAATCTCACCGATCATATCTATGCCCCACATTGCAAACGGCCAAGGTGCAGTCAAGACATTCAGAGGAACTGGAGGAACATGCACCTTATCTGCATAAATCTGGCATTTATGACACGTCCGAGAATGTTGGTAACAGTCGGCTTCCATTGTGGACCAGAAATACCCTGCCCGAAGGATCTTCTTTACCATAGTGTGTCCACTGGAATGTGTTCCGAAGGTACCCTCATGCAGTTCTGCCATGATCTTTTCTGCTTCAGTCTTATCCACACAATGCAGTAAGGTCGAATCATGGTTTCTCTTGTACAGAATGCCGTTGCTAAGGAAGAACTTTGCTGCGAACCTTCTTAGAAACTTCTTATCGTTGACAGATGCACCTTCAGGGTATTCCTGAGCTTCCAAATATCTCTTCACCTCATAGTACCAAGGCTTCTCAGTCACCAATTCAGTCTCAAGATCACAACAGTATGCCGGTTCGTCCAGTTTCCAGATGATGATTCGGGGAGCCTCATTGTCCCATTTGACTTTGAACATGGAAGACATCGTAGCTAACGCGTTCGCTAACTGATTCTCCTCTCTTGGGAAATGTTCAAAGGTTATCTCTGTGAAGTGGGGGATCAATGTCAATACACATTCTCTGTAAGGAATAAGATTCAGATGTTTCGTATCCCACTCCCCTTTGATCTGATTGATCACGAGAGCGGAATCTCCTAAGACACTCAGAAACTTGATCCTTAAGTCGATCGCAGCTTGGAGACCCATGATGCATGCCTCATACTCCGCCATGTTGTTGGTGCAGTTGAAACATAGCCGGGCAGTAAGTGGAGTATGAGTGCCTTGAGGGGATATGATCACAACGCCGATACCGTTACCCAAAGCATTGGAGGCTCCGTCAAAGTGCATAGACCATCGGGATCCTTCCTCAGGTCCTTCATCCGGTCCAGGTACTTCACAATCAGTCACAATCATGATGCTCTCGTCTGGAAACTCAAAGTTCATTGACTGATAGTCGTCCACTGCCTGATGTGCCAAGTGGTCTGCCAATACACTTCCTTTGATGGCTTTTTGAGTCGTGTACTAGATGTCGTATTCCGTCAAGATCATTTGCCATCTTGCTATTCTCCCAGACAGAGCAGGCTTTTCAAATATGTACTTTATGGGATCCATCTTTGAGATCAACAAGGTAGTGTGAGTCAACATATACTGTCTCAACCGGCGAGCAGCCCATACCAAAGCGCAGCAAGTTTTCTCAAGCAGTGAGTATCGGGTCTCACAGTCGGTAAACTTTTTGCTAAGGTAATAAATGGCATGCTCTTTTCGGCCAGACTCGTCATGCTGCCCCAGCACACACCCCATTGAGTTATCAAGTACTGTCAGGTATAGTATCAAAGGTCTCCCTTCAACCGGTGGCATAAGAATGGGTGGCTCTTGGAGATATTCTTTGATCCTGTCAAAGGCGGCCTGACATTCATCATTCCAACGTACTACCTGATCTTTCTTCAGCAGCTTGAAGATTGGCTCACAGGTAGCAGTTAGGTGCGAGATGAATCGAGCAATGTAATTCAGGCGTCCTAAAAAGCCTCTGACCTCTTTCTCTGTCTTAGGAACTGGCATCTCTTGAATAGCTTTAACCTTGGCAGGGTCCACTTGAATACCTTTATCACTTACGACGAAGCCTAGCAAATTTCCAGATCTAACCCCGAAGGTGCACTTGTTCGGGTTCAACCTCAGCTTGTACAACTTCAGACGGTCAAACAATTTCTGCAGATGATCTAGGTGTTCCTCCTCAGTTTGAGACCTTGCGATCATGTCGTCAACATAGACTTCGATCTCATGATGGATCATGTCATGAAATAAAGCAACCATGGCACGTTGGTAGGTTGCCCCGACATTTTTCAGTCCAAAAGGCATGACCTTGTAACAGAAGGTGCCCCATTGAGTAACAAAGGTAGTCTTTTCCATGTCTTCCGGAGCCATCTTGATCTGATTATACCCTGAAAAACCATCCATGAAAGAGAACACCTTGTGTTGAGCAGTATTGTCAACAAGAACATCAATGTGAGGTAGAGGGAAGTCATCCTTGGGGCTGGCCCTGTTCAGATCCCTGTAGTCAACGCACATTCTGACCTTACCATGCTTCTTTGGTACCGGCACCACATTAGCAACCCACTGAGGGTAAGAAGTCACTGCAAGAAAACCGGCATCAAACTGTTTCATAACCTCAGCTTTGATCTTCTCGGACATCTCTGGACGCATACGGCGGACCTTTTGCTTAACCGGAGGGCAGTCTTCCTTGGTAGGCAAATGATGGACCACAATGTCGGTATCTAACCCAGGCATGTCTTCGTAGGACCAGGCAAAGATCTCCATATAATCATGTAACATCTGAGTCAACCGTTGCTTCACGCTGAGCTCTAGGTTGGCACCAATCTTAACTTCCTTTCTGTCTGCCTCAGTACCCAGATTTATCGTTTCCACTGGCTCTTCATGTGGTTGAATTGCCCTCTCTTCCTGGAGTAACAGTCTTGCAAGCTCTCTAGGCACTTCGCAATCATCTTCACCTTCGTCTTCGGCTAAGTTGATCGGATTTTCGAAGTCATAACTGGCAGTAGCAGAGTCGTTACCAGTGAGATCCAGAGTGGATTGAAACCTGTATGAGTGAGTGTGTGTAAATACAGCTGTTTTGCAATATATAAAGAAAGGAAAGAAAGAAAAGGAGCATAAGATTTGAAGTGCGAGAAAACGTCCAAGGTCTTTATTCATGATATATGAAATGACAATTAATATGCCCTCACAAATGAAGCCACGGTGCCCCGGGTAAGACACCGGGCCATAGAGTTTTAATTCATTGTTTATTACAAATAACAAAAACAAAGGAAATCATTACTCCGTAACAAAAGTAACAGGTAGGTTGTTGTTGTACCCCAAAATTTTCCCTCCCATATTCTTCAAGATTGGCCAAGTCAAAGCTTCAAAGTCTCCCCAAGGGTTGTACAGTTCAAGGGCCTCCTAACAGTCAAAAACTAGGGTTTTGATTCTGACAAAGAAAATGAAGTTTCCAAGGGTCTAAACAAGTCCCACATGCCTACAAACATGGTCAAGCATCATCATGCCAAGTTTCAAGACTTACAGCACAAAATTGCACAGTCAAAAACCCTAATTGCTCAACAGTCAACTGTAGGGGCAAAATGGTCATTTGACAGTCAAAAGTTCAAATTTTTGGTCAACATCTCATTTTGAAGCCACAAACATCATTTGATTAATTCTTAATCATGATTTTTAAGGCATGGCTCAAAAAGTCTCAAGATGCAAAAGTTTCTATATTTGGACAGTTGAAAAAGTCAACTGTAACTTGACCAAGGCATAACTTCCACATGGTTTATCAGAAAAATTCCATCCAAAGCTCATTTTGAAGATAAAGACATTTCCTACAACTCCTCTTCACACTTCAAGTCCAAGAAATGCTCTCACAAAAAGTTATCAATCTCAACATTATAGGTCATTTTCAAAAGTCAACAAAAAGGCACTTTAAGTTAAAGACCATAACTTGAGATTGGTAAATCAAAATGACATGGGACCAAAGGCATTGGTTAGATGACTTCAAGACCTTTCCAAAATGTCCAAGAACATGATCAAAGCTTAAATATTGAGCAAGATATGCCTTGTGGAAGTTGGGAAATTTTTGGGAATTTTGAAAAGTCAACTTTGCTTCAAATATCTTAAAATTGCTAATGGGCCACATTTTCTTCCAAGATTCATCATCCAAAGCATATGCACGACCATTTGGCCCAAAGGGGATTTATTCATCATTTTTATTTATTTATTTGAATTTTTAATCACAATTAATTCATTTAAATTAAATAAAATATGGAAAAAATACTAAACCAATGCATTTGAATCTTTTTATGCAGTGTAATCATTCATTAAAGGCTCAAGATTCGTGGACAACTCAAATTGGGAAGATTGGCCATGATTGGAATCAAATATGCATGGAAAAGATTTGAAAAAATATGCATGAAAATCAAATATTCATTCCATCAATGCAAAGGGATTTGGACATATTTTTCAACCCTAATATGATCCCATACATATACTAATGCAAACCTAATGCCTAAGAACCTCTAAGCTGCGCCTCTTCTCAAGAACAACTTTTGCAATTTTATCAAAAAAATCAAAAACTGAAAATTGCCTTGGAGGACGATTCAAAGAAGAATATTGATCCCATTAGCTTGCCAAGACATCACTGAACCTGACTGGATACTTTTCCACGCCCATAACACCCAGAATTGGTATATAGAACTCAAAGTTTTTCACATTTTATGCATATTCGTGTTTCAATTTTTAAGCATCCTCATTGCATTTTCTTTATTGATTTATGCTAATTGAACCATTCTGAATCTAACCATGACCATCAATTGAGTTTTCGTGCACTATAGGAGAAATCACCATTGAAGCTCGCTAGGGTTTCATAACTTCAAATTTGGGGATTCTCTTATCCAGAAAAATTAGACCCTAAGACCAAGACTGTTGGATTCAGAAGCTTCATGTGAACCGTTTCCATACCTCGCGATTAATTTATGATTGACAGGGTGCTAATCGCTATTTTTATGCTTGCTATTTAGTGGGGGTTTAAAACCCCCGCTATTCAGTTTGTTTTTGTTTCAGTCACAACAAATAATTGGAGAAGATGATGATGTGTGGGCAAACGAGTGGTGTGTTTGAATTTCGCGCGAAAATTATCCACTAACCCTTGTTTTGCATTATATTATTTGTTTTCTATACTATAACCAAAACGCGTGAATGGCTCAGTGGAAAGGCACAAGGATGGGTAAGCCTTGGGACCTGGGTTCCATCCCCAGGTCCCCCTATCCCTTCAATATTATTTTTTCTAATATCATCCTATGCAGTTTCAGTCCAAAAGACCACCATGCGCTCCACAATCTCAGCATGCCACATGTCCCAGAACGTCCATCCAAGGGCCCAGACTTGATGAACATCATACTCACCAGTCAACGCGTGCACACGCTTCCAGGAAAAGTCAAAAAGGCCTTAAACATTGGGCCTAATTGCTGGGACAGAACCTCCAGTTTGGGGTCAACACCCCCTTGGTTTGTCTTCTTTCATTCTTTTATCTTTTTTCTATTTTTATTTGTTTTAATTAGTTTTAATTTAATTCTTTAAATCAATATTTTCATAATATAAAAATAATAAAAAAATCAGAAAGTCCCAAAAATATAAATATATTTCATTTAAGCCTTTTTTTTGTAAATAAATCTTGTTAATTAATTTAGTTCTTTAATTCTAGGATTAATTTTGACATTTTTTCATAAACTTAAAAATTGTAGAATTAGGGTTTTATATTTTTATCCTTTTTTCTTTTTCACCATATTAATTATTAATCATTAATTATTTATTTTTATAAATCAAATTATATTAATTAATTAGGTTAACTTTAGGTCTAATTTTAACATTTTTTAATAAAATAAAAATAGCTAGAATTAGGTTTAATTTCCATAGTCTTCTCATTAAAAATCCATAAATACAAAAAACTCCAAAAATCTTTTCTTTTTATTTTAATTTAATTAATTTGTTAATCGTAATTTAATTTCATTAAAAAGGGTCCAACGCCCTCGCTTTCGATTATTAGTTCATTTCGCGCATTTATTTCCGTTCTTATCATATTCATGTAATTCTCCCAAAGCCGTGTAAATCAGACATTTATCTTTTCCGCATTCTTTATTTTATTTCAAATCGGGTCCTGGATTAAATTTGGCGATGTGGACCCGCGCCTTTGTAATAGCGTAGAACTTTTACATTCTGCACTTTTTAACTGTTAATAAATTTGCATGCAAGAATGAATGTTAAAATAAAAACAAAAGCGTAGATCACCAATACATGACAAGACAAAAATATCTGAAAACGATACACAAATCACACACCACCCTTAGGGTACGCCTCACTGTTGCCTTGCCCCTCGAAAGGTGACCGTCGAGTAGAGGATGTTTTAGTAAGTCCTCATGATCCGGGAACCTGGCATGAGGGTAGCTTCTAAGGTGTCTTCCTATTGCTCCGGTGATCACCATGTCCCGAACTTCGAATTGACCCGAACACCTCCAACGGTGGTGCTACCTACCTCTCAATGGTGGGATGGCATTACTTTAAAGGACATCTACACAGACGAATTCCTTAGGGTAGGTAGACGACTCTAGATACTTGCTCTAATTTCAAAACAAATCAAAAATACTTTTCACACCGACACCTTTTCAAAAAGCTTTCGAAAGCAATTTTTCAAACACTCTTGAGGACCGATACAAGAGTCGAACTGGAATTTTCAAAGAAACTTTTTAAAACCCACAGTTGAAAAGCAAACAAACCATTTTTTGAAAACACAATGAGCAAGTATCTAAGAGCCCATGGATAACCATGGATAGAAAGGGTGCTAACACCTTCCCTTTCTATAATCTACCTCCCGAACCGAGAGCAATCTCTATAAGGAATTTTTCTGTGCTTTTGTCCTTTCCATTTGGAGAAAATAAAAGACGGTGGCGACTTTTGCTTCTGCGACATTTCGCGAACCAGCGTTAAACAGTCAGTTCCAGATCCACCGATCACAGAACTGGCGACTCTGTTGGGGACCTAAACTTAAAGTGAGGTGTACCTTAGGGTAGTTCATAACTGTGTTTTCAATTGTATTGATTTGCTTGCTTTATTATTGTGGGACTGTCTTGGGAGTTCTATAGATCCTAGCCCGGATCTGGGGATACCTTCTTAGAAAGTATCAACAAGGCTGTGAGGAAACTGTGCGGGGTATACCGACATGGTTGAAACAGTCTGCTACGTTGATGTGGCACTTTGGTGTGTACCGGTAACCCTTGAGTTCAGTCAAGGAGAGTACGGGGCCTCCGCGTGGTGTCGTGAAGCATCAACAGACCTTAGGAACCTTAATTGAACTATCTTGGCCTCTTTAGGGTAGTGAGATAACTGACTTTGGTGCAGTCCGAGGTTGGTTGATACTCGATACTACACTCAATTGAGGGTTGCTTTCCTGGAATATTTCGGTCGCCAGTTCAGTGGCTAAATCGAAACGATGAACAATGAAAGCAATCCAATGATATTGGGACCCTTAGAACCCGGTTACTTCTGATAGGACAGGTTTTGAGCCCACCAACTTCAAGAGGGTAGTACCCCAAACTTCATGCTGGCCTAAACTCTAAGGGTTGTCTTGTGTGACTTGTATGCCTTCCAACTTGACTATTTGCATGCTTGTCATCTGACACTTGAGTTTCTTGCAGGTTTTATTTACAGTCCTTAATCTGGACTCATAACAGGGTTTACCTACTCCATGCATAGCATGACACCATACCATCATACCATTGCATACATCCTACATAAGGACTAATCCATTTCAAGGATCTCAAGGGCTTGTGATGCAGGTCATGATGAATCAAAGTGGCTAGCAAGGGGCAAAGGGGATTTATTTTCCTCTAGCCGAGGTTGTCAGGGGCTATGACCCACTCGATATGGTGAGCCTTGACTCTTGAAGAAGGACTCTCAACAACATGAAGTTCCTTCAATCAAGCTACCGGATTCAAATTCTAACAATTTTTCTTGTCTACCCCGTGGGATCCTTGAAAACATTGCACACATATCATACATATTGTTGCATTACAGGTACTCTTTTTGACAGGTCATTTACCTTCTTCGCTGTTTATTTCAGCAATGGCTTCCCAACAAGATAACCAGGGTCTTCATGCTCAAGAGACTCAGTTCAGGGAGATCTTTCTAAGCCTATCCAAGGGGCAGGAAGAGTTAAGGACGCTCCTCATGGGGAATCTGGCCAAGAAAAGTCCCGAGGATGACAAGGACGAACGGCTGAAACGTCTACAAGCTGAGGTAGACACATTGAAAACCCAGGTGCTGGGGCAAAGGGCTCTCATCCAAAGTTTAGCTCAGGAGCAAGGAGAGCTGAGGGCCATGATCAGTCAGCTTCATCAAGACATGAAGCAACCAGCCCAAGTCAGGGACCAAGTCATTAATCAACTTCCAAGAAGTCAAAGGTTTGGGCCTCTCCAGGCTGCTACTACTTCACAAATCTAACAACGACCTCGCCAAGAATAACGGACTGGTCAGAGCAAGCTAGACAAGCCTAAAAGGCAGTTCACCAAGCTCAACGTGTTACCGTCTCAAGCTTTATAACAATTGTTGAGGTTGAATCTGGTGACGATAAGGGACCCTCCTAAGAATCTCAACACAGCCTCCCCAAAATACAATTCTAAGGAAAGATGTGCATACCACTCTGGCAGTCCAGGCCATGACACCGACGACTGCTGGGCTCTGAAGAATAAGATCCAAGACCTGATTGAGGAAGGAGTTGTGGATTTCACCCAGATGGGCCAGGCTGAATGCTCCTGCCATCCCTATCGGATGCACCATTTGAAGTAACAAGCCCTGAGATGAAAAGACTTTTGTTCATTAGGATTTCCAAGTTGTAATTTTCTTTTGTTCAAACATTTACTCATGTTAAACGTTGTTATTTCATTAATGCATCGCATATGTCTGTTTTGAAGCAATATATTCGTATTCACTATATGCAAATTATTTTCATATTTTTTTTCTGATGTCAACTCTCAATTAATAATTCTAAGCCTCTTGAGGGAGGATGACGAAAACGATACCACGATCTTTACAGTATGCTTTTGAACAGACCCCGCTGATGAAGTACAAGCATTGTTTCAATTCCTAAACACTGGAGTTATAAGGAAGATAATCCCTCGTCAACCCCTCTGAGCCAAAGAAGTAGGAGTTTTTCTTTTCGAAAATTAAAACCCTTAATCATAACCTGGGGCAGGGTAGTTCTCTCAGCTGATCCAGGTGCACAACGAATGGCATCAAAAGAAGTCCTTCTGAAACAAAAGACAGTGATGGTTCCAAATAACCATAAAAACAGGCAGTCATTACCAAAATCAAAAAGCCCATTAAGTCAAAACCTATGAAGGAGACTTACAAAACTGGGGCATCCCGCTGACTGTAATCACAAAAGAAACAGTTCAGGCAAAAAACAGGGATAACGAAATCAAAAAAAAAAGGAAAGAGGTCACACAAACCCTCAATAACAAAAAGGAATGACTGCCTATTCAAAATAAACTATCAACATCCGAACCATTATGGGAATATCAGGACAAAAACTCAAATAAGGTCTAACGCACGATCAACTGAGTTTAGGATTGAAGAACATCACGAAGAGCGGGTGGGTACAAATAATTTGAGCCTTTATCCTTTGTTTCTTAAACCGTGAACCAGGCCACGTTATAACCCTTAAAAGTCCTAGCTGAAGCATGGGTTAGTTCGAAAGCATACTGTTACGAAAGGTATCCTGACTCCTTAAGGCTTATGGTAAATACGGAGTTTGACATCACGTTTTACAAACATTCACTTGTTTTATGGAAAAGAATGCATTTTCAAAATCTTCAAGACAGACATAAGCTTTGCATTTTTGATATAACATTGTTTGCATATGATTATCTGTTTGAACAACAGGAAATTCGCACGATGAATACCTAGTGAACAAAAGCACTTCCAATCAAGGGGCATGACATGACTATTTCCCATCATCTGGGGCAGTCCAATCAAGATTCAGAGAATCTCTCAAAAGGCCAAACATCCTGGGGCAAATCTCCGCCTGAGTCACTTGGGGCATTCCAACAACGAATCTTGCCTAATCAAACATCTTCTGGTGGCATGACAAAACACTTCTAACAGGGGCAACTCCCTACATTCTGAGAGCATGGACATAGTCGAAAAAATAATACGCATAATCAAAGACCCGCTAGGTTGACATACCTAGGCAAAAATTAGGGCTTCCCGGCGAACCAAAAGGGTTCGGGCAAAAATAAGGGATGAAATGAAGAAAAATCTGTACACCCGGCAAGTCGAAAACCTGAAAAGGCGGCTTGGGCAAAAATGGGTATCCTGGTGGACTGAAAACCCGAAAGGGCGGTCCAGGCAAAAGTTAGGGATCAAAGCGTACGATTGTGTCCCGTAATCTTGTCACCTGCCTACCAGAAGTAGGTCTGTCCATCAACAAGCTATCAGCACCTCACAGGTCTTCCTCTCCCACCTCAGAAACAGGGGCAATGATGAGCCGTCCAAGCGATCTAATTGCTCTGTCCACAAGATATAAGGGATGTTCAGCTGAAAAACATAACCAGTATATCTTAATTCCCCAGAGAGTGAGCCGGCAAGTCAATGCACTCTCCCCAAGCAAAGCTATAATATAAAACCTTAAGGAAGTTGGGCACCCTCCGCAGATCTCAGCATTCCCCAGTACAATATACATGCATTCTTAACAAGCATCCCCGACAATCTTGGTCTAAAGTATGTTCCCCGGCGGTATATCAAACATTCAGTGGAGTCACTTCCCCGATACAGTTCAGAACTTCCCCAGGAGAGTCCAATCCAGTTTCCCCAGGAAAAGTTGGAATCCATCTCCCCAAACAGCAAGCTTATCCCCAGTAGATTCTGGAAGCTTATCCTCGCAGAGCACGAACACGTCTCCCGGCTTTATTCAAAGAGTTATTCCCTACCAGGATATAACTGGGTTATCCTCAGCCAAAAGCCACGAGAAGATCATCCCCGGCGAAGTCTTCTTATTCTCAGCGAAGTCTATTAACGCTCCCAACATAACGGCATCCCCAGCGAAGTTACCATCAACATTCCAGCAAAGTACCTCTCTCCCCACAGAGTATTGCTTCCCAACAAGATCGTTAGAGTACTTTTCTCCCTGCAGAGTAATCCATTCGCCAAGTCTATTCCCCAACGGAGTCATCTTCTCCTACCGGTATTCTTGCAACTATCATCCCCAGCGGAAGCAAAGATCTATTCTTCAACATCAGCCCATGAGTGACTTCCCGGCACACGTCAAGGATTTACTTTCCTAGACGAAAAACATATATTCATAAACATCACACTTCCATACATTATAGCATGCATATATGCATCATATCTTATAAATCTCATTTATGTTGAGAACATCATTGCTTGACCCATATCATGCATTGCATATGACTGACCTTTACCTTTCAGGGAAGACCCAATTAAGTTCTCAGCTATATTCAAGATCTAGACCGGTTCAGTTAAATCGACCCTAAGATTTTTCTGTTTCTTATCCAGTCAAAGGCCTTCTCTGGTTCAGTCAGATCGACCCTAAGATCTCCCTGATTCTTATCCAGTTGAAGATTTCAAGACCTAGACCGGTTCAGTTAAATCGACCCTAAGATTTTTCTGTTTCTTACCCAGTCAAAGGCCTTCTCTGGTTCAGTCAGATCGACCCTAAGATCTCCCTGTTTCTTATCCAGTTGAAGATTTCAAGACCTAGACCGGTTCAGTTAAATCGACCCTAAGATTTTCCTATTTCTTATCCAGTCAAAGGCCTCCTCTAGTCCAGCTAAATCGACCCCTAAAAGATTTTCCTGATGAAGACTCAGTGGAAGATATCCAAGATTCTCTCAGCGTTACTGTTGAGGTAGTAATCGCCCAAGATTCTCTCAGCGTTACTGTTGAGGTTGAAGTCGCCCCCAAGATTCTCTCAGCGTCCCTGTTGAGGTAGTAATCGTCCCCAGATTCTCTCAGCGTTACTGTTGAGGTTGAAGTCGCCCAAGATTCTCTCAGCGTTACTGTTGAGGTTGAAGTCGCCCAAGATTCTCTCAGCATTACTGTTGAGGTTGAAGTCGCCCAAGATTCTCTCAGCATTACTGTTGAGGTTGAAGTCGCCCAAGATTCTCTCAGCGTTACTGTTGAGGTTGAAGTCGCCCAAGATTCTCTCAGCGTTCCTGTTGAGGTAGTAATCGCCCCAAGATTCTCTCAGCGTTACTGTTGAGGTAGTAATCGTCCCCAGATTCTCTCAGCGTTACTGTTGAGGTTGAAGTCACCCAAGATTCTCTCAGCGTTACTGTTGAGGTTGGAGTCGCCCAAGATTCTCTCAGCGTTACTGTTGATGGTTGAAGTCGCCCAAGATTCTCTCAGCGTTACTGTTGAGGTTGAAGTCGCCCAAGATTCTCTCAGCATTACTGTTGAGGTTGAAGTCGCCCAAGATTCTCTCAGCGTTACTGTTGAGGTTGAAGTCGCCCAAGATTCTCTCAGCGTTACTGTTGAGGTTGAAGTCGCTCAAGATTCTCTAAGCGTTACTGTTGAGGTTGAAGTCGCCCAAGATTCTCTCAGCGTTACTGTTGAGGTTGAAGTCGCCTATGGTTCTCTCCCCGTTACTGTGGAGGTAGTAATCGTCCAAGGTTCTCTCACCGTTCCTGTTGAGGTAGTAATCATCCAAGGTTCTCTCACCGTTCCTGTTGAGGTAGTAACCATCCCTGGTTCATTCATCACCTTTTGAAGCTCCAGATTCAATTCCTGTAACCAGTCAGGACGCATCTATACAAAGAATTCGAAGACCAGCTCCTGTAACATGTCAGGTAATCATTTTCTTTTGCAGGTACGCAAGTTCTCGCTAAGGAATCTCTTACGCGATCAACATCCAGATGGCATCTATAAGCCCATCCTCCTATCCATCAATCTCCAAATGGCATCTGTAAGCCCATTCCCCACATCACACTACTATGTGAGCGCAAATTTCTGGGCACTCTAGTGTTCAATCATCTTCCACCTTCGGATTACGAAAGGCACGTCAGCCAATCTGCATCCTCAGGTCTAAGAAGATTGAACAGGGGCAACTGTTGTACCCCAAAATTTGCCCTCCCATATTCTTCAAGATTGGCCAAGTCAAAGCTTCAAAGTCTCCCCAAGGGTTGTACAGTTCAAGGGCCTCCTAACAGTCAAAAACTAGGGTTTTGATTCTGACAAAGAAAATGAAGTTTCCAAGGGTCTAAACAAGTCCCACATGCCTACAAACATGGTCAAGCATCATCATGCCAAGTTTCAAGACTTACAGCACAAAATTGCACAGTCAAAAACCCTAATTGCTCAACAGTCAACTGTAGGGGCAAAATGGTCATTTGACAGTCAAAAGTTCAAATTTTTGGTCAACATCTCATTTTGAAGCCACAAACATCATTTGATTAATTCTTGATCATGATTTTTAAGGCATGGCTCAAAAAGTCTCAAGATGCAAAAGTTTCTATATTTGGACAGTTGAAAAAGTCAACTGTAACTTGACCAAGGCATAACTTCCACATGGTTTATCAGAAAAATTCCATCCAAAGCTCATTTTGAAGATAAAGACATTTCCTACAACTCCTCTTCACACTTAAAGTCCAAGAAATGCTCTCACAAAAAGGTATCAATCTCAACATTATAGGTCATTTTCAAAAGTCAACAAAAAGGCACTTTAAGTCAAAGACCATAACTTGAGATTGGTAAATAAAAATGACATGGGACCAAAGGCATTGGTTATAGGAATTCAAGACCTTTCCAAAATGTCAAAGAACATGATCAAATCTTAAAAATTGAGCAAGATATGCCTTGTGGAAGTTGGGAAATTTTTGGGAATTTTGAAAAGTCAACTTTGCTTCAAATGTCTTAAAATTGCTAATGGGCCACATTTTCTTCCAAGATTCATCATCCAAAGCATATGCACGACCATTTGGCCCAAAGGGGATTTATTCATCATTTTTATTTATTTATTTGAATTTTTAATCACAATTAATTCATTTAAATTAAATAAAATATGGAAAAATACTAAACCAATGCATTTGAATCTTTTTATGCAGTGTAATCATTCATTAAAGGCTCAAGATTCGTGCACAACTCAAATTGGGAAGATTGGCCATGATTGGAATCAAATATGCATGGAAAAGATTTGAAAAAATATGCATGAAAATCAAATATTCATTCCATCAATGCAAAGGGATTTGGACATATTTTTCAACCCTAATCTGATCCCATACATATACTAATGCAAACCTAATGCCTAAGAACCTCTAAGCTGCGCCTCTTCTCAAGAACAACTTTTGCAATTTTATCAAAAAAAATCAAAAACTGAAAATTGCCTTGGAGGATGATTCAAAGAAGAATATTGATCCCATTAGCTTGCCAAGACATCACTGAACCTGACTGGATACTTTTCCACGCCCATAACACCCATAATTGGTATATAGAACTCAAAGTTTTTCACATTTTATGCATATTCGTGTTTCAATTTTTAAGCATCCTCATTGCATTTTCTTTATTGATTTATGCTAATTGAACCATTCTGAATCTAACCATGACCATCAATTGAGTTTTCGTGCACTATAGGAGAAATCACCATTGAAGCTCGCTAGGGTTTCATAACTTCAAATTTGGGGATTCTCTTATCCAGAAAAATTAGACCCTAAGACCAAGACTGTTGGATTCAGAAGCTTCATGTGAACCGTTTCCATACCTCGCGATTAATTTATGATTGACAGGGTGCTAATCGCTATTTTTATGCTTGCTATTTAGTGGGGGTTTAAAACCCCCGCTATTCAGTTTGTTTTTGTTTCAGGCACAACAAATAATTGGAGAAGATGATGATGTGTGGGCAAACGAGTGGTGCGTTTGAATTTCGCGCGAAAATTATCCACTAACCCTTGTTTTGCATTATATTATTTTTTTTCTATACTATAACCAAAACGCGTGAATGGCTCAGTGGAAAGGCACAAGGATGGGTAAGCCTTGGGACCTGGGTTCGATCCCCAGGTCCCCCTATCCCTTCAATATTATTTTTTCTAATATCATCCTATGCAGTTTCAGTCCAAAAGACCACCATGCGCTCCACAATCTCAGCATGCCACATGTCCCAGAACGTCCATCCAAGGGCCCAAACTTGATGAACATCATACTCACCAGTCAACGCGTGCACACGCTTCCAGGAAGAGTCAAAAAGGCCTTAAACATTGGGCCTAATTATTGGGACAGAACCTCCAGTTTGGGGTCAACACCCCCTTGGTTTGTCTTCTTTCATTCTTTTATCTTTTTTCTATTTTTATTTGTTTTAATTAGTTTTAATTTAATTCTTTAAATCAATATTTTCATAATATAAAATAATAAAAAAATCAGAAAGTCCCAAAAATATAAATATATTTCATTTAAGCCTTTTTTTTTGTAAATAAATCTTGTTAATTAATTTAGTTCTTTAATTCTAGGATTAATTTTGACATTTTTTCATAAACTTAAAAATTGTAGAATTAGGGTTTTATATTTTTATCCTTTTTTCTTTTTCACCATATTAATTATTAATCATTAATTATTTATTTTTATAAATCAAATAATATTAATTAATTAGGTTAACTTTAGGTCTAATTTAAAATTTTTTAATAAAATAAAAATAGCTAGAATTAGGTTTAATTTCCATAGTCTTCTCATTAAAAATCCATAAATACAAAAAACTCCAAAAATCTTTTCTTTTTATTTTAATTTAATTAATTTGTTAATCGTAATTTAATTTCATTAAAAAGGGTCCAACGCCCTCGCTTTCGATTATTAGTTCGTTTCGCGCATTTATTTCCGTTCTTATCATATTCATGTAATTCTCCCAAAGCCGTGTAAATCAGACATTTATCTTTTCCGCATTCTTTATTTTATTTCAAATCGGGTCCTGGATTAAATTTGGCGATGTGGACCCGCGCCTTTGTAATAGCGTAGAACTTTTACATTCCGCACTTTTTAACTGTTAATAAATTTGCATGCAAGAATGAATGTTAAAATTAAAACAAAAGCGTAGATCACCAATACATGACAAGACAAAAATATCTGAAAACGACACACAAATCACACACCACCCCTAGGGTACGCCTCACTGTTGCCTTGCCCCTCGAAAGGTGATCGTCGAGTAGAGGATGTTTTAGTAAGTCCTCATGATCCGGGAACCTGGCATGAGGGTAGCTTCTAAGGTGTCTTCCTATTGATCCGGTGATCACCATGTCCCGAACTTCGAATTGACCCGAACACCTCCAACGGTGGTGCTACCTACCTCTCAATGGTGGGATGGCATTACTTTAAAGGACATCTACACAGACGAATTCCTTAGGGTAGGTAGACGACTCTAGATACTTGCTCTAATTTCAAAACAAATCAAAAATACTTTTCACACCGACACCTTTTCAAAAAGCTTTCGAAAGCAATTTTTCAAACACTCTTGAGGACCGATACAAGAGTCGAACTGGAATTTTCAAAGAAACTTTTTAAAACCCACAGTTGAAAAGCAAACAAACCATTTTTTGAAAACACAATGAGCAAGTATCTAAGAGCCCATGGATAACCATGGATAGAAAGGGTGCTAACACCTTCCCTTTCTATAATCTACCTCCCGAACCGAGAGCAATCTCTATAAGGAATTTTTCTGTGCTTTTGTCCTTTCCATTTGGAGAAAATAAAAGACGGTGGCGACTCTTGCTTCCGCGAAATTTCGCGAACCAGCGTTAAACAGTCAGTTCCAGATCCACCGATCACAGTTGTCTTTTGCAACCCAATTGCTAGGTCCACTGTCGGCTGTCGAGTAAATCCAGCTGTCGAACTCAGCTTCATCCACTTCATCATCCTCCCTGATAGCATTCACCCCATGGTTAGGCATGGGAGCAGTCACCACATTTGGCTTCTCAGGTGCCTCAAACTGTACCTCCTTTGCATCAATAAGGTCTTGCACCTTATTCCTCAAGGCCCAACAGTCATCAGTGGAATGCCCCGGGCTATCGGAGTGATAAGCACAACGGGCATTTGGATTATACTTGGGAGAGGCAGTATTCACAACCTTCGAGGCCTCCCTGACAGTCACTAAGTTGGTGGATAGCAACTGTGGCAAGATTTGTGATAGGGTCATACTCAGCCGGGTAAACTCTCTTCTGGGTCTTTCAGCCCTTTGTTGATTGGTTAGCCGAGGAGCGGCAGCAGGTTTAGCAATCATCACCGCGTTGACAGATTGGCGGCGCTTTGGTTTATCTTGTCTTCTAGGGCATACACAACACTGGCCTCCTTTTTAAAGGGTTTCTTCTCAGAACTTGAAGATGCACCCTTCTGAATTTTACCGGACTTCATTCCAGCCTCTATCCTCTCCCCAGTCAGAATAAGATCAGTGAATCCTGCAGACGAGTTACTGATAAGATGATTGAAAAACGGCCCGGACAGGGTCCCCAAAAACATATCTACCAGCTCACGGTCAGTTAACGGAGGCTGCACCCTGCCAGCCAGATCCCTCCACTTCTGTGCATACTCTTTAAAACCTTCGCTTGATCCTAGCGACATACCCTGGAGTTGGGTACGTGTAGGAGCAAGGTCGGCATTATATTGATACTGCTTGTAAAAAGCAGTAGCCAACTCCTCCCAGTTACGAACTTTGGTTCCATCCAGCTGATAGAACCATTCGAGATGAGTCCCTAAAAGACTCTCCTGGAAGAAGTGGATCCACAAATTCTTATCCACTGTGTACGGCTGAATCTTCCGCACATAAGATCTGAGGTGTAGCTTAGGGCAAGACGCCCCATCATACTTGGTAAAAGATGGTGCCTTAAACTTGTGAGGAATGATCACACCAGTAGATAAGCCCAAGTCTCCAAAATCCAGCCCAGGCACTTGTTGGATCTCCATGGCGTTCAGTCTGTCTTCCAACTGCTTGTACCGGTCTTCAGCAGGAGGATACTGTTCCTCATTAAAATCAGTCTCGTTGTCAGAGACCACTGGACTTGGAGCTCCTCCCCCCTGGGGATTGTCTTTGCCTACAGAAGAACCAGCTTCCTCATTCTGCAGAGTATTACCAAACCTCCGGCCTGAGTTGAAAAGAACAGTTCTCTTCTTCTTCTTCTCCTTCTTCAGGAGCAAAGCCTTCAGCTCTTCTTGGCCCTGAGCCAAACCCATGATCAGCTCTTGAAATTGTGCGTTCTGCGCCTGAAGGGCCTTGATAGACATCTCGGTTGAGGATTCAGGGTTCATGATGCTGAAATAAACAGCGAAGAACAGTAAGCAACCTGAAAAGAAGAGTACCTGCTATGCACATGATGAATGATATGTGTTTATGCAATGCATTCAAGGGTTCGAAAGTTCAAACTTGTTGTAGACAAAAAAGGAACACACGTTATCATTAAGGAAATAATTGTTCAGTACATCAAAGCCTCATGGGCACATATTACAAAGCAAATCAATCCCAAAAGACATTACGCATCCTCTTTAGAGCTATGTAGGTGTTGAGATTCCTCTCCTCGTGCAATAGGCAGGTGAGCTCCAAGACCTTCTTTTCACTAGCATGTAGACTGGTCTCAAGAGAATTTCGTTCTTCCTTAAGCTGGATCCAGCTCTTCTGCATCTCTTCCCAGGACGTGGGCATGTCAGGATGTTGAATGGTGTAGGACACCTCTCCCTTCAAGACTGACTCTTTGATCACAGGGAGCACATGAGGATAAGGCATTACTAACTTCTGGGAGCGGGCTCGTACCCACTTGAGATAAGGTTCCAGTGGGATGGAATTCTTGTGCCCCAGGGTCTTGCTGTCTATCCTACTTGGCATCCTCCAAGCTCTGATAAATCTCTGGCGAAGTCCTTGTACATCGTTGTCGAAGTCAAAAACTATGTCAGGAATCAACATGTCATGAGGGCCATCCCTCCGAGCATAACCAAACTGTCTCCAAGCCAGGCATGGGTTGTAAGTAATACCTCCTCTGATTCCAAGTAAAGGAACATTAGGGTACTCCCCGCAACGATCAATGATAGTGACATCCTCTCTGGACCAAGGGCACCAATGTATATCAGCATGTGTAAGGGTCATCAATCGTTGTGACCATCTCAAACCCCGCTCATTCTTCAAAACTGATTGTGGAAGGTGCGAAATAAACCACCTTCCCAGGAGAGGAGTACAGCACATAAGGACACCTCTTTTTCTCATGGTTCGAGTGTAACATGAGTGAAGGATGTCCCCCAGCAACGTAGGTATAGGATTCCTGGACATGAAGATCTGGACAGCACTGATATCTATAAGCTGATCTGGGTTAGGGAACAACACCAAACCATAGACAAGGAGGGCCACAACTTCTTCAAAAGCTTGTAGGTCAAGGGAGTTCCAACATTCTTGTGCCTTTTCAAACAGAAACCTGGCTAGGAACCCTTTGATACCACTTCTAGCTTCCCAATGTCTCTTGAGGTCAGATGATTGTAGGTGTAAAGCTTTAGCAATCTCTTCAAGCTTGGGTTCCTTTTCCGTACCGTTGTAGGGTAGTTGATCAAGGATAGGGATCTTCAGAAGCCGGGAGAACTCTTTCAGTGTAGGTACCAGCTGATAATCCAGGAAAGTGAAACAATGATGCAGAGGGTCAAAGAACTGGAACATGACCTTTATCATATCTTCCTCAATGTTGGTGTTGACCAAGCTGATGAGTCTTCCATGTCTTTCACTGAATGAAGAGCTCTCGGGAATCCTGGATATAAGCTCCTTAAGCTGAGGAGGGATCCTTACAAGGCTGATCTGAATTGTCTTTCTGCGAACAGTTTCCATGTCCTACAAAAGAAGAACAAAGATGAAGATTTGAACCCCTGAAATGGTTAGCCAATGCATATGATGCTGGATGATGTCATGATGCTATGATTAAACACACCACAAATATTTACAAAGGCAAACACGATAAGGCACACAAGTCACACAAGACAAGCCCTTAGAGTTTAAGGCCAGCATGGGGTCTGGGTATTACCCTCTTAAAGTTGGTGGGTTCAACCTGTCCTATCAAAGTAACCGGGTTCTAAGGGTCCCAATATCACTGGATTTCTTTCATTGTTCATCGTTTCGATTTAGCCACTGAACTGGCGACCGAAATATTCCAGGAAAGCAACCCTCAATTGAGTGTAGTATCGAGTATCAACCAACCTCGGACTGCACCAAAGTCAGTTATCTCACTACCCTAAAGAGGCCAAGATTGTTCAATTAAGGTTCCTAAGGTCAATTGATGCTTCACGACACCACGCGGAGGCCCCGTACTCTCCTTGACTGAACTCAAGGGTTACCGGTACACACCAAAGTGCCACATCAATGTAGCAGACTGTTTCAACCATGTCGGTATACCCCGCACAATTCCCTCACAACCTTGTTGCTACTTTCTAAGAAGGTATCCCCAGATCCGGGTTAGGATCTATAGAACTCCCAAGACAGTCCCACAATTTAAAGCAAACAAGTCAAAGCAATTGAAAACACAGTGATCTTAGTCCTAAGGTACACCTCACTTTATAAGTACATCCCCAGCAGAGTCGCCAGTTCTGTGATCAGTGGATCTGGAACTGACTGTTTAACGCTGGTTCGCGAAATGTCGCGGAAGCAAGAGTCGCCACCGTCTTTTATTTTCTCCAAATGGAAAGGACAAAAGCACAGAAAAATTCCTTATTGAGATTAGTTCTCGGTTCGGGAGGTAGATTTATAGAAAGGGAAGGTGTTAGCACCCTTTCTATCCATGGTTATCCATGGGCTCTTAGATACTTGCTCATTTGTGTTTTCAAAAGGTTTGTTTGCTTTTCAAGGTGAGTGGGTTTGAAAAAGTTTCTTTGAAAGTTTCAGTTCGACTCTTGTATCAGTCCTCAAGAGTGTTTGAAAAGTTGTTTTGAAAGCTTTTTGAAAAGTGTCGGTGTGAAAAGAAGTTTTTGATTTGTTTTGAATTAGAGCAAGTATCTACGACTCATCTACCTACCCTAAGGAATTCGTCCGTGTAAATGTCCTTAAGATAGTGCCATCCCACCATTGAGAGGTAGGTAGCACCACCGTTGGAGGTGTTCGGGTCAATTCGAGTTTAGGGACAGTGTGGTCACCGAGCAACGGTAAGGCACCTTAGAAGCTACCCTTATGCCATTGATCTTTTATTCCGAGGCAACTATTTCGAGGCAACTTGTTTTGAGGCAACCAGATCAATGGGACATAAGGACTCACTAAGACGTCCTATAGTCGACGACCACGTTTCGAGGGACAAGGCAACAGTGTGGTCACCAGAGCAATAGGAAGACACCTTAGAAGCTACCCTCACGCCATGTTCATGGACATGAGGACTTACTAAAACGTCCTCTACTCGACGACCACAATTCGAAAGGCAAGGCAACAGTGAGGCGTACCCTAGGAGTGGTGTGTGAATTGTGTGTCAATTTCAGTTATTATTTGTCTTGTCATGCATTGGCGTTCTACGCTTTGATTTTATTTTTGGCATACATTCTTCCATGTGTTTTAACAGTTAAAAGATGCGGGAAGATAAAAGTCCTACGCTATTACAAAGGCGCGGGTCTACATCGCCAAATTAAACCAAGACCCGATTTGAAATAAATAAAGTGCGGAAAGTAAATATTCTAATTATCTATTACAAGGCTTTGGGGCAAGTACATGAAATTTTAAAAAAGGGAAATAAAAGTAAATGTGCGAAAAGAAATAAAATCGAGAATGCGAGGGCGTTGGACCCTTTTAAAGAAATTAAATCGAAATCGTAAATTAATTAAATTAAATAAAAGCAAGAGCTTATTTTTTTGGAGTTTTTGTATTTATGGAATTTAATGAGAAAATTAAATGGAATTAAAACCCTAATTCTAAACTATTTTTAATTTGTTAAAAAAATGTTTAAGTTTGACCTAGTTTTAACCTAATTATTTAATTACAAGTTATTTATAAAATAATTACGAATAATAATAATGATGATAAGGAAATAAATCATTTATTAAGAAAAAGACGAAAAATATTAAAACCCCAATCTCTAAACTTTTTAGTTTATTTAAAAAAAAATTAGAATTAACCCTAAAATTAAAACTAAGTTAATTATTAAATCTATTTACAAAATAATATTAATTAATATTAACAAAGCATATTTTTTATTGTTTTATGATTTTCTGTTTTTTTTTATGTTATAAAGAATTATTTTGTGGAATTAAATAAACAATTAATATAATTAAAATAAATGAAAGAAAAGAAAAAAAAAGAAAAGAAGAAAATGCAAACAGATGGGGGTGTTGACCCAAATTGGAGGTTGATCTGCAGTAATTTGGCCCAATAGAAGCTTGGCCTGTTTGACTTTCCAGATTGCATGTGGAGGTGTTGACTGGTGCACATGGTGATCTGCAACTTCTGACAATTGGATTGGTCTTGTTGGGCGCGTGGCAAGCACAAATGTGAAGCTGCATGGTAGGCCCTGGGGCATGTACTGCATGGAATCATGTTAAAACAAAATATATTGAGAAATATGGGGGACCTGGGAATCGAACCCAGGTCCCATTGCATGCGTGACACATCACTCACCAACCAGCCAAATGCATTTGTTTGATATATAATGGAAAGGAATTATTATGAAAGAGAAATAAGAGTTAGTGGTGACAAATGAAAACACGCGCGGAATATTTGAATTACCCAATCCTAGGCTTACACCTCAGCGTCTTCTCCACCATGCCTTTGCTTTTGCCTGAAAAATACATCAAATAGCGGGGGTTTTGAACCCCCACTAACCACAATATAGGAAAATAGCGATTAGCTCCTAGGCAATGATAAATTGGGCGCGAGGTATGAGAATGATTCGCCTGGACATCCTGGTTTTAATGGTGTAGGTTTCATGGCCTAATTTTGCCTTATGCGTAAAACCCCAATTTAGGAGCTTTGAAACCCTAAGCATCTCCCATGGTAACTTTGCATACAGACCACGTTAGCTTAATTAAAAGACATCAAAAGCTTCAGCATGATTATGTTAATATAAATCAATCATTAAAACTCAGTAAATAAGCATGAAAAATCAAATACGAATGTGAAGATTTTTGGGAACAGGGCGACTGTGTTCTACCGTTTCTTGAGGTTAGAGGCTGTGGTTTTGATTCAGAAAGCTTCCTGGAGGTGTCAGGAATGTAATGGAATCGCTCTTTGGCTTGGAAAAGTGCTCTATGTGCGTTTTCAGTTTTCAAAATTTTTGACAAAAATGCAAAGTGATGCTTTGGTTTGAGGCGCAACTTCCAGGTTTTCTGCATTAGGGTTGTGTTCTGGCTTTTATGAGGAATGTTTTAGGTTTGCAAAACAAGTCCAAAACCTTTGTAATCAATGCTTTTGAGATTTGATTTCAATGGTATCTTTTTTCAATCTTTTTCATGTGAAGAACATGCCAATCATTTCCAATCACCTTGATTCTTTCCTTATTGAATAGTGCACGAAATCTTGAATGTATTCTATGCACAAAAAGATTTGAAAAGCATGGATGAGTATTTTTCTTATAATTAATCATAATTAAATGAATTAAATAGATTAAATATTCAATTAATTAATTAAAAATAGGAAAATAACTCCCCTTTGGGTCAATGGGTCGTGCATAGCCTTTGGGTGATGATTCTTGGAAGAAAATGAGGCCCATTAGCAATTTTGAGGCATTTGAAGCAAAGTTGACTTTTCAAAATTCCCAAAAATTTCCCAACTTCCACAAGGCATATCTTGCTCAATTTTTAAGCTTTGATCATGTTCTTGGACATTTTGGAAAGGTCTTGAAGTCCTCTAACCAATGCCTTTGATCCCATGTCATTTTGATTTACCAATCACAAGTTATGGTCTTTGACTTAAAGTGCCTTTTTGTTGACTTTTGAAAATGACCTATAATGTTGAGATTGATAACTTTTTGTGAGAGCATTTCTTGGACTTGAAGTGTGAAGAGGAGTTGTAGGAAATGTCATTCCCTTCAAAATGAGCTTTGGATGGAATTTTTCTGATAAACCATGTGGAAGTTATGCCTTGGTCAATTTACAGTTGACTTTTTCAACTGTCCAAATATGGAAACTTTTGCATCTTGAGACTTTTTGAGCCATGCCTTGAGAATCATGATCAAGAATTGATCAAATGATGTTTGTGGCTTCAAAATAAGATGTTGACCAAAAATTTGGACTTTTGACTGTCAAATGACCATTTTGCCCCTACAGTTGACTGTTGAGCAATTAGGGTTTCTGACTGTGCAATTTTGTGCTGTGAGTCTTGAAACTTAGCATATGGATGCTTGACCATGTATGTAGGCATGTGGGACTTGATTGGACCCTTGAAAACTTCAATTTCTTTGACAGAACCAAAACCCTAATTTTTGACTGTTAGGAGGCCCTTGAACTGTGCAACCCTTGAGAGATTTTGAAGCATGATTTTGGAAAACCTTGAAGAATATGGGAGGGCAAATTTTGGGGTACAACAGGTCCCAATGATATTGTCGGCGTCAGGATCAATGCCTTTAACAACTTTGTCTTTGATAGCTAATAGATCTTGCTTGACGCCATGGTAATAGACGCCGGCCCCATAGTTCTAGGGAACATCTTTATTCGAAGAATATGGTATTGGCCCCTGCATAATGATGATTAGAGGAGCAGACTTTAGAACATATGTAATCCCAATGGGTCTTTTGGTGGAGACCCTGGGAGGATTGTCAGAAATGGTGATTATTGAAACATCTTCACAGGAACTTCTGGTAAGAGGAACTTTCTCGAATAAGATTTCTTTGTTAATCATTAGACGTTGGATGCCAATCTTCAGTAACAAAAAGCCATTTGGTAGAGACATGCATAAGCGACAACTTTCATTACAGCCCGGAAATAGGTCGGCTTATAATAGATTCCGTTTAACAGTCAATAGGGGAGTAGTTTAATCATCCACGGAGGAAACAGAACAGTCATCATCAACAACGTTGATACCTTGACCATGTTTGGGCATTGGCGCTGTTATTATATTAGGTGTTTCTGGGGGGTCAAACTCAATCTATTTTGCCTCGATAAGGTCTTGTACCTTATTCTTCAAGGCCCAATAATCGTTTGTATTATGCCCCAGACTTTCAGAATGATAGGCACATCGAGCATTCGGGTTGTAGCAGGGAGAAGCAGTATTAGGGTTCTTGAGAGCTTCCTTTAGAGTCACCAGATTTGACTTCAGTAGATGCGGCAAAACTTGGGACACAGTCATGTTGATCCGGGTGAATCATCTCTTGGGCGCCTCTGGCCTGCATTGATAGTTTCGATGTCGATTTGGTACATGATTGGAAATCATAACAGCCCCTACCGTCAGGCGATGTTCAGTTTTGCTTTGATTTCTATGGTCATATGCAACACTGACCTCCTTCTTTTCAGTAAAGGGTTTCTTCATCGTGCTCGAGGATACATCCCTTTGAATTTTTTCGCTCTTAATACCGGCTTCTACCCGCTCACCAGTCATGATTAATTCAGTAAATCCAGCCGAAGAGCTTCCGATCAGATGGTTGAAGAATGGACCAGACGACATGCCTAAGAACATATCCACCAATTCTCTGTCGGATAAAGGGGGTTGGACTCTGATACGGTGGGAGAACTGACTTGAGGTTTTGTGTTTGTGTTCGCAAATGTTGCGGTTAGCAAGAGTCGCCACCGACTTTTCTTTTATCCAAAAGGCAAGGTAAAAAAGCACAGGAAAGACCTTTGAGATGTTTTCTTGAGTTCGGGGGGTAGATTATGAAAAGGGAAGGTGCTAGCACCCTTTTCATCCATGGTTTTCCATGGGCTCTTAGTTACTTGTTTATATCACTTGCTTTGCTTTGTTTTGTTTGAAATGGTGCTTAGTGTGGTTTTGAAAGTATTTTGAAAAGAGGCCATCATTTAGGCAATCTTTTTAATGATTCTCGTTCGTAAGAATGTATACAAAGATGTTTATCTTTTGAAAAATGTTTCAATGTTTTATAAAATGTTTTGAAATGTGTGTGTGTTTGTTTTTGAAAATAGCAAGGATTATTTTGAAATTGATCAAGTAACTAGAAGCTATCTACCCACTCAAATGTCTTTCTTGTGCATTTTTGTTCCTTTGACATTGTTGACTTACCATTATTTGGTAAACAACCCTATCTTTGGATGTAAACGGGACGGGCGTGGGTCATCGTATGACCATGATAGCAATATTGCCAAGTATCTTAGCAATTTGGAGGGACCAAGATCATCTTTGTTTAGGCAACCTTTTGATAGCGTCATCGAGGGACTATGATCTTATATTTGTTTTGTTTTGCCAAGATACTTCGCGTGCGTAACATGGCCATTTTATTTTAGGCAACCAAGTGGGTGAAACCCTAAGGGTGCTTGCGTGCAAAGTGTGTCATTTTTCATGCTTTTGTCTTGCACTAGGTTTTGTCTATTTGTTTTGTTTTTGTTCTTGTCATGCAAACCCTCGTTTTACTAAACATGGTATATGAAAGCAATAAATTGCGTAAATGTAAATTAAACTATTACAACAATTATTATGGGAGGGGGGATACAAGTTTTGAATGAGGATATTGCACAAATATAAACCTAAATATATTATTACAACCCAATCGAATATTATGCACATTAAATAAATAAACAAGTATTTAAAATGCAATGCAAATGTATTTATGCAAAAAATGTTTTGTATTTGTTTAATGTATGAGAAAATAATTTATTTAAACCCTAGAAATAAGAGAAAAAATATTATTATTTTTGGAAAGGGATGAAACCCTAATTTTTTGATTAAAAGAAAATAAAGTTTTCCTAATATTATTTTGTATAAGAAAATAATAAATAATATTATCTATAAATATTAAAAATTAAGTATGTATAAAAATAAATATTTTATGTGTGTAAATAGTATAATAAAAATGTATAGTATTTTTAAATGTATTTACAAATTATTTAAGAAAATAAGTTCTATTTATCCTAATAAACTATTTTTTTATGCAAAAAAATAATAAAAAATAAAATAAAAAATGCAAAAAATAAAGAAATTATTTTTATGATTTTTTAATGCTCAGAAAAAATAATCAAAAGCCATAAATGTGAAAATATGAAGAAATATGAAAAAATATAAAAAACAAGTCAGGGGGGTGCAAAAGTAATTCAGGGGGTGTGAATAACAAAAGCAACAGGCCCAACGCGCCAAAGGCCCAGAACTTCATCCCTGTCCTCCAGCTTCTTCCTTACGCGTGTGTTTTGGTTCAAACTGTAACTTTCACATGCTTGCACAAAAACAAAAACTTATAACATGAAACTTATGGCATTTAATCTCATCAGACGGTGTGGATTACATTCAAGCCTATTGTTTTCATCTAAATTTATATTTTTATACTTTACTTACACTGTGCACTCATAAACCCTTAAATTGTTTTACCTTAAATAAATATCGTAATAATAGAAATCGATAGATTGACGTTTGGTCTCTGTGGGATCGATAATCTTTTATATTACTCTGGCGCGTTTCGTGTACTTGTGAAAACCATGCATCAAGTATTCCCTGGTTGCCTTGAAGATTGTTGCTACTGTGCTGTACAAATTAATGGTTGTGAATGGCTGAAGAAAGGTGTCCAACACTTGATGGATAGCCATGAGATTCTTTTTGAAAGAACTCAATTTGTGAAGTTTGACTGAAGTTGTATCTCAAGAATTTGAAGATGTGTCCATCATTACTATCTCAAACAAACCTATTAGGATCACCTCAAAAGGTCCTATTAGGATTCCCATTGAACCAAGAATAGCTCCACTAATTATCACCACACCGGGGCCAGTTCCCTACTCTTCTGATAAGGCCGTGCTTTGGAATTATGGGGCGGAAGTGTACTACCATGGTATCAAACAAGATTCGTGGATTGATGAAAATGAAACTGCTGACATTACAAACATTTCTGGATCAAGTAAAGTTACTAGGATGAGGAGGATCTTCTCCATAAATTTCACCTTCGACAAACACTACTACACCCATTCATATTATTACTGTTAAACCTGTTGCTGATACTCGAGGACAGAAAAAAATGTATGAGCCTGCCCTAACGGAGGCGCTCGAAAAAGATATTGCCATTGAGGACCCATCTACCCAAGAGATGGAGGAGATTCTAAAGATCATCAGAAAAAGTGATTACAATATAGTGGAACAGTTGGGGAAAACACCCTCGAAGATTTCTATGTTGTCTTTGTTGTTATGTTCTGAGGCGCATGCCCAAGCAATGATAAAGTTCCTGAAAAATGCACATGTCCCACAAGAAACTACGGCCGAACAATTTGAAAACTGTGTAGCAAGCTTGACTGCCAACAATGGTTTAGGGTTCTGTGATGCAGATTTGACCCCGATGGGGAAGAATCATAACAAAGCTCTCCACGTCTCCATAGAATGCAAAGGCACTACCATGGCACATATATTAGTGGATACCAGACCTTCTCTCAATGTCTTACCTAAAGGATCTTTGGATAGACTAGACTGTGATGGACTGGTGTTGAAACCTAGCGACATTGTAGTAAGGGCTTTCGATGGTTCTAAGAGGATGGTCCATGGAGAGGTTGACCTCCCTATCAAGGTTAGGTCTCAAGTCTTTAACTCAACATTCTATGTGATGGATATTCGTCCTGCTTATTCTTGCCTGCTTGGACGCCTATGTATACATGGAGCAGGTACGGTGACTTCCACACTACATCAAAAGCTGAAGTATCCGGTCAAGGGGAAAATTGTCACTGTATGCGGAGAAGAAGAGTTTATGATCAGTCATCTATATTCATTTAAGTATGTTGAAATGGATGACGAGTTCATTGAAACTCCTTGTCAAGCCTTTAAAGTAGTCTCTCCCATGGTTGTTGTTGCCAAGACCATTCATGACACTCCCGAAATTGCTAAAGATACACCAAGGATGGTTTCTCTCAAAGATACTTGTGCTGTTGTTGAAGATGGGGGTTGCATCATTTGGGGACAACTTCCTGGTTTCCCTTTCAAGTCAGATAAATTTGGGTTGGGCTTCACTTCCAAGTCTCAAAAGGAGGTTCGACGTGTTCGTGCAGGGAAACCACTTCTTCGCATTAGTAACCATGAGGTTAATGCCCTTGAAGACTCTGATGCTGATTGTGACTTTGATGACTGGATCTACCTGACTGTTGACAGAGGGCTCGACAACTGGCAGACCAAGGACTTCATTCTAATCTCCTTCAACCAGGAGAAATTGCCATTTACTGTTTTTATTACTTTGAGAACTTTGCATGTAATTTCCATTAAAACAATGACTTTAAGCCACATGCCTTGCCCGGGACATAGTGGTCCATTTGTTAAGGGTTTGTCATTATCATATGCGATATGATCATTTTAATGAAAACATTGGACTATTTTGCATTCAAATTTTTCACTCTATTCCTTTCTTTACTTTATTGTATTTTCAAAAAAATAGCTGTGTGATCTTACATGCACACATTCACACACATTTGCATATCCACATCCACTTCAGATCTCATTGACAATGACTCTTCTATTGCCATCTATAATTTTAAAAATCCAATCTATCAAGCTGAAGACAAAGGTGATGAAGATTTTGAAATACCTGGGGAACTCACCAAACTTCTGTTACAAGAGGAAAAGGCTATTCAACCACACGAGGAATCAATTGAAGTAATAAACCTAGGTACTGAGGCAGACAAGAAGGAAGTCAAGATTGGCACCAACTTGAAAGACTATGTCAAGAAAAGATTGGTCCAGATGTTACACGACTATGTTGAAGTGTTAGCTTGGTCATATGAAGATATGTCCGGGCTTGGTACTGATATCGTAGTTCATCGTCTGCCAATGAAGGAAGATTGTCCTCTGGTCAAGCAAAAGGTTTGTCGCATGCGACCAGACATGTCCGAGAAAATAAAAGCTGAGGTAATGAAACAGTTTGATGCAGGGTTCCTGGCAGTGACGTCATACCCTTAATGGGTGAAAAATGTTGTTCCAATACCGAAGAAAGATGGTACGTTTGTATGTGCATAGACTATAGGGATTTGAATAGGGCAAGCCCCAAAGATGATTTCCCATTACCTCATATTAATATCTTGGTTGACAACACTACTCAACACAAAGTTTTCTCCTTCATGGATGGATTATCCGATTACAACCAAATCAAAATGGCACCCGAAGACATGGAGAAAACCACTTTTGTTACACAGTGGGGTACTTTCTGTTATAAGGTCATGCCTTTCGGTTTGAAGAATGCAGGTGCAACTTATCAGCGGGCTATGGTAGCTTTATTTTATGATATGATTCATCATGAAATAGAAGTCTATGTTGATGATATGATTGCAAGATCGCAAACTGAGGAAGAACACCTTGATCATCTCCACAAGCTACTTGAGAGGTTTAAGAAATTCAAGTTGAGGCTAAATCCCAACAAGTGCACCTTCAGAGTGAGGTTTGGAAAACTCCTAGGCTTCGTTGCCAGTGGAAAAGGTATTGAAGTCGACCCTGCAAAAGTCAAATCCATACAAGAAATGCCAGCTCCCTGTACTAAGAAGGAGGTCAGGGGTTTCTTAGGTCGACTCAACTACATCACTCAATTCATCTCTCACTTAACTGTTACCTGTGAGCCGATTTTCAAACTGTTGAAAAAGGATCAAGTAGTCAGATGGAACAACGACTGCCAAGTAACTTTTGATAAGATCAAAGAGTACTTACAAGAACCTCTAATCCTAATCCCTCCAGTTGAAGGAAGACCTTTGATTATGTACTTGACTGTATTAGAGAATTCAATGGGGTGTGTGCTGGGTCAACATGACGAGTCTGGCCGAAAAGAGCATGCAATATACTACCTTAGCAAAAAGTTTACCGACTGTGAAACCAGATATTCACTGCTCGAGAAAATTTGCCGTGCTTTTGCATAGGCTGCTCGCCGGCTAAGACAATATATGTTGACTCATACTACCTTATTGATTTCAAAGATGGATCCCATCAAGTATATCTTTGAGAAACCAGCCCTTTCCGGATGAATAGCTAGATGGCAAATGATTTTGACTGAATACGATATTCAGTACACTACACAAAAAGTAATCAAGGGAAGTGTACTGGCGGATCATTTGGCGCATCAAGCTGTTGATGACTGCCAATCCATGAACTTTGAATTCCCGGACGAGAATATCATGCTGATAACCGACTGTGAAAAGCTTGGATCGTATGAAGGAACTGAACAAGGATCCCGATGGACTATGGTTTTTGACAAAGCTTCCAATGCATTGGGTAATGGAATTAGTGTCATGATCATTTCTCCTGAAGGTTTCCATACACCTTTCACTGCTAGACTTTACTTCAGCTGTACAAACAACATGGCTGAGTATGAAGCATGCATCTTGGGTCTAAAGGCGGCCATTGATCTAAGAATCAAATTCTTAAGCGTATACGGAGATTCAGCCCTAGTAATCAGTCAAGTTAAAGGAGAGTGGGATACCAAACATCCAAATTTGACCCCCTACAAAGAGCTCGTACTAACCTTAATCTCATACTTTGAAGAGGTCACCTTTGAACACTTTCCAAGGGAAGAAAATCAGTTGGCAGATGCCTTAGCAACTTTGTCTTCTATGTTCAAGGTCAATTGGGACAATGAAGCTCCCATAATTACTATGGAAAGATTTGCCGAACCTGCACACTGTTACGAGATCGACACTGATGAAGAGAAGCCATGGTATCATGAAGTGAGAAGGTACCTTGAAGCATAAGAGTATCCTAAGGGAGCCTCAATCAACAACAAGAAAATCATGCGAAGCTTCTCAGCCAAATTCTTCCTAAGCAATGGGATTCTGTACAAGCATAACCATGATTCTACTATGCTCCATTGTATGGACAAGAAAGAAGCAGAAAAGATCATGGAAGACATGCATGAAGGTATCTTTGGAACTCACTCTAGCAAGAACACTATGGCCAAGAATATTCTGAGTGCTAGTTACTATTGGTCAACTATGGAAATTGATTGCCACCATCACTCGAGGACTTGCCATAAGTGTCAAATCTATGCCGACAATGTTCACGTGCCTCCAATTCCTTTGAACGTCATGATTGATCTATGGCCATTTACAATGTGTGGAATTTACATGATTGGAGAGATCAAGCCCACTACCTCTAATGGACATCATTTTATCCTCTTTGCTATTGACTACTTCACTAAATAGGTCGAAACTGCTTCATTTGCCTCAGTCACTAAGAATGTTGTAGCCCGGTTTATCAAACATAACCTCATCTGCTGGTACGACATCCCTGAAAGGATCATCACCGACAATGGAACCAACCTCAACAATGCCATGATTACTGAGCTCTGTACGCAGTTTAAAATCAAGCATCACAACTCTTCTCCTTACAGACCTAAGATGAATGGTGCAGTGGAAGCCTCCAATAAAAACATAAAGAAGATTATGCAAAAGATGGTGGTGACCTACAAATAATGGCATGAGATGCTACCACTTTATCTTCATGGCTACCGTACTTCAGTTCGAACATCAACTGGGGTAACCCCTTTGTGATCGGTGGATCTGGAACTGACTGTTTAACGCTGGTTCGCGGAATGTCGCGGAAGCAAGAGTCGCCACCGTCTTTTATTTTCTCCAAATGGAAAGGACAAAAGCACAGAAAAATTCCTTAAAGAGATTGCTCTCGGTTCGGGAGGTAGATTATAGAAAGGGAAGGTGTTAGCACCCTTTCTATCCATGGTTATCCATGGGCTCTTAGATACTTGCTCATTGTGTTTTCAAAATAGTTTGTTTGCTTTTCAACTGTGGGTTTTAAAAAGTTTCTTTGAAAATTTTAGTTCGACTCTTGTATCAGTCCTCAAGAGGGTTTGAAAAGTGGCTTTCGAAAGCTTTTTTTTGAAAATGTGTTGGTGTGAAAAGTATTTTGAATTTTTTTTGAAGTTAAAGCAAGTATCTAGAGTCGTCTACCTACCCTAAGGAATTCGTCTGTGTAGATGTCCTTAAGGTAGTGCCATCCCACCATTGAGAGGTAGGTAGCACCACCGTTGGAGGTGTTCGGGTCAATTCGAGGTTCGGGACATGGTGATCACCAGAGCAATGGGAAGACACCTTAGAAGCTACCCTCATGCCAGGTTCCCGGATCATGAGGACTTACTAAGACATCCTCTACTCGACGATCACCTTTCGAGGCAAGGCAACAGTGAGGCGTACCCTAGGGGTGGTGTGTGCGATTTGTGTGTCGTTTTCATTTGCATTTATCTTGTCATGTTTATTGGTGTTCTACGCTTGTTTTTATTTTAAGGTCATTCATTCTTGCATGCTTTGTTTAACAGTTAAAAGTTGCGAGGAAAAGTAAATCTAAAGCTATTACAAATGGCGCGGGTCCACATCGCCAAAATTATCCAGGACCCGATTTGACAGAAAATAAATAAAATAAAAGCGCGAGAAATAATTACAAGGCTTCGGGAGAGGTACATGATTATTTAAGCGAAATAAAATAAATATGCGAACTAACGAGAATTTAACGAAACGAGGGCGTTGGACCCTTTTGCAAAATTAAAATTAATGAGGAATTAAAATTAAGAAAAGAAATTGTTTTTGTTTTTTGGTATTTTTATGTATTTTAAGATTTAATAGAAAAAGAAAAAAAAATTAATTAAAATTAACTACTAACCCTAATTCTATTTTATTTTAATTTATTAAGAAGACGTTAGAATTTAAACCTAAATTAAACCCTAATTTTTGCATACAAATTTAATTATAAAAATAAATAATATTATTGTGAAAAAGAAAAAATTAAAAGAAATAAAACGTTTATTAAACCTAATTCTATATTTTTTAGATTTTTTGTTATGAAAGAAATTAACATTAAAACCCTAATTTAAACTAATTAATTTACATGCCAATTTATTTATGAAAATATTAGAAATAAAAATTATTTATGGTATTTTGCTCTTTTCTGACTTTTATTGTATTTTTTATGTTTATAAAAATAATTAATTTAACTAAAAAGAATAATAATTAAAAAAAGATAAAAATAATGAAAAGATAAAAAAAATAACAAAATTTTGCAAACCTTGGGGGTATCAGTCCCCAGATGGGAGGTTTTAATCAGCAATTTGAGCCCAACTTTGCAAGGCCTGGTTGACTTTTGTGCAAGCATGTGGGATGGTTGACTAGGACTTAGCGTGTTCTTCAATCCCGAGCCTTTGATCTGACTCCATGGGTTGCGTGGCTGGCTTGATGGAGAGGTGCATCATGGTCTCCAACATAAGCGCTACACATGAACGTTAGAGGAAAAATAATATTGAGATTATTGAAGACCTGGGTTTCGAACCCAGGTCATGGATATTGCCAATGCGTGTTCCTTCCACTGAGCCATCCCAAGCATATTTAATATATAATAGCAAATAAATAATATAAAAGGAAACAAAGGAGTTAGTGGGTCCGCGCGCGAAATTCAAACCAACGTATCACACACTGCCACGAGTTCATCTTCTTCACGTTCCTGAAAACATAAAAGAACAGGCAACGGTTTTTGGGACATTCTCTTAGGCATGCTATTAGAAAATAGCGATTAGGCCTGTGTCATTCAGAAATTGGGCGCGATGGGTGGTTCAAGATCGTCTCCATGCGCTGAGTTGAATGGTGTAACTCATGTGTTCCAATTTTTCCTTGTCTGGAAATCCCCAATTTTGAGGTCCTGCAAACCCTAGAATACAAGCATGGCATAATCGTATATAGCATGTAAAAATATAATTAAACGCATTGGTTAGCTTCAGAACTTCACAAGGAATGTAAATCAATAATTAGAATGCCATGAGAATGCCTAGAAGTTAGAATACGATCATGATTTTTTCTCTGTACAGGGCGGCCGTGTTCTCACGTTTCTTGGTGTTCAAGTCTTTGGTTTTGATCCAAATCTCTTCCTTTAATCCTCAGCAAGCTAATGGAACAAGTTTCGTGCCTTGAATCAACCTGCAACAGGGTTTTCAGTTTTGGCTTTCTTAACAAAAAATTCAAGTTTTGCAAATGCTTTTGGGCGCAGCTTAGTGTCTATTCTGATTAGGGTTGTGTTCTAGCATATGTAGTGAGTGCATTAGGTCAACAAAACTCAATCAAATCCATTGCATTCATTGATTTGGAAATTTGAGTTTCTAAGGATCTTTTCATATCTTTTTTTCATGCAATTTTGTGTCAATTAGGATCAATCAACCCAAATCCTTCCTTATTTAGCTAGGCACGAAATATTGAGTCTAAAACATGTGCAAAAAGATTTTTTAGGTTAAGTTAGATATTTTTCATATATTTAAATGATTTAAATGAATTAATATAAATAAAAATTCAAATAAATAAATAAAAAATGAGAAAATACTTCCCTTTGGGCCAAGTGGTCGTGCATATGTCATGGATGATGAATCATGGAAGAAAAATGGGCCCATTAGCAATTTTAGGTCATTTGAAGTAATGTTGACTTTTCAAAATATCCAAAAATTTCCCAACTTCCACAAGGCATAACTTGCTCAATTTTTAAGCTTTTCTCATGTTCTTGGACATTTTGGAAAGGTCTTTGAGTCCTATAACCAATGTCTTTGGTCCCATGTCATTTTTATTTACCAATCTCAAGTTATGGCATTTGACTTAAAGTCCCTTTTTGTTGACTTTTGAAAATGACCTATAATGTTGAAATTGATAACTTTTTGTGAGAGAATTTCTTGGACTTGAAGTATGAAGATGAGTTGTAGGAAATGTCTTTCTCTTCAAAATGAGCTTTGGATGGAATTTTTCTGATAATCCATGTGAAAGTTATGCCTTGGTCAATTTTAGTTGACTTTTTCAACTGTCCAAATAAGGAAACTTTTGCATCTTGATGATTTCTGAGCCAAATTTTGAGAATCATCATCAAGCATTGATCAAATGATGTTTGTGGCTTCAAAATGATATGTTGACCAAAAATTTGAACTTTTGACTGTCAAATGACCATTTTGCCCCTACAATTGACTGTAGTGCAATTAGGGTTTTTTGACTGTGCAATTTTGAGCTGAATGACTTGAAACTTGACATGAGGATGCTTGACCACATTTTTAGGCATGTGAGACTTGATTGGACCTTTGAAAACTTCATTTTCTTGATCAGAACACAAACCCTAGTTTTGACTGTATGGGAGACCTTTGCACTGTGCCACCCTTGGGGAATTTTGCAGCATGACTTGTCAATTTCCTGAAGAATATGGGAGGGCAAATTTTGGGGTACAACAGTTGCCCCTGTTCAATCTTCTTAGACCTGAGGATGCAGATTGGCTGACGTGCCTTTCGTAATCCGAGGGTAGAAGATGATTGAACACTAGAGTGCCCAGAAATTTGCGCTCACATAGTAGCAGTGTGATTATGGGAATGGGCTTATAGATGCCATTTGGAGATTGATGAATAGGATGATGGGCTTATAGATGCCATCTGGATGTTGATCGCGTAAGAGATTCCTTAGCGAGAACCTGCATACCTGCAAAAGAAACAATGAGTACCTGACACGTTGCAGGAGCTGATTTCAGATGCTTGATGTAGATATGTCCTGACTGATTACAGGAGCTGAGTCTGGAGCTTCAAAAGATGATGAATGAACCAGGGATGGTTGCTACCTTGGCATGAATGGTAAGAGAACCTTGGGTGATTTTAACTTCAACAACGCTCGTTGAGAAAATCTTGGTGGGAAATACCATCTTCGCAGGATCGGGACGAGAACCATAGGCCATTATAATCTGAAAGGGAATCACCTCACTCGCTGTCGGAGAGGGAATCATAAGAAAAGGAATTGTCACCTCACTCACCGTCGGAGAGGGAACCATAGGAGATTATCACCTCAGTCACTGTCGGAGAGGGAAACATCTGAAAAGGACTTACCACCTCACTCACCGTCGGAGAGGGGACCATAGGAGACTATCACCTCACTCACCGTCGGAGAGGGAAACATCTGAAAAGGAATTACCACCTCACGCACTGTCGGAGAGGGGACCATAGAAGACTATCACCTCACTCACCGTTGGAGAGGGAAACATCTGAAAAGGAATTACCACCTCACGCACTGTCGGAGAGGGGACCACAGGAGACTATCACCTCACACTCACCGTCAGAGAGGGAAACATATGAAAAGGAATTACCACCTCACTCACCGTCGGAGAGGGGACCATAGGAGACTATCACCTCACTCACCGTCGGAGAGGGAAACATCTGAAAAGGAATTACCACCTCACGCACTGTCGGAGAGGGGACCATAGGAGACTATCACCTCACTCACCGTTGGAGAGGGAAACATCTGAAAAGGAATTACCACCTCACGCACTGTCGGAGAGGGGACCATAAGAGACTATCACCTCACACTCACCGTCGAAGAGGGAAACATCTGAAAAAGGAATTACCACCTCACTCACCGTCGGAGAGGGGACCATAAGAGACTATCACCTCACACTCACCGTCGGAGAGGGAAACATCTGAAAAAGGAATTACCACCTCACTCACCGTCGGAGAGGGGACCATAAGAGACTATCACCTCACACTCACCGTCGGAGAGGGAAACATCTGAAAAAGGAATTACCACCTCACTCACCGTCGGAGAGGGGACCATAGGAGACTATCATCTCAAAGAAGAACCCTAAAATGGAAATCTCATGCACCGTCGGAGAGAGAACCAATAGGAAATTATAATCTGGAATAACTTCTGCTGAGTCTTTATCAGAAAAATCTGTTGGGAGTCGATTTAGCTGGACTAGAGAAGGCCTGGGACTGGATAAGAAATCTTTTGAGTCGATTAACTGAACCGGTCTAGGTCTTGAAATATGATTGAGAATTTTAACTGCATCCTTCCTGAAAGGTAAAGGTCAGTCATATGCAATGCATGATATGGGTCGAGCAATGACGTTCTCAACATAAATGAGATTTGTATGATATAATGCGTCTATGCATGCTATAATGATGTATGTGATGTTTTATGAATGTATGTTTTTGTCTAGGAAAATAAATCCTTGACGGGTGCCGGGAAGTCATATCCTGGGTTGATGTTGAAGCATAGATTTTTGCTTCCGCTGGGGATGATAATTGCAAGAATACCGGTAGGAGAAGATGACTCCGTTGCGGCATAAACTTGGTAAATGGAAGATTCTGCGGGGAGAAAAGATACTCTAGCGATCATGCTGGGAAGCAATACTTTGTGGGGAGAGGGATGCCTTGCTGAGTGTTGATAATGACTTGCGGGGGATACCTTTGTTGTTGGAAGTGTTGATGGACTTCGCTGGGGGTAAGAAGACTTCGTCGAGGACGCTCTTTCCGTGGCTTTTGGCTGAGGATAACCCAGTTATATCCTGTTAAGGAAATAACTCTTTAGATAAAGCCGGGCGACGCGTTCGTGCTCTGCGAGGGATAAGCTTCCAGAATCTACTGGGGATAAGCTTACTGCTTGGGGAGATAGATTCCAACCTTCCTGGGGAACTGGATTGGACTCTCCTGGGGAAGTTTTGATATGCTGGGGAAAGTGATTCCTTTGAATGTTGAGACGCCGCCGGGGAATAATCTTTAGGTCAAGACTGCCGGGGATGTTTGTTAAGAATGTATATATGCTGCTGGGGAATGTTGATATCTGCTGGAGGATACCCAACTTCCTTGAGATTTGATAATTTTGCTTGGAGAGGAATGTACTGTTTTGCTGAACCACTCTCTGGGGAATTAATATGTACTGGTTATATTCTTTAGCCGAACCTACCTTGGTACCCTGGAGGACAGAAACAATCAGATTGCTTAAACCACCCGTTATTGCCCCTGTTTCTATGGGGGAGACACATGTGGGATGCTGATAATTGTTGAGGGTCAAACCTTCTTCTGGTAGGCAGGTGACAAGATGACAGGACATAGTCGTACGCTTTGATCCCTAACTTTTGCCTGGACCCCCCTTTTGGGTTTTCAGTCCACCGGGATACCCATTTTTGCCCAAGCTGCCTTTTCAGGTTTTCGACTTGCCGGGTGTACAGATTTTTTTCATTTCATCCCTCATTTTGCCCGAACCCTTTTGGTTCGCCGGGAAGCCCTTATTTTTGCCTAGGTATGTCAACCTAGCGGGTCTTTGGTTATGCGTAGTATTTTTCGACTATGTACGTTCTTAGAAAGTAGGGAGTTGCCCCTGTTAGAAGTGTTTTGTCATGCCACCAGAAGGTGTTTGATCAGACAAGATTCGTTGTTGGAATGCCCCAAGTGACTCAGGCGGAGATTTGCCCCAGGCTATTTGGCCTTCGAGAGATTCTCCGAATCTTGATTGGATTGCCCCAGATGATGGACCATGCTCATGCCATGCCCCTTGATTGGAAATGCTTCTGTTCATTAGGCGTTCGTCGTGCGAACTTCTATGCTGTTCAAACAAAAAGTCATATGCAAACAAAGTTATGTTAAAAATACAAATCTTATGTCTGTCTTGAAGATTTTGAAAATGCATTCTTTTTCATAAAACAAGCGAATGTTTGTAAAACGTGATGTCAACTCTGTATTTACCGTAGGCCTTAAGGAGTCAGGATACCTTTCGTGACAGTCTGCTTTCGAACTAACCCATGCTTCAGCTAGGACTTTTAAGGGTTATAACGTGGCCTGGTTCACGGTTTAAGAAACAAAGGATAAAGGCTCAAATTATTTGTACCCACCCACTCTTCGTGATGTTCTCCAAACCTAAACTCAGTTGATCATACGTTAGACCTTGTTTGAGTCTTTGCTCTGATTTTCCGGTGATGATTCAGATGTTGATAACTTATTTTGAATAGGCAGTCATTCCTTTTTTGTTGAGGGTTTGTAAGACCTCTTTCTTTTTCTTGATTTTGTTATCCCTTTCTTTTTTGCCTGAACTGTTTCCTTTTTGGAATTACAGTTAGCGGGATGCCCCAGTTTTGTAAGTCTCCTTCATGGGTTTTGACTTAATGGGCGTTTATTTTGAGAAGTAATGACTGCCTATCTTTATGATCGTTTGGAACCATCACTGTCTTTTGTTTTGTAAGGACTTCTTTGGGTGCCATTCGTTATGCACTTGGATCAACTGAGAGACTACCCTGCCCCAGGTTATGATTAAGGGTTTTAAATTTCGAAAGGAAAAACTCCTACTTCTTTTGCTCAGATGGGTTGACGAGGGATTATCATCCTTATAACTCCAGTGTTTAGGAATTGAAACAATGCCTGTACCTCATCAGCGGGGTCTGTTCAAAAGCATACTGTAAAGATAGCGGTATCGTTTTCGTCATCCTCCCTCAAGAGGCTTGGAACTTTAGATCAAGAGTTGGCATCAGAAAAAATATGAAAATAATTTGCGTATAGTGAATACGAATATATTGCTTCAAAATAGACATATGCGATGCATTAATTGAATAACAATGTTTAACATGAGTAAATGTTTGAACAGAAAGAAATTACAACTTGAAAATCCTAACGAACACAAGTCTTCTCATCTCAGGGCTTGTTACTTCAAATGGTGCCTCCTGTAGGGATGGTAGAAGCATTCAGCCTGGCCATCTTGGGTGAATTCCACAGCTCCTTCCTCAATCAGATCCTGGATTTTATTCTTCAAATTCCAACAATCCTCTGTAGCATGCCCCGGGCTGTCAGAATGATAAGCGCAGTGAGCATTGGGGTTATACCTTGAAGGTGTCTTGTTGGGATTCTTAGGAGGATCCTTTCGAGTTACCAATTTCAACCTCAGTAGTTGTTGTAAGGCTTGAGGCAGTGACACGTTGAGCTCGGTGAATTGCCTTTGGGGCTTGTCTGGTTGAAGCTGGTGAGGTCGATACTGAGTTGGTGATACTGGAGCCATATGAGGAGCTTTCTCCTTGCCTCTTTGTCTCAAAGATGGTCGAACGATGACTGGCTTTTTACCCTTAGATGTTTGCCCCAGTTGGTTGCCCTGAAGCAGTTGGTTGACGAGAAACCGGAGCTCATCTTGTCTTTGAGCTAAACCTTGAATGGCATTCCTCTGCCCCAACATTTGGGCTTTCATAGCATCTATCTCAGCTTGTAGGTGTTTCAGCCTTTCATCCTCAGCATTGTTCCCGACAAAGGTCCCCTTGAGAAGTGTCTTTAGTTCCTCCTGCCCCTTGGATAGATTCAGAAGGATTTCCCCGAACCGAGTTTCTTGAGCAAGAAGGTCCTGGTTGTCTTGTTGTGAAGCCATGGCTGAAATAAACAGCGGGAAAGGTAAGTGACCTGCAAAAGGGATACCTGTAATGCAATGATGCGTATGATATGCATGTAATGTTTTCAAGGATCTCGCAGGGTAAACAAGAAAATTTGTTAGAACTTGGTAGCTTGATTGAAGGAACTGCATATTATTGAGAGTCCTTCTTCAGAGGATCAAAGGCTCACCATATCCAGTGGGTCATAGCCTCTGACAACCTTGGTTAGAGGAAAATAAATCCTCTTTGCCCCTTGCTAGACGTCTGATTTATCATAACCTGCATCACAAGCCCTTGAGGTCCTTGAAATGGATTAGGATGTATGCAATGGTATGATGTTATGCTTTGCATGGGGTAATGTACGTAACCCCGTCATGAGTCCCTATTAAGGACTGCAAACCAAAACCTGCAAGACACTTAGTAAACCTGTCATGAGTCCCGATTAAGGACTAAAACAAACCCTGCAAGAAACTTGGTAAGCCTTGTTATGAATCCTGGTTAAGGACTAAAACAAAAACCTGTAGGAAATTCAGTAGACCCTGTTATGAGTCCTAGTTAAGGACTATGGACAAAACCTGCAAAAACTTAGCACACCCTGCTATGAGTCCCCATTAAGGACTATAAGCAAACCCTGCAAGTAATTCCTGTGTTAGATAACAAGCATGCAAATAGTCAAGTACGAAGGCACACAAGTCACACAAGAGAAGCCCTTAGAGTTTAGGCCAGCATGGGGTCTGGGTAGTACCCTCTTGAAGTTGGTGGGTTCAACCTGTCCTAATCAAAGTAACCGGGTTCTAAGGTTCCCAATATCACGTAATTGCTTTCATTGTTCATCGTTTCGATTTAGCCACTGAACTGGCGACCGAAATATTCCAGGAAAGCAACCCTCAATTGAGCGTAGTATCGAGTATCAACCAACCTCGGACTGCACCAAAGTCAGTTATCTCACTACCCTAAAGAGGCCAAGATAGTTCAATTAAGGTTCCTAAGGTCTGTTGATGCTTCACGACACCACGCGGAGGCCCCGTACTCTCCTTGACTGAACTCAAGGGTTACCGGTACACACCAAAGTGCCACATCAACGTAGCAGACTGTTTCAACCATGTCGGTATACCCCGCACAGTTCCCTCACAACCTTGTTGCTACTTTCTAAGAAGGTATCCCCAGATCCGGGTTAGGATCTATAGAACTCCCAAGACCCATAATAATAAAGCAAGCAAGGAAAACAATTGAAAACACAGTTATGACCTAGCCCTAAGGTACACCTCACTTTAAGTTTAAGGGTCCCCAGCAGAGTCGCCAGTTCTGTGATCGGTGGATCTGGAACTGACTGTTTAACGCTGGTTCGCGGAATGTCACGGAAGCAAGAGTCGCCACCGTCTTTTATTTTCTCCAAATGGAAAGGACAAAAGCACAGAAAAATTCCTTAAAGAGATTGCTCTCGGTTCGGGAGGTAGATTATAGAAAGGGAAGGTGTTAGCACCCTTTCTATCCATGGTTATCCATGGGCTCTTAGATACTTGCTCATTGTGTTTTCAAAATAGTTTGTTTGCTTTTCAACTGTGGGTTTTAAAAAGTTTCTTTGAAAATTTCAGTTCGACTCTTGTATCAGTCCTCAAGAGGGTTTGAAAAGTGGCTTTCGAAAGCTTTTTTTTGAAAATGTGTTGGTGTGAAAAGTATTTTGAATTTTTTTTGAAGTTAAAGCAAGTATCTAGAGTCGTCTACCTACCCTAAGGAATTCGTCTGTGTAGATGTCCTTAAGGTAGTGCCATCCCACCATTGAGAGGTAGGTAGCACCACCGTTGGAGGTGTTCGGGTCAATTCGAGGTTCGGGACATGGTGATCACCAGAGCAATGGGAAGACACCTTAGAAGCTACCCTCATGCCAGGTTCCCGGATCATGAGGACTTACTAAGACATCCTCTACTCGACGATCACCTTTCGAGGCAAGGCAACAGTGAGGCGTACCCTAGGGGTGGTGTGTGCGATTTGTGTGTCGTTTTCATTTGCATTTATCTTGTCATGTTTATTGGTGTTCTACGCTTGTTTTTATTTTAAGGTCATTCATTCTTGCATGCTTTGTTTAACAGTTAAAAGTTGCGAGGAAAAGTAAATCTAAAGCTATTACAAATGGCGCGGGTCCACATCGCCAAAATTATCCAGGACCCGATTTGACAGAAAATAAATAAAATAAAAGCGCGAGAAATAATTACAAGGCTTCGGGAGAGGTACATGATTATTTAAGCGAAATAAAATAAATATGCGAACTAACGAGAATTTAACGAAACGAGGGCGTTGGACCCTTTTGCAAAATTAAAATTAATGAGGAATTAAAATTAAGAAAAGAAATTGTTTTTGTTTTTTGGTATTTTTATGTATTTTAAGATTTAATAGAAAAAGAAAAAAAAATTAATTAAAATTAACTACTAACCCTAATTCTATTTTATTTTAATTTATTAAGAAGACGTTAGAATTTAAACCTAAATTAAACCCTAATTTTTGCATACAAATTTAATTATAAAAATAAATAATATTATTGTGAAAAATAAAAAATTAAAAGAAATAAAACGTTTATTAAACCTAATTCTATGTTTTTTAGATTTTTTGTTATGAAAGAAATTAACATTAAAACCCTAATTTAAACTAATTAATTTACATGCCAATTTATTTATGAACATATTAGAAATAAAAATTATTTATGGTATTTTGCTCTTTTCTGACTTTTATTGTATTTTTTATGTTTATAAAAATAATTAATTTAACTAAAAAGAATAATAATTAAAAAAAGATAAAAATAATGAAAAGATAAAAAAAAATAACAAAATTTTGCAAACCTTGGGGGTATCAGTCCCCAGATGGGAGGTTTTAATCAGCAATTTGAGCCCAACTTTGCAAGGCCTGGTTGACTTTTGTGCAAGCATGTGGGATGGTTGACTAGGACTTAGCGTGTTCTTCAATCCTGAGCCTTTGATTTGACTCCATGGGACGCGTGGCTGGCTTGATGGAGAGGTGCATCATGGTCTCCAACATAAGCGCTACACATGAACATTAGAGGAAAAATAATATTGAGATTATTGAAGACCTGGGTTTCGAACCCAGGTCATGGATATTGCCAACGCGTGTTCCTTCCACTGAGCCATCCCAAGCATATTTAATATATAATAGCAAATAAATAATATAAAAGGAAACAAAGGAGTTAGTGGGTCCGCGCGCGAAATTCAAACCAACGTATCACACACTGCCACGAGTTCATCTTCTTCACGTTCCTGAAAACATAAAAGAACAGGCAACGGTTTTTGGGACGTTCTCTTAGGCATGCTATTAGAAAATAGCGATTAGGCCTGTGTCATTCAGAAATTGGGCGCGATGGGTGGTTCAAGATCGTCTCCATGCGCTGAGTTGAATGGTGTAACTCATGTGTTCCAATTTTTCCTTGTCTGGAAATCCCCAATTTTGAGGTCCTACAAACCCTAGAATACAAGCATGGCATAATCGTATATAGCATGTAAAATATAATTAAACGCATTGGTTAGCTTCAGAACTTCACAAGGAATGTAAATCAATAATTAGAATGCCATGAGAATGCCTAGAAGTTAGAATACGATCATGATTTTTTCTCTGTACAGGGCGGCCGTGTTCTCACGTTTCTTGGTGTTCAAGTCTTTGGTTTTGATCCAAATCTCTTCCTTTAATCCTCAGCAAGCTAATGGAACAAGTTTCGTGCCTTGAATCAACCTGCAACAGGGTTTTCAGTTTTGGCTTTCTTAACAAAAAATTCAAGTTTTGCAAATGCTTTTGGGCACAGCTTAGTGTCTATTCTGATTAGGGTTGGGTTCTAGCATATGTAGTGAGTGCATTAGGTCAACAAAACTCAATCAAATCCATTGCATTCATTGATTTGGAAATTTGAGTTTCTAAGGATCTTTTCATATCTTTTTTTCATGCAATTTTGTGTCAATTAGGATCAATCAACCCAAATCCTTCCTTATTTAGCTAGGCACGAAATATTGAGTCTAAAACATGTGCAAAAAGATTTTTTAGGTTAAGTTAGATATTTTTCATATATTTAAATGATTTAAATGAATTAATATAAATAAAAATTCAAATAAATAAATAAAAAATGAGAAAATACTTCCCTTTGGGCCAAGTGGTCGTGCATATGTCATGGATGATGAATCATGGAAGAAAAATGGGCCCATTAGCAATTTTAGGTCATTTGAAGTAATGTTGACTTTTCAAAATATCCAAAAATTTCCCAACTTCCACAAGGCATAACTTGCTCAATTTTTAAGATTTTCTCATGTTCTTGGACATTTTGGAAAGGTCTTTGTGTCCTCTAACCAATGTTTTTGGTCCCATGTCATTTTGATTTACCAATCTCAAGTTATGGCCTTTGACTTAAAGTCCCTTTTTGTTGACTTTTGAAAATGACCTATAATGTTGAAATTGATAACTTTTTGTGAGAGCATTTATTGGACTTGAAGTATGAAGATGAGTTGTAGGAAATGTCTTTCTCTTCAAAATGAGCTTTGGATGGAATTTTTCTGATAATCCATGTGAAAGTTATGCCTTGGTCAATTTCAGTTGACTTTTTCAGCTGTCCAAATAAGGAAACTTTTGCATCTTGATGATTTCTGAGCCAAATTTTGAGAATCATGATCAAGCATTGATCAAATGATGTTTGTGGCTTCAAAATGATATGTTGACCAAAAATTTGAACTTTTGACTGTCAAATGACCATTTTGCCCCTACAGTTGACTGTAGTGCAATTAGGGTTTTTTGACTGTGCAATTTTGAGCTGAATGACTTGAAACTTGACATGAGGATGCTTGACCACATTTGTAGGCATGTGAGACTTGATTGGACCTTTGAAAACTTCATTTTCTTGATCAGAACACAAACCCTAGTTTTGACTGTATGGGAGACCTTTGCACTGTGCCACCCTTGGGGAATTTTGCAGCATGACTTGTCAATTTCCTGAAGAATATGGGAGGGCAAATTTTGGGGTACAACAGTTGCCCCTGTTCAATCTTCTTAGACCCGAGGATGCAGATTGGCTGACGTGCCTTTCGTAATCCGAGGGTAGAAGATGATTGAACACTAGAGTGCCCAGAAATTTGCGCTCACATAGTAGCAGTGTGATGATGGGAATGGGCTTATAGATGCCATTTGGAGATTGATGAATAGGATGATGGGCTTATAGATGCCATCTGGATGTTGATCGCGTAAGAGATTCCTTAGCGAGAACCTGCATACCTGCAAAAGAAACAATGAGTACCTGACACGTTGCAGGAGCTGATTTTAGATGCTTGATGTAGATATGTCCTGACTGATTACAAGAGCTGAGTCTGGAGCTTCAAAAGATGATGAATGAACCAGGGATGGTTGCTACCTTGGCATGAATGGTAAGAGAACCTTGGGTGATTTTAACTTCAACAACGCTCGTTGAGAAAATCTTGGTGGGAAATACCATCTTCGCAGGATCGGGACAAGAACCATAGGCCATTATAATCTGAAAGGGAATCACCTCACTCGCTGTCGGAGAGGGAATCATAAGAAAAGGAATTGTCACCTCACTCACCGTCGGAGAGGGAACCATAGGAGATTATCACCTCACTCACCGTCGGAGAGGGAAACATCTGAAAAGGACTTACCACCTCACTCACCGTCAGAGAGGGGACCATAGGAGACTATCACCTCACTCACCGTCGGAGAGGGAAACATCTGAAAAGGAATTACCACCTCACGCACTGTCGGAGAGGGGACCATAGAAGACTATCACCTCACTCACCGTTGGAGAGGGAAACATCTGAAAAGGAATTACCACCTCACGCACTGTCGGAGAGGGGACCACAGGATACTATCACCTCACACTCACCGTCGGAGAGGGAAACATCTGAAAAGGAATTACCACCTCACTCACCGTCGGAGAGGGGACCATAGGAGACTATCACCTCACTCACCGTCGGAGAGGGAAACATCTGAAAAGGAATTACCACCTCACGCACTGTCGGAGAGGGGACCATAGGAGACTATCACCTCACTCACCGTTGGAGAGGGAAACATCTGAAAATGAATTACCACCTCACGCACTGTCGGAGAGGGGACCATAAGAGACTATCACCTCACACTCACCGTCGGAGAGGGAAACATCTGAAAAAGGAATTACCACCTCACTCACCGTCGGAGAGGGGACCATAAGAGACTATCACCTCACACTCACCGTCGGAGAGGGAAACATCTGAAAAAGGAATTACCACCTCACTCACCGTCGGAGAGGGGACCATAAGAGACTATCACCTCACACTCACCGTCAGAGAGGGAAACATCTGAAAAAGGAATTACCACCTCACTCACCGTCGGAGAGGGGACCATAGGAGACTATCATCTCAAAGAAGAACCCTAAAATGGAAATCTCATGCACCGTCGGAGAGAGAACCAATAGGAAATTATAATCTGGAATAACTTCTGCTGAGTCTTTATCAGAAAAATCTGTTGGGAGTCGATTTAGCTGGACTAGAGAAGGCCTGGGACTGGATAAGAAATCTTTTGAGTCGATTAACTGAACCGGTCTAGGTCTTGAAATATGATTGAGAATTTTAACTGCATCCTTCCTGAAAGGTAAAGGTCAGTCATATGCAATGCATGATATGGGTCGAGCAATGACGTTCTCAACATAAATGAGATTTGTATGATATAATGCGTCTATGCATGCTATAATGATGTATGTGATGTTTTATGAATGTATGTTTTTGTCTAGGAAAATAAATCCTTGACGGGTGCCGGGAAGTCATATCCTGGGTTGATGTTGAAGCATAGATTTTTGCTTCCGCAGGGGATGATAATTGCAAGAATACCGGTAGGAGAAGATGACTCCGTTGCGGCATAAACTTGGTAAATGGAAGATTCTGCGGGGAGAAAAGATACTCTAGCGATCATGCTGGGAAGCAATACTTTGTGGGGAGAGGGATGCCTTGCTGAGTGTTGATAATGACTTGCGGGGGATACCTTTGTTGTTGGAAGTGTTGATGGACTTCGCTGGGGGTAAGAAGACTTCGTCGAGGACGCTCTTTCCGTGGCTTTTAGCTGAGGATAACCCAGTTATATCCTGTTAAGGAAATAACTCTTTAGATAAAGCCGGGCGACGCGTTCGTGCTCTACGAGGGATAAGCTTCCAGAATCTACTGGGGATAAGCTTACTGCTTGGGGAGATAGATTCCAACCTTCCTGGGGAACTGGATTGGACTCTCCTGGGGAAGTTTTGATATGCTGGGGAAAGTGATTCCTTTGAATGTTGAGACGCCGCCGGGGAATAATCTTTAGGTCAAGACTGCCGGGGATGTTTGTTAAGAATGTATATATGCTGCTGGGGAATGTTGATATCTGCTGGAGGATACCCAACTTCCTTGAGATTTGATAATTTTGCTTGGAGAGGAATGTACTGTTTTGCTGAACCACTCTCTGGGGAATTAATATGTACTGGTTATATTCTTTAGCCGAACCTACCTTGGTACCCTGGAGGACAGAAACAATCAGATTGCTTAAACCACCCGTTATTGCCCCTGTTTCTATGGGGGAGGCACATGTGGGATGCTGATAATTGTTGAGGGTCAAACCTTCTTCTGGTAGGCAGGTGACAAGATGACAGGACATAGTCGTACGCTTTGATCCCTAACTTTTGCCTGGACCCCCCTTTCGGGTTTTCAGTCCACCGGGATACCCATTTTTGCCCAAGCCGCCTTTTCAGGTTTTCGACTTGCCGGGTGTACAGATTTTTTTCATTTCATCCCTCATTTTGCCCGAACCCTTTTGGTTCGCCGGGAAGCCCTTATTTTTGCCTAGGTATGTCAACCTAGCGGGTCTTTGGTTATGCGTAGTATTTTTCGACTATGTCCGTTCTTAGAAAGTAGGGAGTTGCCCCTGTTAGAAGTGTTTTGTCATGCCACCAGAAGGTGTTTGATCAGACAAGATTAGTTGTTGGAATGCCCCAAGTGACTCAGGCGGAGATTTGCCCCAGGCTATTTGGCCTTCGAGAGATTCTCCGAATCTTGATTGGATTGCCCCAGATGATGGACCATGCTCATGCCATGCCCCTTGATTGGAAATGCTTCTGTTCATTAGGCGTTCGTCGTGCGAACTTCTATGCTGTTCAAACAAAAAGTCATATGCAAACAAAGTTATGTTAAAAATACAAAGCTTATGTCTGTCTTGAAGATTTTGAAAATGCATTCTTTTTCATAAAACAAGCGAATGTTTGTAAAACGTGATGTCAACTCTGTATTTACCGTAGGCCTTAAGGAGTCTGGATACCTTTCGTGACAGTATGCTTTCGAACTAACCCATGCTTCAGCTAGGACTTTTAAGGGTTATAACGTGGCCTGGTTCACGGTTTAAGAAACAAAGGATAAAGGCTCAAATTATTTGTACCCACCCGCTCTTCGTGATGTTCTCCAAACCTAAACTCAGTTAATCATACGTTAGACCTTGTTTGAGTCTTTGCTCTGATTTTCCGGTGATGATTCAGATGTTGATAACTTATTTTGAATAGGCAGTCATTCCTTTTTTGTTGAGGGTTTGTAAGACCTCTTTCTTTTTCTTGATTTTGTTATCCCTTTCTGTTTTGCCTGAACTGTTTCCTTTTTGGAATTACAGTTAGCGGGATGCCCCAGTTTTGTAAGTATCCTTCATGGGTTTTGACTTAATGGGCGTTTATTTTGAGAAGTAATGACTGCCTATCTTTATGATCGTTTGGAACCATCACTGTCTTTTGTTTTGTAAGGACTTCTTTGGGTGCCATTCGTTATGCACTTGGATCAACTGAGAGACTACCCTGCCCCAGGTTATGATTAAGGGTTTTAAATTTCGAAAGGAAAAACTCCTACTTCTTTTGCTCAGATGGGTTGACGAGGGATTATCATCCTTATAACTCCAGTGTTTAGGAATTGAAACAATGCCTGTACCTCATCAGCGGGGTCTATTCAAAAGCATACTGTAAAGATAGCGGTATCGTTTTCGTCATCCTCCCTCAAGAGGCTTGGAACTTTAGATCAAGAGTTGGCATCAGAAAAAATATGAAAATAATTTGCGTATAGTGAATACGAATATATTGCTTCAAAACAGACATATGCGATGCATTAATTGAATAACAATGTTTAACATGAGTAAATGTTTGAACAGAAAGAAATTACAACTTGAAAATCCTAACGAACACAAGTCTTCTCATCTCAGGGCTTGTTACTTCAAATGGTGCCTCCTGTAGGGATGGTAGAAGCATTCAGCCTGGCCATCTTGGGTGAATTCCACAGCTCCTTCCTCAATCAGATCCTGGATTTTATTCTTCAAATTCCAACAATCCTCTGTAGCATGCCCCGGGCTGTCAGAATGATAAGCGCAGTGAGCATTGGGGTTATACCTTGAAGGTGTCTTGTTGGGATTCTTAGGAGGATCCTTTCGAGTTACCAATTTCAACCTCAGTAGTTGTTGTAAGGCTTGAGGCAGTGACACGTTGAGCTCGGTGAATTGCCTTTGGGGCTTGTCTGGTTGAAGCTGGTGAGGTCGATACTGAGTTGGTGATACTGGAGCCATATGAGGAGCTTTCTCCTTGCCTCTTTGTCTCAAAGATGGTCGAACGATGACTGGCTTTTTACCCTTAGATGTTTGCCCCAGTTGGTTGCCCTGAAGCAGTTGGTTGACGAGAAACCGGAGCTCATCTTGTCTTTGAGCTAAACCTTGAATGGCATTCCTCTGCCCCAACATTTGGGCTTTCATAGCATCTATCTCAGCTTGTAGGTGTTTCAGCCTTTCATCCTCAGCATTGTTCCCGACAAAGGTCCCCTTGAGAAGTGTCTTTAGTTCCTCCTGCCCCTTGGATAGATTCAGAAGGATTTCCCCGAACCGAGTTTCTTGAGCAAGAAGGTCCTGGTTGTCTTGTTGTGAAGCCATGGCTGAAATAAACAGCGGGAAAGGTAAGTGACCTGCAAAAGGGATACCTGTAATGCAATGATGCGTATGATATGCATGTAATGTTTTCAAGGATCTCGCAGGGTAAACAAGAAAATTTGTTAGAACTTGGTAGCTTGATTGAAGGAACTGCATATTATTGAGAGTCCTTCTTCAGAGGATCAAAGGCTCACCATATCCAGTGGGTCATAGCCTCTGACAACCTTGGTTAGAGGAAAATAAATCCTCTTTGCCCCTTGCTAGACGTCTGATTTATCATAACCTGCATCACAAGCCCTTGAGGTCCTTGAAATGGATTAGGATGTATGCAATGGTATGATGTTATGCTTTGCATGGGGTAATGTACGTAACCCCGTCATGAGTCCCTATTAAGGACTGCAAACCAAAACCTGCAAGACACTTAGTAAACCTGTCATGAGTCCCGATTAAGGACTAAAACAAACCCTGCAAGAAACTTGGTAAGCCTTGTTATGAATCCTGGTTAAGGACTAAAACAAAAACCTGTAGGAAATTCAGTAGACCCTGTTATGAGTCCTAGTTAAGGACTATGGACAAAACCTGCAAAAACTTAGCACACCCTGCTATGAGTCCCCATTAAGGACTATAAGCAAACCCTGCAAGTAATTCCTGTGTTAGATAACAAGCATGCAAATAGTCAAGTACGAAGGCACACAAGTCACACAAGAGAAGCCCTTAGAGTTTAGGCCAGCATGGGGTCTGGGTAGTACCCTCTTGAAGTTGGTGGGTTCAACCTGTCCTAATCAAAGTAACCGGGTTCTAAGGTTCCCAATATCACGTAATTGCTTTCATTGTTCATCGTTTCGATTTAGCCACTGAACTGGCGACCGAAATATTCCAGGAAAGCAACCCTCAATTGAGCGTAGTATCGAGTATCAACCAACCTCGGACTGCACCAAAGTCAGTTATCTCACTACCCTAAAGAGGCCAAGATAGTTCAATTAAGGTTCCTAAGGTCTGTTGATGCTTCACGACACCACGCGGAGGCCCCGTACTCTCCTTGACTGAACTCAAGGGTTACCGGTACACACCAAAGTGCCACATCAACGTAGCAGACTGTTTCAACCATGTCGGTATACCCCGCACAGTTCCCTCACAACCTTGTTGCTACTTTCTAAGAAGGTATCCCCAGATCCGGGTTAGGATCTATAGAACTCCCAAGACCCATAATAATAAAGCAAGCAAGGAAAACAATTGAAAACACAGTTATGACCTAGCCCTAAGGTACACCTCACTTTAAGTTTAAGGGTCCCCAGCAGAGTCGCCAGTTCTGTGATCGGTGGATCTGGAACTGACTGTTTAACGCTGGTTCGCGGAATGTCACGGAAGCAAGAGTCGCCACCGTCTTTTATTTTCTCCAAATGGAAAGGACAAAAGCACAGAAAAATTCCTTAAAGAGATTGCTCTCGGTTCGGGAGGTAGATTATAGAAAGGGAAGGTGTTAGCACCCTTTCTATCCATGGTTATCCATGGGCTCTTAGATACTTGCTCATTGTGTTTTCAAAATAGTTTGTTTGCTTTTCAACTGTGGGTTTTAAAAAGTTTCTTTGAAAATTTCAGTTCGACTCTTGTATCAGTCCTCAAGAGGGTTTGAAAAGTGGCTTTCGAAAGCTTTTTTTTGAAAATGTGTTGGTGTGAAAAGTATTTTGAATTTGTTTTGAAGTTAAAGCAAGTATCTAGAGTCGTCTACCTACCCTAAGGAATTCGTCTGTGTAGATGTCCTTAAGGTAGTGCCATCCCACCATTGAGAGGTAGGTAGCACCACCGTTGGAGGTGTTCGGGTCAATTCGAGGTTCGGGACATGGTGATCACCAGAGCAATGGGAAGACACCTTAGAAGCTACCCTCATGCCAGGTTCCCGGATCATGAGGACTTACTAAGACATCCTCTACTCGACGATCACCTTTCGAGGCAAGGCAACAGTGAGGCGTACCCTAGGGGTGGTGTGTGCGATTTGTGTGTCGTTTTCATTTGCATTTATCTTGTCATGTTTATTGGTGTTCTACGCTTGTTTTTATTTTAAGGTCATTCATTCTTGCATGCTTTGTTTAACAGTTAAAAGTTGCGAGGAAAAGTAAATCTAAAGCTATTACAAATGGCGCGGGTCCACATCGCCAAAATTATCCAGGACCCGATTTGACAGAAAATAAATAAAATAAAAGCGCGAGAAATAATTACAAGGCTTCGGGAGAGGTACATGATTATTTAAGCGAAATAAAATAAATATGCGAACTAACGAGAATTTAACGAAACGAGGGCGTTGGACCCTTTTGCAAAATTAAAATTAATGAGGAATTAAAATTAAGAAAAGAAATTGTTTTTGTTTTTTGGTATTTTTATGTATTTTAAGATTTAATAGAAAAAGAAAAAAAAATTAATTAAAATTAACTACTAACCCTAATTCTATTTTATTTTAATTTATTAAGAAGACGTTAGAATTTAAACCTAAATTAAACCCTAATTTTTGCATACAAATTTAATTATAAAAATAAATAATATTATTGTGAAAAATAAAAAATTAAAAGAAATAAAACGTTTATTAAACCTAATTCTATGTTTTTTAGATTTTTTGTTATGAAAGAAATTAACATTAAAACCCTAATTTAAACTAATTAATTTACATGCCAATTTATTTATGAAAATATTAGAAATAAAAATTATTTATGGTATTTTGCTCTTTTCTGACTTTTATTTTATTTTTTATGTTTATAAAAATAATTAATTTAACTAAAAATAATAATAATTAAAAAAAGATAAAAATAATGAAAAGATAAAAAAAAATAACAAAATTTTGCAAACCTTGGGGGTATCAGTCCCCAGATGGGAGGTTTTAATCAGCAATTTGAGCCCAACTTTGCAAGGCCTGGTTGACTTTTGTGCAAGCATGTGGGATGGTTGACTAGGACTTAGCGTGTTCTTCAATCCTGAGCCTTTGATCTGACTCCATGGGACGCGTGGCTGGCTTGATGGAGAGGTGCATCATGGTCTCCAACATAAGCGCTACACATGAACGTTAGAGGAAAAATAATATTGAGATTATTGAAGACCTGGGTTTCGAACCCAGGTCATGGATATTGCCAACGCGTGTTCCTTCCACTGAGCCATCCCAAGCATATTTAATATATAATAGCAAATAAATAATATAAAAGGAAACAAAGGAGTTAGTGGGTCCGCGCGCGAAATTCAAACCAACGTATCACACACTGCCACGAGTTCATCTTCTTCACGTTCCTGAAAACATAAAAGAACAGGCAACGGTTTTTGGGACGTTCTCTTAGGCATGCTATTAGAAAATAGCGATTAGGCCTGTGTCATTCAGAAATTGGGCGCGATGGGTGGTTCAAGATCGCCTCCATGCGCTGTGTTGAATGGTGTAACTCATGTGTTCCAATTTTTCCTTGTCTGGAAATCCCCAATTTTGAGGTATTGCAAACCCTAGAATACAAGCATGGCATAATCGTATATAGCATGTAAAAATATAACTAAACGCATTGGTTAGCTTCAGAACTTCACAAGGAATGTAAATCAATAATTAGAATGCCATGAGAATGCCTAGAAGTTAGAATACGATCATGATTTTTTCTCTGTACAGGGCGGCCGTGTTCTCACATTTCTTGGTGTTCAAGTCTTTGGTTTTGATCCAAATCTCTTCCTTTAATCCTCAGCAAGCTAATGGAACAAGTTTCGTGCCTTGAATCAACCTGCAACAGGGTTTTCAGTTTTGGCTTTCTTAACAAAAAATTCAAGTTTTGCAAATGCTTTTGGGGGCAGCTTAGTGTCTATTCTGATTAGGGTTGTGTTCTAGCATATGTAGTGAGTGCATTAGGTCAACAAAACTCAATCAAATCCATTGCATTCATTGATTTGGAAATTTGAGTTTCTAAGGATCTTTTCATATCTTTTTTTCATGCAATTTTGTGTCAATTAGGATCAATCAACCCAAATCCTTCCTTATTTAGCTAGGCACGAAATATTGAGTCTAAAACATGTGCAAAAAGATTTTTTAGGTTAAGTTAGATATTTTTCATATATTTAAATGATTTAAATGAATTAATATAAATAAAAATTCAAATAAATAAATAAAAAATGAGAAAATACTTCCCTTTGGGCCAAGTGGTCGTGCATATGTCATGGATGATGAATCATGGAAGAAAAATGGGCCCATTAGCAATTTTAGGTCATTTGAAGTAATGTTGACTTTTCAAAATATCCAAAAATTTCCCAACTTCCACAAGGCATAACTTGCTCAATTTTTAAGCTTTTCTCATGTTCTTGGACATTTTGGAAAGGTCTTTGAGTCCTCTAACCAATGACTTTGGTCCCATGTCATTTTGATTTACCAATCTCAAGTTATGGCCTTTGACTTAAAGTCCCTTTTTGTTGACTTTTGAAAATGACCTATAATGTTGAAATTGATAACTTTTTGTGAGAGCATTTCTTGGACTTGAAGTATGAAGATGAGTTGTAGGAAATGTCTTTCTCTTCAAAATGAGCTTTGGATGGAATTTTTCTGATAATCCATGTGAAAGTTATGCCTTGGTCAATTTCAGTTGACTTTTTCAGCTGTCCAAATAAGGAAACTTTTGCATCTTGATGATTTCTGAGCCAAATTTTGAGAATCATCATAAAGCATTGATCAAATGATGTTTGTGGCTTCAAAATGATATGTTGACCAAAAATTTGAACTTTTGACTGTCAAATGACCATTTTGCCCCTACAATTGACTGTAGTGCAATTAGGGTTTTTTGACTGTGCAATTTTGAGCTGAATGACTTGAAACTTGACATGAGGATGCTTGACCACATTTGTAGGCATGTGAGACTTGATTGGACCTTTGAAAACTTCATTTTCTTGATCAGAACACAAACCCTAGTTTTGACTGTATGGGAGACCTTTGCACTGTGCCACCCTTGGGGAATTTTGCAGCATGACTTGTCAATTTCCTGAAGAATATGGGAGGGAAAATTTTGGGGTACAACACCCTTTCTCTTTACTCTATGGCGTGGAAGCTGTCTTACCGGTCGAAGTGTAAATTCCTTCTCTGAGGATTATGAAAGAAGCAGGCTTAGGCGAAGATGAATGGATTCAGACAAGATTGGATCAGTTGAATTTGATTGATGAGAAGAGGCTGGTTGTTGTCTGTCATGGTCAAATGTATCAAAAGCGTATGATCAAGTCATTCAATAAGAAGATCAAACCTCGAGTATACCAGGATGGCGACTTGGTAATAAAGCGCATCATTTTACCACAAGGCAATCCCATGGGCAAATGGACTCCCACTCATGAAGGGCCATTTTTTGTCAAGAAAGTATTATCTGGCGGAGCTATGATGCTAATCACTATAGTTGGCGAAAATTTCCCGCAACCTGTGAATGCGGACATAGTCAAAAAATACTATGCATAAAGAATGACCTGCTGGGTTGACATACCTAGGCAAAAATAAGGGCATCCCGACAAACCAAAAGGGTTCGGGCAAAAATTAGGGATATATATAAAATATTATACACCCGGCTAGTCGAAAACCTGAAAGGGCGGCTTGGGCAAAAAAGGGTATCTTGGTGGACTGAAAACCCGAATGGACGGTCCAGGCAAAACTTAAGGATTAAAGCATATGACTATGTCTCGTTGAATCACTACAACCAACTTTATTACCAAGGTCAAAAGTTCAAATGGTATGAGATCAATTCAATCAACTTCTTTCAACGGTAAGAGATGATGTTTGAAGATATAGGGGCAATAGAGGAGTTGGACCCAATGAGATCACTTCCACATGACTATATAATTTTTGTTTTCACTTTGTATTCTTTTCATCTTTCGACGACTTTCTCTTACTAGGATTTCCGTCTCCCTGTACAAAAAACGCATGTTTATAGGCAGATTATCAATACAAATATACTATAAAGTGCAAACTTTTTGTTTTTTCTGTTTTGATTGCAAAAATGTCCAATGACTAAAATTGAATGAACATATGCATATGAACATGATTAACTGTTAATAAATGTACGCACAAGAACAATAATGAGCATTTACTCAAGGATTTGGGGTATCCCCACAAAGTTACTTTAATGAGATTATCCCCACAAAGTGAATTCATACATCCAGAGTTCCAATCAACATATTTCCTGGAAATTGTCTTCCCCTGCAAAAATTCTTCCTCAGATGACTACAATCTCCCCAGGTTGAGTTTATTTCCTCAACGGACTACAATCTCCCCAACTTGAGTTTACTTCTCAACGGATAACACCCTTTGTCCCCATCAGAGTTGATACTATCACCAAAAAGTTGATGCGAAGCCTGGAACCTGACCAGATACTAGTTAAATTCATCCTCCCCAGATGATCAAAAGTCTTATCATCTCTTTTATCCCCAGTCAGGGCATATGAGAATTAAATTTCCCAGTAGAGCAATGGATAACCAAGGTTCCTAAACTCTAGTCCCCAAACATAAATCAACACTCCCTGCAGAGTTTCATCAAACAACAAATAGGAATTCCCGGCAAAAACATTCTAAACAAGGTTGAAGAGATACATACTCTTCATCTCCAGCAGTAGTCTGGGATTTAGTTTCCCAAAAACTCACCAGCAGTTGTCAAAGATTTATTTTCCCAGACAAAGATACACTTCGAATAACATCTCACATTCATACATCATGACATATACATACAAAATTCATATAGCATAATCTCATTTATTATAAGAACATCATTACACAATGCATGCATCATGACATTGCATTACAACTAATTCTTTACCTTTTCAGGAAAGAACAATCAACAAATGAATACCATCAACGATAAACATTTTATCTGCTGGTTCAGTTTAAATCGACTAATGATTTATCCTGATTCCGTTCTGGTAGACTCTTTCTCTGGTTCAGTTAAATCTCTCTGAATATTTATACTGATTCGTTATCCAGTTAAAGATTATTCAAGACCTCTGCTGGTTCAGTTTAAATTGACCAATGATTTATCCTAATTCCGTTTCGGTAGACTCTTTCTCTAGTTCAGTTAAATCGCTCCAAATATTTATACTGATTCGTTATCCAGTTAAAGATTATTCAAGACCTCTACTGGTTTAGTTTAAATCGACCAATGATTTATCCTGATTCTGTTCCGGTAGCCACTTTCTCTGGTTCAGTTAAATTGTTCCGAAGATTTATACTGATTCATTATCCAGTTAAAGATTATTCAAGACCTCCGTTGGTTCAACTTAAATCGAACAATGATTTATCCTGATTCTGTTTCGGTAGAGTCTTTCTCTGGTTTAGTTATATCGCTCTGAAGATTTATAATGATTCGTTATCTAGTTAAAGATTATTCAAGACCTCTACTGGTTCAGTTTAAATCGACCAATGATTTATCCTGATTCTGTTCCGATAGACACTTTCTATGGTTCAGTTAAATCATTCCGAAGATTTATACTGATTCATTATCTAGTTAAAGATTATTCAAGACCTTTGTTGGCTCAGTTTAAATCAATCAATGAATTATCCTAATTCCGTTCTGGTAGACACTTTCTATGTTTCAGTATAAATCGACCAAATATTTATTCTGATACTTCTTCCAGTCCTTACCAGCAGTCACTTTGGATGGCATCTATAAGACCATCTCCGACAACATTCCATCACTCTCCAAATGGCATCTTTAATCCCATTCCCGACACAATCAACCAACATCATTATTTCGTGCGAGTGCAAATTTCTGGGCACTCTAGTGTTTAATCACCTTCCACCTTCAAGTTACGAATGGAAGACCCGCCAATCTAACTCTTAAGGTTTAAGAAGATTAAACATGGGCATATCTTGTACCCCAAAATTTTCCCTCTACTTTCTCAAGACATTTCTCATAAGACCTCCAAAAGCTCAAGTTTGCACAAGTGTTGAGTAGGTCAAACCATCTCCTAAACACTAATGCCTCAAATTAGGGTTTTGATTTTCACAAGGATAATTGGACTTCTAATACCTAAAATTACCTTCATGTATCATTATATACTTCCAGGAATACTCAGGTCAAGTTTCAAGTCTTGAATCACAAATTTGCTCGGTCAATTGACCAGATGACTTAAAATCAACTGTATTGGGTAAAAAGTCAACTGTAGTCAACCTATAGTCAAACTTCATTATTTTTGGCCAACATCAACATTTTAAAGTCCTATTCATCGTTTGATCAATTATTGATCACAATCCCTCAAGAAAAGCACTCAATTTACCAAAAGGGCAAAATAGTCAAAATTAGGGTTTTAATTGTAATTGATTGATCAGTGACTTTTGATCTAATACATGATCTAACGGCTTGAATCATAATCTCAAGGATTCAAGTACAACATTTTAACCTAATTTCATGGTTCAAAACATTCTTCCAAAATCAATGGATTGATAGTTGAAATTTGATCAACTGATGAAAAGTCAACTAATACACAAAAAGTCAAACTTTGACTTTTTGATCAAGATTTGATTTCAAAGATCACAATTCATCAAGATATTCAAAAATATGAAGTTTGATCGTCAATAAATCAAGAAAGTCAAAAGTCAATTTGAAAAGTCAAACTTTTCAAGACTTAGAAATTTTTCTAAGTGTTTTTAAACATGATAATTTCAGTACTTCATGCCAATTTTTCACCAAGATGCAAGATGATTCAAAGAAAACTTTTAAAATGAAAGTTGTAGATATTGATGATACCTACAACTTTGATTTACTGATAAAGACCTATAAGTTCTTATATTTTGAGTTATAAATTCATGAAGTCATGCACTTTTTCTTAAACACTTAGAGAAATTTCCACCTAGTTTAGGCAAATTTTTTGACCTAACTTCTTGGCCAATTTTCACCAAGCTCCAAGATGATTTTGTCAAAATGTTCAACATGGAATTTGTATAGGATGTTTTAATATTTCCAAAATGTCCAAGAACTTGAAGATATCATACTTGAGCTAAGATAATCAAAGAGAAGAAGTTGAGGTTTCATTCTTGATTTTTAGGTCATTTTTGTGATGAACACTTGACCAAATCTCATAGCCATGCTGCATAATCTTGATTTGAAGCCTTCTAACTTGTGTTCACTCTATAATTAATTGATTACACAACTAATAGATCCATTGTCCAAGCATTTGAGTCATTTTCCAAGTGATTAATCCATTTTTGGCACAAAGGTAACATTGCCATTTTGGAAAAGCCAACTTTAATCACAATGTCAACTCCTTGAGATTTGCACTTATTCCTTCTGAGAACACACAATCTTAAAGCCAGAAGCAACTTGTCTAAAGCCTCTAGCCATTTCAGATCATGCTTGTACTATGCACTGGAACAAGGTTATCTCAATGTTGCTTCAAAACTAAGTCATCTAGCCATAACTTTGTAAACTTACAAACCTGATGTTCTCCTTCCCTCCAAACCTTCCCTATGAATAAAGACATTATTTGTAAGCTAACACAAGATGGAGAAGCCTTAAAACTCCCTCATTCTCTCTCAAATCAGAAATTGCAACACAAGCACAGAAACTTGTTATTTCTGACTTTGAGATCCAAACACAAAATCTACTCATGTGTTTTCCCTTAAAATCATTCTAAAAGCTTCCATACATAAAATACAACTCATCCCAATCCATGTTTCCTAACTGTAACTCCATTTTCATCATTGTCCAAACTCAAAAATAGAGCATTACAGTTGGACTTCTCCAGACCATTTTAGCCACTCTCAACTCAAGTTAAGCATTGCACTAGCTTCCTAGAGGTCCAAGGAAGCTAACCTGATCACTGCAGCATCTTGAAACAAGGTCAAACTCAAAACACAAATTCCATTTTTAAGGTAAGTTTTCTGAATTTTGAACTCTTCATACATGCATTGTTAGCTTTCCATTTTCAAAGATAAAATATAGACATCATAGCCCTGAAACTGACCGTGTCCTTAGAATTCATTTATGTTGCCTGAGTAGTGAGAATTTTAGAGTTGAACTTTCTGAAAAAGTTAGGTCAAATTTGGTACCATTTAAAATTCGTGCTCATCTTTGATCTACTGTTTTAGTTATTTTATATTTGTAATCATGTTGATATTTCTAACAAGTTTGGTGTTAATAATTTCTGAAATGGTTGAGAAATGAGAAAGTTACAAAGCTCTGGTTATGGCACGAGGTTGAAGATGAAGTACAACCATGGACATGTTTTATTTTAAATTTATTGATTGTTGTATTACTAGTGGATGAAACAGCCACCCCGGTGGTAGGTGGAGCGCGCGTAAGGCATTGGTACTAAGGGTTCTGGGTTTGAGCCTCAGGGACGCCTTTTGTTATTTTTCTCAACATTTTTCCTTGTTTCTTTTTACTGGCTAGCGCGTTGGGCTTCCTCATCACGGGCTTGTCTATTTTTTCTCCCTCTCACCCCCAGAGTTGCTAAACATATACGCATGCCCACATTTTATTTTATTTGATTATTTTTCTGGTTATAACAAAAACAAACTTGGGCCTAACAAACAAAAATATGTTTTTTTTTTCTATCAAACCTCATTCTTACTTTCAAACCCCCCTGACCCAACTTTTATATTTTATTTTTTTCTTTTCTTTTCTTTCATTACTTTTATTATTATTTATTATTATTATTAATACCAAAAATATTTTATTAAATGCTTAGACTAATTTTTTTCTTCTATTTTACTTGATTTTCCTTAAATATAAAAACCCTAAAAAATATTCTTCTAATAAATTTAATTTTTTTTCTTTCTTAAATTAAATGAATTAATTTAGGTTTAGTTTCATTAAATAATTAGACTAATTATTCATTTTCTTTCTTTTTATTAGCTTAATTAGGATTAAAATCTTCCATAAAAAAAACTCAAACAAAAACAATTTTATTTTCCTTTTCCTTTTACATTATCTTTATATTCTTGTATACTTTTGTTGTTATTCATTGTTCAATATGGTTGTAATAGTAATTAGGTTTTAATTCCTTTCACCCCCCATTTGTGATTTGTATCCCCGTCCCCAAAAAATGTAATAACGTAGAACTTTAAATTTCCGCAACTTACCGCTTTCAACGTTATTGCTAGTAATTAGGGTTTGTATGGAAAGACATAAAATCAACAAATAGACAACCCTAATTAAAGACAAAAATTCATGAAATCAAAACACTTTGCACACTTGCACCTCTAGGGTTAACCCATACTTGTTACCTTAGAATAAACAGTCATGTCCCTCGAACGTGGGATATTTTAATAATGACCATCGAATACAAGATCGTAGTCCCTCGATGACCCTTCAATGTTGCCTTCGGTAAACGATCTTAGACCCTTAAGATAAATTGCTAAAGTATCCTACAATGTTTCCTTCTATGACTGTACAACGACCCACGCCCATCCCTTCACATCTAATGATAAGGCTTCTTATGAATCAATGGTAAGATAACAATATCTAAAGGAGCAGGAAATGAACAAAGACTTTTTGAGTAGGTAGAGCGCTCGTAGTTGCTTGCTGTGATACGGTGGGAGAACCGACTTGGGTGTTTTATGTTTGATCGCAATTGTTGCGGTTTAGCAAGAGTCGCCACGTATTTTTCTTTTATCCAATAAGGAAAGGATGGAAAGAACAGGAAAGACCTTTAGAGATGTTTTCTTGAGTTCGGGGGGTAGATTATGAAAAGGGAAGGTATTATCACCCTTTTCATCCATGGTTTTCCATGAGCTCTTAGTTACTTACTAGATCACTTGCTTTTGTTTGAATGTTCTTGTGGTGTGGGTTTTGAAAGTATTTTGAAAATGTCTTTGTAATGGTTCTCGTTTCTATAAGAACGCGTACAAAGTGTTTGTTTCAAAAATAGTTCAAAGAGGTGTTAGTGTTTTTTGAAAGTGATTTTGAAAAGATGTTTTTGTAATGGTTCTCATCTCTATAAGAACGTATATAAAAAGCTTTTGTCTTTTTGAAAAAAAAGGTTTTAATGTGAAAGTATTGGTGTAAAATGTTTGGTTGTGAGCAAGCGAGCAACTAGGAGCGAATCTACCTACTCAAAAGGTCTTAAGTGTTCTTTTCCTCCTCCTTTATATGTTTCTATCTTGCTATTGATTTGGTAAGAAGCCCCATCACTGGATGTGAAGGGACGGGTGCAGGACGTTTATATAGTCATAGAAGGCAACCCATGGAACGCTTTAGCAATGTCGTTTTAGGGACTAGATCGTTTACCAAAGGCAACATCGAGGGTCATCGAGGGACTACGATCTTTTATCGAGGTTCTTTTGCTAAAACTCCCATGTTCGAGGGACATGACTAATTTCCGATAGGCAACAAGTGAGATTACCCTAAGGGTGCGTGTGTGCAAAGTGTGTTTGATTTCATGCATTTAGTCTTGATTAGGATGATATATTTCATGTCTTGCCATATACACCCTAATTACTAGCATTATATTTGAAAAGCGATAAATTGCGGAAATATAAAGTCCTACTCTATTACAATATTTAGGGATGGGGATACAAATTTACAAATGGGGGTTATAAGAATTTGAATCCTATTTAACTATTACAACCATATTGAAATGTACCATGCAAGAAAGAAAAAGGATTTGTTTTGAAAGTGGTTTTTTGTCTTAATGAATAAATAAATAAATAAATAAATAAATAAAATAAATTAACTAAAAAAAGAAAATAATTTTTATGTCTGTCTTTTATATTAATAAAAAGGATGTTAATGTTAAAAATGATAGAAAGGAAAATAACGAGAGAAAAGAATCAGCATCTTGCTGAAAGAAAAGCAATCGGGATAAGAAGTTCTAATGTCGGGCGCACCGTGGTTCATCATGAAACATCAGAGGGAATAAGAAGTTCTGAGTTGATACACTCTGAGGTCCTGCAAGAAACGTTGGAGGGAAAACACAAGTTCTGGGTTGCTACGTGCTGAAGTTCTGAATGTGAGAGCAGTGAGAAAATCTTATAAGCTATGTACGTGTTAAAACAGTGGGAAGAACTCAGAAGTTCTGTATTGTGCTAATATAATGGGTGAACATCAGAAGTTCAGTGCATTATCAGCGTGTGAAAATCAGAAGTTCTAAGTGTTAAAACAGTGAGTGGAAACATCAGAAGTTCAATGTGTTTAACAGTAAGGAGAACTCAGAAGTTCTGTATTGTGTTAAAACAATGAGTGGAAATCAGAAGTTCTATGCCACATTTCAACTCTTCCCTCATATTAATCAGCACATCAGCAATTATTCGGTTCTTAACAAACAACAAATCAGAAGGATAAAAAGCACAACAGTTTATAGAAGTTTTAATCCTAAATCTGAGCCTAGCCCTAATCAAGAAGTTCTGATCCACAATTTTTCTACTTATGCAATGATATGGACAACATTAATACTGTGATATTTACATATTTAATAATGTTCTGAAAAAAAATATGCAAAGTCAGAAAGACTTACCTTGAATCTGAAGCGTGCGCTTGGAACTTGAGCTGCTGCGTTCAGATGTTCTGGAGTCAACAAGAGCAACGGAAGAGAAAATGCTAAATTCTTTGATTCAAAGGGAAGAACAAAGGTGGGAATTCTGGATTTTTACGAAGGTTTCACGGTTTTCTTTTCTCTCTTTTGGTGATTCTCTCTCTCCAAAATCCAACCCCTTGAACGTGTGATGGAGCCAAATATTTATAGATGGGTTTGTTGTGGTTTTGGGGGGGAAAACAAATGGGATTCAAACCTTTTTTCTATACTGTTCCATTGCTTTTTAATCACAGTTTTTGTATGCTAATTTGGTGTAAATATAGGGTTTGAGAAAAATGCAGGCGTGAACTAGATCAACAACAATTTGGAGTGTTGTGGCAGCTGGTTGTAGGATTGTGCTATAGCAGTGCAGCAGGCTGCTCAAACAAGGTTTTGGGGCTTTGTGATATTCTGATCGAAGAAGACCAGAATGAAACTCGAAGGGTGATGCTCTTATCGAAGCATATGCTGAAGAGTCATGTTCTGATTGAAGATTTATGTTCTGAACCATGTTTGCAAATTCTGAATGCACTTGCGTGGAGGCTGGCTCAGAAGTTCTGAAGTATCATATTCTCTTAACACAGAAAAATTTCTAAATGTTTAGAAATTTGATTTTTTTAAAAGTAATTTCTGACTTCTGAATTTTTGATGAACCAATTTCATGTCTTGATGAAATATAATTGTTGAAACTTGATTTGATCTAAAAGTCAAAGTTTGACTTTTTAGTGTGCTTTTGACCATTTTGCCCTTGTGAATGATTTTCTTAAAAAGTTGTAATTCAAGACTTGAAACTTGATAGAAGTAAACCTGAGGGTCCAGGATGATCCTTTGAGAAATGAGAGGGAAAATTTTGGGGTACAACACTTGCTCACAAACATTTCAAAACAAACATCTTTCAAACACACCAACACTTTTCCATGAAATATTTTCAAAAGTCAATACTTTGTATACATTCTTATAGAGACGAGAATCATTACAAAGTCCGCCTAAACAAAGGCACTTTTCAAAAATACTTTCAAACCATCACAAACACATTTTCAAACAAAGCATTTCAAAGTAAGACAGAAACTAAGAGCCCATAGATAACTATGAATAAAAAAGGTGCTAACACCTTCCCTTTTCATAACCTACCCCCCGAACTCAAGAAAATTCTCAAAAGGTCTTTCCTGTTCTTTTCACCCTTTCCTTATTTAGATAAAAGAAAAGTCAGTGGCGACTCTTGCTATTCGCAACAATTGTGAATAAACGCAAAACACCCAAGTCAGTTCTCCCACCGTATTACACTTACCCTACAATGTTTATGGAAGTGAATGGACAAGTTTGTTTGCTTTGGAAACGTCTGCAATTAGGGTTCTAAGGTTTCCCTAGTTTTGACCTTTTTTTGATATTTTTGAGAGGTATTTCTTGCAAAGATTTTTTGTGAAGGCCTGAAATTAGGTCAAAGGTTGTCGGCTTGGACCTTATAAGAAAAGTCCTTGTTTTACCTTTTTAATTTTGACCTTAAATTAATAAAATTAAAAATAAATAGGGCAAAAACCCATAGTGTATATGAAATGATTCAGAGGTTCACTATAAGTTGCGCAACACGTTTATACCTTTAATCACAAGCCCAATAGCCCAAAATTCCAAGTTTGATCACTTTTTGTTTCATGCATTTGCTCAAAATTTCCCAACTTGCACTAGTCATAACTCTCTAAATTTTCATCATTTGAAGGTGACCTTGGACTTTTTGGAAATCTTAAGTTGCCCTCTACAACTTCTATTTTTACCATTTTTGCATTTGAAGACTTTATATTGATGTAAGCTGCCTTGACAAAAAAGTGTCTTTTTGTTGACTTTTAAAATGACCTATAACGTATTGGCCCATATCTCTCAAATGAAGCATTTTTTGGACTCGAGCTTAGATTGTAAAGGTTGTAGATAATTGAATTTCCTTTAAAATGAGATTTGGTTGAGGAAAATATAATGAAGAATGTAAAAGTTATGCTTGGTCAAAGTTCAATTAACTTCTCCTTAAGAAAACCCTAATTTGGCAACTTTTGACTTTTGATGATTTGAGAGTTTTCTTGATGAATAATTATCAACCCTTGATCAAATCATGAATATGAATTCAAAATGTTGATTTTGATAAAAAATGTTGAAGTTTGACTATATGTTGACCACAATTGACTTTTTGTCCAATACAGTTGATTTTTAATAATCTGAGCAATTGATTGAGCAAACTTGTGATGCAAGGCTTAAAACTTGGCATGAGCATTCTTGGAGCCATATGAGAACCCATGAAATACACTTGAGATCTTAGAAATCTAATCTTCCTTGAGAAAAGTGAAACCCTAATTGTAGGTCCATTGCTTAGAAGGAGAATTTGTCTGATCAATTCTTGAATAACCTTGAGCAAATGAAGACCCTAGGAGAATGAGAAGATGTCTTGAAGAAAATAGGAGGGAAATTTTTTGGGTTCAACACTAGGAGTTTACCGGATCTTACCCCAAAGGTACACTTGTTTGGATTCAATCTCAACTTGTACTTCTTCAATCTCTAAAACAGTTTGTGTAGGTGGTCGAGATGTTCCTTTTCAGTCTGAGACCTAGCTATCATGTCATTGACATAAACCTCCATCTCATGATGGATAATGTCATGGAACAAAGCTACCATAGCATGCTGATATGTCGCATCAGCGTTCTTCAAACCGAAAGGCATAACCTTGTAACAAAAAGTGCCCCCCTGTGTAACAAAAGTAGTCTTCTCCATGTCTTCAGGTGCCATCTTGATCTGATTATAACTCGAGAAACCATCCATGAAGGAAAATACTTTATGCTGAGCGGTGTTGTCAACCAGAACATCAATATGTGGAAGCAAAAAGTCATCTTTGGGGCTTGCCCTATTCAGACCCTTGTAGTCTACACACATACGCACCTTGCCATCCTTCTTCAGTACTGGAACCACATTTTCAACCCACTGAGGATAAAACGTAACAGCCAAGAAACCTGCGTTGAGCTACTTCATAACCTTAACTTTGATCTTTTCCGACATATCGAGACGCATATAATAAACTTTCTACTTTATTGGAGAACAACCTTCTTATATCAGTAGACGGTGAACCACAATATCAGTATCAAGCCCTGACATGTCTTCCTATGACCAAGCAAAGATCTCAACATAGTCACGCAACATCTGGAATAATCTAATCTTGACACTGCCTTTTAGGTTGGCACCTATCTTGAATTCTTTCTTATCCTCTTCAGTACCCAAGTTCACAACCTCGACTGTCTCTTCATGCGATTGTATGGCTCTTTCGTCCTACATTAACAACCTAGCAAGCTTTCCAGGTACTTCACAATCTTCCTCACCTTTGTCCTCAGCTTGGTAGATCAGATTTTTGAAGTCATAATTGGCAATAGCAGAATCATTATCAATAGGATCCAGAGTGGATATGGATCTGTAATTTGTTGTGTGGGTGTGTGTAAGAGCACATAACTATTTTGAATGTAATAAAGTGAAAGAAAGACAAAGAGCATAAAATTTGAATGAAAACGTCCAATGTTTTATTGAATGAAAATATGAAAATGAAATATGACAACCCTAACAAATGGAGCATTGTGCCTCGGTAAGGCACATGGCTTAAAGTTATTGTTTAAAATTACATAGCCAAAACTTTGGAAGCAAAAATAAATAGAAAATAGAGTTTACTTCTGACTAAAGGAGATTGGTATAACGTCTTTAATCTTCCAATTGCTGAGCCTGTTGCTGATGGTAGGAAAAACCCAATTGTCTAGGTCGTAGTCACTATCAGCATCTTCTACCGCGTTGATTACATTGTTGTGGACGCGAAATGGTGGTCTTACAGCATGAGCACGACGAACAACCCTCTGAGCCTCTGCAGTGAAACCCAAACCAAATTTATTAGACTTGTAAGGAATGTCAGGAAGCTGACCCTAAGTAGTACAACCACCTTCTTCTACCACAACTCTTTCATCCTTCAGAGAAGCCATTCTGGGCGGAACCCTGGTAACCTTAGAAATAGCATAAACATCTCCAGTAGCGGTAGTTGTTTGAGGAATAACTTCAAAATTCCGAGCATGGGCTTCTGAGCATAATAATAGGGATAATATGGATATCTTAGAGGGAGTCTTCCCTAGTTGTTCAACAATCTTGTAGTCACTTTTTCGGATGATTTTCAGTACCTCATCCATTTCTTGTTGGGAATTACCTTCAGCGGTAACTTCTTTAGGTGCCTCCATCTGGGAAGGCTCAGTCATTTTTTCTTTGCCCTGAGTAATTGACTCAGTAGCGGTAACATGAACTGGTGTGGCGACAATCTTCAGAGAGATTTTAGGAGAGAAAACCCTTCCACTTCTAGTAACTTTACTGGTCCCAACAATATTGTCAATGTTGGAATCAGTAACTTCGATACCTTCACTTTCAATAGTCAATGGTTCTTGCTTGACGCTATGGTAGTAGACGTCGGCCCCATAATTCTAAGGGACAACCTTGTCATATGAGTATGGGATTGGTTCAGGTGTGATGATTATTAGAGGAGCAACTCTAGGTTCATCTGTAATCTTCACAGGGCCTTTGGCAGTGATCCTTATAGGAGTACCGGAAATTATAGACACCTCTTCAAGATCCAAGTCTTGAAACAAAATCTCAATAGAATGAGTCTTCTCAACTAGAATTATATGGTTATCCATCAGACGGTGAATACCTTCTTTCAGTAGTTTGCAGCCATTGGGTTGGGCTGAGCAGTATTAGCATCTTTCAATGCAACCCGGAAATAAACCAACTTGTAATAGATTTTTTTTAATAATCGGTAGTGGAGTAGTCAAGTCACTTACAGTTGAAACATACAAAATATCATCAACAACACTAATGCCTTTGTCGTGCTTAGGCATAAGAGCAATAATCACATTAGGGGTCTCGGGAGGATCAAATTCAATCTCTTTATTGTCAATCATATCTTGAATTTTATTTTTCAAAGCCCAACAACTATTTGTGTCGTGTTCGGGACTATTGGAATGATAGGTGCATCTTACATTAGGATTGTACTTGGGGGAGGAAGTGTTGAGATTATGAGGCGAATCTCTTAATGTTATCCATAATGCCATGTTAATCTTAGTAAATTGTCTCCTGGGTGCATCTGACCTACACTGATTTCCTTTTTGATGTTGTTGCACTGGCGCAGGATTAGAAATTATCACAACTCCTACAGACTAGTTGCAGTCATTTATAGCACGACCCTTCTGGCCATACACATCATTTATTTCTTTTTTTACCGTTGAACGTCTTCTTTACAGTGCTTGAAGATGCATCCACCTAAATTTTTCCACTCTTGATTCCACCTCCAACTCGTTCCCCTGCTAATATCATCTCGGGGAATCCGGATGAAGAGCTTCCGATCAGATTATTGAAGAAACGACCTGTCAAAGTTCCCATAAACATATAAACCAGCTCCCTATAAGATAAAAGAGGTTGAACTCTTCCAGCTAGATCCCTCCATTTATGGGCATACTCTTTGAAGCCTTCGTTTGATCCCATAGTCATACTTTGTAATTGCACGCGAGTTGGTGAAAGATCAATATTATACTGGTATTGTTTGTAAAAAGTAGCAGCCAAGTCTTCCCAAGTACGGATATTGGTCCCTTATAGTTGATAAAACCATTCCAATTATGTTCCTGATAAGCTTTCTTGAAAGAAATGCACCAATAACTTCCTCTCAGTAGTGTGGGGTTAAATCTTCTAGGCACAAGACCTTAAATGAAGCCTAGGACAAGAAACACTATCATACTTCGCAAAAGTATGGACCTTGAATTTGTGGGGAATAACAAATCCTAAAACTAAGCCAAACTTTTCAAGATCTAACCCTGGCACTCTCTCGATCTCCATAACATTGAGACGATCTTCCAGCTGTTTGTATTTGTCATCAGCAGAAAGACATTGTTCATCTGAATAGTCTGCTTCTTCTTCATCAGAACCCTGGTTGTTATTCTCCCCAACTTTCACACTCTTATCATCTTCCTCTTAGTTATCATCTTCATTTGATGGGACCTCAAAATCTAGAGCCCTATTGATCAAACCTTTGAATCTTCTACCCATATTAAGGATGACATTTGGTTTCTTAGTATTTTTATTTTTCTCTTTGGTGATGAGGGTCTTCGGCTCTTCTTGTTCCTTGGCTAAGTCCAGGAACATTTGTTGAAATTGAGTGTTCTGAGCTTGAAGATCTTTGACGGTTTGTTTGAGAGCCGTCTTTTATTGAAATAAACAGCAAGAATATGAGAAAATTTGTTTTGTGAAAACCTGTTATATGATGATATGTATGGTATGATGATGCATATGCAATGTTTTCAAGGATCTCGCAGGATAAACAAAAAAGAGATGAAATAGTAGAAGTTGAGTCTGCAACTTTGTCTGAAGAGCTTCGAGTCTTCATCTTTGAATGTTCCTCTATAAGAATCAAGCTCACCATGTCAAGTGGGTCCTAGCTTTTGACTCATGAGGACGTACTTTGATCTTGACGACATCTGGCTAGAGGAAAATAAATCCTCTTGCCCCTTACTAGAAGTCTGGTTCATGATAAACCTGCATCGTAGGTCCCTAAGATCCTTGAAAGAGGTTAGTGAAAATGCCATGGTATGATGTTTTGATGTCATGTTTGAACAAGATAACAAACACAAATAAATCACACAAAGGCCTTAGGTTTAAAGGCTTGCATGAGGTATGTAGATAAGTACCCTTTTCTATTGAAGTTCAGTTGGCTCAACCTGTGTTAAAACAGTAACCGGGTTCTAATAATATCATATCACGAATCTTCCTAGAAGGTTTTATTTTAGTACAGCAACTGATTTGCAACCAAAACATCATGCGAGTCGAATCTCAATGAGTGTAGCATCGAGTATCAACCAACTCTGGACTGCACCAAAGTCGGCTATCTCACTACCTTCTAATGGCCAAGATGGTTCAATTAAGGTTCTAAAAGTCAGTTAGTGCTTATGACAGCACGCGGAAACCTAATATTATCCTCGATTGACTCAAGGAACATCGACACAAACCAAAGTGTCACACTAACGTATCCACCACTTCAACCATATCAGTCTATGCTGTACAGTTTCCATGATATATTGTGACTTACCCAAGGTATCCCTAGATCTGGGTGTAGGATCTTTGCAAGAACTTAAACCCAAGAAAAACTTAAAGATAAAGCAAGCAATGCAAACAAATTAAACAAATAAAGTGATCTAGACTCTAAGGTAACCCCTCTTTTTAAGTTTTCTCCAACAGAGTCGCCAATTTTGTAATACAGTGGGAGAATTAACTTGGTTTTTCATTTTATCTCAAATTTTGCGGATAGCAAAAGTCGCCACCGACTTTTCTTTTATCCAATAAGGAAAGGGTGAAAAGAACAAGAAAGAACTTGATAGATTTTGAGTTCGGGGGTAGGTTATGAAAAGGGAAGGTGTTAGCACCCTTTTCATCTGTAGCTATCTACTGGCTCTTAATCGCTAAGCTCACTTTGAAAACTTGCTTTGTGTTTGTGATTTGTTTGAAAATATTTTGAAATCACCAATGTAAGGCTGACTTTTTAATGATTCTTGTATCAGTCCTCAAGAATGCGTACAAAGTGTTTTGAAAATATCTTTGAAAGTGTTTGTGTGAAATGTTTTTGTTTTGAAAGGTTTGTGAGCAATCAATTAAGAGTTCCTTACTCACTCAAGGTCGTTCTTGTACTTTTCCTTCTCCTTTAGATAGTGCTATCCGTACCATTAGTTAGTAGGAAGCTCTATCGTTGGATGTGAAGGGACAGGCGTAAGATCATCGTACGGTCATCGAAGGCAACTCATAATAATGCTTTAGCAATTTCATAAGGGACTAGATTATTTATCGAAAGGGAACATTGAAAGGGTCATCAAGGGACTATGATCTTTTATTCGAGGGACTTTGCTAAAACGTCCATACTTTTGAGGGATATGACCGTTTTATTCTGAAGGCAACAAGAGAGGCTACCCTAGAGGTGCGAGTGTGCAAGTGTGTTCATTTCAGTTATTTAGTCTTGCAATTAGGGTTTTCTATCGTTCATTTTTATCTTTCCATAAAAATCCTAATTACTAAGCACTAATATAGCAAATATAGTAGCGGAAAGAATAGAGTGCGGAAATGTAAACCTAGACTATTACAATGCTTTGGGGCAGATACATTATAGAGGTGCGAGAAAATAAAATGTGGAAATTAAAACCTACAACTATTACATCCCAGAGCAATTACATGATAATAAAAGAGAGCGAAAAATAAAATCTAGACTATTACATTCGCAAAACCTATACAATTTGATCTATGAATTAAAAATAAGAGGAAAAGGAAAGAAATATTTTTTTAGTGATTTTTTATGAAAAAAGATTTTTGATGATGATTAAAATAAACCTAAAAAATTAATTAATTTTAATTAATAAAAGAGTTAATTAATTAAATTAATTAAAAAAAATAAAACCTAAATAATTAGGGTTTGTAAAAAAAGGGTTTTGTTGTTAATGGTTAAGTAATTACTGGGGTTAATTAAAACTAGGGTTATGGAAGAAATTAAGGAAGAAAAACAAGTTAGAATCAAAATAAAGAAAAATGCCAGGGGTGGGTGTTGAACCCACACCCTTAGCTCTTTCCACAACACGCTTTGCCACTGCGCCAGGAGCGCGCCTGTGTTAGGAGAATGGAAACCATGTGCTATATGTTAAAACCTGCAAAAAATGGAAAACATGAAAAATAAAATATCAAAAGGTAGGATCGAACCCACGCCCTTGTACACAAATTCCTTAACGCGTGCTTCCTTGCCACTGAGGTGGCTGAGTCATCCGGTAACATTGTGAAAAAAATTAAACAAATAATAAACAAAAACCATTAGGTCATAGAAGCACCGGAGCCCTAGCTCCAATCGTCTTCTCCGGCGAGCTTGTTCTTCAATCTTGCAAAAATAGCAAATTTTAATATCTCAGTGGTACCCTACCCCCTTAATTTGGGCCTTGCGAATTCAATGGAAGCATTATTTTGGCCAAATTGTGTTGTATTATGAGATACGAAGAAGGTAACTTAAAATGTTGTAAACATGGATAAATGCGATTCAGCCATTATGGGGCCCATGCGATGGTCTCATCCTACACATTGACATCTCAGACACATACTAGTAAGGTTAGTATGCATCAAAATGCAAAGAAAACAAAAACATGAATGTCATGCAATATTGGAAACCGGCAAAACATATACGAGGGTTTCAGGCCCTTTGGATCTTCAAAGTTGATCCATTCTTACCCTAGAGTGCTTTTGGAAGTGAATGAGACAAGTATTTGTCCTTGAGGGAGGCTGCAAGGTAGGGTTTCGATTTGCCCTAGTTTTGATATTTTTTTGGAATTTTGGAAAGGTGATCTTGTGCCATGTTTTCATGTGATGCCTTGTCTAAAATAGTGAATATATATAAGGATGAATTAGGTCAAACAAGTGTGGGCTTGGACCTTGTATGAAAGGCTCTTTTTTTATCTAATTTATTTTGAATTTTAAATAAATAAAATCAAAGATAAATAGAATAAAAATCCAAGGGGTGTATGAATAAGTTTAGAGGTTCATATTGAGACCTATAACATGCATGGACCTTGAAACACAAGCCCACTAGCCCAAAAATTCAAATCTGGTCACTTTAGGTTTCATGCATTTTTTCAAAATTTCTCAATTTGCACCAATCATAACTCTCTCAATTTTTATCACTTGAAAGTGATCTTTAACTTTTTTGGAAATATCAATATGTCCACTACAATCTCTATGTTGATCATTTTTTCATTTGAAGACTTTATCTTTATGTAAGTTGCCTTGACAAAAAGTGTCTTTTCGTTGACTTTTGAAAGGACCTATAATGTTTAGGCCCATATCTCTCAAATGAAGCATTTTTGTACTTGAGCTTAGAGAGACAAAGTTGTAGAGAATTTAATTTCCTTCAAAATGAGTTTGGTTGATAAAAATCTGATGAAGCATGTGAAAGTTATGCTTGGTCAAAGTTCAGTTAACTTCTCCTTAAGAAAACCCTAATTTAGTAACTTTTGATTTTTGATGAATCTTGAGTTTTCTTGATGAATCATGATCAACCCTTGATAAAATGATGAATATGACTTCAAAATATGGATGTTAACCAAAATCTTGAAGTTTGACTGTAAATTAACCTTAATTGACTTTTTGTCTAATGTAGTTAATTTTCAGTCATCTGAGCAATTGACTGAGCAAACTTGTGATGCAAGGCATGAAACTTGGCATGAGAATTCTTAGAGACATATGAGAAACCATGAAATCCTCTTGAGGAATTATAAGCTCAATATTCCTTGAGAAGAGTGAAACCCTAGTTGTAGGTCCATTGCTTAGGAGAAGAATTTGTCTAATCAATTCTTAAGCAACCTTGAGCAGTTGAAAACCCTAGAAGCATGAGAAGGTATCTTGAAGAAAATGGGAGGGCAAATTTTGGGGTAAAACACTCTTCTTTGAAAAATTTCCTCAGTGTGATATATTAGTATTGGTATTGGAATATGATACTTCTCGCGATTTGCCTTATTTCTTTTTGATATTGTCAAAGGGGAGAAGCATATGTGAGATGAAGTTGGGAAGCACAAAGTCACGGGGAGCCTTCAATAACTACATGAAATGCATCGTTGCAAGTTTTGCCATCATCAAAAAGGGGGAGTTTGGGGAGAAGCATATGTGAGATGAAGTTGGGAAGCACAAAGTCAGGGGGAGCCTTTGATAACTACATGAAATGCATTATCGCAAGTTTTGCCATCATCAAAAAGGGGGAGTTTGTGAGTGCAACTTCACTATTATATATATTGCATGATGTTAAAACTCGGAAAGCTAGCATTTTAGTATGGTGGACAGTATCCTTATGTCTTGTGGAACTCCCTTGCATTAGAGGTCTTAGGAATAATTTAAACCAACTTAAAATTTGGTCCCAAACATGAAAAATCACTTTTTGCACAAAATCAACACTTATGTGTCAACCTGAAAGTTGTATGAGTCAACTCATAAATTCTGCATATATGCATTTTCTTAAAAGCTCAGTGCGTGTTGATACATTACTTTTTTAGGTCGACACATGTATTGCAATATTAAATCTTTCAGCATTTCTGTTTTAAAACACAGACACATGTGTCGACACATACAATTTTGCATGTGTTGATGTAACACCCTTATAAACTCCAAAGAATATTCCCAATTATTTTAATAAATAAATCAGAGTATATCATCAACAAGGATGTCACATCTTCATATAAACCATCATAACAATACATCCTGCTCCGTAACACGGGTTTTCAAAATATTTAACAAGATACTTCAACATTTAATTATTTAAATTAATGCATCGGAAATCATAGTTCAACTTCTCATAGTAACACTTCATAAAAATTTAGGCACACTTTATAACTCATCATCGTAAATCAAAACAACTCGAGTACCATATAGGGTGACTCAACATCTTAAAACAAAATAAAGAACATAAGTTCTAATCATTCGATCCCAACCCCAATGTTACATATCAGAGCAAGACTCCTATTATTCAACAAAAGCAAATAAACACACTCTGAAGTTATCCTTTAATGCTTCTACGAACTATTCTCGATCACCTGCGTGTTACCCACGCGGGGACAACATTCAAACATAAAGGGTGAGTAAATCATAATCATTATAAAAGACATGAGGAATAAACATAGAAGAATATGCACATAAGAAAGGTATCACACATCATTATGTCTTCATGTTATACTCACACCTTTACAATTTCATCAATACACGAATACATATCATCGCACATAAGACATCATCAAGCATCACAAAGAAATCATTATTCAGTGTCATACAACACCATAGACTCATGCATGTGGTACCACTTCACTGATGACTTAGTCATAATTATCTCCAAATATCCCTAACAATAGGATCAATTCCCACTTGGAACCAGAGCACTTCACTGTTGCACCCGTTGTACCCCAATTTTTGCCCCTAAGATCCCTCTATCATCTCATGTCAATTCAATCACAACAAGATCACATCAGGGTTTGGTTTTTCTCCTTATCTTTAGCTTTTCTCATGGAGAATCACCAAGAACCTTGACTTTTATATTGTGATCATCTATGTTTTGTATTGATTAAATTTTAACTAATAAATACAATGAATGTTTGCCCTAATTGATGATATTATAGGTGAAAGCATAACACATTCCATCAAGTTGATCCATAGGTTCATGAGTTTATTTCCATTGCTTCTTTAACAAAGCTTCATTGAGATTCAAGCCTCAATATTGAAGATATTTTGAATTAATATCATGACAAAGTCTATTATGATTTATCATGCCTCAAGTTGTCAAAGATAGTTCAAAGATATAAGGGCTGATTGAAGAAATTTGACCTAATTGAACAAGTTCTTGATTTCTTGGTCACAAGTGCATTTTCCCTCAATTATTAAAATTTGGAAGTGGTTATGGTTGCTATGGTTTCCCATTATAATCCTCAACAACTTCTATTTACAGGACAAAAATATTTGTGCAAGAAAGTTTGTCAAAATTGAAAAGGGTTTCCAAAGCATTTTGTTGCTCTATGAGCTAGGGTTTTGAACTTCTAAGGGCTATATCTTGCTCTAATTTTGATATTTTTGAGTGATTCAAAATACATGCTTCTCTTTAAAGGGTTATCAACAAATCACTTCAAAAGTTTCAAGAAAATTTTATATGGAAGATGCCTAATGATTGAGAAAGATTACAAGTTCTCTAAATAGGCCATCAAATTCCCTTGTGTGACTTCAAAAGATTATAACTTGGTCAAATTTTATCTCCTTGAGACCATTATTTTTCCATAATGATCTTAAATGTGTGAAATTTAACTCTTCTTTTATGTGCAAAGCTTGAAAATGGATGGAAGATTCCCTACGAATGCAAAAGATTATAGGTCATCTCATGAATTTTCACCAAATTCACAAAGTCATAACTTTCTCAATTTTTGGAGTTTTTAAATGGTCCAAGTATCAAAATGTCATTCAAGATATCTACTTCATGCCATCTTTTTGGGTCAAGATAAAATTTTAAATGGAAGGCCATGTTTGGATGCAAGACATTATAGGTCATTTTTGAAGAAAAACATAGAATTTTTCTAAGTACAAAAAGTCAACATTTTTTTCAAACTTTGACTCGTCACAACTTTCAGCTCAAGCATCCATTTGAATCCATTCTTTGCACATTGTAAAGTTTGTGATCTCATCTTTCCAAGGCATCAATAATCAAGTCCTAAGGTTCCCTAAATCAAGCACACCATTGATTCAAAGATGGTACCTTGAGACTGAAGTATCATCCAAAGTCAGAATTTATAATTCATGATTTGGCCTCTAAACAAAACATTTGTGCGTGTTTTTACTTCTAATCATGTTTAGCAATCTTCCAGAAGTGATTAGAAACTTTAAACACAAGTTTTGGTTGAGTTTTAAGCAAAATAGAAGTCGCACTTTTCATGTTTGTAACTTCACACGATTTCCCTCCAAACTTCATCATTTCACACGCTTAAGCATTCCATTAGCTTCCCTATAAATAGAGGGTCATACCTCATTTATTTTCTCAAGCTTAGATAGCCAGAATCACCCTGCCAAACTCTCTCTTCAATCCACTTTTCTGCAACATTGAATTTGGTTTTATAGCTTTCCTCAATCCATTTTCTTTGTCAATTATTCATCCTTGAACTTCACTGAAGCTAACAGAAGAAGAAACAAGCTCTAAGACTTCCTAAATCGTGCTAGCCAAGTCAAGTTTTAGAGCTCTGAATTTGAACTTCAATATATAGATTCCTTCATCAATTCTCTCAAATTTTGGTACTGTAATGAAGCTTTCATCATTCTGATTCTAGTCGCAACATTTGTTTTCAACTGGAAGTGAGTTTTGGCCATGAATTTTCAAATCCCTTTTCAAATATTTCCTTTTGAAACAACCAAACTACACCTTACATAAATTTTTCGCGAGGGTACCATTGGAATCTTCTTGAAGAGACGAAGCGAATGATACCAGTCTCAAGCTCAAATTTTTCCATTTCATGAACCTGCAAATCGCATGGACAAAGGTTGAAGACGACCTACGTATCCGTCTTCATCCAATGGGAATTTGCCACGCATTTTTTTCAAATCTGATTTAATAGTTGATCACATGTTTTATTCATTAAGGACCATGATATACACAACGCATCTGATTCATTAGATTAGCTTACTAACGCGTTTTGACTCTCATCCAATGGTCTATATTTTTTGACTTTATTTTTTATTTCTGATTTGTTATATTTAATTGTTTTAAACTTCAAATCATAGAAAATTCATTTCTGACTCAAAAGTTATGAAAAATTTCCCAAAAATATTTTCAAATATTCTCTTTCTGATTTTTATTTTTTTCATAATTTCATTTTCAGATTTGGTATTTTTTCATGATTCTTTCTTTGTTTTGGTTTGTTTTTAATAGCTTAAAAATACTTTTTGACATTTTTAAATTCTGAAAAAAATTCATCAAAATTATTTCTCTTATTTCTGGCCTTCTGAATTTTTTTTTAGAATTTTATTTTGACTTCTACTATTTTTGATCTTTTTTTTTTGACTTAATTGATTAATTTTAATTTGTTTAAAAATACTTTTTCTGATTTGAAGAATTTTGTAAAAATATTTGAGGTCATCTATGATTTTTCTATGGTCTCTTTTAATTTTCTTTGATATTTGGAGTATAGTTTGCTATTTTCTCCTTTTACTTGTATTATAAAAACATTTTAAAAATGATTTTCTTTTTTTAAAATTATTTTATTCATTAATGGCAATTTTATTTTTGTATATATTCTGACCTTTTGACTTTTGATCATGTACTTCATTAACATCATTGGATATTGGTTGAGTTTTGAGCAAAGTAGAAGTCACACTTTTCATGTTTGTAACTTCACATGATTTCCCTCAAAACTTCATCATTTCACACGCTTAAGCATTCCATTAGCTTCCCTATAAATAGTGGGTCATACCTCATTTATTTTCTCAAGCTTAGATAGCCAGAATCACCCTGCCAAACTCTCTCTTCAACCCACTTTTCTGATACATTGAATTTGGTTTTATAGCTTTCCTCAATCCATTTTCTTTGTCAATTATTCATCCTTGAACTTCACTGAAGCTAACAGAAGAAGAAACAAGCTCTAAGACTTCCTAAATCGTGCTAGCCAAGTCAAGTTACAGAGCTCTGAATTTGAACTTCAATATGTAGATTCCTACATCAATTCTCTCAAATTTTGGTAATGTAATGAAGCTCTCATCATTCTGATTCTAGTCGCAACATTTGTTTTCAATTGGAAGATAGTTTTGGACATGGATTTTCAAATCCCTTTTCAAATCTTTCCTTCTGAAACAACCGAACTACACCTTACATAAATTTTTTGCGAGGGTACCATTGGAATCGTCTTGAAGAGAAGAAGCGAATGATACCAGTCTCAAGCTCAAATTTTTCCATTTCATGAACCTCCAAATCGCATGGACAGAGGTTGAATACGACCTACGTATCCGTCTTCAACCAATGGGAATTTGCCACGCATTTTTTTTCAAATATGATTTTATAGTTGATCACATGTTTTATTCATTAAGGACCATGATATACACAGCGCGTCTGATTCATTAGATTAGCTTACTAACGAGCTTTGACTCTCATCCAATGGTCTATGTTTTTTGACTTTGTTTTTTTATTTCTGATTTGTTATATTTAATTGTTTTAAACTTCAAAAATAATAGAAAATACATTTATGACTCAAAAGTTATGAAAAATTTCACAAAAATATTTTCAAATATTCTCTTTCTGTTTTTTATTTTTTCATAATTTTATTTTCAGATTTGGTATTTTTCATGATTCTTTCTTTGTTTTGGTTTGTTTTTAATTTCTTAAAAATACTTTTTGACATTTTTAAATTTTGAAAAAAAATTCAGCAAAATGATTTCTCTTATTTCTGACCTTCTGAATTTTTTTTAGAATTTTATTTTGACTTCTACTATTTTTGATCTTTTTTTTTCACTTATTTGATTAATTTTAATTAGTTTAAAAATATTTTTCTGATTTGAAAAATTTTGTAAAAATATTTGAGGTCATTTATGATTTTTCTATGGTCTCTTTTAATTCTTCTTTGATATTTTGAGTATAATTTTCTATTTTCTCCTTTTATTTTCATTTTAAAAACATTTTAAAAATCATTTTCTTTTTTAAATTATTTTATTCATTAAATGCAATTTTATTTTTGTATATATTCTGACCTTTTGACTTTTGATCACGTACTTCATTAACATCATTGGATCTTGGTTGAGTTTTGAGCAAAATGGAAGTCACACTTTTCATGTTTGTAACGTCACACGATTTCCCTCCAAACTTCATCATTTCACACGCTTAAGCATTCCATTAGCTTCCCTATAAAAAGAGGGTCACACCTCATTTATTTTCTCAAGCTTAGATAGCCAGAATAACCCTGCCAAACTCTCTATTCAACTCACTTTTCTGCAACATTGAATTTGGTTTTATAGCTTTCCTCAATCTATTTTCTTTGTTAATTATTCATCCTTAAACTTCACTGAAGCTAACAGAAGAAGAAACAAGTTCTAAGACTTCCTAAATCGTGCTAGCCAAGTCAAGTTTCAGAGCTCTGAATTTGAACTTCAATATGTAGATTCCTTCATCAATTCTCTCAAATTTTGGTACTGTAATGAAGCTATCATCATTCTGATTCTAGTCGCAACATTTGTTTTCAACTGGAAGTGAGATTTGGCCATGAATTTTCAAACCCCTTTTCAAATCTTTCCTTCTGAAACAACCGAACTACACCTCACATAAATTTTTCGCAAGGGTACCATTGGAATCGTCTTGAAGAGACGAAGCGAATGATACCAATCTCGAGCTCAAATTTTTCCATTTCATGAACCTGCAAATCGCATGGACAGAGGTTGAAGACGACCTACGTATCCGTCTTCAACCAATGGGAATTTGCCACGCATTTTTTTCAAATCTGATTTAATAGTTGATCAGATGTTTTATTCATTAAGGACCATGATATACACCGTGCGTCTGATTCATTAGATTAGCTTGCTAACGCGTTTTGACTCTCATCCAATGGTCTATATTTTTTGATTTTATTTTTTATTTCTGATTTGTTATATTTAATTGTTTTAAACTTCAAATCATAGAAAATTCATTTCTGACTCAAAGGTTATGAAAAATTTCACAAAAATATTTTCAAATATTCTCTTTCTAATTTTTATTTTTTCATAATTTTATTTTCAGATTTGGTAATTTTTCGTGATTCTTTCTTTGTTTTGGTTTGTTTTTAATTGCTTAAAAATACTTTTTGACATTTTTAAATTCTGAAAAAAATTCATCAAAATTATTTCTTACTTCTGACCTTCTAAATTTTTTTAATAATTTTATTTTGACTTCTACTATTTTTGATCTTTTTTTTCACTTATTTGATTAATTTTAATTAGTTTAAAAATACTTTTTCTGATTTGAAAAATTTTGTAAAAATATTTCAGGTCATTTATGATTTTTCTATGGTCTCTCTTAATTTTTCTTTGATATTTTGAGTATAGTTTGCTATTTTCTCCATTTATTTTCGTTTTAAAAACATTTTAAAAATCATTTTCTTTTTTTTAATATTATTTTATTCATTAAATGCAATTTTATTTTTGTATATATTCCGACCATTTGACTTTTGATCATGTACTTCATTACCATCATTGGATCTTGGTTGAGTTTTGAGCAAAATAGAAGTCACACTTTTCATGTTTGTAACTTCACACGATTTCCCTCAAAACTTCATCATTTCATACGCTTAAGCATTCCATTAGCTTCCCTATAAATAGTGGGTCATACCTCATTTATTTTCTCAAGCTTAGATAGCCAGAATCACCCTGCCAAACTCTCTCTTCAACCCACTTTTCTGCAACATTGAATTTGGTTTTATAGCTTTCCTCAATCCATTTTCTTTGTCAATTATTCATCCTTGAACTTCACTGAAGCTAACAGAAGAAGAAACAAGCTCTAAGACTTCCTAAATCGTGCTAGCCAAGTCAAGTTTCAGAGCTCTGAATTTGAACTTCAATATGTAGATTCCTTCATCAATTCTCTCAAATTTTGGTAATGTAATGAAGCTCTCATCATTCTGATTCTAGTCGCAACATTTGGTTTCAATTGGAAGATAGTTTTGGACATGAATTTTCAAATCCCTTTTCAAATCTTTCCTTCTGAAACAACCGAACTACACCTTACATAAATTTCTTGCGAGGGTACCATTGGGATCGTCTTGAAGAGAATAAGCGAATGATACCAGTCTCAAGCTCAAATTTTTCCATTTCATGAACCTGCAAATCGCATGGACAGAGGTTGAATACGACCTACGTATCCGTCTTCAACCAATGGGAATTTGCCACGCATTTTTTTTCAAATCTGATTTAATAGTTGATCACATGTTTTATTCATTAAGGACAATGATATACACAGCGCGTCTGATTCGTTAGATTATCTTACTAACGGGCTTTGACTCTCATCCAATGGTCTATATTTTTTGACTTTATTTTTTATTTCTGATTTGTTATATTTAATTGTTTTAAACTTCAAAAATAATAGAAAATACATTTCTGACTCAAAAGTTATGAAAAATTTCACAAAAATAATTTCAAATATTCTCTCTCTGTTTTTTATTTTTTCATGATTTTATTTTTAGATTTGGTATTTTTCATGATTCTTTCTTTGTTTTGGTTTGTTTTTAATTTCTTAAAAAAACTTTTTGACATTTTTAAAATACTGAAAAAAAAATTCAGCAAAATGATTTCTCTTATTTCTGACCTTCTGAATTTTTTTTAGAATTTTATTTTGACTTCTACTATTTTTGATCTTTTTTTTTCACTTATTTGATTAATTTTAATTAGTTTAAAAATATTTTTCTGATTTGAAAAATTTTGTAAAAATATTTGAGGTCATTTATGATTTTTCTATGGTCTCTTTTAATTTTTCTTTGATATTTTGAGTATAGTTTTCTATTTTCTCCTTTTATTTTCATTTTAAAAACATTTTAAAAATCATTTTCTTTTTTAAATTATTTTATTCATTAAATGCAATTTTATTTTTGTATATATTCTGACCTTTTGACTTTTGATCACGTACTTCATTAACATCATTGGATCTTGGTTGAGTTTTGAGCAAAATAGAAATCACACTTTTCATGTTTGTAACTTCACACGATTTCCCTCCAAACTTCATCATTTCACACACTTAAGCATTCCATTAGCTTCCCTATAAATAGAGGGTCACACCTCATTTATTTTTTCAAGCTTAGATAGCCAGAATCACCATGCCAAACTCTCTCTTCAACCCACTTTTCTGCAACATTGAATTTGGTTTTCTAGGTTTCCTCAATCTATTTTCTTTGTCAATTATTCATCCTTAAACTTCATTGAAGCTAACAGAAGAAGAAACAAGTTCTAAGACTTCCTAAATCGTGCTAGCCAAGTCAAGTTTCAGAGCTCTGAATTTGAACTTCAATATGTAGATTCCTTCATCAATTCTTTCAAATTTTGGTACTGTAATGAACCTATCATCATTCTGATTCTAGTCGCAACATTTGTTTTCAACTGGAAGTGAGATTTGGCCATGAATTTTCAAACCCCTTTTCAATTCTTTCCTTCTAAAACAACCGAACTACACCTCACATAAATTTTTCGCAAGGGTACCATTGGAATTGTCTTGAAGAGACGAAGCGAATGATACCAGTCTCGAGCTCAAATTTTTCCATTTCATGAACTTGCAAATCGCATGGACATAGGTTCAAGACGACCTACGTATCCGTCTTCAACCAATGGGAATTTGCCACGCATTTTTTTCAAATTTGATTTAATAGTTGATCAGATGTTTTATTCATTAAGGACCATGATATACACATCGCGTCTGATTCATTAGATTAGCTTGCTAACGCGTTTTGACTCTCATCCAATGGTCTATATTTTTTGACTTTATTTTTTATTTCTGATTTGTTATATTTAATTGTTTTAAACTTCAAATCATAGAAAATTCATTTCCGACTCAAAAGTTATGAAAAATTTCACAAAAATATTTTCAAATATTCTCTTTCTAATTTTTATTTTTTCATAATTTTATTTTCAGATTTGGTAATTTTTCTTGATTCTTTCTTTGTTTTGGTTTGTTTTTAATTGCTTAAAAATACTTTTTGACATTTTTAAATTCTGAAAAAAATTCATCAAAATTATTTCTTACTTCTGACCTTCTGAATTTTTTTTTGAATTTTATTTTGACTTCTACTATTTTTGATCTTTTTTTTCACTTATTTGATTAATTTTAATTAGTTTAAAAATACTTTTTCTGATTTGAAAAATTTTGTAAAAATATTTCAGGTCATTTATGATTTTTCTATGGTCTCTCTTAATTTTTCTTTGATATTTTGAGTATAGTTTGCTATTTTCTCCTTTTATTTTCATTTTAAAAACATTTTAAAAATCATTTTCTTTTTTTTATATTATTTTATTCATTAGATGCAATTTTATTTTTGTCTATATTTTGACCATTTGACTTTTGATCACGTACTTCATTAACATCATTGGATCTTGGTTGAGTTTTGAGCAAAATAGAAGTCACGGTTTTCATGTTTGTAACTTCACACGATTTCCCTCCAAACTTCATCATTTCACACGCTTAAGCATTCCATTAGCTTCCCTTTAAATAGAGGGTCATACCTCATTTATTTTCTCAAGCTTAGATAGTCAGAATTACCCTGTCAAACTCTCTCTTCAACCCACTTTTCTGCAGCATTGAATTTGGTTTTATAGCTTTCCTAATTCCATTTTATTTGTCAATTATTCATCCTTGAACTTCACTGAAGCTAACAGAAGAAGAAACAAGCTCTAAGACTTCCTAAATCGTGCTGCCAAGTCACGATTCAGAGCTCTGAATTTGAACTTCAATATGTAGATTCCTTCATCAATTCTCTCAAATTTTGGTACTGTAATGAAGCTCTCATCATTCTGATTCTAGTCGCAACATTTGTTTTCAACTGGAAGTGAGTTTTGGCAATGAATTTTCAAATCCCTTTTCAAATTTTTCCTTCTGAAACAACCGAACTACGCCTTACATAAATTTTTCGCAAGGGTACCATTGGAATCGTCTTGAAGAGCCGAAGCGAATGATAACAATCTAGAGCTCTAAATTTTCCATTTCATGAACCTGTAAATCGCATGGACAGAGGTTGAAGACGACCTACGTATCCGTCTTCAACCAATGGGAATTTGCCACGCATTTTTTTCAAATCTGAATTAATAGTTGATCACATGTTTTATTCATTAAGGACCATGATATACACAACATTTCTGATTCGTTAGATTAGCTTACTAACGGGCTTTGACTCTCATCCAATGGTCTATATTTTTTTACTTTATTTTTTATTTCTGATTTGTTATATTTAATTGTTTTAAACTTCAAAAATCATAGAAACTAGATTTTTGACTCAAAAATTATGAAAAATTTCACAAAAATATTTTCAAATATTCTCTTTCTGTTTTTTATCTTTTCATAATTTTATTTTCAGATTTGGTATTTTTCATGATTCTTTCTTTGTTTTGGTTTGTTTTTAATTTCTTAAAAATACTTTTTGACATTTTTAAACTCTGAAAAAAATTCATCAAAATTATTTCTCTTATTTCTGACCTTCTGAATTTTTTTTAGAATTTTATTTTGAATTCTACTATTTTTGATCTTTTTTTTCACTTATTTGATTATTTTTAATTAGTTTAAAAATACTTTTTATGATTTGAAAAATTTTGTAAAAATATTTGAGGTCATTTATGATTTTTCTATGGTCTCTTTTAATTCTTCTTTGATATTTTGAGTATAGTTTTCTATTTTCTCCTTTTATTTTCATTTTAAAAACATTTTAAAAATCATTCTCTTTTTTAAATTATTTTATTCATTAAATGCAATTTTATTTTTGTATATATTCTGACCTTTTGACTTTTGATCACGTACTTCATTAACATCATTGGATCTTGGTTGAGTTTTGAGTAAAATGGAAGTCACACTTTTCATGTTTGTAACTTCACACGATTTCCCTCCAAACTTCATCATTTCACACGCTTAAGCATTCCATTAGCTTCCCTATAAAAAGAGGGTCACACCTTATTTATTTTCTCAAGCTTAGATAGCCAGAATCACCCTGCCAAACTCTCTCTTCAACCCACTTTTCTGCAACATTGAATTTGGTTTTATAGCTTTCCTCAATCTATTTTCTTTGTCAATTATTCATCCTTAAACTTCACTGAAGCTAACAGAAGAAGAAACAAGTTCTAAGACTTCCTAAATCGTGCTAGCCAAGTCAAGTTTCAGAGCTCTGAATTTGAACTTCAATATGTAGATTCCTTCACCAATTCTCTCAAATTTTGGTACTGTAATGAAGCTATCATCATTCTGATTCTAGTCGCAACATTTGTTTCCAACTGGAAGTGAGATTTGGCCATGAATTTTCAAACCCCTTTTCAAATCTTTCCTTCTGAAACAACCGAACTACACCTCACATAAATTTTTCGCAAGGGTACCATTGGAATCGTCTTGAAGAGACGAAGCGAATGATACCAATCTCGAGCTCAAATTTTTCCATTTCATGAACCTGCAAATCGCATGGACAGAGGTTGAAGATGACCTACGTATCCGTCTTCAACCAATGGGAATTTGCCACGCATTTTTTTCAAATCTGATTTAATAGTTGATCAGATGTTTTATTCATTAAGGACCATGATATACACCGTGCGTCTGATTCATTAGATTAGCTTGCTAACGCGTTTTGACTCTCATCCAATGGTCTATATTTTTTGATTTTATTTTTTATTTCTGATTTGTTATATTTAATTGTTTTAAACTTCAAATCATAGAAAATTCATTTCTGACTCAAAAGTTATGAAAAATTTCACAAAAATATTTTCAAATATTCACTTTCTAATTTTTATTTTTTCATAATTTTATTTTCAGATTTGGTAATTTTTCATGATTCTTTCTTTGTTTTGGTTTGTTTTTAATTGCTTAAAAATACTTTTTGACATTTTTAAATTCTGAAAAAAATTCATCAAAATTATTTCTTACTTCTGACCTTCTGAATTTTTTTTTGAATTTTATTTTGACTTCTACTATTTTTGATCTTTTTTTTCACTTATTTGATTAATTTTAATTAGTTTAAAAATACTTTTTCTGATTTGAAAAATTTTGTAAAAATATTTCAGGTCATTTATGATTTTTCTATGGTCTCTCTTAATTTTTCTTTGATATTTTGAGTATAGTTTGCTATTTTCTCCTTTTATTTTCATTTTAAAAACATTTTAAAAATCATTTTCTTTTTTTTATATTATTTTATTCATTAGATGCAATTTTATTTTTGTCTATATTCTGACCATTTGACTTTTGATCACGTACTTCATTAACATCATTGGATCTTGGTTGAGTTTTGAGCAAAATAGAAGTCACGGTTTTCATGTTTGTAACTTCACACGATTTCCCTCCAAACTTCATCATTTCACACGCTTAAGCATTCCATTAGCTTCCCTTTAAATAGAGGGTCATACCTCATTTATTTTCTCAAGCTTAGATAGTCAGAATTACCCTGTCAAACTCTCTCTTCAACCCACATTTCTGCAGCATTGAATTTGGTTTTATAGCTTTCCTAATTCCATTTTATTTGTCAATTATTCATCCTTGAACTACACTGAAGCTAACAGAAGAAGAAACAAGCTCTAAGACTTCCTAAATCGTGCTGGCCAAGTCACGATTCAGAGCTCTGAATTTGAACTTCAATATGTAGATTCCTTCATCAATTCTCTCAAATTTTGGTACTGTAATGAAGCTCTCATCATTCTGATTCTAGTCGCAACATTTGTTTTCAACTGGAAGTGAGTTTTGGCAATGAATTTTCAAATCCCTTTTCAAATTTTTCCTTCTGAAACAACCGAACTACACCTTACATAAATTTTTCGCAAGGGTACCATTGGAATCGTCTTGAAGAGCCAAAGCGAATGATAACAATCTCGAGCTCTAAATTTTCCATTTCATGAACCTGTAAATCGCATGGACAGAGGTTGAATACGACCTACGTATCCGTCTTCAACCAATGGGAATTTGCCACGCATTTTTTTTCAAATCTGATTTAATAGTTGATCACATGTTTTATTCATTAAGGACAATGATATACACAGCGCGTCTGATTCGTTAGATTATCTTACTAACGGGCTTTGACTCTCATCCAATGGTCTATATTTTTTTACTTTATTTTTTATTTCTGATTTGTTATATTTAATTGTTTTAAACTTCAAAAATAATAGAAAATACATTTCTGACTCAAAAGTTATGAAAAATTTCACAAAAATATTTTCAAATATTCTCTTTCTGTTTTTTATTTTTTCATAATTTTATTTTTAGATTTGGTATTTTTCATGATTCTTTCTTTGTTTTGGTTTGTTTTTAATTTCTTAAAAATACTTTTTGACATTTTTAAATTCTGAAAAAAAAATTCAGCAAAATGATTTCTCTTATTTCTGACCTTCTGAATTTTTTTTAGAATTTTATTTTGACTTCTACTATTTTTGATCTTTTTTTTTCACTTATTTGATTAATTTTAATTAGTTTAAAAATATTTTTCTGATTTGAAAAATTTTGTAAAAATATTTGAGGTCATTTATGATTTTTCTATGGTCTCTTTTAATTTTTCTTTGATATTTTGAGTATAGTTTTCTATTTTCTCCTTTTATTTTCATTTTAAAAACATTTTAAAAATCATTTTCTTTTTTAAATTATTTTATTCATTAAATGCAATTTTATTTTTGTATATATTCTGACCTTTTGACTTTTGATCACGTACTTCATTAACATCATTGGATCTTGGTTGAGTTTTGAGCAAAATAGAAGTCACACTTTTCATGTTTGTAACTTCACACGATTTCCCTCCAAACTTCATCATTTCACACGCTTAAGCATTCCATTAGCTTCCCTATAAATAGAGGGTCACACCTCATTTATTTTTTCAAGCTTAGATAGCTAGAATCACCCTGCCAAACTCTCTCTTCAACCCACTTTTCTACAACATTGAATTTGGTTTTATAGCTTTCCTCAAACCATTTTCTTTGTCAATTATTCATCCTTAAACTTCACTGAAGCTAAAAGAAGAAGAAAAAAGTTCTAAGACTTCCTAAATCGTGCTAGCCAAATCATGTTTCAGAGCTCTAATTTGAACTTCAATATGTAGATTCCTTCATCAATTCTCTCAAATTTTGGTACTGTAATGAAGTTATCATCATTCTGATTCTAGTCGCAACATTTGTTTTCAACTGGAAGTGAGATTTGGCCATGAATTTTCAAACCCCTTTTCAAATCTCTCCTTCTGAAACAACCGAACTACACCTCACATAAATTTTCTACAAGGGTACCATTGGAATCGTCTTGAAGAGACGAAGCGAATGATACAAGTCTCGAGCTCTAATTTTTCCATTTCAAGAATTTGCAAATCGCATGGACAGAGGTTGAAGACGACCTACGTATCCGTCTTCAACCAATGGGAATTTGCCACGCATTTTTTTTTAAATCTGATTTAATAGTTGATCAGATGTTTTATTCATTAAGGACCATGATATACAAAGCGCGTCTGATTCATTAGATTAGCTTGCTAACGCGTTTTGACTCTCATCCAATGGTCTATATTTTTTGACTTTATTTTTTATTTCTGATTTGTTATATTTAATTGTTTTAAACTTCAAATCATAGAAAATTCATTTCTAACTCAAAAGTTATGAAAAATTTTACAAAAATATTTTCAAATATTCTCTTTCTGATTTTTATTTTTTCATAATTTTATTTTCAGATTTGGTATTTTTCATGATTCTTTCTTTGTTTTGGTTTGTTTTTAATTTCTTAAAAATACTTTTTGACATTTTTAAATTCTGAAAAAAATTCATCAAAATTATTTCTTACTTCTGACCTTCTGAATTTTTTTTAGAATTTTATTTTGACTTCTACTATTTTTGATCTTTTTTTTCCACTTATTTGATTAATTTTAATTAGTTTAAAAATACTTTTTCTGATTTGAAAAATTTTGTAAAAATATTTCAGGTCATTTATGATTTTTCTATGGTCTCTCTTAATTTTTCTTTGATATTTTGAGTATAATTTGCTATTTTCTCCTTTTATTTTCATTTTAAAAACATTTTAAAAATCATTTTAAAAATCATTTTCTTTTTTTTAATATTATTTTATTCATTAAATGCAATTTTATTTTTGTATATATATTCTGACCATTTGACTTTTGATCACGTACTTTATTAACATCATTGGATCTTGGTTGAGTTTTGAGCAAAATAGAAGTCACGGTTTTGATGTTTGTAACTTCACACGATTTCCCTCCAAACTTCATCATTTCACACGCTTAAGCATTCCATTAGCTTCCCATTAAATAGAGGGTCATACCTCATTTATTTTCTCAATCTTAGATAGTCAGAATTACCCTGCCAAACTCTCTCTTCAACCCACTTTTCTGCAACATTGAATTTGGTTTTATAGCTTTCCTAATTCCATTTTATTTGTCAATTATTCATCCTTGAACTTCACTGAAGCTAACAGAAGAAGAAACAAGCTCTAAGACTTCCTAAATCGTGCTGGCCAAGTCACGATTCAGAGCTCTGAATTTGAACTTCAATATGTAGATTCCTTCATCAATTCTCTCAAATTTTGGTACTGTAATGAAGCTCTCATCATTCTGATTCTAGTCGCAACATTTGTTTTCAACTGGAAGTGAGTTTTGGCAATGAATTTTCAAATCCCTTTTCAAATTTTTCCTTCTGAAACAACCGAACTACACCTTACATAAATTTTTCGCAAGGGTACCATTGGAATCGTCTTGAAGAGCCGAAGCGAATGATAACAATCTCGAGCTCTAAATTTTCCATTTCATGAACCTGTAAATCGCATGGACAGAGGTTGAAGACGACCTACGTATCCGTCTTAAACCAATGGAAATTTGCCACGCATTTTTTTCAAATCTGAATTAATAGTTGATCACATGTTTTATTCATTAAGGACCATGATATACACAACACGTCTGATTCGTTAGATTAGCTTACTAACGGGCTTTGACTCTTATCCAATGGTCTATATTTTTTGACTTTATTTTTTATTTCTGATTTGTTATATTTAATTGTTTTAAACTTCAAAAATCATAGAAACTAGATTTTTGACTCAAAAATTATGAAAAATTTCACAAAAATATTTTCAAATATTCTCTTTCTGTTTTTTATCTTTTCATAATTTTATTTTCATATTTGGTATTTTTCATGATTCTTTCTTTGTTTTGGTTTGTTTTTAATTTCTTAAAAATACTTTTTGACATTTTTAAACTCTGAAAAAAATTCATCAAAATTATTTCTCTTATTTCTCACCTTCTGAATTTTTTGTAGAATTTTATTTTGAATTCTACTATTTTTGATCTTTTTTTTCACTTATTTGATTAATTTTAATTAGTTTAAAAATATTTTTTCTGATTTGAAAAATTTTGTAAAAATATTTGAGGTCATTTATGATTTTTCTATGGTCTCTTTTAATATTTCTTTGATATTTTGAGTATAGTTTTCTATTTTCTCCTTTTATTTTCAATTTAAAAACATTTTAAAAATCATTTTCTTTTTTTAATTATTTTATTCATTAAATGCAATTTTATTTTTGTATATATTCTGACCTTTTGACTTTTGATCACATACTTCATTAACATCATTGGATCTTGGTTGACTTTTGAGCAAAATAGAAGTCACACTTTTCATGTTTGTAACTTCACACGATTTCCCTCCAAACTTCATCATTTCACACGCTTAAGAATTCCATTAGCTTCCCTATAAATAGAGGGTCATACCTCATTTATTTTCTCAAGCTTAGATAGCTAGAATCACCCTGCCAACCTCTCTCTTCAACCCACTTTTCTGCAACATTGAATTTGGTTTTATAGCTTTCCTCAATCCATTTTCTTTGTCAATTATTCATCCTTAAACTTCACTGAAGCTAAAAGAAGAAGAAAAAAGTTCTAAGACTTCATAAATCGTGCTAGCCAAATCATGTTTCAGAGCTCTAATTTGAATTTCAATATGTAGATTCCTTCATCAATTCTCTCAAATTTTGGTACTGTAATGAAGTTATCATCATTCTGATTCTAGTCGCAACATTTGTTTTCAACTGGAAGTGAGATTTGGCCATGAATTTTCAAACCCCTTTTCAAATCTCTCCTTCTGAAACAACCGAACTACACCTCACATAAATTTTCTGCAAGGGTACCATTGGAATCGTCTTGAAGAGATGAAGCGAATGATACCAGTCTCGAGCTCTAATTTTTCCATTTCAAGAATTTGCAAATCGCATGGACAGAGGTTGAAGACGACCTACGTATCCGTCTTCAACCAATGGGAATTTGCCACGCATTTTTTGAAATCTGATTTAATAGTTGATCAGATGTTTTATTCATTAAGGACCATGATATACACAGCGCGTCTGATTCATTAGATTAGCCTGCTAACGCGTTTTGACTCTCATCCAATGGTCTATATTTTTTGACTTTATTTTTTATTTCTGATTTGTTATATTTAATTGTTTTAAACTTCAAATCATAGAAAATTCATTTCTAACTCAAAAGTTATGAAAAATTTTACAAAAATATTTTCAAATATTCTCTTTCTGATTTTTATTTTTTCATAATTTTATTTTCAGATTTGGTATTTTTCATGATTCTTTCTTTGTTTTGGTTTGTTTTTAATTTCTTAAAAATACTTTTTGACATTTTTAAATTCTGAAAAAAATTCATCAAAATTATTTCTTACTTCTGACCTTCTGAATTTTTTTTAGAATTTTATTTTGACTTCTACTATTTTTGATCTTTTTTTTCCACTTATTTGATTAATTTAATTAGTTTAAAAATACTTTTTCTGATTTGAAAAATTTTGTAAAAATATTTCAGGTCATTTATGATTTTTCTATGGTCTCTCTTAATTTTTCTTTGATATTTTGAGTATAATTTGCTATTTTCTCCTTTTATTTTCATTTTAATACATTTTAAAAATCATTTTCTTTTTTTTAATATTATTTTATTCATTAAATGCAATTTTATTTTTGTATATATTCTGACCATTTGACTTTTGATCACGTACTTCATTAACATCATTGGATCTTGGTTGAGTTTTGAGCAAAATAGAAGTCACAGTTTTCATGTTTGTAACTTCACACGATTTCCCTCCAAACTTCATTATTTCACACGCTTAAGAATTCCATTAGCTTCCCTTTCAATAGAGGGTCATACCTCATTTATTTTCTCAAGCTTAGATAGTCAGAATTACCCTGCCAAACTCTCTCTTCAACCCACTTTTCTGCAACATTGAATTTTGTTTTATAGCTTTCCTCAATCCATTTTATTTGTCAATTATTCATCCTTGAACTTCACTGAAGCTAACAGAAGAAGAAACAAGCTCTAAGACTTCCTAAATCATGCTGGCCAAGTCACGATTCAGAGCTCTGAATTTGAACTTCAATATGTAGATTCCTTCATCAATTCTCTCAAATTTTAGTACTGTAATGAAGCTCTGATCATTCTGATTCTAGTCGCAACATTTGTTTTCAACTGGAAGTGAGTTTTGGCCATGAATTTTCAAATCCCTTTTCAAAATTTTCCTTCTGAAACAACCGAACTACACCTTACATAAATTTTTCGCAAGGGTACCATTGGAATCTTCTTGAAGAGACGAAGCGAATGATAACAATCTCGAGCTTTAAAATTTCCATTTCATGAACCTGTAAATCGCATGGACAGAGGTTGAAGACGACCTACGTATCCGTCTCCAACCAATGGGAATTTGCCACGCATTTTTTTTAAATATGAATTAATAGTTGATCACATGTTTTAATTATTAAGGACCATGCTATACACAACGCGTCTGATTCGTTAGATTAGCTTACTAACGGGCTTTGACTCTCATCCAATGGTCTATATTTTTTGACTTTATTTTTTATTTCTGATTTGTTATATTTAATTGTTTTAAACTTCAAAAATCATAGAAACTAGATTTCTGACTCAAAAATTATGAAAAATTTCACAAAAATATTTTCAAATATTCTCTTTCTATTTTTTATCTTTTCATAATTTTATTTTCAGATTTGGTATTTTTCATGATTCTTTCTTTGTTTTGGTTTGTTTTTAATTTCTTAAAAATACTTTTTGACATTTTTAAATTCTGAAAAAAATTCATCAAAATTATTTCTCTTATTTCTGACCTTCTGAATTTTTTTTTGAATTTTTTTTTGAATTCTACTATTTTTGATCTTTTTTTTCACTTATTTGATTAATTTTAATTAGTTTAAAAATACTTTTTCTGATTTGAAAAATTTTGTAAAAATATTTGAGGTCATTTATGATTTTTCTATGGTCTCTTTTAATTTTTCTTTGATATTTTGAGTATAGTTTTCTATTTTCTCCTTTTATTTTCAATTTAAAAACATTTTAAAAATCATGTTCTTTTTTTAATTATTTTATTCATTAAATACAATTTTATTTTTGTATATATTCTGACCTTTTGACTTTTGATCACGTACTTCATTAACATCATTGGATCTTGGTTGAGTTTTGAGCAAAATAGAAGTCACACTTTTCATGTTTGTAACTTCACACGATTTCCCTACAAACATCATCATTTCACACGCTTAAGCATTCCATTAGCTTCCCTATAAATAGAGGGTCATACCTCTTTTATTTTCTCAAGCTTAGATAGCCAGAATCACCCTACCAAACTCTCTCTTCAATCCACTTTTCTGCAGCATTGAATTTGGTTTTATAGCTTTCCTAATTCCATTTTATTTGTCAATTATTCATCCTTGAACTTCACTGAAGCTAACAGAAGAAGAAACAAGCTCTAAGACTTCCTAAATCGTGCTGGCCAAGTCACGATTCAGAGCTCTGAATTTGAACTTCAATATGTAGATTCCTTCATCAATTCTCTCAAATTTTGGTACTGTAATGAAGCTCTCATCATTCTGATTCTAGTCGCAACATTTGTTTTCAACTGGAAGTGAGTTTTGGCAATGAATTATCAAAACCCTTTTCAAAATTTTCCTTCTGAAACAACCGAACTACACCTTACATAAATTTTTCGCAAGGGTACCATTGGAATCGTCTTGAAGAGCCGAAGCGAATGATAACAATCTCGAGCTCTAAATTTTCCATTTCATGAACCTGTAAATCGCATTGACAGAGGTTGAAGACGACCTACGTATCCGTCTTCAACCAATGGGAATTTTCCACGCATTTTTTTCAAATCATAATTAATAGTTGATCACATGTTTTATTCATTAAGGACCATGATATACACAACGCGTCTGATTCGTTAGATTAGCTTACTAACGGGCTTTGACTCTTATCCAATGGTCTATATTTTATGACTTTATTTTTTATTTCTGATTTGTTATATTTAATTGTTTTAAACTTCAAAAATCATAGAAACTAGATTTCTGACTAAAAAATTATGAAAAATTTCACAAAAATATTTTCAAATATTCTCTTTCTGTTTTTTATGTTTTCATAATTTTATTTTCATATTTGGTATTTTTCATGATTCTTTCTTTGTTTTGGTTTGTTTTTAATTTCTTAAAAATACTTTTTGACATTTTTAAACTCTGAAAAAAATTCATCAAAATTATTTCTCTTATTTCTGACCTTCTGAATTTTTTTTAGAATTTTATTTTGAATTCTACTATTTTTGATCTTTTTTTTCACTTATTTGATTAATTTTAATTAGTTTAAAAATACTTTTTCTGATTTTAAAAATTTTGTAAAAATATTTGAGGTCATTTATGATTTTTCTATGGTCTCTTTTAATTTTTCTTTGATATTTTGAGTATAGTTTTCTATTTTCTCCTTTTATTTTCAATTTAAAAACATTTTAAAAATCATTTTCTTTTTTTAATTATTTTATTCATTAAATGCAATTTTATTTTTGTATATATTCTGACCTTTTGACTTTTGATCACGTACTTCATTAACATCATTGGATCTTGGTTGAGTTTTGAGCAAAATGGAAGTCACACTTTTCATGTTTGTAATTTCACACGATTTCCCTCCAAACTTCATCATTTCACACGCTTAAGAATTCCATTAGCTTCCCTATAAATAGAGGGTCATACCTCATTTATTTTCTCAAGCTTAGATAGCTAGAATCACCCTGCCAAACTCTCTCTTCAACCCACTTTTCTGCAACATTGAATTTGGTTTTATAGCTTTCCTCAATCCATTTTCTTTGTCAATTATTCATCCTTAAACTTCACTGAAGCTAAAAGAAGAAGAAACAAGTTCTAAGACTTCCTAAATCGTGCTAGCCAAATCATGTTTCAGAGCTCTAATTTGAACTTCAATATGTAGATTCGTTCATCAATTCTCTCAAATTTTGGTACTGTAATGAAGTTATCATCATTCTGATTCTAGTCGCAACATTTGTTTTCAACTGGAAGTGAGATTTGGCCATGAATTTTCAAACCCCTTTTCAAATCTCTCCTTCTGAAACAACCGAACTACACCTCACATAAATTTTCTGCAAGGGTACCATTGGAATCGTCTTGAAGAGACGAAGCAAATGATACCAGTCTCGAGCTCTAATTTTTCCATTTCAAGAATTTGCAAATCGCATGGACAGAGGTTGAAGACGACCTACATATCCGTCTTCAACCAATGGGAATTTGCCACGCATTTTTTCAAATCTGATTTAATAGTTGATCAGATGTTTTATTCATTAAGGACCATGATATACACATCGCGCCTGATTCATTAGATTAGCTTGCTAACGCGTTTTGACTCTTATCCAATGGTCTATATTTTTTGACTTTATTTTTTATTTCTGATTTGTTATATTTAATTGTTTTAAACTTCAAAAATCATAGAAAATTCATTTCTAACTCAAAAGTTATGAAAAATTTTACAAAAATATTTTCAAATATTCTCTTTCTGATTTTTATTTTTTCATAATTTTATTTTCAGATATGGTATTTTTCATGATTCTTTCTTTGTTTTGGTTTGTTTTTAATTTCTTAAAAATACTTTTTGACATTTTTAAATTATGAAAAAAATTCATCAAAATTATTTCTCTTATTTCTGACCTTCTGAATTTTTTTTTGAATTTTATTTTGAATTCTACTATTTTTGATCTTTTTTTTCACTTATTTGATTAATTTTAATTAGTTTAAAAATACTTTTTCTGATTTGAAAAATTTTGTAAAAATATTTGAGGTCATTTATGATTATTCTATGGTCTCTCTTAATTTTTCTTTGATATTTTGAGTATAGTTTTCTATTTTCTCCTTTTATTTTCATTTTAAAAACATTTTAAAAATCATTTTCTTTTTTAAATTATTTTATTCATTAAATGCAATTTTATTTTTGAATATATTCTGACCTTTTGACTTTTGATCACGTAATTCATTAACATCATTGGATCTTGGTTGAGTTTTGAGTAAAATAGAAGTCACACTTTTCATGTTTGTAACTTCACACGATTTCCCTCCAAACTTCATCATTTCACACGCTTAAGCATTCCATTAGCTTCCCTATAAATAGAGGGTCATACCTCTTTTATTTTCTCAAGCTTAGATAGCCAGAATCACCATACCAAACTCTCTCTTCAATCCACTTTTCTGCAACATTGAATTTGGTTTTATAGCTTTCCTCAATCCATTTTCTTTGTCAATTATTCATCCTTGAACTTCACTGAAGCTAACAGAAGAAGAAACAAGCTCTAAGACTTCCTAAATCGTGCTGGCCAAGTCACGATTTAGAGCTCTGAATTTGAACTTCAATATGTAGATTCCTTCATCAATTCTCTCAAATTTTGGTACTGTAATGAAGCTCTCATCATTCTGATTCTAGTCGCAACATTTGTTTTCAACTGGAAGTGAGTTTTGGCCATGAATTTTCAAATCCCTTTTCAAATTTTTCCTTCTGAAACAACCGAACTACACCTTACATAAATTTTTCGCAAGGGTACCATTGGAATCGTCTTGAAGAGACGAAGCGAATGATAACAATCTCGAGCTCTAAATTTTCCATTTCATGAACCGGTAAATCGCATGGACAGAGGTTGAAGACGACCTACGTATCCGTCTTCAACCAATGGGAATTTGCCACACATTTTTTTCAAATCTGAATTAATAGTTGATCACATGTTTTATTCATTAAGGACCATGATATACACAACGCGTCTGATTCGTTAGATTAGCTTACTAACGTGCTTTGACTCTCATCCAATGGTCTATATTTTTTGACTTTATTTTTTATTTCTGATTTGTTATATTTAATTGTTTTAAACTTCAAAAATCATAGAAACTAGATTTTTGACTCAAAAATTATGAAAAATTTCACAAAAATATTTTCAAATATTCTCTTTCTATTTTTTATCTTTTCATAATTTTATTTTCAGATTTGGTATTTTTCATGATTCTTTCTTTGTTTTGGTTTGTTTTTAATTTCTTAAAAATACTTTTTGACATTTTTAAATTATGAAAAAAATTCATCAAAATTATTTCTCTTATTTCTGACCTTCTGAATTTTTTTTTTGAATTTTATTTTGAATTCTACTATTTTTGATATTTTTTTTCACTTATTTGATTAATTTTAATTAGTTTAAAAATACGTTTTCTGATTTGAAAAATTTTGTAAAAATATTTGAGGTCATTTATGATTTTTCTATGGTCTCTTTTAATTTTTCTTTGATATTTTGAGTATAGTTTTCTATTTTCTCCTTTTATTTTCAATTTAAAAACATTTTAAAAATCATTTTCTTTTTTAAATTATTTTATTCATTAAATGCAATTTTATTTTTGTATATATTCTGACCTTTTGACTTTTGATCACGTAATTCATTAACATCATTGGATCTTGGTTGAGTTTTGAGCAAAATAGAAGTCACACTTTTCATGTTTGTAACTTCACACGATTTCCCTACAAACATCATCATTTCACACGCTTAATCATTCCATTAGCTTCCCTATAAATAGAGGGTCATACCTCTTTTATTTTCTCAAGCTTAGATAGCCAGAATCACCCTACCAAACTCTCTCTTCAATCCACTTTTCTGCAACATTGAATTTGGTTTTATAGCTTTCCTCAATCCATTTTCTTTGTCAATTATTCATCCTTGAACTTCACTGAAGCTAACAGAAGAAGAAACAAGCTCTAAGACTTCCTAAATCGTGCTGTCAAGTCACAATTTAGAGCTCTGAATTTGAACTTCAATATGTAGATTCCTTCATCAATTCTCTCAAATTTTGGTACTGTAATGAAGCTCTCATCATTCTGATTCTAGTCGCAACATTTGTTTTCAACTGGAAGTGAGTTTTGGCCATGAATTTTCAAATCCCTTTTCAAATTTTTCCTTCTGAAACAACCGAACTACACCTTACATAAATTTTTCGCAAGGGTACCATTGGAATCGTCTTGAAGAGACGAAGCGAATGATAACAATCTCGAGCTCTAAATTTTCCATTTCATGAACCGGTAAATCGCATGGACAGAGGTTGAAGACGACCTACGTATCCGTCTTCAACCAATGGGAATTTGCCACGCATTTTTTTCAAATCTGAATTAATAGTTGATCACATGTTTTATTCATTAAGGACCATGATATACACAACGCGTCTGATTCGTTAGATTAGCTTACTAACGTGCTTTGACTCTCATCCAATGGTCTATATTTTTTGACTTTATTTTTTATTTCTGATTTGTTATATTTAATTGTTTTAAATTCAAAAATCATAGAAACTAGATTTCTGACTCAAAAATTATGAAAAATTTCACAAAAATATTTTCAAATATTCTGTTTCTATTTTTTATCTTTTCATAATTTTATTTTCAGATTTGGTATTTTTCATGATTCTTTCTTTGTTTTGGTTTGTTTTTAATTTCTTAAAAATACTTTTGGACATTTTTAAATTCTGAAAAAAATTCATCAAAATTATTTCTCTTATTTCTGACCTTCTGAATTTTTTTTTGAATTTTATTTTGAATTCTACTATTTTTGATCTTTTTTTTCACTTATTTGATTAATTTTAATTAGTTTAAAAATACTTTTCTGATTTGAAAAATTTTGTAAAAATATTTGAGGTCATTTATGATTTTTCTATGGTCTCTTTTAATTTTTCTTTGATATTTTGAGTATAGTTTTCTATTTTCTCCTTTTATTTTCAATTTAAAAACATTTTAAAAATCATGTTCTTTTTTTAATTATTTTATTCATTAAATACAATTTTATTTTTGTATATATTCTGACCTTTTGACTTTTGATCACGTACTTCATTAACATCATTGGATCTTGGTTGAGTTTTGAGCAAAATAGAAGTCACACTTTTCATGTTTGTAACTTCACACGATTTCCCTACAAACATCATCATTTCACACGCTTAAGCATTCCATTAGCTTCCCTATAAATAGAGAGTCATACCTCTTTTATTTTCTCAAGCTTAGATAGCAAGAATCACCCTACCAAACTCTCTCTTAAATCCACTTTTCTGCAACATTGAATTTGGTTTTATAGCTTTCCTCAATCCATTTTCTTTGTCAATTATTCATCCTTGAACTTCTCTGAAGCTAACAGAAGAAGAAACAAGCTCTAAGACTTCCTAAATCGTGCTGGCCAAGTCACGATTTAGAGCTCTGAATTTGAACTTCAATATGTAGATTCCTTCATCAATTCTCTCAAATTTTGGTACTGTAATGAAGCTCTCATCATTCTGATTCTAGTCGCAACATTTGTTTTCAACTGGAAGTGAGTTTTGGCCATGAATTTTCAAATCCCTTTTTAAATTTTTCCTTCTGAAACAACCGAACTACACCTTACATAAATTTTTCGCAAGGGTACCATTGGAATCGTCTTGAAGAGACGAAGCGAATGATAACAATCTTGAGCTCTAAATTTTCCATTTCATGAACCGGTAAATCGCATGGACAGAGGTTGAAGACGACCTACGTATCCGTCTTCAACCAATGGGAATTTTCCACGCATTTTTTTCAAATCTGAATTAATAGTTGATCACATGTTTTATTCATTAAGGACCATAATTTACACAACGCGTCTGATTCGTTAGATTAGCTTACTAACGTGCTTTGACTCTCATCCAATGGTCTATATTTTTTGACTTTATTTTTTATTTCTGATTTGTTATATTTAATTGTTTTAAACTTCAAAAATCATAGAAACTAGATTTCTGACTCAAAAATTATGAAAAATTTCACAAAAATATTTTCAAATATTCTCTTTCTATTTTTTATCTTTTCATAATTTTATTTTTAGATTTGGTATTTTTCATGATTCTTTCTTTGTTTTGGTTTGTTTTTAATTTCTTAAAAATACTTTTGGACATTTTTAAATTCTGAAAAAAATTCATCAAAATTATTTCTCTTATTTCTGACCTTCTGAATTTTTTTTAGAATTTTATTTTGACTTCTACTATTTTTGATCTTTTTTTTCACTTATTTGATTAATTTTAATTAGTTTAAAAATACTTTTTCTGATTTGAAAAATTTTGTAAAAATATTTCAGGTCACTTATGATTTTTCTATGGTCTCTCTTAATTTTTCTTTGATATTTTGAGTATAGTTTGCTATTTTCTCCTTTTATTTTCATTTTAATAACATTTTAAAAATCATTTTCTTTTTTTTTTATATTATTTTATTCATTAAATGCAATTTTAATTTTGTATATATTCTGACCATTTGACTTTTGATCACGTACTTCATTAACATCATTGGATCTTTGGTGAGTTTTGAGCAAAATAGAAGTCACAGTTTTCATGTTTGTAACTTCACACGATTTCCCTCCAAACTTCATCATTTCACACGCTTAAGCATTCCATTAGCTTCGCTTTAAATATAGGGTCATACCTCATTTATTTTCTCAAGCTTAGATAGTCAGAATTACCCTGCCAAACTCTCTCTTCAACCCACTTTTCTGCAACATTGAATTTGGTTTTATAGCTTTCCTAATTCCATTTTATTTGTAAATTATTCATCCTTGAACTTCACTGAAGCTAACAGAAGAAGAAACAAGCTCTAAGAATTCCTAAATCGTGCTGGCCAAGTCACGATTCAGAGCTCTGAATTTGAACTTCAATATGTAGATTCCTTCATCAATTCTCTCAAATTTTGGTACTGTAAGAAGCTCTCATCATTCTGATTCTAGTCGCAACATTTGTTTTCAACTGGAAGTGAGTTTTGGCAATGAATTTTCAAATCCCTTTTCAAATTTTTCCTTCTGAAACAACCGAACTACACCTTACATAAATTTTTCGCAAGGGTACCATTGGAATCGTCTTGAAGAGCCGAAGCGAATGATAACAATATCGAGCTCTAAATTTTCCATTTCATGAACCTGTAAATCACATGGACAGAGGTTGAAGACGACCTACGTATCCGTCTTCAACCAATGGGAATTTGCCACGCATTTTTTTCAAATCTGAATTAATAGTTGATCACATGTTTTATTCATTAAGTACCATGATATACACAACACGTCTGATTCGTTAGATTAGCTTACTAACGGGCTTTGACTCTCATCCAATGGTCTATATTTTTTGACTTTATTTTTTATTTCTGATTTGTTATATTTAATTGTTTTAAACTTCAAAAATCATAGAAACTAGATTTCTGACTCAAAAATTATGAAAAATTTCACTAAAATATTTTCAAATATTCTCTTTCTATTTTTTATCTTTTCATAATTTTATTTTCAGATTTGGTATTTTTCATGATTCTTTCTTTGTTTTGGTTTGTTTTTAATTTCTTAAAAATACTTTTGGACATTTTTAAATTCTGAAAAAAATTCATCAAAATTATTTCTCTTATTTCTGACCTTCTGAATTTTTTTTTGAATTTTATTTTGAATTCTACTATTTTTGATCTTTTTTTTCACTTATTTGATTAATTTTAATTAGTTTAAAAATACATTTCTGATTTGAAAAATTTTGTAAAAATATTTGAGGTCATTTATGATTTTTCTATGGTCTCTTTTAATTTTTCTTTGATATTTTGAGTATAGTTTTCTATTTTCTCCTTTTATATTCAATTTAAAAACATTTTAAAAATCATGTTCTTTTTTTAATTATTTTATTCATTAAATGCAATTTTATTTTTGTTTATATTCTGACCTTTTGACTTTTGATCACGTACTTCATTAACATCATTGGATCTTGGTTGAGTTTTGAGCAAAATAGAAGTCACACTTTTCATGTTTGTAACTTCACACGATTTCCCTACAAACATCATCATTTCACACGCTTAAGCATTCCATTAGCTTCCCTATAAATAGAGAGTCATACCTCTTTTATTTTCTCAAGCTTAGATAACAAGAATCACCCTACCAAACTCTCTCTTCAATCCACTTTTCTGCAACATTGAATTTGGTTTTATAGCTTTCCTCAATCCATTTTCTTTGTCAATTATTCATCCTTGAACTTCACTGAAGCTAACAGAAGAAGAAACAAGCTCTAAGACTTCCTAAATCGTGCTGGCCAAGTCACGATTTAGAGCTCTGAATTTGAACTTCAATATGTAGATTCCTTCATCAATTCTCTCAAATTTTGGTACTGTAATGAAGCTCTCATCATTCTGATTCTAGTTGCAACATTTGTTTTCAACTGGAAGTGAGGTTTGGCAATGAATTTTCAAACCCCTTTTCAAATCTCTCCTTCTGAAACAACCGAACTACACCTCACATAAATTTTCCGCAAGGGTACCATTGGAATCGTCTTGAAGAGACAAAGCGAATGATACCAGTCTCGAGCTCTAATTTTTCCATTTCATGAACTTGCAAATCGCATGGACAGAGGTTGAAGACGACCTACGTATCCGTCTTCAACCAATGGGAATTTGCCACGCATTTTTTCAAATCTGATTTAATAGTTGATCAGATGTTTTATTCATTAAGGACCATGATATACACAGCGCGTCTGATTCATTAGATTAGCTTGCTAACGCGTTTTGGCTCTCATCCAATGGTCTATATTTTTTGACTTTATTTTTTATTTCTGATTTGTTATATTTATTTTTTTAAACTTCAAATCATAGAAAATTCATTTATGACTCAAAAGTTATGAAAAAATTCACAAAAATATTTTCAAATATTCTCTTTCTAATTTTTATTTTTTCATAATTTTATTTTCAGATTTGGTAATTTTTCATGATTCTTTCTTTGTTTTGGTTTGTTTTTCATTGCTTAAAAATACTTTTTGACATTTTTAAATTCTGAAAAAAATTCATCAAAATTATTTCTTACTTCTGACCTTCTAAATTTTTTTTAGAATTTTATTTTGACTTCTACTATTTTTGATCTTTTTTTTCACTTATTTGATTAATTTTAATTAGTTTAAAAATACTTTTTCTGATTTGAAAAATTTTGTAAAAATATTTCAGGTCATTTATGATTTTTCTATGGTCTCTCTTAATTTTTCTTTGATATTTTGAGTATAGTTTGCTATTTTCTCCTTTTATTTTCATTTTAATAACATTTTAAAAATCATTTTCTTTTTTTTATATTATTTTATTCATTAAATGCAATTTTATTTTTGTATATATTCTGACCATTTGACTTTTGATCACGTACTTCATTAACATCATTGGATCTTGGTTGAGTTTTGAGCAAAATAGAAGTCACCGTTTTCACGTTTGTAACTTCACACGATTTCCCTCCAAACTTCATCATTTCACACGCTTAAGAATTCCATTAGCTTCCCTTTCAATAGAGGGTCATACCTCATTTATTTTCTCAAGCTTAGATAGTCAGAATTACCCTGCCAAACTCTCTCTTCAACCCACTTTTCTGCAACATTGAATTTGGTTTTATAGCTTTCCTCAATCCATTTTATTTGTCAATTATTCATCCTTGAACTTCACTGAAGCTAACAGAAGAAGAAACAAGCTCTAAGACTTCCTAAATCGTGCTTGCCAAGTCACGATTCAAAGCTCTGAATTTGAACTTCAATATGTAGATTCCTTCATCAATTCTCTCAAATTTTGGTACTGTAATGAAGCTCTCATCATTCTGATTTTAGTCGCAACATTTGTTTTCAACTGGAAGTGAGTTTTGGCCATGAATTTCAAATCCCTTTTCAAAATTTTCCTTCTGAAACAACCGAACTACACCTTACATAAATTTTTCGCAAGGGTACCATTGGAATCGTCTTGAAGAGACGAAGCGAATGATAACAATCTCGAGCTCTAAATTTTCCATTTCATGAACCTGTAAATCGCATGGACAGAGGTTGAAAACGACCTACGTATCCGTCTTCAACCAATGGGAATTTGCCACGCATTTTTTTCAAATCTGAATTAATAGTTGATCACATGTTTTATTCATTAAGGACTATGATATACACAACGCGTCTGATTCGTTAGATTAGCTTACTAACGGGCTTTGACTCTCATCCAATGGTCTATATTTTTTGACTTTATTTTTTATTTCTGATTTGTTATATGTAATTGTTTTAAACTTCAAAAATCATAGAAACTAGATTTCTGACTAAAAAATTATGAAAAATTTCACATAAATATTTTCAAATATTCTCTTTCTATTTTTTATCTTTTCATAATTTTAATTTCAGATTTGGTATTTTTCATGATTCTTTCTTTGTTTTTGTTTGTTTTTAATTTCTTAAAAATACTTTTTGACATTTTTAAATTCTGAAAAAAATTCATCAAAATTATTTCTCTTATTTCTGACCTTTTGAATTTTTTTTAGAATTTTATTTTGAATTCTACTATTTTTGATATTTTTTTCACTTATTTGATTAATTTTAATTAGTTTAAAAATACTTTTTCTGATTTGAAAAATTTTGTAAAAATATTTGAGGTCATTTATGATTTTTCTATGGTCTCTTTTAATTTTTCTTTGATATTTTGAGTATAGTTTTCTATTTTCTCCTTTTATTTTCAATTTAAAAACATTTTAAAAATCATTTTCTTTTTTTAATTATTTTATTCATTAAATGCAATTTTATTTTTGTATATATTCCGACCTTTTGACTTTTGATCACGTACTTCATTAACATCATTGGATCTTGGTTGAGTTTTGAGCAAAATAGAAGTCACACTTTTCATGTTTGTAACTTCACACGATTTCCCTACAAACATCATCATTTCACACGCTTAAGCATTCCATTAGCTTCCCTATAAATAGAGGGTCATACCTCTTTTATTTTCTCAAGCTTAGATAGCCAGAATCACCCTACCAAACTCTCTCTTCAATCCACTTTTCTGCAACATTGAATTTGGTTTTATAGCTTTCCTCAATCCATTTTCTTTGTCAATTATTCATCCTTGAACTTCACTGAAGCTAACAGAAGAAGAAACAAGCTCTAAGACTTCCTAAATCGTGCTGGCCAAGTCACAATTTAGAGCTCTGAATTTGAACTTCAATATGTAGATTCCTTCATCAATTCTCTCAAATTTTGGTACTGTAATGAAGCTGTCATCATTCTGATTCTAGTCGCAACATTTGTTTTCAATTGGAAGTGAGTTTTGGCCATGAATTTTCAAATCCCTTTTCTAATTTTTCCTTCTGAAACAACCGAACTACACCTTACATAAATTTTTCGCAAGGGTACCATTGGAATCGTCTTGAAGAGACGAAGCGAATGATAACAATCTCGAGCTCTAAATTTTCCATATCATAAACCAGTAAATCGCATGGACAGAGGTTGAAGACGACCTACGTATCCGTCTTCAACCAATGGGAATTTGCCACGCATTTTTTTCAAATCTGAATTAATAGTTGATCACATGTTTTATTCATTAATTCCATGATATACACAACGCGTCTGATTCGTTAGATTAGCTTACTAACGGGCTTTGACTCTCATCCAGTGGTCTATATTTTTTGACTTTATTTTTTATTTCTGATTTGTTATATTTATTTGTTTTAAACTTCAAAAATCATAGAAACTAGATTTCCGACTAAAAAATTATGAAAAATTTCACAAAAATATATTCAATAATTCTCTTTCTATTATTTATCTTTTCATAATTTTATTTTCAGATTTGGTATTTTTCATGATTCTTTCTTTATTTTGGTTTGTTTTTAATTTCTTAAAAATACTTTTTGACATTTCTAAATTCTGAAAAAAATTCATCAAAATTATTTCTCTTATTTCTGACCTTTTGAATTTTTTTTAGAATTTTCTTTTGAATTCTACTATTTTTGATATTTTTTTCACTTATTTGATTAATTTCAATTAGATTAAAAATACTTTTTCTGATTTGAAAAATTTTGTAAAAATATTTGAGGTCATTTATGATTTTTATATGGTCTCTTTTAATTTTCCTTTGATATTTTGAGTATAGTTTTCTATTTTCTCCTTTTATTTTCAATTTAAAAACATTTTAAAAATCATTTTCTTTTTTTAATTATTTTATTCATTAAATGCAATTTTATTTTTGTATATATTCTGACCTTTTGACTTTTGATCACGTACTTCATTAACATCATTGGATCTTGGTTGAGTTTTGAGCAAAATAGAAGTCACACTTTTCATGTTTGTAACTTCACACGATTTCCCTACAAACATCATCATTTCACACGCTTAAGCATTCCATTAGCTTCCCTATAAATAGAGGGTCATACCTCTTTTATTTTCTCAAGCTTAGATAGCCAGAATCACCCTACCAAACTCTCTCTTTAATCCACTTTTCTGTAACATTGAATTTGGTTTTATAGCTTTCCTCAATCCATTTTCTTTGTCAATTATTCATCCTTGAACTTCACTGAAGCTAACAGAAGAAGAAACAAGCTCTAAGACTTCCTAAATCGTGCTGGCCAAGTCACGATTCAGAGCTCTGAATTTGAACTTCAATATGTAGATTCCTTCATCAATTCTCTTAAATTTTGGTACTGTAATGAAGCTCTCATCATTCTGATTCTAGTCGCAACATTTGTTTTCAACTGGAAGTGAGTTTTGGCCATGAATTTTCAAATCCCTTTTCAAATTTTTCCTTCTGAAACAACCGAACTACACCTTACATAAATTTTTCGCAAGGGTACCATTGGAATCGTCTTGAAGAGACGAAGCGAATGATAACAATCTCGAGCTCTAAATTTTCCATTTCATGAACCTGTAAATCGCATGGACAGAGGTTGAAAACGACCTACGTATCCGTCTTCAACCAATGGGAATTTGCCACGCATTTTTTTCAAATCTGAATTAATAGTTGATCACATGTTTTATTCATTAAGGACTATGATATACAGAACGCGTCTGATTCGTTAGATTAGCTTACTAACGGGCTTTGACTCTCATCCAATGGTCTATATTTTTTGACTTTATTTTTTATTTCTGATTTGTTATATTTAATTGTTTTAAACTTCAAAAATCATAGAAACTAGATTTCTGACTAAAAAATTATGAAAAATTTCACATAAATATTTTCAAATATTCTCTTTCTATTTTTTATCTTTTCATAATTTTAATTTCAGATTTGGTATTTTTCATGATTCTTTCTTTGTTTTGGTTTGTTTTTAATTTCTTAAAAATACTTTTTGACATTTTTAAATTCTGAAAAAAATTCATCAAAATTATTTCTCTTATTTCTGACCTTTTGAATTTTTTTTAGAATTTTATTTTGAATTCTACTATTTTTGATATTTTTTTCACTTATTTGATTAATTTTAATTAGTTTAAAAATACTTTTTCTGATTTGAAAAATTTTGTAAAAATATTTGAGGTCATTTATGATTTTTCTATGGTCTCTTTTAATTTTTCTTTGATATTTTGAGTATAGTTTTCTATTTTCTCCTTTTATTTTCAATTTAAAAACATTTTAAAAATCATTTTCATTTTTTAATTATTTTATTCATTAAATGCAATTTTATTTTTGTATATATTCCGACTTTTTGACTTTTGATCACGTACTTCATTAACATCATTGGATCTTGGTTGAGTTTTGAGCAAAATAGAAGTCACACTTTTCATGTTTGTAACTTCACACGATTTCCCTACAAACATCATCATTTCACAAGCTTAAGCATTCCATTAGCTTCCCTATAAATAGAGGGTCATACCTCTTTTATTTTCTCAAGCTTAGATAGCCAGAATCACCCTACCAAACTCTCTCTTCAATCCACTTTTCTGCAACATTGAATTTGGTTTTATAGCTTTCCTCAATCCATTTTCTTTGTCAATTATTCATCCTTGAACTTCACTGAAGCTAACAGAAGAAGAAACAAGCTCTAAGACTTCCTAAATCGTGCTGGCCAAGTCACAATTTAGAGCTCTGAATTTGAACTTCAATATGTAGATTCCTTCATCAATTCTCTCAAATTTTGGTACTGTAATGAAGCTGTCATCATTCTGATTCTAGTCGCAACATTTGTTTTCAATTGGAAGTGAGTTTTGGCCATGAATTTTCAAATCCCTTTTCTAATTTTTCCTTCTGAAACAACCGAACTACACCTTACATAAATTTTTCGCAAGGGTACCATTGGAATCGTCTTGAAGAGACGAAGCGAATGATAACAATCTCGAGCTCTAAATTTTCCATATCATAAACCAGTAAATCGCATGGACAGAGGTTGAAGACGACCTACGTATCCGTCTTCAACCAATGGGAATTTGCCACGCATTTTTTTCAAATCTGAATTAATAGTTGATCACATGTTTTATTCATTAATTCCATGATATACACAACGCGTCTGATTCGTTAGATTAGCTTACTAACGGGCTTTGACTCTCATCTAGTGGTCTATATTTTTTTACTTTATTTTTTATTTCTGATTTGTTATATTTAATTGTTTTAAACTTCAAAAATCATAGAAACTAGATTTCCGACTCAAAAATTATGAAAAATTTCACAAAAATATATTCAATAATTCTCTTTCTATTATTTATCTTTTCATAATTTTATTTTCAGATTTGGTATTTTTCATGATTCTTTCTTTATTTTGGTTTGTTTTTAATTTCTTAAAAATACTTTTTGACATTTTTAAATTCTGAAAAAAATTCATCAAAATTATTTCTCTTATTTCTGACCTTTTGAATTTTTTTTAGAATTTTCTTTTGAATTCTACTATTTTTGATATTTTTTTCACTTATTTGATTAATTTCAATTAGATTAAAAATACTTTTTCTGATTTGAAAAATTTTGTAAAAATATTTGAGGTCATTTATGATTTTTATATGGTCTCTTTTAATTTTCCTTTGATATTTTGAGTATAGTTTTCTATTTTCTCCTTTTATTTTCAATTTAAAAACATTTTAAAAATCATTTTCTTTTTTTAATTATTTTATTCATTAAATGCAATTTTATTTTTGTATATATTCTGACCTTTTGACTTTTGATCACGTACTTCATTAACATCATTGGATCTTGGTTGAGTTTTGAGCAAAATAGAAGTCACACTTTTCATGTTTGTAACTTCACACGATTTCCCTACAAACATCATCATTTCACACGCTTAAGCATTCCATTAGCTTCCCTATAAATAGAGAGTCATACCTCTTTTATTTTCTCATGCTTAGATAACAAGAATCACCCTACCAAACTCTCTCTTCAATCCACTTTTCTGCAACATTGAATTTGGTTTTATAGCTTTCCTCAATCCATTTTCTTTGTCAATTATTCATCCTTGAACTTCACTGAAGCTAACAGAAGAAGAAACAAGCTCTAAGACTTCCTAAATCGTGCTGGCCAAGTCACGATTTAGAGCTCTGAATTTGAACTTTAATATGTAGATTCCTTCATCAATTCTCTCAAATTTTGGTACTGTAATGAAGCTCTCATCATTCTGATTCTAGTTGCAACATTTGTTTTCAACTGGAAGTGAGATTTGGCCATGAATGTTCAAACCCCTTTTCAAATCTCTCCTTCTGAAACAACCGAACTACACCTCACATAAATTTTCCGCAAGGGTACCATTGGAATCGTCTTGAAGAGACGAAGCGAATGATACCAGTCTCGAGCTCTAATTTTTCCATTTCATGAACTTGCAAATCGCATGGACAGAGGTTGAAGACGACCTACGTATCCGTCTTCAACCAATGGGAATTTGCCACGCATTTTTTCAAATCTGATTTAATAGTTGATCAGATGTTTTATTCATTAAGGACCATGATATACACAGCGCGTCTGATTCATTAGATTGGCTTGCTAACGTGTTTTGACTCTCATCCAATGGTCTATATTTTTTGACTTTATTTTTTATTTCTGATTTGTTATATTTATTTTTTTAAACTTCAAATCATAGAAAATTCATTTATGACTCAAAATTTATGAAAAAATTCACAAAAATATTTTCAAATATTCTCTTTCTAATTTTTATTTTTTCATAATTTTATTTTCAGATTTGGTAATTTTTCATGATTCTTTCTTTGTTTTGGTTTGTTTTTAATTGCTTAAAAATACTTTTTGACATTTTTAAATTCTGAAAAAAATTCATTAAAATTATTTCTTACTTCTGACCTTCTGAATTTTTTTTAGAATTTTATTTTGACTTCTACTATTTTTGATCTTTTTTTTCACTTATTTGATTAATTTTAATTAGTTTAAAAATACTTTTTCTGATTTGAAAAATTTTGTAAAAATATTTCAGGTCATTTATGATTTTTCTATGGTCTCTCTTAATTTTTCTTTGATATTTTGAGTATAGTTTGCTATTTTCTCCTTTTATTTTCATTTTAATAACATTTTAAAAATCATTTTCTTTTTTTTATATTATTTTATTCATTAAATGCAATTTTATTTTTGTATATATTCTGACCATTTGACTTTTGATCACGTACTTCATTAACATCATTGGATCTTGGTTGAGTTTTGAGCAAAATAGAAGTCACAGTTTTCACGTTTGTAACTTCACACGATTTCCCTCCATACTTCATCATTTCACATGCTTAAGAATTCCATTAGCTTCCCTTTCAATAGAGGGTCATACCTCATTTATTTTCTCAAGCTTAGATAGTCAGAATTACCCTGCCAAACTCTCTCTTCAACCCACTTTTCTGCAACATTGAATTTGGTTTTATAGCTTTCCTCAATCCATTTTATTTGTCAATTATTCATCCTTGAACTTCACTGAAGCTAACAGAAGAAGAAACAAGCTCTAAGACTTCCTAAATCGTGCTTGCCAAATCACGATTCAAAGCTCTGAATTTGAACTTCAATATGTAGATTCCTTCATCAATTCTCTCAAATTTTGGTACTGTAATGAAGCTCTCATCATTCTGATTTTAGTCGCAACATTTGTTTTCAACTGGAAGTGAGTTTTGGCCATGAATTTTCAAATCCCTTTTCAAAATTTTCCTTCTGAAACAACCGAACTACACCTTACATAAATTTTTCGCAAGGGTACCATTGGAATCGTCTTGAAGAGACGAAGCGAATGATAACAATCTCGAGCTCTAAATTTTCCATTTCATGAACCTGTAAATCGCATGGACAGAGGTTGAAAACGACCTACGTATCCGTCTTCAACCAATGGGAATTTGCCACGCATTTTTTTCAAATCTGAATTAATAGTTGATCACATGTTTTATTCATTAAGGACTATGATATACACAACGCGTCTGATTCGTTAGATTAGCTTACTAACGGGCTTTGACTCTCATCCAATGGTCTATATTTTTTGACTTTATTTTTTATTTCTGATTTGTTATATGTAATTGTTTTAAACTTCAAAAATCATAGAAACTAGATTTCTGACTAAAAAATTATGAAAAATTTCACATAAATATTTTCAAATATTCTCTTTCTATTTTTTATCTTTTCATAATTTTAATTTCAGATTTGGTATTTTTCATGATTCTTTCTTTGTTTTGGTTTGTTTTTAATTTCTTAAAAATACTTTTTGACATTTTTAAATTCTGAAAAAAATTCATCAAAATTATTTCTCTTATTTCTGACCTTTTGAATTTTTTTTAGAATTTTATTTTGAATTCTACTATTTTTGATATTTTTTTCACTTATTTGATTAATTTTAATTAGTTTAAAAATACTTTTTCTGATTTGAAAAATTTTGTAAAAATATTTGAGGTCATTTATGATTTTTCTATGGTCTCTTTTAATTTTTCTTTGATATTTTGAGTATAGTTTTCTATTTTCTCCTTTTATTTTCAATTTAAAAACATTTTAAAAATCATTTTCTTTTTTTAATTATTTTATTCATTAAATGCAATTTTATTTTTGTATATATTCCGACCTTTTGACTTTTGATCACGTACTTCATTAACATCATTGGATCTTGGTTGAGTTTTGAGCAAAATAGAAGTCACACTTTTCATGTTTGTAACTTCACACGATTTCCCTACAAACATCATCATTTCACACGCTTAAGCATTCCATTAGCTTCCCTATAAATAGAGGGTCATACCTCTTTTATTTTCTCAAGCTTAGATAGCCAGAATCACCCTACCAAACTCTCTCTTCAATCCACTTTTCTGCAACATTGAATTTGGTTTTATAGCTTTCCTCAATCCATTTTCTTTGTCAATTATTCATCCTTGAACTTCACTGAAGCTAACAGAAGAAGAAACAAACTCTAAGACTTCCTAAATCGTGCTGGCCAAGTCACAATTTAGAGCTCTGAATTTGAACTTCAATATGTAGATTCCTTCATCAATTCTCTCAAATTTTGGTACTGTAATGAAGCTGTCATCATTCTGATTCTAGTCGCAACATTTGTTTTCAACTGGAAGTGAGTTTTGGCCATGAATTTTCAAATCCCTTTTCTAATTTTTCCTTCTGAAACAACCGAACTACACCTTACATAAATTTTTCGCAAGGGTACCATTGGAATCGTCTTGAAGAGACGAAGCGAATGATAACAATCTCGAGCTCTAAATTTTCCATATCATAAACCAGTAAATCGCATGGACAGAGGTTGAAGACGACCTACGTATCCGTCTTCAACCAATGGGAATTTTCCACGCATTTTTTTCAAATCTGAATTAATAGTTGATCACATGTTTTATTCATTAATTCCATGATATACACAACGCGTCTGATTCGTTAGATTAGCTTACTAACGGGCTTTGACTCTCATCCAGTGGTCTATGTTTTTTGACTTTATTTTTTATTTCTGATTTGTTATATTTAATTGTTTTAAACTTCAAAAATCATAGAAACTAGATTTCCGACTCAAAAATTATGAAAAATTTCACAAAAATATATTCAATAATTCTCTTTCTATTATTTATCTTTTCATAATTTTATTTTCAGATTTGGTATTTTTCATGATTCTTTCTTTATTTTGGTTTGTTTTTAATTTCTTAAAAATACTTTTTGACATTTTTAAATTCTGAAAAAAATTCATCAAAATTATTTCTCTTATTTCTGACCTTTTGAATTTTTTTTAGAATTTTCTTTTGAATTCTACTATTTTTGATATTTTTTTCACTTATTTGATTAATTTCAATTAGATTAAAAATACTTTTTCTGATTTGAAAAATTTTGTAAAAATATTTGAGGTCATTTATGATTTTTATATGGTCTCTTTTAATTTTCCTTTGATATTTTGAGTATAGTTTTCTATTTTCTCCTTTTATTTTCAATTTAAAAACATTTTAAAAATCATTTTCTTTTTTTAATTATTTTATTCATTAAATGCAATTTTATTTTTGTATATATTCTGACCTTTTGACTTTTGATCACGTACTTCATTAACATCATTGGATCTTGGTTGAGTTTTGAGCAAACTAGAAGTCACACTTTTCATGTTTGTAACTTCACACGATTTCCCTACAAACATCATCATTTCACACGCTTAAGCATTCCATTAGCTTCCCTATAAATAGAGGGTCATACCTCTTTTATTTTCTCAAGCTTAGATAGCCAGAATCACCCTACCAAACTCTCTCTTCAATCCACTTTTCTGTAACATTGAATTTGGTTTTATAGCTTTCCTCAATCCATTTACTTTGTCAATTAGTCATCCTTGAACTTCACTGAAGCTAACAGAAGAAGAAACAAGCTCTAAGACTTCCTAAATCGTGCTGGCCAAGTCACGATTCAGAGCTCTGAATTTGAACTTCAATATGTAGATTCCTTCATCAATTCTCTTAAATTTTGGTACTGTAATGAAGCTCTCATCATTCTGATTCTAGTCGCAACATTTGTTTTCAACTGGAAGTGAGTTTTGGCCATGAATTTTCAAATCCCTTTTCAAATTTTTCCTTCTGAAACAACCGAACTACACCTTACATAAATTTTTCGCAAGGGTACCATTGGAATCATCTTGAAGAGACGAAGCGAATGATAACAATCTCGAGCTCTAAATTTTCCATATCATGAACCGGTAAATCGCATGGACAGAGGTTGAAGACGACCTACGTATCCGTCTTCAACCAATGGAAATTTGCCACGCATTTTTTTCAAATCTGAATTAATAGTTGATCACATGTTTTATTCATTAAGGACCATGATATACACAACGCATCTGATTCATTAGATTAGCTTACCAACGGGCTTTGACTCTCATCCAATGGTCTATATTTTTTGACTTTATTTTTTATTTCTGAATTGTTAAATTTAATTGTTTTAAACTTCAAAAATCATAGAAACTAGATTTCTGACTAAAAAATTATGAAAAATTTCACAAAAATATTTTCAAATATTCTCTTTCTATTTTTTATCTTTTCATAATTTTATTTTCAGATTTGGTATTTTTCATGATTCTTTCTTTGTTTTGGTTTGTTTTTAATTTCTTAAAAATACTTTTTGACATTTTTAAATTCTTAAAATAATTCATCAAAACTATTTCTCTTATTTCTGACCTTCTGAATTTTTTTTAGAATTTTATTTTGAATTCTACTATTTTTGATCTTTTTTTTCACTTATTTGATTAATTTTAATTAGTTTAAAAATACTTTTTCTGATTTGAAAAATTTTGTAAAAATATTTGAGGTCATTTATGATTTTTATATGGTCTTATTTAATTTTCCTTTGATATTTTGAGTATAGTTTTCTATTTTCTCCTTTTATTTTCAAGTTAAAAACATTTTAAAAATCATTTTCTTTTTTAAATTATTTTATTCATTAAATGCAATTTTATTTTTGTATATATTCTGACCTTTTGACTTTTGATCACGTACTTCATTAACATCATTAGATCTTGGTTGAGTTTTGAGCAAAATAGAAGTCACACTTTTCATGTTTGTAACTTCACACGATTTCCCTACAAACATCATCATTTCACACGCTTAAGCATTCCATTAGCTTCCATATAAATAGAGGGTCATACCTCTTTTATTTTCTCAAGCTTAGATAGCCAGAATCACCCTACCAAACTCTCTCTTCAATCCACTTTTCTGCAACATTGAATTTGGTTTTATAGCTTTCCTCAATCCATTTTCTTTGTCAATTATTCATCCTTGAACTTCACTGAAGCTAACAGAAGAAGAAACAAGCTCTAAGACTTCCTAAATCGTGCTAGCCAAGTCAAGTTTCAGAGCTCTGAATTTGTACTTCAATATGTAGATTCCTTCATCAATTCTCTCAAATTTTGGTACTGTAATGAATCTCTCATCATTCTGATTCTATTTGGAACATTTGTTTTCAATTGGAAGTGAGTTTTGGCCATGAATTTTCAAATCCCTTTTCAAATCTTTCCTTCTGAAACAACCGAACTACACCTTACATAAATTTTCGCGAGGGTACCATTGTAATCGTCTTGAAGAGACGAAGCGAATGATACCAGTCTCGAGCTCTAATTTTTCCATTTCATGAACCGGTAAATCGCATGGACAGAGGTTGAAGACGACCTACGTATCCGTCTTCAACCAATGGAAATTTGCCACGCATTTTTTTCAAATCTGAATTAATAGTTGATCACATGTTTTATTCATTAAGGACCATGATATACACAACGCGTCTGATTCATTAGATTAGCTTACCAACGGGCTTTGACTCTCATCCAATGGTCTATATTTTTTGACTTTATTTTTTATTTCTGAATTGTTATATTTAATTGTTTTAAACTTCAAAAATCATAGAAACTAGATTTCTGACTAAAAAATTATGAAAAATTTCACAAAAATATTTTCAAATATTCTCTTTCTATTTTTTATCTTTTCATAATTTTATTTTCAGATTTGGTATTTTTCATGATTCTTTCTTTGTTTTGGTTTGTTTTTAATTTCTTAAAAATACTTTTTGACATTTTTAAATTCTTAAAATAATTCATCAAAACTATTTCTCTTATTTCTGACCTTCTGAATTTTTTTTAGAATTTTATTTTGAATTCTACTATTTTTGATCTTTTTTTTCACTTATTTGATTAATTTTAATTAGTTTAAAAATACTTTTTCTGATTTGAAAAATTTTGTAAAAATATTTGAGGTCATTTATGATTTTTATATGGTCTTATTTAATTTTCCTTTGATATTTTGAGTATAGTTTTCTATTTTCTCCTTTTATTTTCAAGTTAAAAACATTTTAAAAATCATTTTCTTTTTTAAATTATTTTATTCATTACATGCAATTTTATTTTTGTATATATTCTGACCTTTTGACTTTTGATCACGTACTTCATTAACATCATTAGATCTTGGTTGAGTTTTGAGCAAAATAGAAGTCACACTTTTCATGTTTGTAACTTCACACGATTTCCCTACAAACATCATCATTTCACACGCTTAAGCATTCCATTAGCTTCCATATAAATAGAGGGTCATACCTCTTTTATTTTCTCAAGCTTAGATAGCCAGAATCACCCTACCAAACTCTCTCTTCAATCCACTTTTCTGCAACATTGAATTTGGTTTTATAGCTTTCCTCAATCCATTTTCTTTGTCAATTATTCATCCTTGAACTTCACTGAAGCTAACAGAAGAAGAAACAAGCTCTAAGACTTCCTAAATCGTGCTAGCCAAGTCAAGTTTCAGAGCTCTGAATTTGTACTTCAATATGTAGATTCCTTCATCAATTCTCTCAAATTTTGGTACTGTAATGAATCTCTCATCATTCTGATTCTATTTGGAACATTTGTTTTCAATTGGAAGTGAGTTTTGGCCATGAATTTTCAAATCCCTTTTCAAATCTTTCCTTCTGAAACAACCGAACTACACCTTACATAAATTTTCGCGAGGGTACCATTGTAATCGTCTTGAAGAGACGAAGCGAATGATACCAGTCTCGAGCTCTAATTTTTCCATTTCATGAACCTGCAAATCACATGGACAGAGGTTGAAGCCGACCTACTTATCCGTCTTCAACCAATGGGAATTTGCCTCGCATTTTTTTCAATTCTGATTTAATAGTTGATTACATGTTTTATTCATTAAGGACCTTGATATGCACAGCGCGTCTGATTCATTAGATTAGCTTACTAACGCGTTTTGATTCTCATCCAACGGTCTATAATTTTTGACTTTATTTTTTATTTCTTATTTGTTATATTTAATTGTTTTAAACTTCAAAAATCATAGAAAATTCATTTCTAACTCAAAAGTTATGAAAAATTTCACAAAAATATTTTCAAATATTCTCTTTCTGATTTTTATTTTTTCATAATTTTATTTTCAGATATGGTATTTTTCATGATTCTTTCTTTGTTTTGGTTTGTTTTTAATTTCTTAAAAATACTTTTTACATTTTTAAATTCTGAAAAAAATTCATCAAAATTATTTCTCTTATTTCTGACCAACTTAATTTTTTTTAGAATTTTATTTTGAATTCTACTATTTTTGATCTTTTCTTTCACTTATTTGATTAATTTTAATAAGTTTAAAAATAATTTTTTTGATTCGAAAAATTTTGAAAAAATATTTGAGGTCATTCATGATTTTTCTATGGTCTCTTTTAATTTTTCTTTGATATTTTGAGTATAGTTTTCTATTTTCTCCTTTTATTTTCATTTTAAAAACATTTTAAAAATCATTTCTTTTTTTTTATATTATTTTATTCATTAAATGCAATTTTATTTTTGTATATATTCTGACCTTTTGACTTTTGATCACGTACTTCATTAACATCATTAGATCTTGGTTGAGTTTTGAGCAAAATAGAAGTCACACTTTTCTTGTTTGTAACTCCACACGATTTCCCTCCAAACTTCATCATTTCACACGCTTAAGCATTCCATTAGCTTCCCTATAAATAGAGGGTCATACGTCATTTACTTTCTCAAGCTTAGATAGCCAGCATCACCCCGCCAAACTCTCTCTTCAACCCACTTTTCTGCAACATTGAATTTGGTTTTATAGCTTTCCTGAATCCATTTTCTTTGTCAATTATTCATCCTTGAACTTCACTGAAGCTAACAGAAGAAGAAACAAGCTCTAAGACTTCCTAAATCGTGCTAGCCAAGTCAAGTTTCAGAGCTCTGAAATTGAATTTCAATATGTAGATTTCTTCATCAATTCTCTCAAATTTTGGTACTGTAATGAAGCTATCATCAATCTGATTCTACTTGCAACATTTGTTTTCTACTGGAAGTGAGTTTTGGCCATGAATTTTCTAATCCCTTTTCAAATCTTTCCTTCTTAAACAACCAAACTACACCTTACATAAATTTTTCGTGAGGGTACCATTTGAATCCTCTTGAAGAGATGAAGCGAATGATACCAGTATCGAACTCTAATTTTTCCATTTCATGATCCTGCAAATCGCATGGACAGAGGTTGAAGATGACCTATGTATCTGTCTTCAACCAATGGGAATTTGCCATGCATTTTTTCAAATCTGATTTAATAGTTTATCACATGTTTTATTCATTAAGGACCATGATATACACAGCGCGTCTGATTCATTAGATTAGCTTACTAACGCGTTTTGACTCTCATCCAATGGTCTATATTTTTAGACTTTAGTTTTTATTTCCGATTAGTTATATTTAATTGTTTTAAACTTCAAAAATCATAGAGAATTCATTTCTGACTCAAAAGATATGAAAATTTCACAAAAATATTTTCATATATTCTCTTTCTGATTTTTATTTTTTCATAATTTCATTTTCAGATTTGTTATTTTTCATGACTCTTTCTTTGTTTTGGTTTGTTTTTAATTTCTTAAAAATACTTTTTGACATTTTTAAATTCTGAAAAAAATTCATCAAAATAATTTCTCTTATTTCTGACCTTTTGAAATTTATTTTGACTTCTACTATTTTTGATATATTTTTCACTTATTTGATTAATTTTAATTAGTTTAATAATACTTTTTCTGATTTGAAAAATTTTGTAAAAATATTTGAGGTCATTTATGATTTTTCTATGGTCTCTTTTAACTTTTCTTTGATATTTTGAGTATAGTTTGCTATTTTCTCCTTTTATTTTCATTTTAAAAACATTTTAAAAATCATTTTCTTTTTTTTATTATTTTATTCATTAAATGCAACTTTATTTTTGTATATATTCTGACCTTTTGACTTTTGATCACGTACTTCATTAACATTATTGGATCTTGGTTGAGTTTTGAGCAAAATAGAAGTCACACTTTTCATGTTTGTAACTTCACACGATTTCCCTCCAAACTTCATCATTTCACAAGCTTAAGCATTCCATTAGCTTCCCTATAAATAGAGGGTCATACCTCATTTATTTTCTCAAGCTTAGATATCCAGAATCATCCTGCCAAACTCTCTCTTCAACCAACTTTTCTGCAACATTGAATTTGGTTTTATAGCTTTCCTCAATCCATTTTCTCTGTCAATTATTCATCCTTGAACTTCACTGAAGCTAACAGAAGAAGAAACAAGCTCTAAGACTTCCTAAGTCGTGCTAGCCAAGTCAAGTTTCAGAGCTCTGAATTTGAACTTCAATATGTAGATTCCTTCATCAATCTGATTCTAGTCGCAACATTTGTTTTCTAATGGAAGTGAGTTTTGGCCATGAATTTTCTAATCCCTTTTCAAATCTTTCCTTTTGAAACAACCGAACTACACGTTACATAAATTTTTCACGAGGGTACGATTGGAACCGTCTTGAAGAGACGAAGCGAATGATACCAGTATCGAGCTCTAATTTTTCCATTTCATGAACCTGCCAATTGCATGGACAGAGGTTGGAGATGACCTACGTATCCGTCTTCAACCAATGGGAATTTGCCCCGCATTTTTTTCAAATCTTATTTAATAGTTGACCACATGTTTTATTCATTAAGGACCATGATATACACAACGAGTCTGATTCATTAGATTAGCTTACTAACGCGTTTTGACTCTCATCCAATGGACTATATTTTTTGACTTTATTTTTTATTTCTGATTTGTTATATTTAATTGTTTTAAACTTCAAAAATCATAGAAAATTCATTTTTGACTCAAAAGTTATGAAAAAATTCAAAAAAATATTTTCAAATATTCTCATTCTGATTTTTATTTTTTCATAATTTTATTTTCAGATTTGGTATTTTTCATGATTCTTTCTTTGTTTTGGTTTGTTTTTAATTTCTTAAAAATCCTTTTTGACATTTTTAAATTCTGAAAAAAATTCATCAAAATTATTTCTCTTATTTCTGACCTTCTGAATTTTTTTTAGAATTTTTTTTTGACTTCTACTGTTTTTGATTTTGTTTTCACTTATTTGATTAATTTTAATTAGTTTAAAAATACTTTTTCTGATTTGAAAAATTTTGTAAAAATATTTGAGGTTATTTATGATTTTTCTATGGTCTCTTTTAATTTTTTTTTTGATATTTTGAGTATAGTTTGTATTTTCTCCTTTTATTTTCATTTTAAAAACATTTTAAAAATCATTTTTTTAAAATTATTTTATTCATTAAATGCAATTTTATTTTTGTATATATTCTGACCTTTTGACTTTTGATCACGTACTTCATTAACATCATGGGATCTTGGTTGAGTTTTGAGCAAAATAGAAGTCACACTTTTCATGTTTGTAACTTCACACGATTTCCCTCCAAACTTCATCATTTCACACGCTTAGCATTCCATTAGCTTCCCTATAAATAGAGGGTCATACCTCATTTATTTTCTCAAGCTTAGATAGCCAGAATCACCCTGCCAAACTCTCTCTTCAACCAACTTTTCTACAACATTGAATTTGGTTTTATAGCTTTTCTCAATCCATTTTCTTTGTAAATTATTCATCCTTGAATTTCACTGAAGTTAACAGAAGAAGAAACAAGCTCTAATACTTCCTAAATCGTGCTAGCCAAGTCAAGTTTTAGAGCTTTGAATTTGAACTTCAATATGTAGATTCCTTCATCAATTCTCTCAAATTTTGGTACTGTAATGAAGCTATCATCATTCTGATTCTACTCGCAACATTTGTTTTCTACTAGAAGTGAGTTTTGGCCATGAATTTTCTAATCCCTTTTCAAATCTTTCCTTCTGAAACAACCGAACTACACCTTACATAAATTTTTCGCGAGGGTACCATTGGAATCGTCTTGAAGAGACGAAGCGAATGATACCAGTATCGAGCTCTAATTTTTCCATTTCATGAACCTTCAAATCGCATGGACAGAGGTTGAAGACGACCTATGTATCCATCTTCAACCAATGGGAATTTGCCATGCATTTGTTTCAAATCTGATTTAATAGTTTATCACATATTTTATTCATTAAGGACCATCATATACACAGCGCGTCTGATTCATTAGATTAGCTTACTAACGCGTTTTGACTCTCATCCAATGGTCTATATTTTTAGACTTTATTTTTTATTTCCGATTTGTTATATTTAATTGTTTTAATCTTCAAAAATCATAGAAAATTCATTTCTGACTCAAAAGTTATGAAAATTTCACAAAAATATTTTCATATATTCTCTTTCTGATTTTTATTTTTTCATAATTTCATTTTCAGATTTGTTATTTTTCATGTCTCTTTCTTTGTTTTTGTTTGTTTTTAATTTCTTAAAAATACTTTTTGACATTTTTAAATTCTGAAAAAAATTCATCAAAATAATTTCTCTTATTTCTGACCTTTTGAAATTTATTTTGACTTCTACTATTTTTGATATTTTTTTCACTTATTTGATTAATTTTAATTAGTTTAAAAATACTTTTTCTGATTTGAAAAATTTTGTAAAAATATTTGAGGTCATTTATGATTTTTCTATGGTCTCTTTTAACTTTTCTTTGATATTTTGAGTATAGTTTGCTATTTTCTCCTTTTATTTTCATTTTAAAAACATTTTAAAAATCATTTTCTTTTTTTTATTATTTTATTCATTAAATGCAACTTTATTTTTGTATATATTCTAACCTTTTGACTTTTGATCACGTACTTCATTAACATTATTGGATCTTGGTTGAGTTTTGAGCAAAATAGAAGTCACACTTTTCATGTTTGTAACTTCACACGATTTCCCTCCAAACTTCATCATTTCACAAGCTTAAGCATTCCATTAGCTTCCCTATAAATAGAGGGTCATACCTCATTTATTTTCTCAAGCTTAGATAGCCAGAATCATCCTGCCAAACTCTCTCTTCAACCAACTTTTCTGCAACATTGAATTTGGTTTTATAGTTTTCCTCAATCCATTTTATTTGTCAATTATTCATCCTTGAACTTCACTAAAGCTAACAGAAGAAGAAACAAGCTCTAAGACATCCTAAGTCGTGCTAGCCAAGTCAAGTTTCAGAGCTCTGAATTTGAACTACAATATGTAGATTCCTTCATCAATCTGATTCTAGTCGCAACATTTGTTTTCTAATGGAAGTGAGTTTTGGCCATGAATTTTCTAATCCCTTTTCAAATCTTTCCTTTTGAAACAACCGAACTACACGTTACATAAAATTTTCGCGAGGGTACCATTGGAACCGTCTTGAAGAGACGAAGCGAATGATACCAGTATCGAGCTCTAACTTTTCCATTTCATGAACCTGCAAATTGCATGGACAGAGGTTGGAGATGACCTACGTATCCGTCTTCAACCAATGGGAATTTGCCACGCATTTTTTTCAAATCTGATTTAATAGTTGACCACATGTTTTATTCATTAAGGACCATGATATACACAACGAGTCTGATTCATTAGATTAGCTTACTAACGCGTTTTGACTCTCATCCAATGGACTATATTTTTTGACTTTATTTTTTATTTCTGATTTGTTATATTTAATTGTTTTAAACTTCAAAAATCATAGAAAATTCATTTTTGACTCAAAAGTTATGAAAAAATTCAAAAAAATATTTTCAAAAATTCTCATTCTGATTTTTATTTTTTCATAATTTTATTTTCAGATTTGGTATTTTTCATGATTCTTTCTTTGTTTTGGTTTGTTTTTAATTTCTTAAAAATCCTTTTTGACATTTTTAAATTCTGAAAAAAATTCATCAAAATTATTTCTCTTATTTCTGACCTTCTGAATTTTTTTTAGAATTTTTTTTTACTTCTACTGTTTTTGATTTTTTTTTCAGTTATTTGATTAATTTTAATTAGTTTAAAAATACTTTTTCTGATTTGAAAAATTTTGTAAAAATATTTGAGGTTATTTATGATTTTTCTATGGTCTCTTTTAATTTTTCTTTTGATATTTTGAGTATAGTTTGTATTTTCTCCTTTTATTTTCATTTTAAAAACATTTTAAAAATCATTTTTTTAAAATTATTTTATTCATTAAATGCAATTTTATTTTTGTATATATTCTGACCTTTTGACTTTTGATCACGTACTTCATTAACATCATGGGATCTTGGTTGAGTTTTGAGCAAAATAGAAGTCACACTTTTCATGTTTGTAACTTCACACGATTTCCCTCCAAACTTCATCATTTCACACGCTTAGCATTCCATTAGCTTCCCTATAAATAGAGGGTCATACCTCATTTATTTTCTCAAGCTTAGATAGCCAGAATCACCCTGCCAAACTCTCTCTTCAACCAACTTTTCTACAACATTGAATTTGGTTTTATAGCTTTTCTCAATCCATTTTCTTTGTAAATTATTCATCCTTGAACTTCACTGAAGCTAAAAGAAGAAGAAACAAGTTCTAAGACTTCCTAAATCGTGCTAGCCAAGTCAAGTTTCAGAGCTCTAAATTTGAATTCAATATGTAGATTCCTTCATCAATTCTCTCAACTTTTGGTACTGTAATGAAGCTATCATCATTCTGATTCTAGTCGCGAAATTTGTTTTCAACTGGAAGTGAGATTTGGCCATGAATTTTCAAACCCCTTTTCAAACCTCTCCTTCTGAAACAACCGAACTACACCTCACATAAATTTTCCGCAAGGGTACCATTGGAATCGTCTTGAAGAGACGAAGTGAAAGATACCAGTCTCGAGCTCTAATTTTTCCATTTCATGAACCTGCAAATTGCATGGACAGAGGTTGAAGACGACCTACGTATCTGTATTCAACCAATGGGAATTTGCCACGCAATTTTTTCAAATCTGATTTAATAGTTGATCAAATGTTTTATTCATTAAGGACCATGATATACACAGCGCGTCTGATTCATTAGATTAGCTTGCTAACGCGTTTTGACTCTCATCCAATGGTCTATATATTTTGACTTTATTTTTTATTTCTGATTTGTTATATTTAATTGTTTTAAACTTCAAAAATCATAGAAAATTCATTTCTGACTCAAAAGTTATGAAATATTTCACAAAAATATTTTCAAACATTTTCTTTCTGAATTTTATTTTTTCATAATTTTATTTTCAGATTTGTTATTTTTCATGATTCTTTCTTTGTTTTGGTTTATTTTTAATTGCTTCAAAATACTTTTTGACATTTTTAAATTCTGAAAAAAATTCATCAAAATTATTCCTCTTATTTCTGACCTTCTGAATTTTCTTTAGAATTTTATTTTGACTTCTACTATTTTGGATCTTTTTTTCACTTATTTGATTATTTTTAATTAGTTTAAAAATACTTTTTCTAATTTGAAAAATTTTGTAAAAATATTTGAGGTCATTTATGATTTTTCTATGGTCTCTTTTAATTTTTCTTTAATATTTTTAGTTTAGTTTGCTATTTTCTCCTTTTATTTTCATTTTAAAAATCATTTTCTTTTTTTATTATTTTATTCATTAAATGCAATTTTATTTTTGTATATATTCTGACCTTTTGACTTTTGATCACGTACTTCATTAACATCATTTGATCTTGGTTGAGTTTTGAACAAAATAGAAGTCACACTTTTCATGTTTGTAACTTCACACGATTTCCCTCCAAACTTCATCATTTCACAAGCTTAAGCATTCCATTAGCTTCCCGATAAATACAGGGTCATACCTCAATTATTTTCTCAAGCTTAGATAGCCAGAATCACCCTGCCAAACTCTCTCTTCAACCCACTTTTCTGCAACATTGAATTTGGTTTTATAGCTTTCCTCAATCCATTTTCTTTGTCAATTATTCATCCTTGAACTTCACTGAAGATAACAGAAGAAGAAACAAGCTCTAAGACTTCCTAAATCGTGCTAGCCAAGTCAAGTTTCAGAGCTCTGAATTTGAACTTCAATATATAGATTCCTTCATAAATTCTCTCAAATTTTGGTACTGTAATGAAGCTCTCATCATTCTGATTCTAGTCGCAACATTTGTTTTCAACTGGAAGTGAGTTTTGCCCATGAATTTTCAAATCCCTTTTCAAATCTTTCCTTCTGAAACAACCGAACTACACCTTACATAAATTTTTCGTGAGGGTACCATTGGAATCGTCTTGAAGAGACGAAGCGAATGATACCAGTCTCGAGCTCTAATTTTTCCATTTCACGATCCTGCAAATCGCATGGACAAAGGTTGAAGACGACCTACATATCCGTCTTCAACCAATGGGAATTTGCCACACATTTTTTTCAAATCTGATTTAACAGTTGATCACATGTTTTATTCATTATGGACCATGATATACACAACACATTTTGACTCTCATCCAATGGTCTATTTTTTTTTTTACTTTATTTTTTATTTCTGATTTGTTATATTTAATTATTTTGAACTTCAAAAATCATAGAAAATTCATTTCTGACTCAAAAGTTATGAAAATTTTGACAAAAATATTTTGAAATGTTCTGTTTCTGAATTTTATTTTTTCATAATTTTATTTTCAGATTTTGTATTTTTCATGATTCTTTCTTTGTTTTGGTTTGTTTTTAATTGCTTAAAAATACTTTTTGACATTTTTAAATTCTGAAAAAAATTCATCAAAATTATTTCTCTTATTTCTGACCTTTTGAATTAATTTTAGAATTTTATTTTGACTTCTACTATTTTTGATCTTTTTTTAACTTATTTGATTAATTTTTATTTAGTTTAAAAATACTTTTCTGATTTAAAAAATTTTGTAAAAATATTTGAGGTCATTCATGATTTTTCTTTAGTCTCGTTTAATTTTTCATGATATTTTGAGTAAAGTTTGCTATTTTCTCCTTTTATTTTCATTTTAAAAACAATTTAAAAATCATTTTCTTTTTATTATTTTTTTATTCATTAAATGCAATTTTATTTTTGTATATATTCTGACCTTTTGACTTTTGATTATGTACTTCATTAACATCATTGGATCTTGGTTAAGTTTTGAGCAAAATAGAAGTCACACTTTTCATGTTTGTAACTTCACACGATTTCCCTCCAAACTTCATCATTTCACACGCTTAAGCATTCCATTAGCTTCCCTATAAATATAGGGTTATACCTCATTTATTTTCTCAAGCTTAGATAGCCAGAATCACCCTGCCAAACTCTCTCTTCAACCCACTTTTCTACAACATTGAATTTGGTTTTATAGCTTTCCTAAATCCGTTTTCTTTGTCAATTATTCATCCTTGAACTTCACTGAAGCTAACAGAAGAAGAAACAAGCTCTAAGACTTCCTAAATCTTTCTAGCCAAGTCAAGTTTCAGAGCTCTGAATTTGAACTTCAATTTGTAGATTCCTTCACCAATTCTCTCAAACTTTGGTACTGTAATGAAGCTCTCGTCATTCTGATTCTAGTCGCAACATTTGTTTTCAACTGGAAGTGAGTTTTTGCCATAAATTTTCAAATCCCTTTTCAAATCATTCCTTCTGAAACAACCGAACTACACCTTACATAAATTTTTCGCGAGGGTACCATTGGAATCGTCTTGAAGAGACAAAGCGAATGATACCAATCTCGAGCTCTAATTTTTTCCATTTCATGAACCTGCAAATTGCATGAACAGAGGTTGAAGACGACCTACGTATCCGTCTTCAACCAATGGGAATTTGCCACACATTTTTTTCAAATCTGATTTAATAGTTGATCATATGTTTTATTCATTAAGGACCATGATATAAACAACACGTCTGATTCATTAGATTAGCTTACTAACGCGTTTTGACTCTCATCCAATGGTCTATATTTTTTTACTTTATTTTTTATTTCTGATTTGTTATATTTATTTGTTTTAAACTTCAAAAATCATAGAAAATTCATTTCTGACTCAAAAGTTATGAAAAATTTCACTAAAATATTTTCAAATATTCTCTTTCTGACTTTTATATTTTGATAATTTTATTTTCCGATTTGGTATTTTTCATGACTCTTTTTTTGTTTTCGTTTGTTTTTAATTTCTTAAAAATACTTTTTGAAATTTTTAAATTCTGAAAAAATTTCATCAAAATGATTTCTCTTATTTCTGTCCTTATGAATTTTTTTTAGAATTTTATTTTGACTTCTACTATTTTTGATCTTTTTTTCACCTATTTGATTAATTTTAATTAGTTTAAAAATACTTTTCTTATTTGAAAATTTTTGTATATTTGAGGTCATTTATGATTTATCTATTGTCTCTTTTAATTTTTCTTTAATATTTTGAGTATAGTTTGCTATTTTCTCCTTTTATTTTCATTTTAAAAACATTTTAAAAATCATTTTCTTTTTTTAATTATTTTATTCATTAATTGCAATTTTATTTTTGTATATATTCTGACCTTTTGACTTTTGATCATGTACTTCATTAACATCATTGGATCTTGGTTGAGTTTTGAGCAAAATAGAAGTCACACTTTTCATGTTTGTAACTTCACACAATTTCCCTCCAAACTTCATCATTTCACACGCTTTTAAGCATTCCATTAGCTTCCTTATAAATAGAGGGTTATACGTCATTTATTTTCTCAAGCTTAGATAGCCAGAATCACCCTGCCAAACTCTCTCTTCAACCCACTTTTCTGCAACATTGAATTTGGTTTTATAGCTTTCCTAAATCCATTTTCTTTTTCAATTATTCATCCTTGACCTTCACTGAAGCTAACAGAAGAAGAAACAAGCTCTAAGACTTCCTAAATCGTGCTAGCCAAGTCAAGTTTCAGAGCTCTGAATTTGAACTTCAATTTGTAGATTCCTTCATCAATTCTCTCAAATTTTGGTACTGTAATGAAGCTCTCATCATTCTGATTCTAGTCGCAACATTTGTTTTCAACTGGAAGTGAGTTTAGGCCATGAATTTTTAAATCCCTTTTCAAATCTTTCCTTCTGAAACAACCAAACTACACCTTACATAAATTTCTTGCGAGGGTACCATTGGAATCGTCTTGAAGAGACGAAGCGAATGATACCAGTCTCGTGCTCTAATTTTTCCATTTCATGAACCTGCAAATTGCATGGAAAGAGGTTGAAGACAACCTAAGTATCCGTCTTCAACCAATGGGAATTTGCCACGCATTTTTTTCAAATCTGATTTAATAGTTGATCACATGTTTTATTCAGTAAGGACCATGATATAAACATCACGTCTGATTCATTAGATTAGCTTACTAACGCGTTTTGACTCTCATCCAATGGTCTATATTTTTTGACTTTATTTTTTATTTCTGATTTGTTATATTTAAATGTTTTAAACTTCAAAAATCATAGAAAATATATTTCTGACTCAAAAGTTATGAAAAATATCGCAAAAATATTTTCAAATATTCTCTTTCTGATTCTTATTTTTTCATAATTTTATTTTCAGATTTGGTAGTTTTCATGATTCTTTCTTTGTTTTGGTTTGTTTTTAATTTCTTAAAAATACTTTTTGACATTTTTAAATTCTGAAAAAAATTCATCAAAATTATTTCTCTTATTTCTGTCCTTCTGATTTTTTTTTAGAATTTTATTTTTACTTCTACTATTTTTGAACTTTTTTTAACTTATTTGATTAATTTTAATTAGTTTAAAAACACTTTTCTGATTTGAAAAATTTTGTAAAAATATTTAATGTCATTTATGATTTTTCTATGGTCTGTTTAATTTTTCTTTGATATTTTGAGTACAGTTTGGTATTTTCTCCTTTTATTTTCATTTTAAAAACATTTTAAAAATCATTTTCTTTTTATTATTATTTTATTCATTATATGCAATTTTATTTTTGTATATATTCTGACCTTTTGACTTTTGATCATGTACTTCATTAACATCATTGTATCTTGGTTGAGTTTTGAGCAAAATAGAAGTCACACTTTTCATGTTTGTATCTTCACACGATTTCCCTTAAAACTTCATAATTTCACACGCTTGAGCATTCCATTAGCCTCCCTATAAATAGAGGGTTATACGTCATTTATTTTCTCAAGCTTAGATAGCCAGAATCACCCTGCCAAACTCTCTCTTCAACCCACTTTTCTGCAACATTGAATTTGGTTTTATAGCTTTCCTAAATCCATTTCTTTGTCAATTATTCATCCTTGAACTTCACTGAAGCTAACAGAAGAAAAAACAAGCTCTAAGACTTCCTAAATCATGCTAACCAAGTCAAATTTCAGAGCTCTGAATTTGAACTTCAATTTGTAGATTCCTTCATCAATTCTCTCAAATTTTGGTACTGTAATGAAGCTCTCATCATTCTGATTCTAGTCGCAACATTTGTTTTCAGCTGGAAGTGAGTTTAGGCCATGAATTTTTAAATCCCTTTTCAAATCTTTCCTTCTGAAACAACCAAACTACACCTTACATAAATTTTTTGCGAGGGTACCATTGGAATCGTCTCGAAGAGACGAAGCGAATAATACCAGTCTCGTGCTCTAATTTTTCCATTTCATGAACCTGCAAATTGCATGGAAAGAGGTTGAAGACAACCTAAGTATCCGTCTTCAACCAATGGGAATTTGCCACGCATTTTTTTCAAATATGATTTAATAGTTGATCACATGTTTTATTCATTAAGGACCATGATATAAACATCACGTCTGATTCATTAGACTTGCTTACTAACGCGTTTTGACTCTCATCCAATGGTCTATATTTTTTGACTTTATTTTTTATTTCTGATTTGTTATATTTAAATGTTTTAAACTTCAAAAATCATAGAAAATATATTTCTGACTTAAAAGTTATGAAAAATTTTGCAAAAATATTTTCAAATATTCTCTTTCTGATTTTTATTTTTTCATAATTTTATTTTCAGATTTGGTATTTTTCATGATTCTTTCTTTGTTTTGGTTTGTTTTTAATTGCTTAAAAATACTTTTTGACATTTTTAAATTCTGAAAAAAATTCATCAAAATTATTTCTCTTATTTCTGACCATCTGGATTTTTTTTAGAAGTTTATTTTGACTTCTACTATTTTTGATCTTTTTTTAACATATTTGATTAATTTTAATTAGTTTAAAAATACTTTTCTGATTTGAAAAATTTTGTAAAAATATTTGATGTCATTTATGATTTTTCTATGGTCTCGTTTAATTTTTCTTTGATATTTTGAGTACAGTTTGTTATTTTCTCCTTTTATTTTCATTTTAAAAACATTTTAAAAATCATTTTCTTTTTATTATTATTTTATTCATTATATGCAATTTTATTTTTGTATATATTATGACCTTTTGACTTTTGATCATGTACTTCATTAACATCATTGCATCTTGGTTGAGTTTTGAGCAAAATAGAAGTCACACTTTTCATGTTTGTAACTTCACACGATTTCCCTCAAAACTTCATAATTTCACACGCTTGAGCATTCCATTAGCCTCCCGTTAAAAAATGGAGGGTTATACCTCATTTATTTTCTCAAGCTTCGATAGCCAGAATCACCCTGCCAAACTCTCTCTTCAACCCACTTTTCTGCAACATTGAATTTGGTTTTATAGCTTTCCTCAATCCATTTTTTTGTCAATTATTCATCCTTGAACTTCACTGAAGCTAACAGAAGAAGAAACAAGCTCTAAGACTTCCTAAATCGTGTTAGCCAAGTCAAGTTTCAGAGCTCTGAATTTGAATTTGAATTTATAGATTCCTTCACCAATTCTCTCAAACTTTGGTACTGTAATGAAGCTCTCATTATTCTGATTCTAGTCGCAACATTTGTTTTCAACTGGAAGTGAGTCTTTGCCATGAATTTTCAAATCCCTTTTCAAATCTTTCATTCTGAAACAACCGAACTACACCTTACATAAATTTTTCGCAAGGGTACCATTGGAATCGTCATGAAGAGACGAAGCGAATGATACCAGTCTCGAGATTTAATTTTTTCCATTTCATGAACCTGCAAAAAGCATGGACAGAGGTTGAAGAACACCTACGTATCCGTCTTCAACCAATGGGAATTTGCCACACATTTTTTTCAAATCTGATTTAATAGTTGATCATATGTTTTATTCATTAAGGCCCATGATATAAACAACGTGTCTGATTCATTAGATTAGCTTACTAACGCGTTTTGACTCTCATCCAATGGTCTATATTTTTTGACTTTATTTTTTATTTCTGATTTGTTATATTTAATTGTTTTAAACTTCAAAAATCATAGAAAATATATTTCTGACTCAAAAGTTATGAAAAATTTCACAAAAATATTTTCAAATATCCTCTTTCTGATTTTTATTTTTTCATAATTTTATTTTCAGATTTGTTATTTTTCATGATTCTTTCTTTGTTTTGGTTTGTTTTTAATTTCTTAAATATACTTTTTGACATTTTTAAATTCTGAAAAAAATTCATCAAAATAATTTCTCTTGTTTCTGACCTTTTGAATTTTTGAATTTTTTTTAGAATTTTATTTTGACTTCTACTATTTTTGATCTTTATTTGATTAATTTTTAATTCGTTTAAAAATACTTTTCTGATTTAAAAAATTTTGTAAAAATATTTGAGGTCATTCATGATTTTTCTTTGGTCTCGTTTAATTTTTCTTTGATATTTTGAGTAAAGTTTGCTATTTTCTCCTTTTATTTTCATTTTAAAAACAATTTAAAAATCATTTTCTTTTTATTATTATTTTATTCATTAAATGCAATTTTATTTTTGTATATATTCTGACTTTTTGACTTTTGATCATGTACTTCATTAACATCATTGGATCTTGGTTAAGTTTTGAGCAAAATAGAAGTCACACTTTTCATGTTTGTAACTTCACACGATTTCCTCCAAACTTCTTCATTTCACACGCTTAAGCATTCCATTAGCTTCCCTATAAATATAGGGTTATACCTCATTTATTTTATCAAGCTTAGATAGCCAGAATCACCCTGCCAAACTCTCTCTTCAACCCACTTTTCTGCAATATTGAATTTCGTTTTATAGCTTTCCTAAATCCGTTTTCTTTGTCAATTATTCATCCTTGAACTTCACTGAAGCTAACAGAAGAAGAAACAAGCTCTAAAACTTCCTAAATCTTGCTAGCCAAGTCAAGTTTCAGAGCTCTGAATTTGAACTTCAATTTGTAGATTCCTTCACCAATTCTCTCAAACTTTGGTACTGTAATGAAGCTCTCATCATTCTGATTCTAGTCGCAACATTTGTTTTCAACTGGAAGTGAGTTTTTGCCATGAATTTTCAAATCCCTTTTTAAATCTTTCCTTCTGAAACAACCGAACTACACCTTACATAAATTTTTCGCAAGGGTACCATTGGAATCGTTTTGAAGAGACAAAGCGAATGATACCAATCTCGAGCTCTAATTTTTTCCATTTCATGAACCTGCAAATTGCATGAACAGAGGTTGAAGATGACCTACGTATCTGTCTTCATCCAATGGGAATTTGCCACACATTTTTTTCAAATCTGATTTAATAGTTGATCACATGTTTTATTCATTAAGGACCATGATATAAACAACACGTCTGATTCATTAGATTAGCTTACTAACGCGTTTTGACTCTCATCCAATGGTCTATATTTTTTTACTTTATTTTTTATTTCTGATTTGTTATATTTATTTGTTTTAAACTTCAAAAATCATAGAAAATTCATTTCTGACTCAAAAGTTATGAAAAATTTCACAAAAATATTTTCAAATATTCTCTTTCTGATTTTTATATTTTGATAATTTTATTTTCAGATTTGGTATTTTTCATGACTCTTTTTTTGTTTTCGTTTGTTTTTAATTTCTTAAAAATACTTTTTGACATTTTTAAATTCTGAAAAAATTTCATCAAAATGATTTCTCTTATTTCTGTCCTTCTGAATTTTTTTTAGAATTTTATTTTGACTTCTACTATTTTTGATCTTTTTTTCACCTATTTGATTAATTTTAATTAGTTTAAAAATACTTTTCTTATTTGAAAAATTTTGTATATTTGAGGTCATTTATGATTTATCTATTGTCTCTTTTAATTTTTCTTTAATATTTTGAGTATAGTTTGCTATTTTCTCCTTTTATTTTCATTTTAAAAACATTTTAAAAATCATTTTCTTTTTTTAATTATTTTATTCATTAATTGCAATTTTATTTTTGTATATATTCTGACCTTTTGACTTTTGATCATGTACTTCATTAACATCATTGGATCTTGGTTGAGTTTTGAGCAAAATAGAAGTCACACTTTTCATGTTTGTAACTTCACACAATTTCCCTCCAAACTTCATCATTTCACACGCTTAAGCATTCCATTAGCTTCCCTATAAATAGAGGGTTATACGTCATTTATTTTCTCAAGCTTAGATAGCCAGAATCACCCTGCCAAACTCTCTCTTCAACCCACTTTTCTGCAACATTGAATTTGGTTTTATAGTTTTCCTAAATCCATTTCTTTGTCAATTATTCATCCTTGAACTTCACTGAAGCTAACAGAAGAAGAAACAAGCTCTAAGACTTCCTAAATCGTGCTAGCCAAGTCAAATTTCAGAGCTCTGAATTTGAACTTCAATTTGTAGATTCCTTCATCAATTCTCTCAAATTTTGGTACTGTAATGAAGCTCTCATCATTCTGATTCTAGTCGCAACATTTGTTTTCAACTGGAAGTGAGTTTAGGCCATGAATTTTTAAATCCCTTTTCAAATCTTTCCTTCTGAAACAACCAAACTACACCTTACATAAATTTTTTGCGAGAGTACCATTGGAATCGTCTCGAAGAGACGAAGCGAATGATACCAGTCTCGTGCTCTAATTTTTCCATTTCATGAACCTGCAAATTGCATGGAAAGAGGTTGAAGACAACCTAAGTATCCGTCTTCAACCAATGGGAATTTGCCACGCATTTTTTTCAAATATGATTTAATAGTTGATCACATGTTTTATTCATTAAGGACCATGATATAAACATCACGTCTGATTCATTAGACTAGCTTACTAACGCGTTTTGACTCTCATCCAATGGTCTATATTTTTTGACTTTATTTTTTATTTCTGATTTATTATATTTAAATGTTTTAAACTTCAAAAATCATAGAAAATCTATTTCTGACTCAAAAGTTATGAAAAATTTAGCAAAAATATTTTCAAATATTCTCTTTCTGATTTTTATTTTTTCATAATTTTATTTTCGGATTTGGTATTTTTCATGATTCTTTCTTTGTTTTGGTTTGTTTTTAATTGCTTAAAAATACTTTTTGACATTTTTAAATTCTGAAAAAATTCATCAAAATTATTTCTCTTATTTCTGACCATCTGGATTTTTTTTAGAAATTTATTTTGACTTCTACTATTTTTGATCTTTTTTAACATATTTGATTAATTTTAATTAGTTTAAAAATACTTTTCTGATTTGAAAAATTTTGTAAAAATATATGTCATTTATGATTTTTCTATGGCCTCGTTTAATTTTTCTTTGATATTTTGAGCACAGTTTTCTATTTTCTCCTTTTATTTTCATTTTAAAAACATTTAAAAAATCATTTTCTTTTTATTATTATTTTATTCCGTATATGCAATTTTATTTTTGTATATATTCTGACCTTTTGACTTTTGATCATGTACTTCATTAACATCATTGCATCTTGGTTGAGTTTTGAGCAAAATAGAAGTCACACTTTTAATGTTTGTAACTTCACACGATTTCCCTCAAAACTTCATAATTTCACACGCTTGAGCATTCCATTAGCCTCCCGTTAAAAAATGGAGGGTTATACCTCATTTATTTTCTCAAGCTTCGATAGCCAGAATCACCCTGCCAAACTCTATCTTCAACCCACTTTTCTGCAACATTGAATTTGGTTTTATAGCTTTCCTCAATCCATTTTTTTGTCAATTATTCATCCTTGAACTTCACTGAAGCTAACAGAAGAAGAAACAAGCTCTAAGACTTCCTAAATCGTGTTAGCCAAGTCAAGTTTCAGAGCTCTGAATTTGAATTTGAATTTATAGATTCCTTCACCAATTCTCTCAAACTTTGGTACTGTAATGAAGCTCTCATCATTCTGATTCTAGTCGCAACATTTGTTTTCAACTGGAAGTGAGTTTTTGCCATGAATTTTCAAATCCCTTTTCAAATCTTTCCTTCTGAAACAACCGAACTACACCTTACATAAATTTTTCGCAAGGGTACCATTGGAATCGTTTTGAAGAGACGAAGCGAATGATACCAGTCTCGAGATTTAATTTTTTCCATTTCATGAACCTGCAAAAAGCATGGACAGAGGTTGAAGAAGACCTACGTATCCGTCTTCAACCAATGGGAATTTGTCACACATTTTTTTCAAATCTGATTTAATAGTTGATCACATGTTTTATTCATTAAGGCCCATGATATAAACAACGTGTCTGATTCATTAGATTAGCTTACTAACGCGTTTTGACTCTCATCCAATGGTCTATATTTTTTGACTTTATTTTTTATTTCTGATTTGTTATATTTAATTGTTTTAAACTTCAAAAATCATAGAAAATATATTTCTGACTCAAAAGTTATGAAAAATTTCACAAAAATATTTTCAAATATCCTCTTTCTGATTTTTATTTTTTCATAATTTTATTTTCAGATTTGTTATTTTTCATGATTCTTTCTTTGTTTTGGTTTGTTTTTAATTTCTTAAAAATACTTTTTGACATTTTTAAATTCTGAAAAAAATTCATCAAAATAATTTCTCTTATTTCTGACCTTTTGAATTTTAGAATTTTTTTTAGAATTTTATTTTGACTTCTACTATTTTTGATCTTTATTTGATTAATTTTTAATTAGTTTAAAAATACTTTTCTGATTTAAAAAATTTTGTAAAAATATTTGAGGTCATTCATGATTTTTCTTTGGTCTCGTTTAATTTTTCTTTGATATTTTGAGTAAAGTTTGCTATTTTCTCCTTTTATTTTCATTTTAAAAACAATTTAAAAATCATTTTCTTTTTATTATTATTTTATTCATTAAATGCAATTTTATTTTTGTATATATTCTGACTTTTTGACTTTTGATCATGTACTTCATTAACATCATTGGATCTTGGTTAAGTTTTGAGCAAAATAGAAGTCACACTTTTCATGTTTGTAACTTCACACGATTTCCTCCAAACTTCTTCATTTCACACGCTTAAGCATTCCATTAGCTTCCCTATAAATATAGGGTTATACCTCATTTATTTTATCAAGCTTAGATAGCCAGAATCACCCTGCCAAACTCTCTCTTCAACCCACTTTTCTGCAACATTGAATTTCGTTTTATAGCTTTCCTAAATCCGTTTTCTTTGTCAAGTATTCATCCTTGAACTTCACTGAAGCTAACAGAAGAAGAAACAAGCTCTAAAACTTCCTAAATCTTGCTAGCCAAGTCAAGTTTCAGAGCTCTGAATTTGAACTTCAATTTGTAGATTCCTTCACCAATTCTCTCAAACTTTGGTACTGTAATGAAGCTCTCATCATTCTGATTCTAGTCGCAACATTTGTTTTCAACTGGAAGTGAGTTTTTGCCATGAATTTTCAAATCCCTTTTCAAATCTTTCCTTCTGAAACAACCGAACTACACCTTACATAAATTTTTCGCAAGGGTACCATTGGAATCGTTTTGAAGAGACAAAGCAAATGATACCAATCTCGAGCTCTAATTTTTTCCATTTCATGAACCTGCAAATTGCATGAACAGAGGTTGAAGACGACCTACGTATCTGTCTTCATCCAATGGGAATTTGCCACACATTTTTTTCAAATCTGATTTAATAGTTGATCACATGTTTTATTCATTAAGGACCATGATATAAACAACACGTCTGATTCATTAGATTAGCTTACTAACGCGTTTTGACTCTCATCCAATGGTCTATATTTTTTTACTTTATTTTTTATTTCTGATTTGTTATATTTATTTGTTTTAAACTTCAAAAATCATAGAAAATTCATTTCTGACTCAAAAAATATGAAAAATTTCACAAAAATATTTTCAAATATTCTCTTTCTGATTTTTATATTTTGATAATTTTATTTTCAGATTTGGTATTTTTCATGACTCTTTTTTTGTTTTCGTTTGTTTTTAATTTCTTAAAAATACTTTTTGACATTTTTAAATTCTGAAAAAATTTCATCAAAATGATTTCTCTTATTTCTGTCCTTTTGAATTTTTTTTAGAATTTTATTTTGACTTCTACTATTTTTGATCTTTTTTTCACCTATTTGATTAATTTTAATTAGTTTAAAAATACTTTTCTTATTTGAAAAAATTTGTATATTTGAGGTCATTTATGATTTATCTATTGTCTCTTTTAATTTTTCTTTAATATTTTGAGTATAGTTTGCTATTTTCTCCTTTTATTTTCATTTTAAAAACATTTTAAAAATCATTTTCGTTTTTTAATTATTTTATTCATTAATTGCAATTTTATTTTTGTATATATTCTGACCTTTTGACTTTTGATCATGTACTTCATTAACATCATTGGATCTTGGTTGAGTTTTGAGCAAAATAGAAGTCACACTTTTCATGTTTGTAACTTCACACAATTTCCCTCCAAACTTCATCATTTCACACGCTTAAGCATTCCATTAGCTTCCCTATAAATAGAGGGTTATACGTCATTTATTTTCTCAAGCTTAGATAGCCAGAATCACCCTGCCAAACTCTCTCTTCAACCCACTTTTCTGCAACATTGAATTTGGTTTTATAGCTTTCCTAAATCCATTTTCTTTGTCAATTATTCATCCTTGAACTTCACTGAAGCTAACAGAAGAAGAAACAAGCTCTAAGACTTCCTAAATCGTGCTAGCCAAGTCAAATTTCAGAGCTCTGAATTTGAACTTCAATTTGTAGATTCCTTCATCAATTCTCTCAAATTTTGGTACTGTAATGAAGCTCTCATCATTCTGATTCTAGTCGCAACAATTGTTTTCAACTGGAAGTGAGTTTAGGCCATGAATTTTTAAATCCCTTTTCAAATCTTTCCTTCTGAAACAACCAAACTACACCTTACATAAATTTTTTGCGAGGGTACCATTGGAATCGTCTCGAAGAGACGAAGCGAATGATACCAGTCTCGTGCTCTAATTTTTCCATTTCATGAACCTGCAAATTGCATGGAAAGAGGTTGAAGACAACCTAAGTATCCGTCTTCAACCAATGGGAATTTGCCACGCATTTTTTTCCAAATATGATTTAATAGTTGATCACATGTTTTATTCATTAAGGACCATGATATAAACATCACGTCTGATTCATTAGACTAGCTTACTAACGCGTTTTGACTCTCATCCAATGGTCTATATTTTTTGACTTTATTTTTTATTTCTGATTTGTTATATTTAAATGTTTTAAACTTCAAAAATCATAGAAAATATATTTCTCACTCAAAAGTTATGAAAAATTTCGCAAAAATATTTTTAAATATTCTCTTTCTGATTTTTATTTTTTCATAATTTTATTTTCAGATTTGGTATTTTTCATGATTCTTTCTTTGTTTTGGTTTGTTTTTAATTGCTTAAAAATACTTTTTGACATTTTTAAATTCTGAAAAAAATTCATCAAAATTATTTCTCTTATTTCTGACCATCTGAATTTTTTTTAGAAATTTATTTTGACTTCTACTATTTTTGATCTTTTTTTAATATATTTGATTAATTTTAATTAGTTTAAAAATACTTTTCTGATTTGAAAAATTTTGTAAAAATATTTGATGTCATTTATGATTTTTCTATGGTCTCGTTTAATTTTTCTTTGATATTTTGAGTACAGTTTGCTATTTTATCCTTTTATTTTCATTTTAAAAACATTTTAAAAATCATTTTCTTTTTATTATTATTTTATTCATTATATGCAATTTTAATTTTGTATATATTCTGACCTTTTGACTTTTGATCATGTACTTCATTAACATCATTGCATCTTGGTTGAGTTTTGAGCAAAATAGAAGTCACACTTTTCATGTTTGTAACTTCACATGATTTCCCTCAAAACTTCATAATTTCACACGCTTGAGCATTCCATTAGCCTCCCGTTAAAAAATGGAGGGTTATACCTCATTTATTTTCTCAAGCTTCGATAGCCAGAATCACCCTGCCAAACTCTCTCTTTAACCCACTTTTCTGCAACATTGAATTTGGTTTTATAGCTTTCCTCAATCCATTTTTTTGTCAATTATTCATCCTTGAACTTCACTGAAGCTAACAGAAGAAGAAACAAGCTCTAAGACTTCCTAAATCGTGTTAGCCAAGTCAAGTTTCAGAGCTCTGAATTTGAATTTGAATTTATAGATTCCTTCACCAATTCTCTCAAACTTTGGTACTGTAATGAAGCTCTCATTATTCTGATTCTAGTCGCAACATTTGTTTTCAACTGGAAGTGAGTTTTTGCCATGAATTTTCAAATCCCTTTTCAAATCTTTCCTTCTGAAACAACCGAACTACACCTTACATAAATTTTTCGCAAGGGTACCATTGGAAACGTCTTGAAGAGACGAAGCGAATGATACCAGTCTCGAGATTTAATTTTTTCCATTTCATGAACCTACAAAAAGCATGGACAGAGGTTGAAGAAGACCTACGTATCCGTCTTCAACCAATGGGAATTTGCCACGCATTTTTTTCAAATCTGATTTAATAGTTGATCACATGTTTTATTCATTAAGGCCCATGATATAAACAGCGTGTCTGATTTATTAGATTAGCTTACTAACGCGTTTTGACTCTCATCCAATGGTCTATATTTTTTGACTTTATTTTTTATTTATGATTTGTTATATTTAATTGTTTTAAACTTAAAAAATCATAGATAATATATTTCTGACTCAAAAGTTATGAAAAATTTCGCAAAAATATTTTCAAATATTCTCTTTCTGATTTTTATTTTTTCATAATTTTATTTTCAGATTTGGTATTTTTCATTATTCTTTCTTTGTTTATGTTTGTTTTTAATTGCTTAAAAATACTTTTTGACATTTTTAAATTCTGAAAAAAAAATTATTTAAATTATTTCTCTTATTTTTGAGCTTCTGAATTTTTTTTAGAATTTTATTTTGACTTCTACTATTTTTGATCTTTTTTTAACTTATTTGATTAATTTTTAATTAGTTTAAAAATACTTTTCTGATTTAAAAAATTTTGTAAAAATATTTGAGGTCATTCATGATTTTTCTTTAGTCTCGTTTAATTTTTCTTTGATATTTTGAGTAAAGTTTGCTATTTTCTCCTTTTATTTTCATTTTAAAAACAATTTAAAAATCATTTTCTTTTTATTATTATTTTATTCATTAAATGCAATTTTATTTTTGTATATATTCTAACCTTTTGACTTTTGATCATGTACTTCATTAACATCATTGGATCTTGGTTAAGTTTTGAGCAAAATAGAAGTCACACTTTTCATGTTTGTAACTTCACACGATTTCCCTCCAAACTTCTTCATTTCACACGCTTGAGCATTCCATTAGCCTCTCGTTAAAAAATGGAGGGTTATACCTCATTTATTTTCTCAAGCTTCGATAGCCAGAATCACCCTGCCAAACTCTCTCTTCAACCCACTTTTCTGCAACATTGAATTTGGTTTTATAGCTTTCCTCAATCCATTTTTTTGTCAATTATTCATCCTTGAACTTCACTGAAGCTAATAGAAGAAGAAACAAGCTCTAAGACTTCCTAAATCGTGTTAGCCAAGTCAAGTTTCAGAGCTCTGAATTTGAATTTGAATTTATAGATTCCTTCACCAATTCTCTCAAACTTTGGTACTGTAATGAAGCTCTCATTATTCTGATTCTAGTCGCAACATTTGTTTTCAACTGGAAGTGAATTTTTGCCATGAATTTTCAAATCCCTTTTCAAATCTTTCCTTCTGAAACAACCGAACTACACCTTACATAAATTTTTCGCAAGGGTACCTTTGGAATCGTCTTGAAGAGACGAAGCGAATGATACCAGTCTCGAGATTTAATTTTTTCCATTTCATGAACCTACAAAAAGCATGGACAGAGGTTGAAGAAGACCTACGTATCCGTCTTCAACCAATGGGAATTTGCCACACATTTTTTTCAAATCTGATTTAATAGTTGATCACATGTTTTATTCATTAAGGCCCATGATATAAACAGCGTGTCTGATTTATTAGATTAGCTTACTAACGCGTTTTGACTCTCATCCAATGGTTTATATTTTTTGACTTTATTTTTTATTTCTGATTTGTTATATTTAATTGTTTTAAACTTCAAAAATCATAGAAAATATATTTCTGACTCAAAAGTTATGAAAATTTTCGCAAAAATATTTTCAAATATTCTCTTTCTGATTTTTATTTTTTCATAATTTTATTTTCAGATTTGGTATTTTTCATTATTCTTTCTTTGTTTATGTTTGTTTTTAATTGCTTAAAAATACTTTTTGACATTTTTAAATTATGAAAAAAAATTTATTTAAATTATTTCTCTTATTTCTGACCTTCTGAATTTTTTTTAGAATTTTATTTTGACTTCTACTATTTTTGATCTTTTTTTAACTTATTTGATTAATTTTTAATTAGTTTAAAAATACTTTTCTGATTTAAAAAATTTTGTAAAAATATTTGAGGTCATTCATGATTTTTCTTTAGTCTCGTTTAATTTTTCTTTGATATTTTGATTAAAGTTTGCTATTTTCTCCTTTTATTTTCATTTTAAAAACAATTTAAAAATCATTTTCTTGTTATTATTATTTTATTCATTAAATGCAATTTTATTTTTGTATATATTCTGACATTTTGACTTTTGATCATGTACTTCATTAACATCATTGGATCTTGGTTAAGTTTTGAGCAAAATAGAAGTCACACTTTTCATGTTTGTAACTTCACACGATTTCCCTCCAAACTTCTTCATTTCACACGCTTAAGCATTCCATTAGCTTCCCTATAAATATAAGGTTATACCTCATTTATTTTCTCAAGCTTAGATAGCCAGAATCACCCTGCCAAACTCTCTCTTCAACCCACTTTTCTGCAACATTGAATTTCGTTTTATAGCTTTCCTAAATCCGTTTTCTTTGTCAATTATTCATCCTTGAACTTCATTGAAGCTAACAGAAGAAGAAACAAGCTCTAAAACTTCCTAAATCTTGCTAGCCAAGTCAAGTTTCAGAGCTCTGAATTTGAACTTCAATTTGTAGATTCCTTCACCAATTCTCTCAAACTTTGGTACTGTAATGAAGCTCTCATCATTCTGATTCTAGTCGCAACATTTGTTTTCAACTGGAAGTGAGTTTTTGCCATGAATTTTCAAATTCCTTTTCAAATCTTTCCTTCTGAAACAACCGAACTACACCTTACATAAATTTTTCGCAAGGGTACCATTGGAATCGTCTTGAAGAGACGAAGCGAATGATACCAGTCTCGAGATTTAATTTTTTCCATTTCATGAACCTACAAAAAGCATGGACAGAGGTTGAAGAAGACCTACGTATCCGTCTTCAACCAATGGGAATTTGCCACGCATTTTTTTCAAATCTGATTTAATAGTTGATCACATGTTTTATTCATTAAGGCCCATGATATAAATAGCGTGTCTGATTTATTAGATTAGCTTACTAACGCGTTTTGACTCTCATCCAATGGTCTATATTTTTTGACTTTATTTTTTATTTATGATTTGTTATATTTAATTGTTTTAAACTTAAAAAATCATAGAAAATATATTTCTGACTCAAAAGTTATGAAAAATTCCGCAAAAATATTTTCAAATATTCTCTTTCTGATTTTTATTTTTTCATAATTTTATTTTCAGATTTGGTATTTTTCATTATTCTTTCTTTGTTTATGTTTGTTTTTAATTGCTTAAAAATAATTTTTGACATTTTTAAATTCTGAAAAAAAATTTATTTAAATTATTTCTCTTATTTTTGACCTTCTGAATTTTTTTTAGAATTTTATTTTGACTTCTTCTATTTTTGATCTTTTTTTAACTTATTTGATTAATTTTTAATTAGTTTAAAAATACTTTTCTGATTTAAAAAATTTTGTAAAAATATTTGAGGTCATTCATGATTTTACTTTAGTCTCGTTTAATTTTTCTTTGATATTTTGAGTTAAGTTTGCTATTTTCTCCTTTTATTTTCATTTTAAAAACAATTTAAAAATCATTTTCTTTTTATTATTATTTTATTCATTAAATGCAATTTTATTTTTGTATATATTCTGACATTTTGACTTTTTATCATGTACTTCATTAACATCATTGGATCTTGGTTAAGTTTTGAGCAAAATAGAAGTCACACTTTTCATGTTTGTAACTTCACACGATTTCCCTCCAAAGTTCTTCATTTCACACGCTTAAGCATTCCATTAGCTTCCTTATAAATATAGGGTTATACCTCATTTATTTTCTCAAGCTTAGATAGCCAGAATCACCCTGCCAAACTCTCTCTTCAACCCACTTTTCTGCAACATTGAATTTCGTTTTATAGCTTTCCTAAATCCGTTTTCTTTGTCAATTATTCATCCTTGAATTTCACTGAAGCTAACAGAAGAAGAAATAAGCTCCAAAACTTCCTAAATCTTGCTAGCCAAGTCAAGTTTCAGAGCTCTGAATTTAAACTTCAATTTGTAGATTCCTTCACCAATTCTCTCAAACTTTGGTACTGTAATGAAGCTCTCATCATTCTGATTCTAGTCGCAACATTTGTTTTCAACTGGAAGTGAGTTTTTGCCATAAATTTTCAAATCCCTTTTCAAATCTTTCCTTCTGAAATAACCGAACTACACCTTACATAAATTTTTCGCGAGGGTACCATTGGAATCGTCTTGAAGAGACAAAGCGAATGATACCAGTCTCGAGCTCTAATTTTTTCCATTTCATGAACCTGCAAATTGCATGAACAGAGTTTGAAGACGACCTACGTATCCGTCTCCAACCAATGGGAATTTGCAACACATTTTTTTCAAATCTGATTTAATAGTTGATCACATGTTTTATTCATTAAGGACCATGATATAAACAACTCGTCTGATTCATTAGATTAGCTTACTAACGCGTTTTGACTCTCATCCAATGGTCTATATTTTTTTACTTTATTTTTTATTTCTGATTTGTTATATTTATTTGTTTTAAACTTCAAAAATCATAGAAAATTCATTTCTGACTCAAAAGTTATGAAAAATTTCACAAAAATATTTTCAAATATTCTCTTTCTGATTTTTATATTTTGATAATTTTATTTTCAGATTTGGTATTTTTTATGACTCTTTTTTTTGTTTTGGTTTGTTTTTAATTTCTTAAAAATAATATTTAACATTTTTAAATTCTGAAAAAAATTCATCAAAATTATTTCTCTTATTTCTGTCCTTCTGATTTTTTTTTAGAATTTTATTTTGACTTCTACTATTTTTGATCTTTTTTTCACTTATTTGATTAATTTTAATTAGTTTAAAAATACTTTTCTTATTTGAAAAATTTTGTAAAAATATTTGAGGTCATTTATGATTTTTCTATGGTCTCGTTTAATTTTTCTTTGATATTTTTAGTATAGTTTGCTATTTTCTCCTTTTATTTTCATTTTAAAAACATTTTAAAAATCATTTTCTTTTTATTATTATTTTATTCATTAAATGCATTTTTATTTTTGTATATATTCTGACCTTTTGACTTTTGATCATGTACTTCATTAACATCAATGGATCTTGGTTGAGTTTTGAGCAAAATAGAAGTCACACATTTCATGTTTGTAACTTCACACGATTTTTCTCCAAACATCATAATTTCACACGCTTAAGCATTCCATTAGCCTCCCTATAAATAGAGGGTTATACCTCATTTGTTTTCTCAAGCTTAGATAGCCAGAATCACCCTGTCAAACTCTCTCTTCAACCCACTTTTCTGCAACATTGAATTTGGTTTTATAGCTTTCCTCAATCCATTTTCTTTGTCAATTATTCATCCTTGAACTTCACTGAAGCTAACAGAAGAAGAAACAAGCTCTAAGACTTCTTAAATCGTGCTAGCCAAGTCTAGTTTCAGACCTCTGAATTTGAATTTCAATTTGTAGATTCCTTCACCAATTATCTCAAACTTTGGTACTGTAATGAAGCTCTCATTATTTTGATTCTAGTCGCAACATTTGTTTTCAACTGGAAGTGAGTTTTTGCCATGAATTTTCAAATCCCTTTTCAAATCTTTCCTTCTGAAACAACCGAACTACACCTTACATAATTTATCGCGAGGGTACCATTGGAATCGTCTTGAAGAGACGAAGTGAATGATACCAGTCTCGAGCTCTAATTTTTTCCATTTGATGAACCTGCAAATCGCATGGACAGAGGTTGAAGACGACCTACGTATCCGTCTTCAACCAATAGGAATTTGCCACGCATTTTTTTTCAAATCTGATTTAATAGTTGATCACATGTTTTACTCATTAAGGACCATGATATAAACAGCACGCCTGATTCATTAGATTAGCTTACCAACGCGTTTTGACTCTAATCCAATGGTCTATATTTTTTGACTTTATTTTTTATTTCTGATTTGTTATATTTAATTGTTTTAAACTTCAAAAATTATAGAATATTCATTTCTGACTCAAAAGTTATGAAAAATTCACTAAAATATTTTCAAATATTCTCTTTCTGATTTTTATATTTTGAGAATTTTATTTTCAGATTTGGTATTTTTCATGATTCTTTTTTTTGTTTTGGTTTGTTGTTAATTTCTTAAAAATACTTTTTGACATTTTTAAATTCTGAAAAAAATTCATCAAAATTATTTCTCTTATTTCTGTTCTTCTGATTTTTTTTTAGAATTTTATTTTGACTTCTACTATTTTTGATCTTTTTTTCACTTATTTGATTAATTTTAATTAGTTTAAAAATACTTTTCTTAGTTGAAAAATTTTGTAAAAATATTTGAGGTCATTTATGATTTTTCTATGGTCTCTTTTAATTTTTCTTTAATATTTTGAGTATAGTTTTCTATTTTCTCCTTTTATTTTCATTTTAAAAACATTTTAAAAATCATTTTCTTTTTTTTATTATTTTATTCTTTAAAGGCAATTTTATTTTTGTATATATTCTGACCTTTTGACTTTTGATCATGTACTTCATTAACATCATTGGATCTTGGTTAAGTTTTGAGAAAAATAGAAGTCCCACTTTTCATGTTTGTAACTTCACACGATTTCCCTCCAAACTTCATCATTTCACACGCTTGAGCATTCCATTAACTTCCCTATAAATTGAGGGTTATACCTCATTTATTTTCTCAAGCTTAGATAGCCAAAATCACCCTACCAAACTCTCTCTTCAACCCGCTTTTCTGCAATATTGAATTTGGTTTTATAGCTTTCCTCAATCCATTTTCTTTGTCAATTATTCATCCTTGAACTTCACTGAAGCTAACAGAAGAAGAAACAAGCTCTAAGACTTCCTAAATCGTGCTAGCCAAGTCAAGTTTCAGAGCTCTGAATTTGAACTTCAATATGTAGATTCCTTCACCAATTCTCTCAAACTTGGGTACTGTAATGAAGCTCTCATCATTCTGATTCTAGTCGCAACATTTGTTTTCAACTGGAAGTGAGTTTTGGCCATGAATTTTCAAATCACTTTTCAAATCTTTCCTTCTGAAACAACCGAACTACACCTTACATAAAATTTTCGCGAGGGTACCATTGGAATCGTCTTGAAGAGACGAAGCGAATGATAACAGTCTCGAGCTCTAATTATTTCCATTTCATGAACCTGCAAATCGCATGGACAGAGGTTGCAGACGACCTACGTCTTCAACCAATGGGAATTTACCACACATTTTTTTCAAATCTGATTTAATAGTTGATCACATGTTTTATTCAATAAGGAGCATGATATAAACAACACGTCTAATTCATTAGATTAGCTTACTAACACGTTTTGACTCTCATCCAATGGTCTATATTTTTTGACTTTATTTTTTATTTTTGATTTGTTATATTTAATTGTTTTAAACTTTAAAAATCATAGAAAATTCATTTCTAACTCAAAAGTTATGAAAACTTTCACAAAAATATTTTCAAGTATTCTCTTTCTCATTTTTATTTTTTCATAATTTTATTTTCAGATTAGGTTTTTTTTTGTGATCCTTTCTTTGTTTTGGTTTGTTTTTAATTGCTTAAAAATACTTTTTGATATTTTTAAATTCTGAAAAAAAATTCATCAAAATTATTTCTCTTATTTCCGACCTTTAGATTTTTTTAAAATTTTTTATTGACTTCTACTATTTTTGATCTTTTTTTCACTTATTTGTTTAATTTTAATTAGTTTAAAAATCTTTTCTGATTGGAAAAATTTTGTAAAAATATTTGAGGTCATTTATGATTTTTCTATGGTCTCTTTTAATTTTTCTTTGATATTTTAAGTATAGTTTGCTATTTTCTCCTTTTTCTTTCATTTTAAAAACATTTTAAAAATCATTTTCTTTTTTTATTTATTTATTCATTAAATGCAATTTTATTTTTGTATATATTCTGACCTTTTGACTTTTGATCATGTACTTCATTAACATCATTGGATCTTGGTTGAGTTTTGAGCAAAATAGAAGTCACACTTTTCATGTTTGTAACTTCACACGATTTCGCTCCAAACTTCATAATTTCACACGCTTGAGCATTCCATTACCCTCCCTGTAAATAGAGGGTCATACCAAATTTATTTTCTCAAGCTTAGATAGCCATAATCACCTTGCCAAACTCTCTCTTCAACCCACTTTTCTGCAACATTGAAATTGGTTTTATGGCTTTCCTCAATCCATTTTCTTTGTCAATTATTCATCCTTGAACTTCACTGAAGCTAACAGAAGAAGAAACAATCTCTAAGACTTCCTAAATCGTGCTAGCCAAATCAAGTTTCAGAGCTCTGAATTTGAACTTCAATTTGTAGATTCCTTCACCAATTCTCTCAAACTTTGGTACTGTAATGAAGCTCTCATCATTCTTATTCTAGGAGCAACATTTGTTTTCAACTGGAAGTGGGTTTTGGCCATGAATTTTCAAATCCCTTTTCAAATCTTTCCTTTTGAAACAACCGAACTACACCTTACATAAATTTTTCGCGAGGGTACCATTGGAATCGCCTTGAAGAGACGAAGCGAATGATACCAGTCTCGAGCTCTAATTTTTTTCATGTCATGAACCTACAAATTGCATGGACAGAGGTTGAAGACAACCTACGTATCCGTCTTCAACCAATGGGAATTTGCCACGCATTTTTTTCAAATCTGATTTAATAGTTGATCACATGTTTTATTCATTAAGGACCATGATATAAACAGCACGTATGATTCATTATATTAGCTTACTAACGCGTTTTGACTCTCATCCAATGGTCTATATTTTTTTACTTTATTTTTTTATTTCTGATTTGTTATATTTAATTGTTTTAAATTTCAAAAATCATATAAAATTCATTTCTGACTTAAAAGTTATGAATATTTTCACAACAATATTTTCAAATATTCTCTTTCTGATTTTTATTTTTTCTTAATTTTATTTTCAGATTTTTTATTTTTCATGATTCTCTCTTTGTTTTGGTTTGTTTTTAATTGCTTCAAAATACTTTTTCACATTTTTAAATTCTGAAAAAAAATTCATCAAAATTATTTCTCTTATTTCTGACCTTTTGATTTTTTTTTTAGAATTTTATTTTGAATTCTACTATTTTTGATCTTTTTTTCACTTAACTGATTAATTTTAATTAGTTTAAAAACACTTTTCTGATTTGAAAAATTTTAGAAAAATATTTGAGGTCATTTATGATTTTTCTATGGTCTCTTTTAATTTTTCTTTGATATTTTGAGTATAGTTTGCTATTTTCTCCTTTTATTTTCATTTTAAAAACATTTTAAAAATCATTTTCTTTTTTTTATTATTTTATTCATTAAATGCAGTTTTATTTTAGTATATATTCTGAACTTTTGAATTTTGATCATGTACTTCATTAACATCATTGGATCTTGGTTGAGTTTTGAGCAAAATAGAAGTCACACTTTTCATGTTTGTAACTTCACACGATTTCCCTCCAAACTTCATCATTTCACACGCTTAAGCATTCCATTAGCTTCCCTATAAATAGAGGGTCATACCTCATTTATTTTCTCAAGCTTAGATAGCCAGAATCAACCTGCCAAACTCTCTCTTCAACCCACTTTTCTGCAACATTGAATTTGGTTTTATAGCTTTCCTCAATCCATTTTCTTTGTTCAATTATTCATCCTTGAACTTCACTAAAGCTAACAGAAGAAGAAACAAGCTCTAAGACTTCCTAAATCGTGCTAGCCAATTCAAGTTTCAGAGCTCTGAATTTGAACTTCAATTTGTAGATTCCTTCATCAATTCTCTCAAACTTTGGTACTGTAATGAAGCTCTCATTATTCTGATTCTAGTCGCAACATTTGTTTTCAACTGGAAGTGAGTTTTGGCCATGACTTTTCAAATCCCTTTTCAAATATTTCCTTCTGAAACAACCGAACTACACCTTACATAAATTTTTTGTGAGGGTACAATTGGAATTGTCTTAAAGAGACGAAGCGAATGATACCAGTCTCGAGCTCTAATTTTTTCCATTTCATGAACCTGCAAATCGCATGGACATAGGTTGAAGACGACCTACGTATCTGTTTTCAACCAATGGGATTTTGCCATGCATTTTTTCAAGTTTGATTTAATAGTTGATCACATGATTTATTCATTAAGGACCATGATATAAACAGTGCGTATGATTCATTAGATTAGCTTACTAACGCGTTTTGACTCTCATCCAATGGTCTATATTTTTTGACTTTATTTTCTATTTCAGATTTGTTATGTTTAATTATTTTAAACTTCAAAAATCATATAAAATTCATTTCTGACTCAAAAGTTATCTAAAATTTCACAACAATATTTTCAAATATTCTCTTTCTGATTTTTATTTTTTCATAATTTTATTTTCAGATTTGTTATTTTTCATGATTCTTTCTTTGTTTTGGTTTGTTTTTAATTGCTTCAAAATACTTTTTGAAATTTTTAAATTATGAAAAAAATTCATCAAAATTATTTCTCTTATTTCTGACCTTCTGAATTTTTTTTAGAATTTTATTTTGAATTCTACTATTTTTGATCTTTTTTTCACTCATTTGATTAATTTTAATTAGTTTAAAATACTTTTCTGATTTGAAAATTTTCGTAAAAATATTTGAGGTCATTTATGATTTTTCTATGGTCTCTTTTAATTTTTCTTTAATATTTTGAATTTTGTTTGCTATTTTATCCTTTTATTTTCATTTTAAAAACATTTTAAAAATCATGTTCTTTTTTAAATTATTTTATTCACTAAATGCAATTATATTTTTGTATATATTCTGACCTTTTGACTTTTGATCATGTACTTCATTAACATCATTGGATCTTGGTTGAATTTTGAGCAAAATAGAGTCACACTTTTCAAGTTTGTAACTTCACACGATTTCCCTCCAAACTTCATCATTTCACAAGCTTAAGCATTCCATTAGATTCCCTATAAATAGAAGGTCATACCTCATTTATTTTCTCAAGGTTAGATAGCCAGAATCACCCTGCCAAACTCTCTCTTCAACCCACTTTTCTGCAACATTGAATTTGGTTTTATAGCTTTCCTCAATCCATTTTCTTTGTCAATTATTCATCCTTGAACTTCACTGAAGCTAACAGAAGAAGAAACAAGCTCTAAGACTTCCTAAATCGTGCTAGCCAAGTCAAATTTAAGAGCTCTGAATTTGAACTTCAATATGTAGATTCCTTCACCAATTCTCTCAAACTTTGGAACTATAATGAAGCTCTCGTCATTCTGATTCTAGTCGCAACATTTGTTTTCAACTGGAAGTGAGTTTTGGCCATGAATTTTCAAATCCCTTTTTAAATCTTTCCTTCTGAAACTACCGAACTACACCTTACATAAATTTTTACCGAGGGTACCATTGGAATCCTCTTGAAGAGACGAAGCGAATGATACCAGTCTCGAGATCTAATTTTTTCCATTTCATGAACCTGCAACTCGTATTGACAAAGGTTGAAGATGACCTACGTATCCGTCTTCAACCAATGGGAATTTGCCACACATTTTTTTCAAATATGATTTAATAGTTGATCGCATGTTTTATTCATTAAGGACCATGATATAAACAGCGCGTCTGATTTATTAGATTAGCTTACTAATGCGTTTTGACTCTCATCCAATGGTCTATATTTTTTGACTTTATTTTTGATTTTTGATTTGTTATATTTAATTGTTTTAAACTTCAAAAATCATATAAAATTCATTTCTGACTCAAAAGTTATGAAAAATTTCACAATATTATTTTCAAATATTCTCTTTCTGATTTTTATTTTTTCATAATTTTATTTTCAGATTTGTTATTTTTCATGATTCTTTCTTTGTTTTGGTTTGTTTTTAATTGCTTCAAAATACTTTTTGAAATTTTTAAATTCTGAAAAAATTCATCAAAATTATTTCTCTTATTTCTGACCTTCTGAATTTTTTTTAGAATTTTATTTTGAATTCTACTATTTTTGATCTTTTTTTCACTTATTTGATTAATTTTAATTAGTTTAAAAATACTTTTCTGATTTGAAAAATTTTGTAAAAATATTTGAGGTCCTTTATGATTTTTCTATGGTCTTTTTTAATTTTTCTTTGATATTTTGAATTTTATTTGCTATTTTCTCCTTTTATTTTCATTTTAAAAACATTTTAAAAATCATTTTCTTTTTTTAATTATTTTATTCACTAAATGCAATTTTATTTTTGTATATATTCTGACCTTTTGACTTTTGATCATGTACTTCATTAACATCATTGGATCTTGGTTGAGTTTTGAGCAAAATAAAGTCACACTTTTCATGTTTGTAACTTCACACGATTTCCCTCCAAACTTCATCATTTCACAAGCTTAAGCATTCCATTAGCTTCCCTATAAATAGAAGGTCATACCTCATTTATTTTCTCAAGGTTAGATAGCCAGAATCACCCTGCCAAACTCTCTCTTCAACCCACTTTTCTGCAACATTGAATTTGGTTTTATAGCTTTCCTCAATCCATTTTCTTTGTCAATTATTCATCCTTGAACTTCACTGAAGCTAACAGAAGAAGAATTAAGCTCTAAGACTTCCTAAATCGTGCTAGCCAAGTCAAATTTCAGAGCTCTGAATTTGAACTTCAATATGTAGATTCCTTCACCAATTCTCTCAAACTTTGGAACTGTAATGAAGCTCTCCTCATTCTGATTCTAGTCGCAACATTTGTTTTCAACTGGAAGTGAGTTTTGGCCATGAATTTTCAAATCCCTTTTTAAATCTTTCCTTCTGAAAAAACCGAACTACACCTTACATAAATTTTTACCGAGGGTACCATTGGAATCGTCTTGAAGAGACGAAGCGAATGATACCAATCTCGAGATCTAATTTTTTCCATTTCATGAACCTGCAAATCGCATTGACAGAGGTTGAAGACGACCTACGTATCCGTCTTCAACCAATGGGAATTTGCCACGCATTTTTTTCAAATATGATTTAATAGTTGATCACATGTTTTATTCATTAAGGACCATGATATAAACAGCGCGTCTGATTTATTAGATTAGCTTACTAATGCGTTTTGACTCTCATCCAATGGTCTATATTTTTTGACTTTATTTTTTATTTTTGATTTGTTATATTTAATTGTTTTAAACTTCAAAAATCATATAAAATTCATTTCTGACTCAAAAGTTATGAAAAATTTCACAACAATATTTTCAAATATTCTCTTTCTGATTTTTATTTTTTCTTAATTTTATTTTCAGATTTGTTATTTTTCATGATTCTTTCTTTGTTTTGGTTTGTTTTTAATTGCTTCAAAATACTTTTTGAAATTTTTAAATTCTGAAAAAATTCATCAAAATTATTTCTCTTATTTCTGACCTTCTGAATTTTTTTTAGAATTTTATTTTGAATTCTACTATTTTTGATCTTTTTTTCACTTATTTGATTAATTTTAATTAGTTTAAAAATACTTTTCTGATTTGAAAAATTTTGTAAAAATATTTGAGGTCCTTTATGATTTTTCTTTGGACTTTTTTAATTTTTCTTTGATATTTTGAATTTTGTTTGCTATTTTCTCCTTTTATTTTCATTTTAAAAACATTTTAAAAATCATTTTCTTTTTTTAATTATTTTATTCACTAAATGCAATTTTATTTTTGTATATATTCTGACCTTTTGACTTTTGATCATGTACTTCATTAACATCATTGGATCTTGGTTGAGTTTTGAGCAAAATAAAGTCACACTTTTCATCTTTGTAACTTCACACGATTTCCCTCCAAACTTCATCATTTCACAAGCTTAAGCATTCCATTAGCTTCCCTATAAATAGAAGGTCATACCTCATTTATTTTCTCAATGTTAGATAGCCAGAATCACCCTGCCAAACTCTCTCTTCAACCCACTTTTCTGCAACATTGAATTAGGTTTTATAGCTTTCCTCAATCCATTTTCTTTGTCAATTATTCATCCTTGAACTTCACTGAAGCTAACAGAAGAAGAAACAAGCTCTAAGACTTCCTAAATCGTGCTAGCCAAGTCAAATTTCAGGGCTCTGAATTTGAACTTCAATATGTAGATTCCTTCACCAATTCTCTCAAACTTTGGAACTGTAATGAAGCTCTCCTCATTCTGATTCTAGTCGCAACATTTGTTTTCAACTGGAAGTAAGTTTTGGCCATGAGTTTTCAAATCCCTTATTAAATCTTTCCTTCTGAAAAAACCGAACTACACCTTACATAAATTTTTACCGAGGGTACCATTGGAATCGTCTTGAAGAGACGAAGCGAATGATACCAGTCTCGAGATCTAATTTTTTTCCATTTCATGAACCTGCAAATCGCATTGACAGAGGTTGAAGACGACCTACGTATCCGTCTTCAACCAATGGGAATTTGCCACGCATTTTTTTCAAATATGATTTAATAGTTGATCACATGTTTTATTCATTAAGGACCATGATATAAACAGCGCGTCTGATTTATTAGATTAGCTTACTAATGCGTTTTGACTCTCATCCAATGGTCTATGTTTTTTGACTTTATTTTTTATTTTTGATTTGTTATATTTAATTGTTTTAAACTTCAAAAATCATATAAAATTCATTTCTGACTCAAAAGTTATGAAAAATTTCACAACAATATTTTCAAATATTCTCTTTCTGATTTTTATTTTTTCATAATTTTATTTTCAGATTTGTTATTTTTCATGATTCTTTCTTTGTTTTGGTTTGTTTTTAATTGCTTCAAAATACTTTTTGAAATTTTTAAATTCTGAAAAAATTCATCAAAATTATTTCTCTTATTTCTGACCTTCTGAATTTTTTTTAGAATTTTATTTTGAATTCTACTATTTTTGATCTTTTTTTCACTTATTTGATTAATTTTAATTAATTTAAAAATACTTTTCTGATTTGAAAAATTTTGTAAAAATATTTGAGGTCCTTTATGATTTTTCTATGGTCTTTTTTAATTTTTCTTTGATATTTTGAATTTTGTTTGCTATTTTCTCCTTTTATTTTCATTTTAAAAACATTTTAAAAATCATTTTCTTTTTTTAATTATTTTATTCACTAAATGCAATTTTATTTTTGTATATATTCTGACCTTTTGACTTTTGATCATGTACTTCATTAACATCATTGGATCTTGGTTGAGTTTTGAGCAAAATAAAGTCACACTTTTCATGTTTGTAACTTCACACGATTTCCCTCCAAACTTCATCATTTCACAAGCTTAAGCATTCCATTAGCTTCCCTATAAATAGAAGGTCATACCTCATTTATTTTCTCAATGTTAGATAGCCAGAATCACCCTGCCAAACTCTCTCTTCAACCCACTTTTCTGCAACATTGAATTAGGTTTTATAGCTTTCCTTAATCCATTTTCTTTGTCAATTATTCATCCTTGAACTTCACTGAAGCTAACAGAAGAAGAAACAAGCTCTAAGACTTCCTAAATCGTGCTAGCCAAGTCAAATTTCAGGGCTCTGAATTTGAACTTCAATATGTAGATTCCTTCACCAATTCTCTCAAACTTTGGAACTGTAATGAAGCTCTCCTCATTCTGATTCTAGTCGCAACATTTGTTTTCAACTGGAAGTGAGTTTTGGCCATGAATTTTCAAATCCCTTTTTAAATCTTTCCTTCTGAAAAAACCGAACTACACCTTACATAAATTTTTACCGAGGGTACCATTGGAATCGTCTTGAAGAGACGAAGCGAATGATACCAATCTCGAGATCTAATTTTTTCCATTTCATGAACCTGCAAATCGCATTGACAGAGGTTGAAGACGACCTACGTATCCGTCTTCAACCAATGGGAATTTGCCACGCATTTTTTTCAAATATGATTTAATAGTTGATCACATGTTTTATTCATTAAGGACCATGATATAAACAGCGCGTCTGATTTATTAGATTAGCTTACTAATGCGTTTTGACTCTCATCCAATGGTCTATATTTTTTGACTTTATTTTTTATTTTTGATTTGTTATATTTAATTGTTTCAAACTTAAAAAAATCATATAAAATTCATTTCTGACTCAAAAGTTACGAAAAATTTCACAACAATATTTTCAAATATTCTCTTTCTGATTTTTATTTTTTCATAATTTTATTTTCAGATTTGTTATTTTTCATGATTCTTTCTTTGTTTTAATTTGTTTTTAATTGCTTCAAAATACTTTTTGAAATTTTTAAATTCTGAAAAAATTCATCAAAATTATTTCTCTTATTTCTGACCTTCTGAATTTTTTTTAGAATTTTATTTTGAATTCTACTATTTTTGATCTTTTTTTCACTTATTTGATTAATTTTAATTAGTTTAAAAATACTTTTCTGATTTGAAAAATTTTGTAAAAATATTTGAGGTCCTTTATGATTTTTCTATGGTCTTTTTTAATTTTTCTTTGATATCTTGAATTTTGTTTGCTATTTTCTCCTTTTATTTTCATTTTAAAAACATTTTAAAAATCATTTTCTTTTTTTTATTATTTTATTCACTAAATGCAATTTTATTTGTGTATATATTCTGACCTTTTGACTTTTGATCATGTACTTCATTAACATCATTGAATCTTGGTTGAGTTTTGAGCAAAATAAAGTCACACTTTTCATGTTTGTAACTTCACACGATTTCCCTCCAAACTTCATCATTTTACAAGCTTAAGCATTCCATTAGCTTCCCTATAAATAGAGGGTCGTACCTCATTTACTTTCTCAAGGTTAGATAGCCAGAATTACCCTGCCAAACTCTCTCTTCAACCCACTTTTCTGCAACATTGAATTTGGTTTTATAGCTTTCCTCAATCCATTTTCTTTGTCAATTATTCATCCTTGAACTTCACTGAAGCTAACAGAAGAAGAAACAAGCTCTGAGACTTCCTAAATCGTGCTAGCCAAGTCAAATTTCAGAGCTCTGAATTTGAACTTCAATATGTAGATTCCTTCACCAATTCTCTCAAACTTTGGAACTGTAATGAAGCTCTCCTCATTCTGATTCTAGTCGCAACATTTGTTTTCAACTGGAAGTGAGTTTTGGCCATGAATTTTCAAATCCCTTTTTAAATCTTTCCTTCTGAAAAAACCGAACTACACCTTACATAAATTTTTACCGAGGGTACCATTGGAATCGTCTTGAAGAGACGAAGCGAATGATACCAATCTCGAGATCTAATTTTTTCCATTTCATGAACCTGCAAATCGCATTGACAGAGGTTGAAGACGACCTACGTATCCGTCTTCAACCAATGGGAATTTGCCACGCATTTTTTTCAAATATGATTTAATAGTTGATCACATGTTTTATTCATTAAGGACCATGATATAAACAGCGCGTCTGATTTATTAGATTAGCTTACTAATGCGTTTTGACTCTCATCCAATGGTCTATATTTTTTGACTTTATTTTTTATTTTTGATTTGTTATATTTAATTGTTTCAAACTTCAAAAATCATATAAAATTCATTTCTGACTCAAAAGTTACGAAAAATTTCACAACAATATTTTCAAATATTCTCTTTCTGATTTTTATTTTTTCATAATTTTATTTTCAGATTTGTTATTTTTCATGATTCTTTCTTTGTTTTAATTTGTTTTTAATTGCTTCAAAATACTTTTTGAAATTTTTAAATTCTGAAAAAATTCATCAAAATTATTTCTCTTATTTCTGACCTTCTGAATTTTTTTTAGAATTTTATTTTGAATTCTACTATTTTTGATCTTTTTTTCACTTATTTGATTAATTTTAATTAGTTTAAAAATACTTTTCTGATTTGAAAAATTTTGTAAAAATATTTGAGGTCCTTTATGATTTTTCTATGGTCTTTTTTAATTTTTCTTTGATATCTTGAATTTTGTTTGCTATTTTCTCCTTTTATTTTCATTTTAAAAACATTTTAAAAATCATTTTCTTTTTTTTATTATTTTATTCACTAAATGCAATTTTATTTGTGTATATATTCTGACCTTTTGACTTTTGATCATGTACTTCATTAACATCATTGAATCTTGGTTGAGTTTTGAGCAAAATAAAGTCACACTTTTCATGTTTGTAACTTCACACGATTTCCCTCCAAACTTCATCATTTCACAAGCTTAAGCATTCCATTAGCTTCCCTATAAATAGAGGGTCGTACCTCATTTATTTTCTCAAGGTTAGATAGCCAGAATTACCCTGCCAAACTCTCTCTTCAACCCACTTTTCTGCAACATTGAATTAGGTTTTATAGCTTTCCTTAATCCATTTTCTTTGTCAATTATTCATCCTTGAACTTCACTGAAGCTAACAGAAGAAGAAACAAGCTCTAAGACTTCCTAAATCGTGCTAGCCAAGTCAAATTTCAGGGCTCTGAATTTGAACTTCAATATGTAGATTCCTTCACCAATTCTCTCAAACTTTGGAACTGTAATGAAGCTCTCCTCATTCTGATTCTAGTCGCAACATTTGTTTTCAACTGGAAGTGAGTTTTGGCCATGAATTTTCAAATCCCTTTTTAAATCTTTCCTTCTGAAAAAACCGAACTACACCTTACATAAATTTTTACCGAGGGTACCATTGGAATCGTCTTGAAGAGACGAAGCGAATGATACCAATCTCGAGATCTAATTTTTTCCATTTCATGAACCTGCAAATCGCATTGACAGAGGTTGAAGACGACCTACGTATCCGTCTTCAACCAATGGGAATTTGCCACGCATTTTTTTCAAATATGATTTAATAGTTGATCACATGTTTTATTCATTAAGGACCATGATATAAACAGCGCGTCTGATTTATTAGATTAGCTTACTAATGCGTTTTGACTCTCATCCAATGGTCTATATTTTTTGACTTTATTTTTTATTTTTGATTTGTTATATTTAATTGTTTCAAACTTAAAAAAATCATATAAAATTCATTTCTGACTCAAAAGTTACGAAAAATTTCACAACAATATTTTCAAATATTCTCTTTCTGATTTTTATTTTTTCATAATTTTATTTTCAGATTTGTTATTTTTCATGATTCTTTCTTTGTTTTAATTTGTTTTTAATTGCTTCAAAATACTTTTTGAAATTTTTAAATTCTGAAAAAATTCATCAAAATTATTTCTCTTATTTCTGACCTTCTGAATTTTTTTTAGAATTTTATTTTGAATTCTACTATTTTTGATCTTTTTTTCACTTATTTGATTAATTTTAATTAGTTTAAAAATACTTTTCTGATTTGAAAAATTTTGTAAAAATATTTGAGGTCCTTTATGATTTTTCTATGGTCTTTTTTAATTTTTCTTTGATATCTTGAATTTTGTTTGCTATTTTCTCCTTTTATTTTCATTTTAAAAACATTTTAAAAATCATTTTCTTTTTTTTATTATTTTATTCACTAAATGCAATTTTATTTGTGTATATATTCTGACCTTTTGACTTTTGATCATGTACTTCATTAACATCATTGAATCTTGGTTGAGTTTTGAGCAAAATAAAGTCACACTTTTCATGTTTGTAACTTCACACGATTTCCCTCCAAACTTCATCATTTTACAAGCTTAAGCATTCCATTAGCTTCCCTATAAATAGAGGGTCGTACCTCATTTACTTTCTCAAGGTTAGATAGCCAGAATTACCCTGCCAAACTCTCTCTTCAACCCACTTTTCTGCAACATTGAATTTGGTTTTATAGCTTTCCTCAATCCATTTTCTTTGTCAATTATTCATCCTTGAACTTCACTGAAGCTAACAGAAGAAGAAACAAGCTCTGAGACTTCCTAAATCGTGCTAGCCAAGTCAAATTTCAGAGCTCTGAATTTGAACTTCAATATGTAGATTCCTTCACCAATTCTCTCAAACTTTGGAACTGTAATGAAGCTCTCCTCATTCTGATTCTAGTCGCAACATTTGTTTTCAACTGGAAGTGAGTTTTGGCCATGAATTTTCAAATCCCTTTTTAAATCTTTCCTTCTGAAAAAACCGAACTACACCTTACATAAATTTTTACCGAGGGTACCATTGGAATCGTCTTGAAGAGACGAAGCGAATGATACCAATCTCGAGATCTAATTTTTTCCATTTCATGAACCTGCAAATCGCATTGACAGAGGTTGAAGACGACCTACGTATCCGTCTTCAACCAATGGGAATTTGCCACGCATTTTTTTCAAATATGATTTAATAGTTGATCACATGTTTTATTCATTAAGGACCATGATATAAACAGCGCGTCTGATTTATTAGATTAGCTTACTAATGCGTTTTGACTCTCATCCAATGGTCTATATTTTTTGACTTTATTTTTTATTTTTGATTTGTTATATTTAATTGTTTCAAACTTCAAAAATCATATAAAATTCATTTCTGACTCAAAAGTTACGAAAAATTTCACAACAATATTTTCAAATATTCTCTTTCTGATTTTTATTTTTTCATAATTTTATTTTCAGATTTGTTATTTTTCATGATTCTTTCTTTGTTTTAATTTGTTTTTAATTGCTTCAAAATACTTTTTGAAATTTTTAAATTCTGAAAAAATTCATCAAAATTATTTCTCTTATTTCTGACCTTCTGAATTTTTTTTAGAATTTTATTTTGAATTCTACTATTTTTGATCTTTTTTTCACTTATTTGATTAATTTTAATTAGTTTAAAAATACTTTTCTGATTTGAAAAATTTTGTAAAAATATTTGAGGTCCTTTATGATTTTTCTATGGTCTTTTTTAATTTTTCTTTGATATCTTGAATTTTGTTTGCTATTTTCTCCTTTTATTTTCATTTTAAAAACATTTTAAAAATCATTTTCTTTTTTTTATTATTTTATTCACTAAATGCAATTTTATTTGTGTATATATTCTGACCTTTTGACTTTTGATCATGTACTTCATTAACATCATTGAATCTTGGTTGAGTTTTGAGCAAAATAAAGTCACACTTTTCATGTTTGTAACTTCACACGATTTCCCTCCAAACTTCATCATTTCACAAGCTTAAGCATTCCATTAGCTTCCCTATAAATAGAGGGTCGTACCTCATTTATTTTCTCAAGGTTAGATAGCCAGAATTACCCTGCCAAACTCTCTCTTCAACCCACTTTTCTGCAACATTGAATTTGGTTTTATAGCTTTCCTCAATCCATTTTCTTTGTCAATTATTCATCCTTGAACTTCACTGAAGCTAACAGAAGAAGAAACAAGCTCTGAGACTTCCTAAATCGTGCTAGCCAAGTCAAATTTCAGAGCTCTGAATTTGAACTTCAATATGTAGATTCCTTCACCAATTCTCTCAAACTTTGGAACTGTAATGAAGCTCTCCTCATTCTGATTCTAGTCGCAACATTTGTTTTCAACTGGAAGTGAGTTTTGGCCATGAATTTTCAAATCCCTTTTTAAATCTTTCCTTCTGAAAAAACCGAACTACACCTTACATTAATTTTTAGCTAGGGTAGCATTGGAATCGTCTCGAAGAGACGAAGCGAATGATACCAGTCTCGAGATCTAATTTTTTCCATTTCATGAACTTGCAAATCGCTTTGACAGAGGTTGAAGACGACCTACGTATCCGTCTTCAACCAATGGGAATTTGCCACGCATTTTTTTCAAATATGATTTAATAGTTGATCACATGATTTATTCATTAAGGACCATGATATAAACAACGCGTATGATTAATTAGATTAGCTTACTAACGCGTTTTGACTCTCATCCAATGGTCTATATTTTTTGACTTTATTTTCTATTTCTGATTTGTTATGTTTAATTATTTTAAACTTCAAAAATCATATTAAATTCATTTTCGACTCAAAAGTTATGAAAAATTTCACAAAAATATTCATAAATATTCTCTTTCTGATTTTTATTTTTTCATAATTTTATTTTCAGATTTGGTATTTTTCATGATTCTTTCTTTGTTTTGGTTTGTTTTTAATTGCTTCAAAATACTTTTTGAAATTTTTAAATTATGAAAAAAAATCATTAAAATTATTTCTCTTATTTCTGACCTTGTGATTTTTTTTTAGAATTTTATTTTGAATTCTACTATTTTAAATATATTTTTCACTTATTTGATTAATTTTAATTAGATTAAAAATACTTTTCTGATTTGTAAAATTTTGTAAAAATATTTGAGGTCATTTATGATTTTTCTATGGTCTCTTTTAATTTTTCTTTGATATTTTGAATTTAGTTTGCTATTTTCTCCTTTAATTTTAATTTTAAAAACATTTTAAAACTCATTTTCTTTTTTTTATTATTTTATTCACTAAATGCAATTTTATTTTTGTATATATTCTGACCTTTTAACTTTTGATCATGTACTTCAATAACATCATTATTTTATTTTTGATTTGTTATATTTAATTGTTTTAAACTTCAAAAATCATATAAAATTCATTTCTGACTCAAAAGTTATGAAAGATTTCACAACAATATTTTCAAATATTCTCTTTCTGATTTTTATTTTTTCATAATTTTATTTTCAGATTTGTTATTTTTCATGATTCTTTCTTTGTTTTGGTTTGTTTTTAATTGCTTCAAAATACTTTTTGAAATTTTTAAATTCTGAAAAAAATTCATCCAAATTATTTCTCTTATTTCTGACCTTCTGAATTTTTTTTAGAATTTTATTTTGAATTCTACTATTTTTTGATCTTTTTTTCACTTATTTGATTAATTTTAATTAGTTTAAAAATACTTTTCTGATTTAAAAAATTTTAGAAAAATATTTGAGGTCATTTATGATTTTTCTATGGTCTCTTTTAATTTTTCTTTGATATTTTGAGTATAGTTTGCTATTTTCTCCTTTTATTTTCATTTTAAAAACATTTTAAAAATCATTTTCTTTTTTTTATTATTTTATTCATTAAATGAAACTTTCTTTTAGTATATATTCTGACCTTTTGAATTTTTATCATGTATTTCATTAACATCATTGGATCTTGGTTGAGTTTTGAGCAAAATAAAGTCACACTTTTCATGTTTGTAACTTCACACGATTTCCCTCCAAACTTCATCATTTCACAAGCTTAAGCATTCCATTAGTTTCCCTATATATAGAGGGTCATACCTCATTTATTTTCTCAAGGTAAGATAGCCAGAATCACCCTGCCAAACTCTCTCTTCAACCCACTTTTCTGCAACATTGAATTTGGTTTTATAGTTTTCCTCAATCCATTTTCTTTGTCTATTATTCATCCTTGAACTTCAATGAAGCTAACAGAAGAAGAAACAAGCTCTAAGACTTCCTAAATCGTGCTAGCCAAATAAAATTTCATAGCTCTGAATTTGCATTTCAATATGTAGAATCCTTCACCAATTCTCTCAAACTTTGGTACTGTAATGAAGCTCTCGTCATTCTGATTCTAGTTGCAATATTTGTTTTCAACTGGAAGTGAGTTTTGGCTATGAATTTTCAAATCCCCTTTCAAATCTTTCCTTCTGAAACAACCGAACTACACCTTACATAAATTTTTCTCGAGGGTACCATTGGAATCGTCTTGAAGAGACGAAGCGAATGATAACAGTCTCGAGCTCTAATTTTTTCCATTTCATGAACCTGCAAATCGCATGGACAGAGGTTGAAGACGACCTCCGTCTTCAACCAATGGGAATTTGCCACACATTTTTTTCAAATCTGATTTAATAGTTGATCACATGTTTTATTCATTAAGGACCATGATATAAACAACGCGTATGATTCATTAGATTAGCTTACTAACGCATTTTGACTCTCATCTAATGGTCAATTTTTTTGACTTAATTTTTTATTTCTGATTTGTTATATTTAATTGTTTTAAACTTCAAAAATCATAGAAAATTCATTTCTGACTCAAAAGTTATGAAAGATTTCACAAAAATATTTTCAAATATTCTCTTTCTGATTTTTATTTTTTCATAATTTTATTTTCAGATTTGTTATTTTTCAGGATTCTTTCTTTGTTTTGGTTTTTTTTAATTTCTTAAAAATAATTTTTGACATTTTTAAATTCTGAAAAAAATTCATCAAAATTATTTCTCTTATTTCTTTCCTTCTGAATTTTTTTAGAATTTTATTTTTACTTCTACTGTTTTTAATCTTTTTTTCACTTATTTGATTAATTTTAATTAGTTTAAAAACACTTTTCTGATTTGAAAAATTTTGTAAAAATATTTGAGGTAATTTATGATTTTTCTATGGTCTCTTTTAATTTTTCTTTGATATTTTGAGTATAGTTTGCTATTTTCTCCTTTTATTTTCATTTTAAAAACATTTTAAAAATCACTTTCTTTTTTTAATTATTTTATTCAGTAAATGCAATTTTATTTTTGTATATATTCTGACCTTTTGACTTTTGATCATGTACTTCATTAACATCATTAGATCTTGGTTGAGTTTTGAGCAAAATAGAAGTCACACTTTTCATGTTTGTAACTCCACACGATTTCCCTCCAAACTTCATCATTTCACACGCTTAAGCATTCCATTAGGTTCCCTATAAATAGAGGGTCATACCTCATTTATTTTCTCAAGCTTAGATAGCCAGAATCACCCTGCCAAACTCTCTCTTCAACCCACTTTTCTGCAACATTGAATTTGGTTTTATAACTTTCCTCAATCCATTTTCTTTGTCAATTATTCATCCTTGAACTTCACTGAAGCTAACAGAAGAAGAAACAAGCTCTAAGACTTCCTAAATCGTGCTAGCCAATTCAAGTTTCAGAGCTCTGAATTTGAACTTCAATTTGTAGATTCCTTCACCAATTCTCTAAAACTTTGGAACTGTAATGAAGCTCTCGTCATTCTGATTCTAGTCGCAACATTTGTTTTCAACTGGAAGTAAGTTTTGGCCATGAATTTTCAAATCCCTTTTCCCGAGGGTACCAACTACACCTTATATAAATTTTTCGCAAGGGTACCATTGGAATCGTCTTGAAGAGACGAAGCAAATGATAACAGTCTCAAGCTCTAATTTTTTCCATTTCATGAACCTGCAAATCCATGGACAGAGGTTGAAGACGACCTACGTCTTCAACCAATGGGAATTTGCCACGCATTTTTTTCAAATATGATTAAATAGTTGATCACATGTTTTATTCATTAAGGACCATGATATAAACAACGCATATGATTCATTAGATAAGCTTACTAACGCGTTTTGACTCTCATCTAATGGTCTATTTTTTTTACTTAATTTTTATTTCTGATTTGTTATATTTAATTGTTTTAAACTTCAAAAATCATAGAAAATTCATTTCTGACTCAAAAGTTATGAAAAATTTCACAAAACTATTTTCAAATATTCTCTTTCTGATTTTTATTTTTTCATAATTTTATTTTTAGATTTGGTATTTTTCATGATTCTTTCTTGGTTTTGGTGTGTTTTTAATTTCTTAAAAATACTTTTTGACATTTTTAAATTCTTAAAAAAATTTATCAAAATTATTTCGCTTATTTCTCTCCTTCTGAATTTTTTTTAGAATTTTATTTTTACTTCTACTATTTTTGATCTTTTTTAACTTATTTGATTAATTTTAATTAGTTTAAAAACACTTTTCTGATTTGAAAAATTTTGTAAAAATATTTGAGATCATTTATGATTTTTCTATGGTCTCTTTTAATTTTTCTTTGATATTTCGAGTATAGTTTGCTATTTTCACCTTTTATTTTCATTTTAAAAACATTTTAAAAATCATTTTCTTTTTTTAATTATTTTATTCATTAAATGCAATTTTATATTTGTATATATTCTGACCTTTTGACTTTTGATCATGTACTTCATTAACATCATTGGATCTTGGTTGAGTTTTGAGCAAAATAGAAGTCACGCTTTTCATGTTTGTAACTTCACACGATTTCCCTCCAAACTTCATCATTTCACACGCTTAAGCATTCCATTAGCTTCCCTATAAATAGAGGGTCATACCTCATCTATTTTCTCAAGCTTAGATAGCCAGAATCACCCTGCCAAACTCTCTCTTCAACCCACTTTTCTGCAACATTGAATTTGGTTTTATAGCTTTCCTCAATCCATTTTCTTTGTCAATTATTCATCCTTGAACTTCACTGAAGCTAACAGAAGAAGAAACAAGCTCTAAGACTTCCTAAATCGTGCTAGCCAAGTCAAATTTCAGAGCTCTGAATTTGAACTTCAATATGTAGATTCCTTAACCAATTCTCTCAAACTTTGGAACTGTAATGAAGCTCTCGTCATTCTGATTCTTATCGCAACATTTGTTTTCAACTGGAAGTGAGTTTTGGCCATGAATTTTAAAATCCCTTTTTAAATCTTTCCTTCTGAAACAACCGAACTACACCTTACATAAATTTTTACCGAGGGTACCATTGGAATCGTCTTGAAGAGACGAAGCGAATGATACCAGTCTCGAGATCTAATTTTTTCCATTTCATGAACCTGCAAATCGCATTAACAGAGGTTGAAGACGACCTACGTATCCGTCTTCAACCAATGGGAATTTGCCACGCATTTTTTTCAAATATGATTTAATAGTTGATCACATGTTCTATTCATTAAGGACCTTGATATAAACAGTACGTCTGATTCATTAGATTAGCTTACTAACACGTTTTGACTCTCATCCAATGGTCTATATTTTTTGACTTTATTTTCTATTTCTGATTTGTTATGTTTAATTATTTTAAACTTCAAAAATCATATAAAATTCATTTCTGACTCAAAAGTTATGAAAATTTTCACAAAAATATTCTCAAATATTCTCTTTCTGATTTTTATTTTTTCATAATTTTATTTTCAGATTTGGTATTTTTCATGATTCTTTCTTTGTTTTGGTTTGTTTTTAATTGCTTAAAAATACTTTTTGACATTTTTAAATTCTGAAAAAAATTCATCAAAATTGTTTCACTTATTTCTGACCTTCTGAATTTTTTTTAGAATTTTATTTTGACTTCTAATATTTTTGATCTTTTTTTAACTTATTTGATTAATTTTAATTAGTTTAAAAATACTTTTCTGATTTGACAAACTTTGTAAAAATATTTGTGGTCATTTATGATTTTTCTATGGTCTCTTTTAATTTTTCTTTGATATTTTGAGTATAGTTTGCTATTTTCTCCTTTTATTTTCATTTTAAAAACATTTTAAAAATCATTTTCTTTTTTTAATTATTTTATTCATTAAATGCAATTTTATTTTAGTATATATTCTGACCTTTTGAATTTTGATCATGTACTTCATTAACATCATTGGATCTTGGTTGAGTTTTGAGCAAAATAAAGTCACACTTTTCATGTTTGTAACTTCACACGATTTCCCTCCAAACTTCATCATTTCACAAGCTTAAGAATTCCATTAGCTTACCTATAAATAGAGGGTCATACCTCATTTATTTTCTCAAGGTAAGATAGCCAGAATCACCCTTCCAAACTCTCTCTTCAACCCACTTTTCTGTATCATTGAATTTGGTTTTATAGTTTTCCTCAATCCATTTTCTTTGTCAATTATTCATCCTTGAACTTCATTGAAGCTAACAGAAGAAGAAACAAGCTCTAAGACTTCCTAAATCGTGCTAGCCAAGTCAAATTTCAGAGCTCTTAATTGGAACTTCAATATGTAGAATCCTTCACCAATTCTCTCAAACTTTGGTACTTTAATGAAGCTCTCGTCATTCTGATTCTAGTTGCAACATTTGTTTTCAACTGGAAGTGAGTTTTGGGTATGAGTTTTCAAATCCCCTTTCAAACCTTTTCTTCTGAAACAACCGAACTACACCTTACATAAATTTTTCACGAGGGTACCATTGGAATCGTCTTGAAGAGACGAAGCAAATGATAACAGTCTCGAGCTCTAATTTTTTCCATTTCATGAACCTGCAAATCGCATGGACAGAGGTTGAAGACGACCTCCGTCTTCAACCAATGGGAATTTGCCACGCATTTTTTTCAAATCTGATTTAATAGTTGATCACATGTTTTATTCATTAAGGACCATGATATAAACAACGCATATGATTCATTAGATTAGCTTAATAACGCGTTTTGACTCTCATCTAATGGTCTATTTTTTTGACTTAATTTTTTATTTCTGATTTGTTATATTTAATTGTTTTAAACTTCAAAAATCATAGAAAATTCATTTCTGACTCAAAAGTTATGAAAAATTTCACAAAAATATTTTCAAATATTCTCTTTCTGATTTTTATTTTTTCATAATTTTATTTTCAGATTTGTTATTTTTCATGATTCTTTCTTTGTTTTGGTTTGTTTTTAATTTCTTAAAAATAATTTTTGACATTTTTAAATTTTGAAAAAAATTCATCAAAATTATTTCTCTTATTTCTGTCCTTCTGAATTTTTTTTAGAATTTTATTTTTACTTCTACTATTTTTTATCTTTTTTTCACTTATTTGATTAATTTTAATTAGTTTAAAAACACTTTTCTGATTTGAAAAATTTTGTAAAAATATTTGAGGTAATTTATGATTTTTCTATGATATTTTGAGTATAGTTTTCTATTTTCTCCTTTTATTTTCAATTTAAAAACATTTTAAAAATCATTTTCTTTTTTAAATTATTTTATTCATTAAATGCAATTTTATTTTTGTATATATTCTGACCTTTTGACTTTTGATCATGTACTTCATTAACATCATTGGATCTTGGTTAGTTTTGAGCAAAATAGAAGTCACACTTTTCATGTTTGTAACTTCACACGATTTCCCTCCAAACTTCATCATATCACACGCATAAGCATTCCATTAGCTTCCCTATAAATAGAGGGTCATACCTCATTTATTTTCTCAAGCTTAGATAGGCAGAATCACCCTGCCAAACTCTCTCTTCAACCCACTTTTCTGCATCATGGAATTTGGTTTTATAGCTTTCCTCAATCCATTTTCTTTGTCAATTAGTCATCCTTGAACTTCACTGAAGCTAACAGAAGAAGAAACAAGCTCTAAGACTTCCTAAGTCGTGCTAGCCAATTCAAGTTTCAAAGCTCTGAATTTGAACTTCAACTTGTAGATTCCTTCACCAATTCTCTAAAACTTTGGAACTGTAATGAAGCTCTCGTCATTCTGATTCTAGTCGCAACATTTGTTTTCAACTGGAAGTGAGTTTTGGCCATGAATTTTCAAATCCCTTTTCCCGAGGGTACCAACTACACCTTAAATAAATTTTTCGCGAGGGTACCATTGGCTTCGTCTTGAAGAGATGAAGCAAATGATAACAGTCTCGAGCTCTAATTTTTTCCATTTCATGAACCTGCAAATCGCATGGACAGAGGTTGAAGACGACCTACGTCTTCAACCAATGGGAATTTGCCACACATTTTTTTCAAATATGATTTAATAGTTGATCATGTGTTTTATTCATTAAGGACCATGATATAAACAACGCATCTGATTCATTAGATTAGCTTACTAACGCATTTTGACTCTCATCCAATGGTTTATTTTTTGACTTTATTTTTTATTTCTGATTTGTTATATTTAATTGTTTTAAACTTCAAAAGTCATAGAAAAATCATTTCTGACTCAAAAGTTATGAAAAATTTCACAAAAATATTTTCATATATTCTCTTTCTGATTTTTATATTTTGATAATTTAATTTTCATATTTGGTATTTTTCATGATTCTTTCTTTGTTTTGGTTTGTTTTTAATTTCTTAAAAATACTTTTTGACATTTTTAAATTCTGAAAAAAAATTCATCAAAATTATTTCTCTTATTTTTGTCCTTCTGATTTTTTTTTTAGAATTTTATTTTGACTTCTACTATTTTTGATCTTTTTTCACTTATTTGATTAATTTTAATTAGTTTAAAAATACTTTTCTTATTTGAAAATTTTTGTAAAAATATTTGAGGTCATTTATGATTTTTCTATGGTCTCTTTTAATTTTTCTTTGATATCTTGAGTTTAGTTTGCTATTTTCTCCTTTTATTTTCATTTTAAAAACATTTTAAAAATCATTTTCTTTTTTTTATTATTTTATTCATTAAATGCAATTTTATTTTTGTATATATTCTGACCTTTTGACTTTTGATCATGTACTTCATTAACATCATTGGATCTTGGTTGAGTTTTGAGCAAAATAGAAGTGACACTTTTCATGTATGTAACTTCACATGATTTCCCTCTAAACTTCATCATTTCACACGCTTAAGCATTCCATTAGCTTCCCTATATATAGAGGGTCATACCTCATTTATTTTCTCAAGGTTTGATAGCCAGAATCACCCTGCCAAACTCTCTCTTCAACCCACTTTTCTGCAACATTGAATTTGGTTTTATAGCTTTCCTCAATCCATTTTCTTTGTCAATTATTCATCCTTGAACTTCACTGAAGCTAACAGAAGAAGAAACAAGCTCTAAGACTTCCTAAATCGTGCTAGCCAAGTCAAGTTTCAGAGCTCTGAATTTGAACTTCAATATGTATATTCCTTTACCAATTCTCTAAAACTTTGGTACTGTAATGAAGCTCTCATCATTCTGATTCTAGTCGCAACATCTGTTTTCAACTGGAAGTGAGTTTTGGCCATGAATTTTCAAATCCCTTTTTAAATCTTTCCTTCTGAAACAACCGAACTACACCTTACATAAATTTTTCACGAGGGTACCATTGGAATCGTCTTGAAGAGACGAAGCGAATGATACAAGTCTCGAGCTCTAATTTTTTCCATTTCATGAACCTGCAAATCGCATGAACAGAGGTTGAAGACTACCTACGTATCCGTCTTCAACCAATGGGAATTTGCCACACATTTTTTTCAAATCTGATTTAATAGTTGATCACATATTTTATTCATTAAGGACCATGATATAAACAGCGCATCCGATTCATTAGCTTAGCTTACTAACGCGTTTTGACTCTCATCCAATGGTCTATATTTTTTGACTTTATTTTTTATTTCTGATTTGTTATATTTAATTGTTTTAAACTTCAAAAATCATATAAAATTCATTTCTTACTCAAAAGTTATGAAAAATTTCACAAAAATATTTTCAAATATTCTCTTTCTGATTTTTAATTTTTCATAATTTTATTTTCAGATTTGGTATTTTTCATGATTCTTTCTTTGTTTTGGTTTGTTTTTAATTGCTTAAAAATACTTTTTGACATTTTTAAATTCTGAAAAAAATTCATCAAAATTATTTCTCTTATTTCTGACCTTCTGAATATTTTTTAGAATTTTATTTTGACTTCTACTATTTTTGAACTTTTTTTCACTTATTTGATTAATTTTAATTAGTTTAAAAATTCTTTTCTGATTTAAAAATTTTTGTAAAAATGTTTGAGGTCATTTATGATTTTTCTATGGTCTCTTTTAATTTTTCTTTGATATCTTGAGTTTAGTTTGCTATTTTCTCCATTTATTTTCATTTTAAAAATCATTTTCTTTTTTTTTATTATGTTATTCATTAAATGCAATTTTATTTTTGTATATATTCTGACCTTTTGACTTTTGATCATGTACTTCATTAACATCATTGGATCTTGGTTGAGTTTTGAGCAAAATAGAAGTCACACTTTTCATGTTTGTAACTTCACACGATTTCCCTCCAAACTTCATCATTTCACACGCTTAAGCATTCCACTAGCTTCCCTATATATAGAGGGTCATACCTCATTTATTTTCTCAAGGTTTGATAGCCAGAATCACCCTGCCAAACTCTCTCTTCAACCCACTTTTCTGCAACATTGAATTTGGTTTTATAGCTTTCCTCAATCCATTTTCTTTGTCAATTATTCATCCTTGAACTTCACTGAAGCTAACAGAAGAAGAAACAAGCTCTAAGACTTCCTAAATCGTGCTAGCCAAGTCAAGTTTCAGAGCTCCGAATTTGAACTTCAATATGTAGATTCCTTTACCAATTCTCTCAAACTTTGGTACTGTAATGAAGCTCTCATCATTCTGATTCTAGTCGCAACATTTGTTTTAAACTGGAAGTGAGTTTTGGCCATGAATTTTCAAATCCCTTTTCAAATATTTCCTTCTGAAACAACCGAACTACACCTTACAGAAATTTTTCGCGAGGGTACCATTGGAATCGTCTTGAAGAGACGAAGCGAATGATAACAGTCTCGAGCTCTAATTTTTTCCATTTCATGAACCTGCAAATCGCATGGACATAGGTTGAAGACGACCTACGTCTTCAACCAATGAGAATTTGCCACACATTTTTTTGAAATCTGATTTAATAGTTGATCACATGTTCTATTCATTAAGGACCTTGATATAAACAGTGCGTCTGATTCATTAGATTAGCTTACTAACGCGTTTTGACTTTCATCCAATGGTCTATATATTTTGACTTTATTTTTTATTTCTGATTTGTTATATTTAATTGCTTTAAACTTCAAAAATCATATTAAATTCATTTCTGACTCAAAAGTTATGAAAATTTTCACAAAAATATTCTCAAATATTCTCTTTCTGATTTTTATTTTTTCATAATTTTATTTTTAGATTTGGTATTTTTCATGAATCTTTCTTTGTTTTGGTTTGTTTTTAATTGCTTAAAAATACTTTTTGACATTTTTAAATTCTGAAAAAAATTCATCAAAATTGTTTCACTTATTTCTGACCTTCTGAATTTTTTTTAGAATTTTATTTTGACTTCTAATATTTTTGATCTTTTTTTAACTTATTTGATTAATTTTAATTAGTTTAAAAATACTTTTCTGATTTGACAAACTTTGTAAAAATATTTGAGGTCATTTATGATTTTTCTATGGTCTCTTTTAATTTTTCTTTGATATTTTGAGTATAGTTTGCTATTTTCTCCTTTTATTTTCATTTTAAAAAGATTTTAAAAATCATTTTCTTTTTTTAATTATTTTATTCATTAAATGAAATTTTATTTTAGTATATATTCTGACCTTTTGAATTTTGATCATGTACTTCATTAACATCATTGGATCTTGGTTGAGTTTTGAGCAAAATAAAGTCACACTTTTCATGTTTGTAACTTCACACGATTTCCCTCCAAACTTCATCATTTCACAAGCTTAAGAATTCCATTAGCTTACCTATAAATAGAGGGTCATACCTCATTTATTTTCTCAAGGTAAGATAGCCAGAATCACCCTTCCAAACTCTCTCTTCAACCCACTTTTCTGTATCATTGAATTTGGTTTTATAGTTTTCCTCAATCCATTTTCTTTGTCAATTATTCATCCTTGAACTTCATTGAAGCTAACAGAAGAAGAAACAAGCTCTAAGACTTCCTAAATCGTGCTAGCCAAGTCAAATTTCAGAGCTCTTAATTGGAACTTCAATATGTAGAATCCTTCACCAATTCTCTCAAACTTTGGTACTTTAATGAAGCTCTCGTCATTCTGATTCTAGTTGCAACATTTGTTTTCAACTGGAAGTGAGTTTTGGGTATGAGTTTTCAAATCCCCTTTCAAACCTTTTCTTCTGAAACAACCGAACTACACCTTACATAAATTTTTCACGAGGGTACCATTGGAATCGTCTTGAAGAGACGAAGCAAATGATAACAGTCTCGAGCTCTAATTTTTTCCATTTCATGAACCTGCAAATCGCATGGACAGAGGTTGAAGACGACCTCCGTCTTCAACCAATGGGAATTTGCCACGCATTTTTTTCAAATCTGATTTAATAGTTGATCACATGTTTTATTCATTAAGGACCATGATATAAACAACGCATATGATTCATTAGATTAGCTTAATAACGCGTTTTGACTCTCATCTAATGGTCTATTTTTTTGACTTAATTTTTTATTTCTGATTTGTTATATTTAATTGTTTTAAACTTCAAAAATCATAGAAAATTCATTTCTGACTCAAAAGTTATGAAAAATTTCACAAAAATATTTTCAAATATTCTCTTTCTGATTTTTATTTTTTCATAATTTTATTTTCAGATTTGTTATTTTTCATGATTCTTTCTTTGTTTTGGTTTGTTTTTAATTTCTTAAAAATAATTTTTGACATTTTTAAATTTTGAAAAAAATTCATCAAAATTATTTCTCTTATTTCTGTCCTTCTGAATTTTTTTTAGAATTTTATTTTTACTTCTACTATTTTTTATCTTTTTTTCACTTATTTGATTAATTTTAATTAGTTTAAAAACACTTTTCTGATTTGAAAAATTTTGTAAAAATATTTGAGGTAATTTATGATTTTTCTATGATATTTTGAGTATAGTTTTCTATTTTCTCCTTTTATTTTCAATTTAAAAACATTTTAAAAATCATTTTCTTTTTTAAATTATTTTATTCATTAAATGCAATTTTATTTTTGTATATATTCTGACCTTTTGACTTTTGATCATGTCCTTCATTAACATCATTGGATCTTGGTTAGTTTTGAGCAAAATAGAAGTCACACTTTTCATGTTTGTAACTTCACACGATTTCCCTCCAAACTTCATCATATCACACGCATAAGCATTCCATTAGCTTCCCTATAAATAGAGGGTCATACCTCATTTATTTTCTCAAGCTTAGATAGGCAGAATCACCCTGCCAAACTCTCTCTTCAACCCACTTTTCTGCATCATGGAATTTGGTTTTATAGCTTTCCTCAATCCATTTTTTTTGTCAATTAGTCATCCTTGAACTTCACTGAAGCTAACAGAAGAAGAAACAAGCTCTAAGACTTCCTAAGTCGTGCTAGCCAATTCAAGTTTCAAAGCTCTGAATTTGAACTTCAACTTGTAGATTCCTTCACCAATTCTCTAAAACTTTGGAACTGTAATGAAGCTCTCGTCATTCTGATTCTAGTCGCAACATTTGTTTTCAACTGGAAGTGAGTTTTGGCCATGAATTTTCAAATCCCTTTTCCCGAGGGTACCAACTACACCTTAAATAAATTTTTCGCGAGGGTACCATTGGCTTCGTCTTGAAGAGATGAAGCAAATGATAACAGTCTCGAGCTCTAATTTTTTCCATTTCATGAACCTGCAAATCGCATGGACAGAGGTTGAAGACGACCTACGTCTTCAACCAATGGGAATTTGCCACACATTTTTTTCAAATATGATTTAATAGTTGATCATGTGTTTTATTCATTAAGGACCATGATATAAACAACGCATCTGATTCATTAGATTAGCTTACTAACGCATTTTGACTCTCATCCAATGGTTTATTTTTTGACTTTATTTTTTATTTCTGATTTGTTATATTTAATTGTTTTAAACTTCAAAAGTCATAGAAAAATCATTTCTGACTCAAAAGTTATGAAAAATTTCACAAAAATATTTTCATATATTCTCTTTCTGATTTTTATATTTTGATAATTTAATTTTCATATTTGGTATTTTTCATGATTCTTTCTTTGTTTTGGTTTGTTTTTAATTTCTTAAAAATACTTTTTGACATTTTTAAATTCTGAAAAAAAATTCATCAAAATTATTTCTCTTATTTTTGTCCTTCTGATTTTTTTTTTAGAATTTTATTTTGACTTCTACTATTTTTGATCTTTTTTCACTTATTTGATTAATTTTAATTAGTTTAAAAATACTTTTCTTATTTGAAAATTTTTGTAAAAATATTTGAGGTCATTTATGATTTTTCTATGGTCTCTTTTAATTTTTCTTTGATATCTTGAGTTTAGTTTGCTATTTTCTCCTTTTATTTTCATTTTAAAAACATTTTAAAAATCATTTTCTTTTTTTTATTATTTTATTCATTAAATGCAATTTTATTTTTGTATATATTCTGACCTTTTGACTTTTGATCATGTACTTCATTAACATCATTGGATCTTGGTTGAGTTTTGAGCAAAATAGAAGTGACACTTTTCATGTATGTAACTTCACATGATTTCCCTCTAAACTTCATCATTTCACACGCTTAAGCATTCCATTAGCTTCCCTATATATAGAGGGTCATACCTCATTTATTTTCTCAAGGTTTGATAGCCAGAATCACCCTGCCAAACTCTCTCTTCAACCCACTTTTCTGCAACATTGAATTTGGTTTTATAGCTTTCCTCAATCCATTTTCTTTGTCAATTATTCATCCTTGAACTTCACTGAAGCTAACAGAAGAAGAAACAAGCTCTAAGACTTCCTAAATCGTGCTAGCCAAGTCAAGTTTCAGAGCTCTGAATTTGAACTTCAATATGTATATTCCTTTACCAATTCTCTAAAACTTTGGTACTGTAATGAAGCTCTCATCATTCTGATTCTAGTCGCAACATCTGTTTTCAACTGGAAGTGAGTTTTGGCCATGAATTTTCAAATCCCTTTTTAAATCTTTCCTTCTGAAACAACCGAACTACACCTTACATAAATTTTTCACGAGGGTACCATTGGAATCGTCTTGAAGAGACGAAGCGAATGATACAAGTCTCGAGCTCTAATTTTTTCCATTTCATGAACCTGCAAATCGCATGAACAGAGGTTGAAGACTACCTACGTATCCGTCTTCAACCAATGGGAATTTGCCACACATTTTTTTCAAATCTGATTTAATAGTTGATCACATATTTTATTCATTAAGGACCATGATATAAACAGCGCATCCGATTCATTAGCTTAGCTTACTAACGCGTTTTGACTCTCATCCAATGGTCTATATTTTTTGACTTTATTTTTTATTTCTGATTTGTTATATTTAATTGTTTTAAACTTCAAAAATCATATAAAATTCATTTCTTACTCAAAAGTTATGAAAAATTTCACAAAAATATTTTCAAATATTCTCTTTCTGATTTTTAATTTTTCATAATTTTATTTTCAGATTTGGTATTTTTCATGATTCTTTCTTTGTTTTGGTTTGTTTTTAATTGCTTAAAAATACTTTTTGACATTTTTAAATTCTGAAAAAAATTCATCAAAATTATTTCTCTTATTTCTGACCTTCTGAATATTTTTTAGAATTTTATTTTGACTTCTACTATTTTTGAACTTTTTTTCACTTATTTGATTAATTTTAATTAGTTTAAAAATTCTTTTCTGATTTAAAAATTTTTGTAAAAATGTTTGAGGTCATTTATGATTTTTCTATGGTCTCTTTTAATTTTTCTTTGATATCTTGAGTTTAGTTTGCTATTTTCTCCTTTTATTTTCATTTTAAAAATCATTTTCTTTTTTTTTATTATGTTATTCATTAAATGCAATTTTATTTTTGTATATATTCTGACCTTTTGACTTTTGATCATGTACTTCATTAACATCATTGGATCTTGGTTGAGTTTTGAGCAAAATAGAAGTCACACTTTTCATGTTTGTAACTTCACACGATTTCCCTCCAAACTTCATCATTTCACACGCTTAAGCATTCCACTAGCTTCCCTATATATAGAGGGTCATACCTCATTTATTTTCTCAAGGTTTGATAGCCAGAATCACCCTGCCAAACTCTCTCTTCAACCCACTTTTCTGCAACATTGAATTTGGTTTTATAGCTTTCCTCAATCCATTTTCTTTGTCAATTATTCATCCTTGAACTTCACTGAAGCTAACAGAAGAAGAAACAAGCTCTAAGACTTCCTAAATCGTGCTAGCCAAGTCAAGTTTCAGAGCTCCGAATTTGAACTTCAATATGTAGATTCCTTTACCAATTCTCTCAAACTTTGGTACTGTAATGAAGCTCTCATCATTCTGATTCTAGTCGCAACATTTGTTTTAAACTGGAAGTGAGTTTTGGCCATGAATTTTCAAATCCCTTTTCAAATATTTCCTTCTGAAACAACCGAACTACACCTTACAGAAATTTTTCGCGAGGGTACCATTGGAATCGTCTTGAAGAGACGAAGCGAATGATAACAGTCTCGAGCTCTAATTTTTTCCATTTCATGAACCTGCAAATCGCATGGACATAGGTTGAAGACGACCTACGTCTTCAACCAATGAGAATTTGCCACACATTTTTTTGAAATCTGATTTAATAGTTGATCACATGTTCTATTCATTAAGGACCTTGATATAAACAGTGCGTCTGATTCATTAGATTAGCTTACTAACGCGTTTTGACTCTCATCCAATGGTCTATATATTTTGACTTTATTTTTTATTTCTGATTTGTTATATTTAATTGCTTTAAACTTCAAAAATCATATTAAATTCATTTCTGACTCAAAAGTTATGAAAATTTTCACAAAAATATTCTCAAATATTCTCTTTCTGATTTTTATTTTTTCATAATTTTATTTTTAGATTTGGTATTTTTCATGAATCTTTCTTTGTTTTGGTTTGTTTTTAATTGCTTAAAAATACTTTTTGACATTTTTAAATTCTGAAAAAAATTCATCAAAATTGTTTCACTTATTTCTGACCTTCTGAATTTTTTTTAGAATTTTATTTTGACTTCTAATATTTTTGATCTTTTTTTAACTTATTTGATTAATTTTAATTAGTTTAAAAATACTTTTCTGATTTGACAAACTTTGTAAAAATATTTGAGGTCATTTATGATTTTTCTATGGTCTCTTTTAATTTTTCTTTGATATTTTGAGTATAGTTTGCTATTTTCTCCTTTTATTTTCATTTTAAAAAGATTTTAAAAATCATTTTCTTTTTTTAATTATTTTATTCATTAAATGAAATTTTATTTTAGTATATATTCTGACCTTTTGAATTTTGATCATGTACTTCATTAACATCATTGGATCTTGGTTGAGTTTTGAGCAAAATAAAGTCACACTTTTCATGTTTGTAACTTCACACGATTTCCCTCCAAACTTCATCATTTCACAAGCTTAAGCATTCCATTAGCTTACCTATAAATAGAGGGTCATACCTCATTTATTTTCTCAAGGTAAGATAGCCAGAATCACCCTGCCAAACTCTCTCTTCAACCCACTTTTCTGTATCATTGAATTTGGTTTTATAGTTTTCCTCAATCCATTTTCTTTGTCAATTATTCATCCTTGAACTTCATTGAAGCTAACAGAAGAAGAAACAAGTTCTAAGACTTCCTAAATCGTGCTAGCCAAGTCAAATTTTAGAGCTCTGAATTTGAACTTCAATATGTAGAATCCTTCACCAATTCTCTCAAACTTTGGTACTTTAATGAAGCTCTCGTCATTCTGATTCTAGTTGCAACAATTGTTTTCAACTGGAAGTGAGTTTTGGCTATGAGTTTTCAAATCCCCTTTCAAACCTTTTCTTCTGAAACAACCGAACTACACCTTACATAAATTTTTCACGAGGGTACCATTGGAATCGTCTTGAAGAGACGAAGCAAATGATAACAGTCTCGAGCTCTAATTTTTTCCATTTCATGAACCTGCAAATCGCATGGACAGAGGTTGAAGACGACCTCCGTCTTCAACCAATGGGAATTTGCCACGCATTTTTTTCAAATATGATTTAATAGTTGATCACATGTTTTATTCATTAAGGACCATGATATAAACAACGCATATGATTCATTAGATTAGCTTACTAACGCGTTTTGACTCTCATCTAATGGTCTATTTTTTTGACTTAATTTTTTATTTCTGATTTGTTATATTTAATTGTTTTAAACTTCAAAAATCATAGAAAATTCATTTCTGACTCAAAAGTTATGAAAAATTACACAAAAATATTTTCAAATATTCTCTTTCTGATTTTTATTTTTTCATAATTTTATTTTCAGATTTGTTATTTTTCATGATTCTTTCTTTGTTTTGGTTTGTTTTTAATTTCTTAAAAATAATTTTTGACATTTTTAAATTCTGAAAAAAATTCATCAAAATTATTTCTCTTATTTCTGTCCTTCTGAATTTTTTTAGAATTTTATTTTTAATTCTACTATTTTTGATCTTTTTTTCACTTATTTAATTAATTTTAATTAGTTTAAAAGCACTTTTCTGATTTGAAAAATTTTGTAAAAATATTTGAGGTAATTTATGATTTTTCTATGGTCTCTTTTAATTTTTCTTTGATATTTTGAGTATAGTTTGCTATTTTCTCCTTTTATTTTCATTTTAAAAACATTTTAAAAATCATTTTCTTTTTTTATTATTTTATTCAATAAATGCAATTTTATTTTTGTATATATTCTGACCTTTTGATTTTTGATCATGTACTTCATTAACATCATTACATCTTGGTTGAGTTTTGAGCAAAATAGAAGTCACACTTTTCATGTTTGTAACTCCACACGATTTCCCTCCAAACTTCATCATTTCACACGCTTAAGCATTCCATTAGCTTCCCTATAAATAGAGGGTCATACCTCATTTATTTTCTCAAGCTTAGATAGCCAGAATCACCCTGCCAAACTCTCTCTTCAACCCACTTTTCTGCAACATTGAATTTGGTTTTATAGCTTTCCTCAATCCATTTTCTTTGTCAATTATTCATCCTTGAACTTCACTGAAGCTAACAGAAGAAGAAACAAGCTCTAAGACTTCCTAAATCGTGCTAGCCAAGTCAAGTTTCAGAGCTCTGAATTTGAACTTCAATATGTATATTCCTTTACCAATTCTCTAAAACTTTGGTACTGTAATGAAGCTCTCATCATTCTGATTCTAGTCGCAACATCTGTTTTCAACTGGAAGTGAGTTTTGGCCATGAATTTTCAAATCCCTTTTTAAATCTTTCCTTCTGAAACAACCGAACTACACCTTACATAAATTTTTCACGAGGGTACCATTGGAATCGTCTTGAAGAGACGAAGCGAATGATACAAGTCTCGAGCTCTAATTTTTTCCATTTCATGAACCTGCAAATCGCATGAACAGAGGTTGAAGACTACCTACGTATCCGTCTTCAACCAATGGGAATTTGCCACACATTTTTTTCAAATCTGATTTAATAGTTGATCACATATTTTATTCATTAAGGACCATGATATAAACAGCGCATCCGATTCATTAGCTTAGCTTACTAACGCGTTTTGACTCTCATCCAATGGTCTATATTTTTTGACTTTATTTTTTATTTCTGATTTGTTATATTTAATTGTTTTAAACTTCAAAAATCATATAAAATTCATTTCTGACTCAAAAGTTATGAAAAATTTCACAAAAATATTTTCAAATATTCTCTTTCTGATTTTTAATTTTTCATAATTTTATTTTCAGATTTGGTATTTTTCATGATTCTTTCTTTGTTTTGGTTTGTTTTTAATTGCTTAAAAATACTTTTTGACATTTTTAAATTCTGAAAAAAATTCATCAAAATTATTTCTCTTATTTCTGACCTTCTGAATATTTTTTAGAATTTTATTTTGACTTCTACTATTTTTGAACTTTTTTTCACTTATTTGATTAATTTTAATTAGTTTAAAAATTCTTTTCTGATTTAAAAATTTTTGTAAAAATGTTTGAGGTCATTTATGATTTTTCTATGGTCTCTTTTAATTTTTCTTTGATATCTTGAGTTTAGTTTGCTATTTTCTCCTTTTATTTTCATTTTAAAAATCATTTTCTTTTTTTTTATTATGTTATTCATTAAATGCAATTTTATTTTTGTATATATTCTGACCTTTTGACTTTTGATCATGTACTTCATTAACATCATTGGATCTTGGTTGAGTTTTGAGCAAAATAGAAGTCACACTTTTCATGTTTGTAACTTCACACGATTTCCCTCCAAACTTCATCATTTCACACGCTTAAGCATTCCACTAGCTTCCCTATATATAGAGGGTCATACCTCATTTATTTTCTCAAGGTTTGATAGCCAGAATCACCCTGCCAAACTCTCTCTTCAACCCACTTTTCTGCAACATTGAATTTGGTTTTATAGCTTTCCTCAATCCATTTTCTTTGTCAATTATTCATCCTTGAACTTCACTGAAGCTAACAGAAGAAGAAACAAGCTCTAAGACTTCCTAAATCGTGCTAGCCAAGTCAAGTTTCAGAGCTCCGAATTTGAACTTCAATATGTAGATTCCTTTACCAATTCTCTCAAACTTTGGTACTGTAATGAAGCTCTCATCATTCTGATTCTAGTCGCAACATTTGTTTTAAACTGGAAGTGAGTTTTGGCCATGAATTTTCAAATCCCTTTTCAAATATTTCCTTCTGAAACAACCGAACTACACCTTACAGAAATTTTTCGCGAGGGTACTATTGGAATCGTCTTGAAGAGACGAAGCGAATGATAACAGTCTCGAGCTCTAATTTTTTCCATTTCATGAACCTGCAAATCGCATGGACATAGGTTGAAGACGACCTACGTCTTCAACCAATGAGAATTTGCCACACATTTTTTTGAAATCTGATTTAATAGTTGATCACATGTTCTATTCATTAAGGACCTTGATATAAACAGTGCGTCTGATTCATTAGATTAGCTTACTAACGCGTTTTGACTCTCATCCAATGGTCTATATATTTTGACTTTATTTTTTATTTCTGATTTGTTATATTTAATTGCTTTAAACTTCAAAAATCATATTAAATTCATTTCTGACTCAAAAGTTATGAAAATTTTCACAAAAATATTCTCAAATATTCTCTTTCTGATTTTTATTTTTTCATAATTTTATTTTTAGATTTGGTATTTTTCATGAATCTTTCTTTGTTTTGGTTTGTTTTTAATTGCTTAAAAATACTTTTTGACATTTTTAAATTCTGAAAAAAATTCATCAAAATTGTTTCACTTATTTCTGACCTTCTGAATTTTTTTTAGAATTTTATTTTGACTTCTAATATTTTTGATCTTTTTTTAACTTATTTGATTAATTTTAATTAGTTTAAAAATACTTTTCTGATTTGACAAACTTTGTAAAAATATTTGAGGTCATTTATGATTTTTCTATGGTCTCTTTTAATTTTTCTTTGATATTTTGAGTATAGTTTGCTATTTTCTCCTTTTATTTTCATTTTAAAAAGATTTTAAAAATCATTTTCTTTTTTTAATTATTTTATTCATTAAATGAAATTTTATTTTAGTATATATTCTGACCTTTTGAATTTTGATCATGTACTTCATTAACATCATTGGATCTTGGTTGAGTTTTGAGCAAAATAAAGTCACACTTTTCATGTTTGTAACTTCACACGATTTCCCTCCAAACTTCATCATTTCACAAGCTTAAGCATTCCATTAGCTTACCTATAAATAGAGGGTCATACCTCATTTATTTTCTCAAGGTAAGATAGCCAGAATCACCCTGCCAAACTCTCTCTTCAACCCACTTTTCTGTATCATTGAATTTGGTTTTATAGTTTTCCTCAATCCATTTTCTTTGTCAATTATTCATCCTTGAACTTCATTGAAGCTAACAGAAGAAGAAACAAGTTCTAAGACTTCCTAAATCGTGCTAGCCAAGTCAAATTTTAGAGCTCTGAATTTGAACTTCAATATGTAGAATCCTTCACCAATTCTCTCAAACTTTGGTACTTTAATGAAGCTCTCGTCATTCTGATTCTAGTTGCAACAATTGTTTTCAACTGGAAGTGAGTTTTGGCTATGAGTTTTCAAATCCCCTTTCAAACCTTTTCTTCTGAAACAACCGAACTACACCTTACATAAATTTTTCACGAGGGTACCATTGGAATCGTCTTGAAGAGACGAAGCAAATGATAACAGTCTCGAGCTCTAATTTTTTCCATTTCATGAACCTGCAAATCGCATGGACAGAGGTTGAAGACGACCTCCGTCTTCAACCAATGGGAATTTGCCACGCATTTTTTTCAAATATGATTTAATAGTTGATCACATGTTTTATTCATTAAGGACCATTATATAAACAACGCATATGATTCATTAGATTAGCTTACTAACGCGTTTTGACTCTCATCTAATGGTCTATTTTTTTGACTTAATTTTTTATTTCTGATTTGTTATATTTAATTGTTTTAAACTTCAAAAATCATAGAAAATTCATTTCTGACTCAAAAGTTATGAAAAATTACACAAAAATATTTTCAAATATTCTCTTTCTGATTTTTATTTTTTCATAATTTTATTTTCAGATTTGTTATTTTTCATGATTCTTTCTTTGTTTTGGTTTGTTTTTAATTTCTTAAAAATAATTTTTGACATTTTTAAATTCTGAAAAAAATTCATCAAAATTATTTCTCTTATTTCTGTCCTTCTGAATTTTTTTAGAATTTTATTTTTACTTCTACTATTTTTGATCTTTTTTTCACTTATTTAATTAATTTTAATTAGTTTAAAAGCACTTTTCTGATTTGAAAAATTTTGTAAAAATATTTGAGGTAATTTATGATTTTTCTATGGTCTCTTTTAATTTTTCTTTGATATTTTGAGTATAGTTTGCTATTTTCTCCTTTTATTTTCATTTTAAAAACATTTTAAAAATCATTTTCTTTTTTTATTATTTTATTCAATAAATGCAATTTTATTTTTGTATATATTCTGACCTTTTGATTTTTGATCATGTACTTCATTAACATCATTACATCTTGGTTGAGTTTTGAGCAAAATAGAAGTCACACTTTTAATGTTTGTAACTCCACACGATTTCCCTCCAAACTTCATCATTTCACACGCTTAAGCATTCCATTAGCTTCCCTATAAATAGAGGGTCATACCTCATTTATTTTCTCAAGCTTAGATAGCCAGAATCACCCTGCCAAACTCTCTCTTCAACCCACTTTTCTGCAACATTGAATTTGGTTTTATAGCTTTCCTCAATCCATTTTCTTTGTCAATTATTCATCCTTGAACTTCACTGAAGCTAACAGAAGAAGAAACAAGCTCTAAGACTTCCTAAATCGTGCTAGCCAAGTCAAGTTTCAGAGCTCTGAATTTGAACTTCAATATGTATATTCCTTTACCAATTCTCTAAAACTTTGGTACTGTAATGAAGCTCTCATCATTCTGATTCTAGTCGCAACATCTGTTTTCAACTGGAAGTGAGTTTTTGCCATGAATTTTCAAATCCCTTTTTAAATCTTTCCTTCTGAAACAACCGAACTACACCTTACATAAATTTTTCACGAGGGTACCATTGGAATCGTCTTGAAGAGACGAAGCGAATGATACAAGTCTCGAGCTCTAATTTTTTCCATTTCATGAACCTGCAAATCGCATGAACAGAGGTTGAAGTCTACCTACGTATCCGTCTTCAACCAATGGGAATTTGCCACACATTTTTTTCAAATGTGATTTAATAGTTGATCACATGTTTTATTCATTAAGGACCATGATATAAACAGCGCGTCCGATTCATTAGCTTAGCTTACTAACGCGTTCTGACTCTCATCCAATGGTCTATATTTTTTGACTTTATTTTTTATTTCTGATTTGTTATATTTAATTGTTTTAAACTTCAAAAATCATATAAAATTCATTTCTGACTCAAAAGTCATGAAAAATTTCACAAAAATATTTTCAAATATTCTCTTTCTGATTTTTAATTTTTCATAATTTTATTTTCAGATTTGGTATTTTTCATGATTCTTTCTTTGTTTTGGTTTGTTTTTAATTGCTTAAAAATACTTTTTGACATTTTTAAATTCTGAAAAAAATTCATCAAAATTATTTCTCTTATTTCTGACCTTCTGAATATTTTTTAGAATTTTATTTTGACTTCTACTATTTTTGATCTTTTTTTCACTTATTTGATTAATTTTAATTAGTTTAAAAATTCTTTTCTGATTTAAAAATTTTTGTAAAAATGTTTGAGGTCATTTATGATTTTTCTATGGTCTCTTTTAATTTTTCTTTGATATCTTGAGTTTAGTTTGCTATTTTCTCCTTTTATTTTCATTTTAAAAATCATTTTCTTTTTTTTTATTATGTTATTCATTAAATGCAATTTTATTTTTGTATATACTCTGACCTTTTGACTTTTGATCATGTACTTCATTAACATCATTGGATCTTGGTTGAGTTTTGAGCAAAATAGAAGTCACACTTTTCATGTTTGTAACTTCACACGATTTCCCTCTAAACTTCATCATTTCACACGCTTAAGCATTCCACTAGCTTCCCTATATATAGAGGGTCATACCTCATTTATTTTCTCAAGGTTTGATAGCCAGAATCACCCTGCCAAACTCTCTCTTCAACCCACTTTTCTGCAACATTGAATTTGGTTTTATAGCTTTCCTCAATCCATTTTCTTTGTCAATTATTCATCCTTGAACTTCACTGAAGCTAACAGAAGAAGAAACAAGCTCTAACACTTCCTAAATCGTGCTAGCCAAGTCAAGTTTCAGAGCTCCGAATTTGAACTTCAATATGTAGATTCCTTTACCAATTCTCTCAAACTTTGGTACTGTAATGAAGCTCTCATCATTCTGATTCTAGTCGCAACATTTGTTTTAAACTGGAAGTGAGTTTTGGCCATGAATTTTCAAATCCCATTTCAAATATTTCCTTCTGAAACAACTGAACTACACCTTACAATTTTTTTTCGCGAGGGTACCATTGGAATCATCTTGAAGAGACGAAGCGAATGATAACAGTCTCGAGCTCTAATTTTTTCCATTTCATGAACCTGCAAATCGCATGGGCAAAGGTTGAAGACGACCTACGTCTTCAACCAATGAGAATTTGCCACGCATTTTTTTGAAATCTGATTTAATAGTTGTTCACATGTTCTATTCATTAAGGACCTTGATATAAACAGTGCGTCTGATTCATTAGATTAGCTTACTAACTCATTTTGACTCTCATCCAATGGTCTATATATTTTGACTTTATTTTTTATTTCTGATTTGTTATATTTAATTGCTTTAAACTTCAAAAATCATATTAAATTCATTTCTGACTCAAAAGTTATGAAAATTTTCACAAAAATATTCTCAAAAATTCTCTTTCTGATTTTTATTTTTTCATAATTTTATTTTTAGATTTGGTATTTTTCATGAATCTTTCTTTGTTTTGGTTTGTTTTTAATTGCTTAAAAATACTTTTTGACATTTTTAAATTCTGAAAAAAATTCATCAAAATTGTTTCACTTATTTCTGACCTTCTGAATTTTTTTTAGAATTTTATTTTGACTTCTAATATTTTTGATCTTTTTTTAACTTATTTGATTAATTTTAATTAGTTTAAAAATACTTTTCTGATTTGACAAACTTTGTAAAAATATTTGAGGTCATTTATGATTTTTCTATGGTCTCTTTTAATTTTTCTTTGATATTTTGAGTATAGTTTGCTATTTTCTCCTTTTATTTTCATTTTAAAAACATTTTAAAAATCATTTTCTTTTTTTAATTATTTTATTCATTAAATGCAATTTTATTTTAGTATATATTCTGACCTTTTGAATTTTGATCATGTACTTCATTAACATCATTGGATCTTGGTTGAGTTTTGAGCAAAATAAAGTCACATTTTCATGTTTGTAACTTCACACGATTTCCCTCCAAACTTCATCATTTCACAAGCTTAAGCATTCCATTAGCTTACCTATAAATAGAGGGTCATATCTCATTTATTTTCTCAAGGTAAGATAGCCATAATCACCCTGCCAAACTCTCTCTTCAACCCACTTTTCTGTATCATTGAATTTGGTTTTATAGTTTTCCTCAATCCATTTTCTTTGTCAATTATTCATCCTTGAACTTCATTGAAGCTAACAGAAGAAGAAACAAGCTCTAAGACTTCCTAAATCGTGCTAGCCAAGTCAAATTTCAGAGCTCTGAATTTGAACTTCAATATGTAGAATCCTTCACCAATTCTCTCAAACTTTGGTACTTTAATGAAGCTCTCGTCATTCTGATTCTAGTTGCAACATTTGTTTTCAACTGGAAGTGAGTTTTGGCTATGAGTTTTCAAATCCCCCTTCAAACCTTTTCTTCTGAAACAACCGAACTACACCTTACATAAATTTTTGACGAGGGTACCATTGGAATCGTCTTGAAGAGACGAAGCAAATGATAACAGTCTCGAGCTCTAATTTTTTCAATTTCATGAACCTGCAAATCGCATGGACAGAGGTTGAAGACGACCTCCGTCTTCAACCAATGGGAATTTGCCACACATTTTTTTCAAATCTGATTTAATAGTTGATCACATGTTTTATTCGTTAAGGACCATGATATAAACAACGCATATGATTCATTAGATTAGCTTACTAACGCGTTTTGACTCTCATCTAACGGTCTATTTTTTTGACTTAATTTTTATTTCTGATTTGTTATATTTAATTGTTTTAAACTTCAAAAATCATAGAAAATTCATTTCTGACTCAAAAGTTATGAAAAATTTCACAAAACTATTTTCAAATATTCTCTTTCTGATTTTTATTTTTTCATAATTTTATTTTTAGATTTGGTATTTTTCATGATTCATTCTTTGTTTTGGTGTGTTTTTAATTTCTTAAAAATACTTTTTGACATTTTTAAATTCTGAAAAAAATTCATCAAAATTATTTCGCTTATTTCTCTCCTTCTGAATTTTTTTTAGAATTTTATTTTTACTTCTACTATTTTTGATCTTTTTTTCACTTATTTGATTAATTTTAATTAGTTTAAAAACACTTTTCTGATTTGAAAAATTTTGTAAAAATATTTGAGGTAATTTATGATTTTTCTATGGTCTCTTTTAATTTTTCTTTGATATTTTGAGTATAGTTTGCTATTTTCACCTTTTATTTTCATTTTAAAAACATTTTAAAAATCATTTTCTTTTTTTAATTATATGCAATTTTATTTTTGTATATATTCTGACCTTTTGACTTTTGATCATGTACTTCATTAACATCATTGGATTGATGTGTCTGCGATCAACTTAATGTCTGACGGTATCTTAACTGCAAGCGCACAGCCTATCACGGTAGTAATAAAAGATTGTCGAATCCACAGGGACTTTGTAATCACTCTAGTGTTGTAAAACATGTTGGTTTAGCTAAGGCGGAAATTGTCACGTTGGTTTTGGGAAGGTTAAGGAAGGTAAATTAATTGATTTTAAAGTAATTTTAAAATGAAAAGGTCGGTATGCAATAGAGTCGACCTAAAGGATCTAATCGGACCTAGGCATATAAGGATGGTCAACTTGGTTTATCCGTAGAATTAATCAGTTTAACAACCCTCAATTCACACTTTCATGGTCTTATCTCGGATTATACGTCTAAAGCCCTATACCTGCTTTCGCTAGCCTATAAGTGTTTAGAAGCATTTTTTGGAAACTTAATAAATTCTAATTTGGTTTAAAGCGCTTTCACTGTATTTAAATCAAATGCCTAACTTTAGCTATCCGGTTAAAAACCTCACACTTTCGTGGTCTCGATCTAACCTATTTACTCTTCTTACTTTCGTAACAAAGGTTTTATTATTAAGCATAAAAAGTTATAACCAGAGTTAAGTTGATTAAAGTTTTAGCCTAAGTTTGATCAGATGCCTAATGTCTCTTACTATCCCATACCGACGCTAAAGGTTTAGCTAGCCATAGAAATTATAATGAACGTACTGGAAATAAAAACAAACAAATATAGATTGGACATTATAAATAATAAATTAAACATGCATTAATTAATTAAAAGGTATGTAATACAATTGCAAAATAGAAACCTGAAAATAAAGCCAATTCTTCAATCCCTCTTCCACAAATCGGAAACTCGGACTTGGTATCGGTAATATGACAAATTCTGAGGCTTGAATAATAAATCCTAAATTATAATAATAATTCCCTGATGTTGGAAATTATTATTTGGGCAATGAAATTAAAAGAACGGAAATAAATGAATGCAGAAAAATAATAATTGAAGGAATAATGGTTTTGATTTCGGCAGAGCTTCCGCACAAGTAAACTGTAATCATCTTTGTGCTTCTAACATTGAATGTTTAGGCATTTATAGAGGAATGAATCTGGCAGTTGGCTTGAAGACTTGTAACGAAGCTTTCCTTGTAAATCTCCACAAATGTAGGAACGTGGGTAGTTGAGGAAGAAGTGGTGAACGTGGGGTTTGACTGGAGAGAAATAAGGAGTTTGAAAACTCCTTCTGTTTTGCTTTGCCACAATCTGCACTTTCAATATAACTGGTATGCGCATTACGGTCGTCACTGAGGCGTTACGAGTAGGTTTGGTGTTTCTCTGTGTTACGGTCGTGGCAGATGTGTTACGGTCGTAACACGCTTCATGATGGCTTACGGTCGTGGCAGATGTGTTACGACCGTCACAGCTACAAAATCTGTAATTCTTGACAGATTTATCTTTTTCTTCTATTCTTTTGATGCTTTCTTGCATTGTTTCATGTTTTCTTCTGTTTTGAGCTGAGTTATGAATACCTGCAAAAAGTAATGACAAACTCGAAATATTCGGGAGTTAATCGGGTCAAAATAATACAGAACGGGTAAATTTCATGGAAAATAAACGATACAATTTCGTGTTGTCAAATTCCCCCATACTTAAACCTTTGCTTGTCCTCAAGCAAAATAATCAATTGAAAATATCGGACAAGTTTTTATAAACGCACATAACTAGTATACCTTTCGTTTTCAAATAATTTCAAGAAATCCTAAGTTAGTTCGGCCGAGAAAATCGAATGAAACCACAACGATACGTGAATGACACAAGCAACAAGCTAGTCGACGACTATCCGTTTTAAACGAAACGTCCAATTATACCGTTATAATTCAACTCAAGGTTTCTCGTTCATATTTCACCCGATTTCGTTCTTGCGCAATCACATTAAGCCCATTATCCTTGCACGCACGTAGTGGAATAGCCGGTTAGTGGTTCTGATCAAAACACGACGGTTTCTGGCACAATTATGTGGCAACCTCTTTTATCCAATTGCAAGATGCGGGGGATCAAACTGTAGTCTGCCCTACCGAGTTCAGTACCAGATGCTTCTGAACCACCTAGACAATGGATTCTCATGTTACTTAGTAGAAGCTTTTGCATCCGTTGGATTAAACGATCGAGTGAGGATCGCCCAATTTAATTGGTGCAATACCTATTTCCTTAAAGCATGTAACATTCTTTTTAAATCAATTTGCAAGATCATCCACTTATGTTCATCGACTTTCCACGTGGTTTGTGTTAAGACTGGTGTCGACTGCTAATATAAACTACTAGGGGCTAATCTAAGACTTAAAACTCAAAGTATCGGTATAACGAAAATGGAGACGATTCACGTAAGTAGGGAGTCGAAGGTGTCATAATCGTATAGTTCTCGTTGGATCGATCTCAGCCTTCTAACTAAGATTTCAGTTAAAGTAGGTAACTAACGGTTATGCGAATATAAAAGGCGAAAATTTTTGGTATGGCTAAATAAAACAGGGAGAAAATGAAATAACGAAATATAACTGAAATAGAAATGAAATTACTCGTTCTGAAATTAAGAATGCAGTGCTCCTCCCACACTATATCAAACATTGTCTCAATGTTATGATATAATGGCGAGGTTAAATGAAAAATACATCGGAAAAACAAGGAAAACAACAAGGAAAAGAAAAACTACTGGTGCTAATGATTTCGTAAAACTGCATGTTCAACAATATAAACTCAAAAATTACATAAAGATAAAATTGTTCTGAATTTAAATGAAACTGAAAGTGTGCAGGAATTGGAAACTTCCTAAAAACAAAACAAAATGAAATATAAAAACTGCAGCTGCCATTCGTGACTTCATCCAAGCTTCGCTTTAATTTCTTCGAGTGAATTATGAATATGGTAAAACTGCTCCACTGTTATGTCGGTTAATCCCATTATTTCCAGACGCATGCTTTTTATCTCATCTTTTAAGCTATTAATGTTAGTCTGGTAAGTATTAAGCGTGGTGGCAATTTTGTTAAGGTTATCAGTATAATCCTTAGTTGTTGTTTCAGGGGCTGCATGGGCTTCCGCCATGTTGACATTTTCGTAATAACCAGGAGGAGTCTCCGGGTC